>JAGXOD010001351.1:6935000-8135000 GCA_020368025.1 Brachyhypopomus occidentalis | reverse complement strand
GGCAATGCTGGTTGATTTGAATCCTGAAGATCAGTTACTGACTTCCAGTGGACTATACCTCATGTGAATGGTTCATTGTGGCATTTCTAACACTCTGAAGTGACGGGAGACATGTCTGAGGGTCTGATTTGGTGAGACTCTGCAATTAAAACTAAAACATACAGTAATAGTAAGGGGCAGAAGACAAATGCATTTAGCTAGTCCATTCTAGTCCAGTCATGGTTTGTCTGTTTTCCAACACTCTTCTAATCATCAAGGGTGTGATATGTAGTTGATGCATTGTTGAAAACACAGCCTGTACAGTGAACTGACTCTTCATGAGTTACACTGACTATCACTGAGGAGCACTGCTATGTCATAGCAGCTTCTTGTTCATTAATGCAGTCCATTTTAAGCGATTGCATCTCACATGAAGTTAACTGCTTTGGTTTTACACTGACAGTGTTGTCCAGAGGCTGTGTCAGTTTGTGCTAGTCAGCAACAGAGCACTAATGATGTACTCAAGCACAGTATTCCAACAAATTAGCCAACTTTTCAAAAACTGTGAGGGCCATGTGATTCATGTGGTTTATAGCACTATAAAAGTTCCATTTCTTAAAAAAACTTCCTTAAAACGTCCTTTAAATTCACAATATAGTCTAGCTAATTAAAAGCACACAATCTAATTAGCCACTCCACTTTTAGTAGTAACATAAAAAAGAATTGACAATAGCATTATTAACAATTAGCATTGTCGATAACACATAACACAGCAAATTTACCATCCACACAGCTTCTGCACACTGCACACTTCTGGACTCAAACCAACTCCTAAAGTGATTTTTTTTCTGTAGTGCCATGGCTATGATCAGGAAACCAGGGTTAGTTATTCCTTCTGACTAGAAGACCTAGAACATCCAAACCAAAGACCTTCATAGGAGTGGGCAAGCTTGCTAGCATGCCACGTTGTATGACAGTATAGCAATCAGTATAGCAACGTCAGCTATCACAAACAGGATATGATACAAAGGGCTTAATTAGCCATCCGTCTTACAGTCCCATTACTGTTGCTGATTGCGTGTGCCCAGTGGCGCGTAAGGTCACTCACTGAGAGGCGATCAGTCTTTGCACACAGGCATCTCTCCATCCATCTCAGCAGCAGTATCTGTCCACATCTCTGCACTCCCTTTGTGCATGGATCACACATGCCCTCTCTTTTACACCCTCATCTCCTCGACGATCCCCCCCCCCCCCGTTTAATGTTGCTAAACCTTTAGAATTGCACAGAGCACTTGTGTCCCTTACAATGTGATGGAATGTCTCAAAAGAAGCTACACTGAAACAAAACAGGGCATCAAAGCTGTGGTCCATTATTAGCAACGTCCCCGGAATTTGCAGCACTGTTCAGGGAAAACTACGAGAATTACATGTAATAATGTTGAAACGTATTGTCAGTAAATAATTCTACCTTTCCTGCATCCTAGACTGGCTACACCCCTTTAAGCCCTCATTAGTGGGCTGAAGCAGAAATCCCTGCTCTGCTACTCCACAGACTTTGCTCCCTGTTCTCCGCTGCTGTTGTTTGCCTGAGAAAGGGGTGTGCTTGCAGAGAAATAATCAGCTTCATTATGTCCCCAGGTCTGTGTTTACAGCCGTCCTTCTGCAGTGGGACAGCTCCTCAGAGCCCACACACAGCCATCTGCTTACCTCGTTAGCAGCTCTCCGCTAGCCAACCATGTCCCCAATACATATTAGCACAAGCAAAGACACCTCCTCAAAGCATCAGTGCAACAGTATTTACTCTACACAAGGAACAGCCTGGCATAAGTAGGTGTAAGTATTATTCATCGCATATGGTTTATGACAATAGCTCTCTAGGTTTTGCATAGCGAGATTGATCAGTTGATGTTTTGCCCTGAACAGTGCATAATTAAAGGGACTGGCAGGTTCCAAATGGCAGGTGTGTTCATAGCATTCGTGTCTCATCTTGACAACTGAGGCCATATTCTGTGTTTGCAGGACTTTATAAGACAATGTTCAGTAGCCAAGTACAGTATATTGCTTCTACCCAACTGCAGGGCATTGTGTCTGTAGAGAACACATTTTAGGATGCTCTGTCAGGTGGTGCTCTGTGAGGTGATGCTCTGTCAGGTGATGCTCTGTCAGGTGATGCTCTGTCAGGTGATGCTCTGTCAATGCTGTGTCAAGTGCAGCAGATGAATAACAGCAAACTGCATTCCCGTGCACTGTGGAAGTGTAGATAATCAAGTGAGTTATCCCAGCACCTGTACTGCTTTATCTGGAAACCGTGCCAACTACAGTATATGAGCTGTGCAGCCACAGTGCACTGATCCCAAACAAAGCAGATCTTTGGGGACTTAAAGGCTACTTATTGTAATGGATCATTAATTAAAGTTTAGATTTTCACTCATTACACATGATCCTGTCTTTTATACACTAACTACTCTGAAATTTTCTTTAACGCTTTTACCTTGTTAGGTAATCACAAAACAAACTCAGCATGAACTCCAGTTCTGAGTCGTGCTTGGTAAAGGATGGAAAACCTTGGCCCAGTGCTGTCTCCGCTGCCCATTTTAAACTCCACTGCTCACATAACTGCCAGAGGTCTTCAGCAATCTCTGCAGTGCTCACGGGTTTAAAAACTGCCACTTTAAAAGTCCATTTAATAACCACGGACCTGATTTTTACCTTTCAGAATATTTACTGAAAGGTTAAAAGACAAATTTACCTCAGATCTGAAGCATATCCTGTTTTCAGGGGTGTTAGTAAAGTGCTGGTAATTCACACCATAAAGAATATCAGTGTCACGTTGTGTAGAACTACCGGGATACCTCCATTCTACACAGGCATGTCAGGACACTCCCTGGTAGCTATATTAGCACATCAATGCAAAGAAGCTAAAAATACCTGTTGTTCCTGGTTTAGATTCCCAGTCCTCCCCACCTGTTCTGAATATCATGTGTTCCCATCACTCAGCATTCCTTATGCATAACACATACCATCGCACACTCCTTAGAATACTCAAAAAAAGAGTCCATGTGTATTTATTTTTGTTTTTCCAGCTTGGAAGCAGGAATGTGTTTGTGTCTTGACCTAGCTTTGTGGGTTTGTGTTTATCTGCCTCAGGTATGCGGCTCAAACCACAACTGAAGCGTATGGCCCTGTGCAATCCTGCAGTACCCTTAAGAAAGTCTGGTTGATTCTGCTGAACATACATTATTTCACAGTGACATTGATGGTTCAAATAAAATTGGGAAATGATTCTGTAAGCTTACGGGAAGTACAAAAAGCTTCATTACATTCATAATACATGGTTTTTCTTTTTTTGATGTATGATATATGTACCTAGACAGTATTTACAAATCTCAAGGACAGCAATAACTCTTCAGTACTTCTTCGCTTAACCTTTTTACGCCTCGCTGGAAAAGCGCTGTATTAAAACACGGAACCACCAGCCAGACAGCTTTGATCGTGGGCTGGTTTTGAACTTATTAACACCTCGGCCTCTTGCAGACTTGGCTGATTTATCTATGAGGAGTCTCTGTTAATAGGCCCAGTGGGGCTACTACCACAACATGAGTGTTGTTGAGCTATTGTCGGGGCGTGATCCCCCGCCCAGGGCTCTTTGCCTTTGCGGATAAAGGACAGTGCGAGTGACCTTGTGAGCCTGTTTGTTCCCCAATTTGTTCTGCAGGGTCTCTGGCTCTTGCAAGGTGCCTTTAGTCCAAACTGGGGCTTCGGCCCACGGTGGCCCTGGTCCTCAATCGGCCACAAAATTAAGATTTATCGGCACATCTGGTAGGCGTTCCCCCCTGCCTGTGCCATGCAGTCTAGCTCAATTCTCTGTACACACGCAGTGGAGAGGTGAGAATCAAGTCGTTATAAGCTGCATAGGTAGGACAGAATCTTAGTTTAAAGTGATCTTTTTGATGTATAACATCCATCACACTCAGACGTATAAGCCAAATTCTTTAGTTAATTCTAAGTTAATATAACTTTTGTGGTTACAGCGGGTACACGCAGAATAGAACATAAACATATTTAGATAAACATTTTTCGATTTTTACCTCATATGAATAGACAACACAGGCTACCCCTGCTGTTGATCTGGGCAGTAGACACCCTCCTGAGCCCCTACCCCACCTCCATTTCTTGCCCTTTCACCCCTTTTCACCCTTTGACCTCTCCCACAGTGGCCCCTATGAATGGACAATGGTGGCCTTCTCTGGATCCTCTAGGGTAGCCATGTCTGCAGCTGGAGCCACTGGTTGTTGGCCCTGCGGGGCATGCAAAACAGCTGCAGGGATCTCCGGGGTCCTCGTGTTGGGGGAGCAGTACAGATGTGTGGGCGCACTGTTAGAAGGCTTTTCGTTAAGCTCTCTGTCACATGCCTGTGTAGAGTCGCTTCATCTCACTCCACTTCAACAGGTGCAATGCGAGAAATAAAGCATGTAATACGTAACAGTAATGTAGAAAGATTTACCCTTGAACAGCCCTGAAGGGGCCTGAAGATTTTAAAACAGTGGAGTGGAAAGCAATTAACGTGGAGATAAACAAGCTATTGACAAGGTTAGGACATCCTTAGTTTAGTTTCAACATCACAACGGCTTATAATAATAATATTAACAGTGCAGAGAATAAAAATAATCTTCATCACGTTTTCAAAAAATTGTGATAAATTATGTGAGAAACCAAATAATGGTTTTCTACAGTGTGTTCCTGTAGAGCCATGCTACTACTCGAGGGTAATTGTAGTCCATTTTCTCACTGTGCTCCAAAATACATGTGAGGTGCTCTAGAAAACCCCTTAACCCACACCCCTTCTTACACTACAACTCAACATGAATCCAAGTAGCGCTTGTCCCTGAAAGGAAACGTACTGCCCCGTGGATGGTGGACACACTGACTAACATGACCAACAGGAACTCTTTATGGTATTCCTTTCTTTTTCTTCCCTCCCTCACCACTCACTGCGCTAGCATGCCAAGCTGTAATTCATGATGAAAACATGGTTATAAAGGAGCTGACACACAGTGCAGCACTGAGAGGGCAAAGGTGCAGCCCGAGTGGTAAAAGGTTCTTTTCAGTCAGTGGATTAAAGTCCTGCAGTGACAAAGAGTACTAACAAAGTACTAACAAAGTACTGACAAAGTACTGACAAAGTCATCGAATGGGAGGGCACTGTTCCCCACACAGGTGGCGGGATGCGATAAAAATCTGAAGTCAAACACGAACAAGATCATTTGGAAACTAAACTAGCACTAGACGATGCCAGTGTGTGCGCGCATGTGTGTGCGGACGTGTGTGTGTGCACGTGTGTGTGCGCAGAAGTCTGTGTGCTTTACCCTGTGCATCGATGCCTGAATGTGTACATCCTGATATGGAAAAACAATGCCTCTCTTAAACAATATCTATTAACTTTGTCAAAGAGAGGAACGGCATTGCTGATTTTCATCAGTTCTTGCCCAACCACAGTAAACAGTGCAGGGTGTGAACTCCATACAGTATGTGTTCCGGACTGCTGATAGCCACCTGATTGTATCCGTGTGTGGTGGAAGTTTGCACACGTTAATGGGATTTTCTCCCATTCCCTCTGTGATTTTCATCTGGCCTTTGATGGAATCACATTATTAAATCTATTAAATAGTTCCTCTGCTTGTCTCAGTAAGAAGCATTTAGCTTTAGACAACTCTAAGATTATTTATTTGCTTTGACAAAAACAGAGAACACATTTGTTCTGGCCATGATGAAGGTGTTTTTGCGATGTTTTCCAATTCCCAGACCTGTGGCCGGTTCGCCCTCTTCTCACCTGCATTATTGCAGAATTTCAGCATGGAGTTATTGTGTGTTCCAGACACGTCAGTACTATAATGGGTGGGCACTGCTTGACTTGAAGGCTATTTACTACTATCTACTCCCACACAGTCAAACTTACAACTCTTACAACTGCGTCTAATTTTTCTCCCATTGCAAAGTAGATATTTTTCTGACTTTAACACATACTATCTAATATGTACTAATTAAATGTTACAACAACACATCAGAGGATCCAGGGCAATCTATTTAAGTAGATAATAGTATTAACCATCAATTTTTGTCCCAAACCAATTCAAAGGTTATAAAGTCACACACAGTATAGATATTGGACAATACCTTATGTGAAATATATGCCTGAAGACTAATATATCGAACTGTAAAGCATGGTGAATAGAGACAGGGACGACTGCCATCTTTTCTGTGAGGTGTAATGCCTCTGAGTCAGTCTGAATAGGGCTGATTTCTTATTGTCTGTCTCTTTGTCTGAGTTGTCAAAGTTACACATAGCTTTTATTTTTTTCTGATGGAATGTCTCAAGCCTCGTTAAAGTCACCTAATGATACATTTTCTTGAATTTCTTTTCCTTCAAGTGTCAGCTTATGGCTGAAAAAAGTGATATACATAAAATGGTCATTTTACAATTCTACACTACATTAGCAGTAATAATAGTAATAAACTTTTTTTTAACTAACTGGTTATTTTGTGTGTGTGTGTGTGTGTGTGTGCGCGTGTCCATGTGGTTCCTGACTACCACAACCATGACACTGCACTGCAAGTCATGGGCTTTGCCTTATGAGCAGTCCCCCTTGTTCACTACACTTTCTCTACACTCTACACTTTCCTTAATGTCACTCTGGTACAGGTTCATTTTCGTCTTTTCACCCACTGGATTTTGCTCCAGGGTTTTTATGCATTTTAAACATATGGAGGATTACCATTGTTCACAGTGAATGTAATCAGGCAGTCAGCACAGTCTTAATCAGAGGAAAATGTGGTAAGTGACTGACAATTTCAGTGTGGCTACATCTAAAAATTAGACAAATCCTTCTGGCTAGACAAAGTCGGATCTATTCCTTATCGTACGCTTATACCGAACACGTCCCTGCACGATCATTAGCCATATGTAGGCTTGTACAACTGTCTGTGTAGGCAGCTGCTCTCAGGCCTGTGGCTGCTCTGGAGGTCGGCATACGCTTTCATTTCACTCTATAAATGTTGTGTAGGTTTCACCTCAGCTCACAGGGTTATGTGTTTGTCATGAGCTTCTAAAGTCCTTTGGTATGCACCTTCAGGTAATGTCACCTAAAATACTCTATATCTGACTATAGATGGGACAATTTGATTAAAGCTTTATTTAAAACAGGCCAGAAAGGTCCAATCACACCAATTCGCTGTTACAATGGACCCAAATCTAGCACCTATGCACACTAGTATTAATGACCAAGCAACAATCGTCCATGGGTTTTTTAATTCTTTTTTCCCCCCCAAACGTTATCCAGTGCTGAGCTTCCCAGCATTCATGCCTGCTCTACTGAAGCACCCTTTCCTCAGAAGGTCACCATGCCTTGATATCCATAAATGAGCCATTATTATCACAATTCTGTGTGACGCCTCTTGCTGATGCCTTTTAATCAAGCACAGAGGCAGTGGTAATTAGCAGCCTACTTCTAACAGATCCGGGCTGGCTTTACTGTGCTCCGCAACGTGGACTGACATTATTGCCGCTGTCTGGGTAGTCATTTGCATGTAACCTTTCATTCCAAACACAATGCTCTTATGACCACAGTTAATGGGATTTCTCATCCTCATTTGTCTGTTGGCCTGTATCACAGTATTCTGGAGATGGTAATAATTGGTGTCTATGCTCGTAGTATCTGATTAATGAGTCACTGATGTGGTTCGTAGACAGGTGGGTTTTGCATGCATTGACTAGAAATTGTTTTTCAGAGCAATTTGGAATATGCCCTTCTCCCCCTATTTTGTATATTCAATTAGTATGATAATTTCTGACACCCTCCTACTTTCTCAATCTATTTATCTATCTACTGAATTGGTAATTAGTTAAATTAGTTATTTCTTATTAGTTATTTATATCAGTGTTTGTTTTTCACAAAATGTCCCTAATCGTCCCTGTGGGAATTGTTATTCAGTGCTTCTGCAAGGCTGCTAACACAATTTAAAACTTTCAGCACCTATTGCACAACACTCAGCACCCCATCAATCAGCCCTCCACGCAGCCCTGAAGCTCCACGATCCGACACTCGTTTGTCAGAGAGCTAATTTCCCCCTGAGCTGCCAGCGCGCTCAGAGCGACGCACGAGGAAATTGTCATTCATAACAGCGTGCCGCTCCTCAGACAGCACCTCCAAGCCGTGGTGTCTCCACAGGACAAAGCGTAATTGGAGTTCTGAAAGATAATAATGAGAATTCTGTCCAGCAGAGCTGGAACACAGTGCTGTGGAGATGTTCCAAAATGGAGGACGGAAAAGCAGGGAGGGGGAAGAAGGATTGTTAAAATTCATTGCGTGAGAAAAAGGCATCAACTGATGAATACATTTTGGCCAAGGACGTACAGAGGTCAGAGTGTGTGTCTGACTCAGCTGTCTGTGGCTTAATGTCAAGTGTGTGCGTGTGTGTCTGTGTGTGCGTGTGTGCGGGCAACGTTTGCATATGTGTGTGTGTGTGTGTGCTTGCGCATACTGCAAATGGCCGAGCATCACGTCCAGACATCCTTTCCAGTTTGTTCTACTGCTGCATTATTATCATGGAGAGCTTTTCTTAAAATGCCGAAGCACGCCCATATCTGCTTCAGGAAGCTTCGCCGGTTCTGCTGCCCGGGTGAAGCCCTCACTGGCAAAATGTGGGTGTGGATGAGGGTGACAATGCATGACTGACTGGCCTCTTTCCTGTCTGTCTGTTGTTTAAAGGACAGTGGATTATCACAGGACCGTAGCAGCGAGAAGTCTCGTCTCCAGCTCTGATCGACTGTGTCTGAGCACGATCTAATGGGAGCATTTGCACTGGAATTCCATTAAAGCCGATGAACAGCCAGTTTGCAAATCCTCAGTTGTGTAACTGAGTATTGACTGAAACATTACTTGCTCAGGAAATGATGCTCAGCCCACAAACAAGCAGCCTCTCCTGTTCTCCTGCTCGTACCCGAACACGCTCGTATGCTGGACATGCAAATGAACGTCGTTTGAATGCATCACACCTATTTTGCTTTCTCTTTCTCTCCCACCTTCTCTCTCATTATACTCTCTCACCCCCCACACACAGCTCCCCACCTCCCGCCATCCTCCCCTAGGACCTGTCATGTCATCACTGTGTTTGTGTGTGAGAGAGGGAGAGCATTTGTGCAGGTCTCACCGGTACTCCTCCCAGTAATTGTGCACCTGGAGCTGCTCTCATTCCTGCACTGCAGTGAACCCAAACACCTGTTCACACCTACGTACATGCATACAAACACACGCACACACACACGCACACACACACACACACACGTACGTACATGCATGTACACATACATGATAACAGAAGCGCACAGGTGTATGCTCTAAAGACTGAGGCGTTAGCACATACACACACTCCACAGACAAACCCAATCAATGGGCTATGAAATCCACCCCTACAGTTGTCGCCTGTACAGGACTGGGAGGTTCACTTACAGTGCAGAGAAACAACATGTCAACTCTGGGCTTTTAGCTCTTGAAGGTGGCTTGAACCATCCACAGCAAAACATGACAAATGACTAGCTGGCTGTGTTAAGAACAGTACCCACATTCATACAGAAAGAGCATAAACCTCCAGTGAAGCACCAACACCCGTATGCTCAGACACTTCATTTCACCTTTTTTTTTTAATTGAGAGCAGTGAAAATGGTGAGTTTGTGTAGGAGCAGCAAAGCTTGTTTTTTTTAGGAGCTTCAGAGGCCTCGCTTAGATTTTATTTTTGATCATTAATGGCATTTACATTATGGAAACCTTAGTTCACCTGATATCCTTACTGTTCATGTGTCATGTTACAAAAATCAGATCTAAATCAGATTAAATTTCAAGCAAAAAGTTATGATCTAAAAAAGAATTAATTATCTATATTTAATAATAACAGGGTGATTTTCATATCCACTTTTTAAAAAAAAGTTAAAAGTTATTTGAAAGGAAATTTTGGTTGTTAGCATTGGTTAGCATTCTTCAGAACACTAACAGAATGGCAACAGAATGCTAACAGAACATTAACAGAACGCTAACAGAATGCTAACAGAGCGCTAACAGAACGCTAACAGAGTGCTAACAGCGCTAACGTCAGCGTCTCCTTCACAGAACAAGCTGGAGACTGTGAAACGTTGCCATCCCTCCACAACTTCATGTCTGTACCTCACTCCTGACTTTTAAAAACCTAAAAAATGCATCTTTTCCAGCTTTCCACTACTCTGTCCTCTTTAACTCTGTTCTGTTATCATGCTTTGTTCTTATCTCGGTAGTCTCCTTGGAGTTTGAATCACGCTTTGTCCTTTGTGTGCTTATCTTCTCTCAGTACTTTTTAATCTGGCTCTTTGCCTGCGCATTGGTATTCTGCTACCGTTATTCTGCTATTGTTTTTTTTCCTTAATCTATCTATGCATCTTCCATAACAAATTTATTACTGTCTAATTTTGTTGCGCTGTGTTTATCTATAGTTTCTTTTATTATTGCAACATTGTCTCTTGTGTTATATGTTCCATGCCTTTGTACAGCGACCTTGGGTATCCTGAAAGGCGTTTATAAATAAAATAGTGTTATTATTATTCTCTCCACTTGGTTAATGGATTCTAGAGCCTTAAAATAAGTTTAAAAGGTTGCACAAGTTGGACAGGTACAGATGTTTGCAAAGCTTCTTAACTGCTTGATCATATTTACAACACACGTGAGGAAACAGGACTTGTATGCGCAGGACTTATTAGTGTCCATGAACGGTCATCATAAAGACATGCGGAGCAAGCAGCAGGCATCATCGGAGCCGAGTCCATGCTTCCGAACAGCAACAGCTGCACAAAAACAAGGTCAGAAACAGGCTGAGAAAAGTTGGCCACACGTAGAGCAGCAAGAGCTAGCACACCACAGGGAAATCACGGACTGGAGACAATGTGGCCAGGAGCATTACAGATAAAGCAGGGATAAAGGACACATGGAACCACGGAATGACTTCACAAGCCCACTGGAAGAAGCTACAGGGTGTGTTTAATATATATATATATATATATATATATATACTGCCTTTATGGGATCCTGATGCGGAACAGGCAGCACAAGGGGGGAGCCAGAAGGGTATCAGGCAAAGCCAGAGTGGCAAGTGGAGTGGACACCCTCCAGGGGGACAGCCCGAAGGGGGACACCTCCCAGGGGGACAGTCCGAAGGGGGACACCTCCCAGGGAAGGGAGACATCCCAAATGGACACTCCCAGACAATATTTTATACTTTCCAAATAAAGATTTGAGCCAGCCCCAAAACACCATATTTTGCCTACATATTTTTTTTTTCCATGCAAGAAGTTCCAAACTTCAAAAAGCAAGTTAATAAATCATCTAGGCCTGACACACTTATTTTTCACATGAGCCGTTGTGGCATGCAATAATAGTTAAAGGACGCCTCTGGTCAAAATTCAGATTTATGTGTGTTTTATGTGACATTTACTCTGCAAGGCATACAAAAACAATTTCTAAAAAAAACATTTGTTGTGCACATTTAATGTGTTACTACACTAGCATCACACTGACCTGTAGCACAAGACAGAAGACCTGCAAGGGGGTCATCATTCAAAAGGGACAGAACCACAGCAGCGGGCCAACTCCAGTTAGAAGTCAGCGACAACCGTAGAGCAGGGACTGGGACCACTGGGAAGCAGCAAGGGTTTCTCTCGCCATGGCTCTGGGTTTTAGTTTTAAATGAAATGACTGTGAGGTGAAAGTGGAGTATGGAAGCTTTTATTTGAGGTCTTGTACTTGTATACGGGGTGAGTCTGAGTGCAGATGTGAATATGAGCCTATTTCTATCGACGGCCCATTGTCCTGAATGGCCCATTGTCCTGAAAGGCCCATTGTCCTGAATGGCCCATTGTCCTGCTGTAAGGCTCAACCCACTGAGCTTTGAAGTGTTTGGCGCATGCATCAGTTTGGATGCTTGTCTGCACCGTGTCTCTCAGATGGAACGGCGTGTTGTATGTGTCAGCTCCCGTCTTTCCGTGTGTGTCGGAAAACTACAGAAGCCGACTCTCTCTCTCCCTCTCAATAGTCCCACAACTTAAATGTCACTCTCTTACAGCATCTGGGGTGACGCGACAGGACCCTCGCTGAACACCACCCAGCCAAATTGCAGAAGGACCCATCATCCATCATTTCTGTCACGGTCACACCACTGGAGGGGCTCACCAGCTCAATGCTGACAGGTAGCCAGTCCATCTGTTTCTCTCTGGCCCACCCCTGCCCTTCCAACCAGGAGGAGCAAGCAGGGCAGAGCGGACATTTGGTCTTAATTGGGTGAAAACGCTGCTTCTCAGCGTGTTTATGCCTGAGCCCAGTGACACAGCTCGTTCAGGATGTGTTCATAAAGGGGGGAGGGGCTTGCAAAGCTTTACAGTGCTCTGCCATGCGATTCTGCGAAAGATTAAATGCGGGGCAACTCAAGTCGTTCCCATGCAGACTGAATGAATAAGACTGCACACCGTTTGTTTGTGATTCAAAGGAAGGAATTTCCAGCAAGCGACTATGGCTGAGAGCTCTCAGCTCAGCCTCATAGAATGATAAAATTTTCTCACACCGCTCTGGGCATGTGTGCACAATGCTGAGTATTAGTCCGGCCTGTCACTTGTGAGAGTCCAATTAGAGGGCCTATTGTCGGTGGACCTGGCCCACAGGGCAGGCTTCCGTCCCTGTGTTTGCAGCTTGCCGGTTGCCTAGCGCTGCAGCATTCAGCCTATCCATTAGGGCCTCTCTGGAATCTCCGCCTCCCTTCGTTACCTTGCCACTCTAATTCTTTTTTTGTTCTCCCTGAATTGAGGAGTGGGTCAGCAGGAGGATAACAGAGGGCCAGGACGGTGGGCAGCCTCAGGTTCCCTGATCCTCCTGATCTTTCCACGGTTCTCCGAGCCCAGGTGCTGTGCAGTGGGCAGCTCCCAGGCAGACTCCACATCAAAGCCTCACTGCTCCGTGCCTAATTGGCCGGCTGATTTATTTCGGAGCGGCCTGCTCCGTGCGCGCAGACCGGCTGACCGCATCCCCACGGCCGGCCAGGAGACGTGTGACTGCACATCCACAGGCGCACATTAGCAGATAAGACCTGCTGTGCGGCTCCACAGAGGTGGTTCACAACCATAAATAAGAAACACATCTGGCCAAAGCCAAATTATTCTCCATTAGCTGCTGAATCTGTTGCTTTGTCCTTAGTATGTGAATGCCTTTAGTTGTTAATGGTGGTGGTGTTCTACTTTATCCATTATAAGTATCTTTTTTTGAAAGGTTTTGCTACCTTCTCTCCCTTCACCTCCACCCACACCCCCCACCCACAACCCTCCACGCACACACCACGCACCCTCTTTCTTACATTAGCGAGAATGCAGCATATGGCCTCACTAAAGAGACACATTGAGCTCTGAAAAGGAAAAGAGGCATCTGACCTTCATTAGTGAGCAGAGGTTTATAGAACTCATGAAAGCTACAGGAGAGTGGTGCAGTGGGTACCCATCTAAACTCATGGAAATGAAGACCATATTTAATATACAGCGCTATGATAACAAGAAAGCCAAAATGGTCCCATCTTGCTTGCTTTGGCCCAGCTGTAGTGTTGTACACACGGTGTACCCTACATTGCACTGACCCTGCTGTGTGCCATATTTCCAAACCTGACGTAAACAAAGGAAATGCTCCTTTCAAAACATTACTTTGATATTCCATATGTTCAAAAGGCTACATTTGATTGGACAGAATTAATAGATTGCTTGTGCGTGTGTGTTAATATGATCGATCTCACAGGTACATAACCAATTTGAAACATCAAATTTTTTGCATCTCAGTATGAACAATGCTGCATACAGAGGATGAATGTAGGGAATGCCCCCCCCTAAGCAGAGTTCCGCTGGAGATAACTCACGCTTACAGCAGGACAAACACACATGAGCACGCACACACACCCGTCCACATGTGGCACTCAACAAGCATCTGACCGTCTTCTCGTAATATGGAAAAGTCATTGTTGTGCTTGGCCCCTCATCTGGGGATCGTTTTCTGCATTTCAGCATCTGTTTAACAGTCACGTCAGCTGGAAAAGTGAATTTTCTCTGATTCCACCAAAATCTGCCGGTAGCCACGCAAAAGTCTGACTGAATACACTGGAGAAAAGCAGTTGCTATGCACCAACAGATACACAGATTTCATTTCTGTCGTCTGAGGTTGAGATGAAGATTCACTAGCATTGTGGCATCAGTTTAGGTCACCAAAGCTCGACCAAAGCTCAAAGTGACCAAAGGGCAGAGTAATGTTCATGTGCAATAACATTGAGAACAGCCTGATGAAGCTGCCCTCCCACTTTAATCATTTTCACTCACAAACCATCAGCAGCACTTTTGAAGCCCATATAAACGCCCCACTCGGGACGTGGAGATTACGCGGAGCGTTTACTCTCCAGTCTGCTTCACAGGAGCAGGTTTTCATGTTTCCGATTGTTATCGCAGCTGCCAGGTCTTTGTCACACTCAGCTTCATGCCTGGTAACGCGTCCATCTTGCTCTGATGCAGAACCAAAGCAGAAGCACAAAGGGAAGTGAGTGAGAAGAAGGTGAAGAGATGAAGGGCGCGAGATTCCTGTTCTTCCTTTCCCTGGCGCTCCTGAATGGGCGAGATTAGGATCTGACCACTCCGCATCTCAAGTAGAATCAAGCGGGAATCACATTGTTATGCATTCGCTTGGCTGCGAAGGCAAAGAAGGGCTTCTTGTAAACACCTAGAAAGGATTATCTATTCTTCCCTCCCTCTCTCTCTCTCTCTCTCTCTCACCTCTATCTCTCTCTGTCTCTCTGTGTCTGCAGGTGAGAAGCAGCCACCTCCAGCAAGCAAGTGCTTTTATAAAGAAGCAGCGAGGCACTTTTTTCCCTTGTATACCGGGTTCGAGGGTCATCCCATTCCCAGCGGGAATCCTTTTTAAGCTCCTGAATGGCTTGTGCATTGAGGCTCCTGAAAGAGGCCTGTGCCCGCCCCCCCCCATGTATCTCTGCATTCCTCCCCAAGCCTCTGTTCTTCCACAGTTTCTCCTGAATGAGAAATCAGCATCTCTATAAAACACCCCAGTGCATGTGGCTCATGTGCTTCCTTCTTCTCCTTCCACCCCACCCCCCTCTAATTTGACCTCCTCCGTGAAGTCAGGCAGCCATAGAGAGGCTCTTCTGGGATGTGTGAGAAACCCATACAGCCTGGGAATCTGAATGAGCACTTCGTCACCCACGAACCGGATGTGTCCCGGGCATTTTCCTCACCCCGGCTCCCCCCGTAAAGAAGCTCACTCTCAGCGAGGCCCGACAAAACCAACTGTTCGCCATGAAAAGTCCTCAACGGCAGGGCAGTGCTTCTCTCACAGGAACCTTCCAGGGACTCAGTGGTGTCGCTGGAGAGGCTTTGTCTAGTTTTCTCATTCTGTGTTATTACTTCCTTGCCTGAATATGACATTTGTTGACAGTTGTTGTGATGTTTTGCGTGTGTGTGTGTGTGTGTGCGTGTGTGTGCAAATCAAGCAACTAGCTAGGGAGATGGGACAGTGTGAGAGAGTCCAGATCGGATGCTTTCTTCGAGGCCTGGGGAACTCTTAGCTACTGCTCTGTGGAAATAAAAGGACCAGAGGCCCATCAGACAATGAGACCCAGCAGTTTTATTCAGCCTTTGCCTCATTTGGATTTTCGACGAGGACTGTGACATCAAAGCCAGTCCCTGTCAAAGCTGCAGTAGAGCATAGGGAAGCAGAGCAAAAAAGAGAACAAAGTTTGGGGTTTTTTTTCCCCCCGATTTGGAACTCTACCCAAAATGGCCTTTAGTGTGGGCCAATACAGCTGTCACCAGGATGAATAATTCATACCGGACTTCACTTATGAAGTCAATTTGTTGTTCAGTTTTTGTGTGATTATTCATGAGAAACATTTGCATTTCAAATGCAAAGTTCCTGGTGCCTTTATGCCACCCTCAAAATTGCATTCTAAACGCTTTCAAAACCACCCTGTTATTTTACGCCGATGATTCTTTGAGCCTTGACAACAACGTCTAACAAGGTCCTGGATCTTACTCTGAGCTTGACTCCTCAGGCCTATTTGAATCAATTGCGGGTGATCTGTGAGCCTTTCTCCTTCTGTTTACTTCAACATATGCATCAATTCCCATTACTGCTTTTGCCATCCAGTATAAATAGCGCCCTAGTTCCCAGGACCTGAGGCCTACTGCTCCAAGTGCTGTGTGCCGTCTTTATGAAAGCAGTGCATTCACATCCTAATTGTTTTATACCAAACTGTAATGGATAATCATGTGGTCGTGTAATGAAGCTCCACCAAGATGGGCACGTGAGAGGAGGTTTGAACAATGACACCACCGCCATGTTGGTGATGCTCCACTGATTGCTTTTTCCTTTCCTCATGGCCTTCATTCATCTATAAGGCATCTACCATCATCTGTCCCAGAGATGATGGCCACCCTGATTACATAAGGACACCGTTGTGCAGTGAGGGAGATAGCCAGCCGCAATACATGTAATGAAATTGATTAAAATTGACGTGACGTTAATCCCCTCAGCAATGAAGCATCTCAGCCTTCTGCCTTTGCCTTTCTTCCTCACAGAATGTGCTCCGACACGCAACTGCGATAGCAGACGCGCAGGAAATGCGGCGAAGCTGCTCCCTTGTGCTCTGCCTCACTTCTTTGTGTTTACTTTCAGTCCATCATTGAACATTTCATTCCAGACAACCACTGAAGCGGACTTGAAACTACGGTGAACATGCAGCATGAGCAGTATCCAGGCAGCGGGTCTGCTCTGTGAGCCGTCATTTGTCGTAATCAACATATACGTGGCTCGTTAGTAGCAGCTCTAAGATGGAGCACATCTGCTCTTAGCATGTATTGAAAAGACGTCTAACTCTACAGAGCCAATAACTCATTAAGGAAATTAATTATGGAAACATAAACTGTGAAGCATGTTAAAATGAAATGAAATTGGGTTATTTTAAAGCTTTTAGAAGCATAAATGAGATCCCTATTATTGTGTCACAAATCCATACTGGTGATGTGATCCATAAACCCTGGATGTCAATATACTTCTCCTCATTTGTTGCTATATTTAAAAATTAGAAAATGTTTGCAGAATTTATTTACCTGGCAGTCTACTGGCAGTCTAGAGTCTAAAAGTACATTTTGTAAAGTTTGACATGGGAATATATTTTATCATTTTCATCATTTAGTCATCATTTTACACAACTTCTCATTTAAATTCTCAGACAGTATGTCATAATTATTAGCAACTCCCATAATCCCCAAAACAAAAGCATCTGTAATTTTAATATGAGCCTCGTTGCCTCCAGAACTGAATAGATCAATGCTGCATAACAGATGTGCCTCACCTGAGTGAATAATGTAATTACACTTTCCTGGAACAGCTTCCTTGTGGGATGAAACCGACAGGGACCCAGTTTTGCCAGCCTGAGACACCAGTTTTGTCCTTTGTTTGGGGGAATTACTCATAATTACATTCTACTGATTTGCAAATTTTGTTTTTCAATTGTTTCTCTATTTGACTCTTATTAAAAAATTTAGAGTCACTCAAAATGGCTTGCCATATTTCTCAGAATCTAATTTTGTGCTTCATAAACGTTTCTGTTAGTCTGGTAGGCAATGTCTTTCACCACCAAATCACACAGTTTCATACAATTTCTAAGGGTGCTGAGAATCTCATCTTGACCAGAAACATTTGTCACTCTCTTTCACGGCTCCGTTAACATGCCACAACCTTTAACCTTTAACACGCCACATCCATCGATCGTCCACCATGCTGAAACTGGCACACTACGGCACAGAGGACATTTGCTAGCCGCTCAGGTACCCAGGCAGCCAGAGTTGGAGATGTTTCCCGGCCTCTGCCCAGCGCCACTCCTGGGAGCAGTGGGAAGGCGTGCGGCATGGCTAGCTCCGATTAACGGCAGCCATGTTGGGCCAGGGAGAGCAGACCCAGCGGCAGCTGTTCCAGAAGAAAGCCAGAGCCTGTTAGTAGGGGAGCCCATGGCCAACGCCTCAGACGGCCAGGTGGACTGGACGGAGACACCAGCAGACGCCGGTGTCCTTCAGCCTGCAGGGAAAACTGGCAGCCGCGGCCGCCATCATTTACGGTGCCATGTTTTACCATAGCAGCCATTTTAACTCACAGTTGGTTTTGTTTTATAACCAGCAGGTTGCTGGACATCGCTGAGAAGTCTCTTACTGAGGTGACGGGAATGGTGGAAGGGTAGGGGTGTTTTCTTCTTCCAGTGCACTTGAATGCAAATATCTTTTTTCTGGAGAGTACTTCATAACTTCTTGGGATATAGTGCAACATTTAATGAAGAAAGATTAGCTGTATCTGCTATTCACAGCTCCTAATAACCTGTCAAGGCTTAAAGGTGAATTGTTGCTCTTCTTGAATTGTTGCTAGCATTGTTAGGGTTTACTCTGCATCTCATGGGTTTATGCATAATGGCTTTAATAATTTAGACACACAACATACATTATCTCTGCTGTTTCTCTCTCTATGGATTCCTGAATATCATGAAGCAGATACATGTAAGAGAATACTGTGTGTGTGTGCGTGTGTGTGACAGAGAGAGAGAGAGAGAGAGAGCGAGAGCGAGAGAGAGAGATCGATTGCATACGTATAAAATCTTGTCTCTTCTCATTACAGTGATGCATGAGCTCCTGTGGTGGGAGAGGAGGGTGCAGTTTCTACTCTTCCCACCTCCCTCCAGCTCCTCCTCTGACAGACTCCCTCCTCCTCTGACGGACTCCCTCCAGCTCCTCCTCTGACTCACTCCCTCCAGCTCCTCCTCTGACCCACTCCCTCCAGCTCCTGCTCTGACCAACTCCCTCCAGCTCCTCCTCTGACTCACTCCCTCCAGCTCCTCCTCTGACCCACTCCCTCCAGCTCCTGCTCTGACCAACTCCCTCCAGCTCCTCCTCTGACCCACTCCCTCCAGCTCCTCCTCTGACCCACTCCCTCCAGCTCCTACTCTGACCCACTCCCTCCAGCTCCTACTCTGACCAACTCCCTCCAGCTCCTGCTCTGACTGACTCCCTCCAGCTCCTGCACTGACTGACTCAGAGCTCTTGCCTCAAGTGATGAAGTCACAGAGCTGCAGGTATTTTATGTCTCAGCTTTGAGGTTTGCAGGAAGTTCAGGAGGATGGACACCCTCAGGTGCATACATGTCAACACACACACACACACACACACGCTCAGAGAAAAGGGGGGGGAAACTAAATGGAACTAAATGGGCACAGAGTTTAGCTGGTTTTGACACCTGATGACACCTTTTAACAGCTAGTTTGTTTCGTTCCATTCTAAGTGCAAAAAAAAAAACATATACATGTACACACACACACACACACACACACACAAATCTTGAGTTCTTTAGGTGAATTTAATCTGAAGTTAAACTATTAGCACTGCCAGACTTTGGGATGGGCCCCTTTCACAATTCCCCTTATACTCCTCCTCACACTCTCTATCCCACACTCTTTCTCCTAACCCGTCACAGCCTCTTGTTCACTCTCTGCTCCTCACACACTCACTTTCACACTCTCCCCTCACAATCTCTACCTCACACTCTTCCTTCACACTGTTCTTTTTGTTACAGCCATACTTCAGCACAAGGGTCAGGGGTCAAAGCCAGCTCACACCTGTGGGCTTTTCTTTGTTTTGACGTGTGCTTTCAGCAAATGGTTTGTGGTCTCCTTTATGTCTTACAAAACAGAAAAAATATACTTTTAAATGACTGTGTAGCTTCTGAGTTGTAGATATTTTGTGCATTGTAAATGCAGGAATAAGCAATCCAGTGTAAACTGTAACTTTTCACTGATAGTTTAGCCTTGTGGAAAATAGAAAGGTACTATTGTTTCATGTTCAGAATCCACCATATGATCTATTTTTCATGTATTTATATGTAGTTAGCTTGATTACCTGCCAAAACCTATAACAAAAACCTTTTATTGTAAAAACTGCTTTAGAAACAACTAGGTGAACTTTACAATGTTCCTTTAAAGTGCTGTAGTGAGAAATGTTGCCATTTCTAATGCTGAATAAAATGAATATTCACCCATACAGTGTAACACAAAATTTAGGCCACTGTCTTTGTTATCAGCAGTCTGCTTTACCACTTCTTAATGATTGTTGTTAAAGTCCTACATTTTTCCCCTTTCAGGAACTTTTTCAAACTCATTAGGCAGTCTGTGCCAAACATGTGGCCTTCGCTCATTCCCCTCATCCCGTCATCACCACCTGTATGACCAGCATGCTGTTGGGAGAGCTATCTGGGCTGTAACCCAAGTACCCGTGCTTGCCACAGTGTTACTGCAGCACACACACAGAGAGGCTTGCATGCTGCGTCTTGCTCTCCAAGCCTGCTAGTCTGCCACATACAAAAGACGGCGCTCATCCCGGCTTTGTGTTCGGGATTAGGGGAGCAGATACGATAAATCCACGAAGGGTGGCCAGAACCAGATTAGGGTTTCCATTTTTCCAGTGCCTGTTTCCAGGCATTGAACTGGTGTTTATTGTGCTGCTGAATTGTGGATAATTGGAGAGGTTTTTCAGTGAAAGCGGTTGGGCCGGTTGGGTGCTATGATCGGGCAGGGTGGTGTTATGATTGAGCAGGGTGGTGTTATGGTCAGGCATGGTGGAGTTATGATCAGGCAGGGTGGTGTTATGGTCGGTCAAGGTGGTGTTATGGTTGGGCAGGATGGAGTTATGCTGAGGCAGGGTGGTGTTATGGTCGGGGAGGGTGGTGTTATGGTCGGACAGGGTGGTGTTATGGTCGGACAGGGTGGTGTTATGGTCGGACAGGGTGGTGTTATGGTCGGGGAGGGTGGTGTTATGGTCGGGGAGGGTGGTGTTATGGTCGGGGAGGGTGGCGTTATGGTCGGACAGGGTGGCGTTATGGTCGGACAGGGTGGCGTTATGGTCGGACAGGGTGGCGTTATGGTCGGACAGGGTGGCGTTATGGTCGGACAGGGTGGCGTTATGGTCGGACAGGGTGGCGTTATGGTCGGACAGGGTGGTGTTATGGTCGGGCAGGTTGGTGTTATGCTGAGGCAGGGTGGTGTTATGGTCGGACAGGGTGGTGTTATGGTCGGTCAAGGTGGTGTTATGGTCGGTCAAGGTGGTGTTATGGTCGGACAGGGTGGTGTTATGGTCGGACAGGGTGGTGTTATGGTTGGGGAGGGTGGTGTTATGCTGAGGCAGGGTGGTGTTATGGTCGGACAGGGTGGTGTTATGCTGAGGCAGGGTGGTGTTATGGTCGGACAGGGTGGTGTTATGGTCGGTCAAGGTGGTGTTATGGTTGGGCAGGTTGGTGTTATGGTCGGACAGTGTGGTGTTATGGTTGGGGAGGGTGGTGTTATGCTGAGGCAGGGTGGTGTTATGGTCGGACAGGGTGGTGTTATGCTGAGGCAGGGTGGTGTTATGGTCGGACAGGGTGGTGTTATGGTCGGACAGGTTGGTGTTATGGTTGGGCAGGTTGGTGTTATGGTCAGGCAGGGTGGTGTTATGGTCAGGCAGGGTGGTGTTATGCTGAGGCAGGGTGGTGTTATGCTGAGGCAGGGTGGTGTTATGGTCGGACAGGGTGGTGTTATGGTCGGACAGGGTGGTGTTATGGTCGGGGAGGGTGGCGTTATGGTCGGACAGGGTGGTGTTATGGTTGGGGAGGGTGGTGTTATGCTGAGGCAGGGTGGTGTTATGGTCGGACAGGGTGGTGTTATGGTCGGTCAAGGTGGTGTTATGGTCGGACAGGGTGGTGTTATGGTCGGACAGGGTGGTGTTATGGTCGGACAGGGTGGTGTTATGGTCGGGGAGGGTGGTGTTATGGTCGGACAAGGTGGTGTTATGGTCGGACAGGGTGGTGTTATGCTGAGGCAGGGTGGTGTTATGGTCGGACAGGGTGGTGTTATGGTTGGGGAGGGTGGTGTTATGGTCGGACAGGGTGGTGTTATGGTCGGACAGGGTGGTGTTATGGTCGGACAGGGTGGTGTTATGGTCGGACAGGGTGGTGTTATGGTTGGGGAGGGTGGTGTTATGGTCGGACAGGGTGGTGTTATGGTCGGACAGGGTGGTGTTATGGTCGGACAGGGTGGTGTTATGGTTGGGGAGGGTGGTGTTATGGTCGGACAGGGTGGTGTTATGGTTGGGCAGGTTGGTGTTATGGTCAGGCAGGGTGGTGTTATGGTCAGGCAGGGTGGTGTTATGGTCGGTCAAGGTGGTGTTATGGTTGGGGAGGGTGGTGTTATGGTTGGGGAGGGTGGCGTTAGGGTCAGGCAGGGTGGAGTTATGATCAGGCAGGGTGGTGTTATGGTTGGGCAGGTTGGTGTTATGGTCAGGCAGGGTGGTGTTATGCTGAGGCAGGGTGGTGTTATGGTCGGACAGGGTGGTGTTATGGTCGGTCAAGGTGGTGTTATGGTTGGGGAGGGTGGTGTTATGGTCGAACAGGGTGGTGTTATGGTTGGGGAGGGTGGTGTTATGGTCGGACAGGGTGGTGTTATGGTCGGACAGGGTGGTGTTATGGTCGGACAGGGTGGTGTTATGGTCGGACAGGGTGGTGTTATGGTTGGGGAGGGTGGTGTTATGGTTGGGGAGGGTGGTGTTATGGTCGGACAGGGTGGTGTTATGGTCGGACAGGGTGGTGTTATGGTTGGGGAGGGTGGTGTTATGGTTGGGGAGGGTGGTGTTATGGTCGGGGAGGGTGGTGTTATGGTCGGACAGGGTGGTGTTATGGTCGGACAGGGTGGTGTTATGGTTGGGGAGGGTGGTGTTATGGTCGGACAGGGTGGTGTTATGGTCGGACAGGGTGGTGTTATGGTCGGACAGGGTGGTGTTATGGTTGGGGAGGGTGGCGTTATGGTCAGGCAGGGTGGTGTTATGCTGAGGCAGGGTGGTGTTATGGTCGGACAGGGTGGTGTTATGGTCGGACAGGGTGGTGTTATGGTTGGGGAGGGTGGTGTTATGGTTGGGGAGGGTGGTGTTATGGTTGGGGAGGGTGGTGTTAGGGTCAGTGAGTTGCTCGCTTCACTGGAACACGACCTGCTTCTATCTCATAATGTATGAGAGTGGGACAGTGTACGTCTTTGCGGAAATGCACGATACATCCGTAAACATGTCCGGATGTTAGCATTCCTCATGTACTCACTTTAAGGCTGAACCGCAGTCATGTGGCTTTAGTACACCAGCATGACACTGCACTGGCAAATGCAACCGAACAGAAACACCCAGGATACAGGAGTGATTAGAGGAGTGCTCTGTTTTCAGCTTGCTCTTGTATTTGTCAGATATTAGCTGCAGAACTTCAGGTGTATTTTTGACTCCCTGGGAAAAAAACGAGACAGCTATAGTTAAACCATTATGGGTTCAGGATATCAGCTTTCTGTCTATGAAATAGAATGCCTAATTAAATCTGATCTCTCTGCTATTAAATTTGGCATCTGTCTGAATGATAATCTTATAACACTGCATGACTCTTTCCAAGAGAAGAATACTACATCCTTTAGGTTATATCTAGCAACACACCAAATGATGTAGTCATCGGCCAGTCATCCACCCATTTCAAGCACGCATGGCACTCTAGCACAGGGGTGTTTTCTCAGTCTTGCGAAGACTTTTTTTTTTTTTGCTGCGAATTACATTCTTTCAGACATGTCATTAACATTCACCAAATGCTTCTTTACAACCATGCAGAAATCCTGCGTGTTCTTTGATCTCTGCACCACGACGAACATTCATCTCACAGATGTCTGAAAAACAGACTCTCTCTGCAGTGGACCAATCATGGCTTGGCTCTGCTTCTCACCTGGGAAACCTTCATTCTTATCTAGAAACCTGCGCCACGCCTTTGACACGGTTCCATGTGTCTGCGTGGCCTTGTGGTTAAGTGCATGTACACAGCCCTGGGTCAGTGCCTTCGGTACCACATGTATGTGGGGACTACCCTTCCATCAGTAGACCCAGACCTGCTGCTACATGGTCTGATGAAGGGGGTATATTTCACCATGCCCTGCAGAATTCTTTGCACTGCACTTATAGCAGTGCGAGACTCTCTACAACAAGTAGTGTATTCCCAACATGTCCTTAATAAACAATAACCATTGCTGATTTCAGGGAGCAAACAGGAAAGACAAAAGTGTACATGGGCAACTACTGCACAACAGCTCACAGCCAGGGGAGGGTTAACATACTCTTTCTACCAAATGTGAATTTGGATACCTACGTGACCTAATTTAACCTCGTAACAGTGCAAGTGTGCAAGTATTCAGTTCTATCGACTGGCTAGTCTCTTGCTTAATCTTAGACTGGGACTAAGCTGTCATTATAAACCAATGAGAGTACAGCTTGTTCAGCCCCATGTGACTCTTGGCTACAGATGATTGTGGATCTCTGGGAATTGAACTGAAATGGAACCCAGTGACTGAAAGCAACCCTGTACTTATAGAACCTCATTTTACACCTCAGAAGCCCTGATAAGTGTTATCTGGGAAGTGCTTATAATGTCATGCAGTGTGACCAGAATACTTGGAATCCCATGAATAAAAGTTTCTAGACTTGATATCAGTTTTGTAAAAGCTCAGGCAAAGGCAATAATATTACAGTAACACGGGAATTTACACCTTAACACAACCACTTAAATTATCATCCTCTGGACAAGTCTGACAGTAATGTGTAAGGCCCAGAAAAAGGTCTTCAGTTTCTAATTCTTCGGCTTACCACCTGTGTCTGGTCCAAAGGTCCAGTTGGGACCTCTGTGTTCAACTACATCATAATGGGTTTTCGGGTTTCACTTCCTGCTCCAGCACACCACCTGGACTGTCACTCCAAATCAGGTCACGCAACCCCAAACACACCACAGGCTGACTGCAACGTTGGTGCCGATTCATCCTGATCCTCCACTCAGTGCTCACAGAGTGAACTGGAGAAGTTCTCAGCTTTGCGGGCAGGTTTAGCCGCTAGCACCACTTCGCCTAGGGGGACGGCATCCAAATGAGTCATCTCCTAGGTCTCAAACAGTGGCCACTGCTTCCAGCGGGGGAGGAGATGGTGGGTGTGTCTGCAGCAGTGTAATGTTGAATAAATCAGAGCAATTCCAGGTTCGTATCAGAGGACACTCTGGCATTATGACGTCACGCGCATTACTCAGCGGCTGTGCTCTTTATGTTTATCTATTTCCTGTTTTTGGTTCTAATTATTTTCTGATCGGTCATTGTGTTGTAAGCACTACATTCATTTTCTATTCATTTTTATCACAAAGGAGTGTTTTAATTGAGCCCAGATGAAAGGAAGAGAGAGAGAAGAAACACCTCCAGCATATTTCACCACTTGGTATTCAACCCCTGGGTTAATTTCAACCACTTCAGGTAAGTCTCACAATGTGGCAATGTGGTGAAGGCTGATTCAATCTGCTGAGTTTAACTAAGGCAAGAAACTCCTGTGGAACATAATGGGGAGTGGTGTTATCACTCTACTGCACACGACTTTCCAATAAACAACTTTGGATTGGCTCAGGAGCTAAATAAACTTCACAAAACAGGTAAACTCAAGAGGAACCCTTAACCCCCCACTCTCTCTCTCTCGCTCTCTCTCTCTCACTCTCTCACTTTTTTGTTTCTTTCCCTGTTTTCTTTGGGACGTGGTTGTATGGTTCCACTGAAGCAATCTTGTTTTCTTGCATATTGTGAGAGAGATCTACTGCTTGTTAGCCACCTGAATGAGACTGAATGCTTCAAGGTTCTGTCAGCCTATTGCATTGCGTCAAAGGATTTGCAGGTGCAATGGGAGTCCTTTGTAAACGAATGGTAAAAAAGGTTGGGGGAGAGTGTGTGTGTGTGTGTGTGTGTGTGTGTGTGTGTGAGATAGAGAGAGAGACTATGTTTGTGTTTGTTTGTTTATATGTGCCTATGTCTGCATAAGCATTCAAAACAAGCAACTACAGTCAAAGACAAAGCCAATTCCCAATCACACATGCAAGTCCTTGCATGTTTCTGGAAACGTTTAGTGTTTGGTGCAAGAATACAAAGCTATCTGCATAACTTTCAGCAGATCATCATTTCTCATTAAGTCAACATTTGCAGGTGGGGGTGGGGAGTTGACATTCATCATCTGTTGAAAACCTAAAAATGTGACAAGCTCTTGCATGAACAGAGACGAGAGCCTCCTTTCCACGGCACAGACAGAACAGAGGCCTCATTCCTCATCCACTAAGTATCTCTTCAGCTTTAATACGAAAAAAAAAAAAACCCAGCCAACACCTTCACTCAATATTGATACAGATGCATCAGAGAGGCAAGTACAGACAGTGTCTGCAGCCTGAGTGCTTTTGGCTGGGTAGGCTGACAGGAATTGAGCTGTGTGAGTTTCTTATCTAAAACTGCTGGGCAATTTTAAATTTCCTCTGTGTAAGATGGAGCAGGCAAGAATGCAGGATTTCTTTTCAGAACGTTGTACTGACCGATATCGGCAGGAATGTCAATGTGTCACAAGCACAGCTGTACACACACTGATACCCACCCATGCAGGAACACTCCCTCATGCATGCTCATACACACACACACGCTAAATCAATAATATAGTTAGTAGCAAGTCTTTTCAAATTGCTTGTACTGCCCCTGCACACACACACACACACACACACACATGCATGGTAAATGACTTCGTTAGCAGTTTCACTTTTTACTTCTCTCAGCATGTGTTCCATGCCAGCCTCCAGGCATTTGTCAGTGTGATTCAGCTTTTCGTGGGTGGTAGTGTGTGTGTGTGTGTCCATGCATACAGACCCTTGCCAAATGGAATAAAGGTGGGACTAAGTTGCAAGTTGTGGAACATAGATTTAGGCTGCTGAAATAATAAAACCCGCCACACGAACACACAGAGCATGAGCAATGGTGCAGATCACTTCTGCTGTGAGGGGGACCCGTCAGCAAGAGAGGCAGAGCGATAGCAGTCAGAAATCAAACGAACATGTGGCAGCCATCTGGATAACTCCAAGTGCAACAGTGCATCCCTCTCGTACACACACAAAAGCCCCTTTTTGCTATTCGAACAACGATTGGCCTCTTATTTGGCATTCTGGGCCATTCACACTCTCCAAAGCTGCCGTTGTCTCCCCTGGTTAACATGGACAGCCTGGAATGACCTGCAATTACATAACACCTTTCCTCCTGCCTTTCTTTACAACAGCTACATGTGCTGAGAATATTACTGCTCCAACACTCTGTTTGAACTGGCAACCAGTACTGGTCTCACAGAGGCAGCTGATGGTCGGCTTGGCACCATGATGCCCGACACTTGTTTTAAAACTTGTGGCGGACGGCCCAAGAAAGAGGCTTGTCATGGTGGTGTGCAGTTTTTACTGGCTATGAGGTCAAGACTCTCCCAGTCTACTTGGCTTGGCCGGTGGAGCCTTACTGAATGATTTTGGGCAGTATTGTCTCAGTGAGACAGACATTTTCTCTCCTGTTCACGTGGTGGATGATTCCAGAGCCTCTGAGTAAGTGTTCACTTTTACGCACCACGCTTATAAAATAACTGCTGTCCCACTCTGGGAGAAAACATGAGTGCGCAGACATCTGTTGAAGTCATTCCAGGCCTGTTTGACCAGAGACACCCTGCATTTCGCTTCAAACACTGCATGTTTTTACCATTTCACCTACGAAAAAAAACAAATTCCTGGACAAAAAAGTACTAACTCATGTGTTTCTAATGCACTGGCTTATGGGACAAAATGGAAACCGAAGTTTATCAATACATCCCTTTTTGTGGAAAGAGGCTCGATGGGCAGGAATTCTGGTGACTGTATACAACAGGTTTAATTAAAGTTGCTGGTTAATGGGGGTTGACTGCGTGTGGAGACAGGGAAGGCAAAGACCTGAAGGCAACTATGAGTCACTGGCAGGATTTTGTCAGTGGCATTTGGGTTGAGCCTGAGACACTAACAGCTTTTCATATGGGCCTGGTTCTGGTTCTTGGTACCTTCTATGCTTTAAATATAGAATTTGTATAAAAAGGGCCATAAGCTAAGGATGTTCTAATAACAACTAATATGCTGATTTCTTTGGTTAAGAGTTATAGAACTATAGTAAAATATTCCAACTAATGTTTGGATTATGATGGGGTGTTTAAAATAAGTCCTTATGCTCTCCACTGTTCTTAAAAGAGCTGAGGTTTGCATATCCAACTTGTTGAGCTGTTTTCTAAAATGTGTCTTCAGTCTTTTGTACAAGACTGGTTCGTTTGTTTTTACTGAAACATAGTTATCAAAATGACATCATTTTGCATGGCAGCAATCTCAAAAGAAAGATGTGACAGCAAGCAAGGTTCACAATGAAAGAAAAAAGCATTTGAATGCTTAAGAGAAAAGAGAAAAGTTAAATCACTTTTAACAGGTTCATCATTACTGGGGCTGCTCGTCTCCTGTCTATGCGCAGCAATGCTCTTTTGTTTCTGTCATAACTGACTTTCTCTATAGCTACAGCCTAAAGCTGAATGCAAAAACAATCCTGTTCAGATGAACTGTACCTTTTGGGCCCATTACATCAAAAGAGTTTGATGATATTCATCTTTATAGCCCTAAATGGGATAATTGTCAGACAACGTTTGATCATTCAGTGCTAACATTTTATGCCATTTGCTGTAATTAAAACAGAAGGCCAATATTGCGCAAGTCGAGACATAGCAATTACAGTCTAATTTTAGTGGCGGTGATCAATAAGGACGTAATTTAGCTCACTGGCACTGTCCAAGCTTCTAAAAGGCTGGGGGAATATCTGTAAGTCATTTTGCAGCAATCAGTAGCCTGTATCCTCTTTAATTCATCTGGACCTGCGTGTTCGTGCTTCTACGGCCCACCAGTGAACGAGGTTCATGTAGAGAACTGAGAGATCATCATTCCCAGCCCAACACACATTTCAGGACATGTGCAGATAATGGCTCATTTGGACAAGGTACTGCAAAGTACTGCTAACATCGTACATAGAAGTACAGAGAAGTAACACATAGCTTTAGCATTGGGTTGTTTTTGCACATTTGTTTCACTGTTAAGAGGTTACTCTAACTAGTGTAATACACTATTACTGTGTTGAAACTCCTGCAAACAGCAAATTAAACAAAAAATTGTGTGTGTGCTATTCCTTTGAATTCAGCTCACAGTGTATAGGCTTACCCTAGCCCTATTCATCACTCGTTATTCATAGATGAATGTCTGCAAAATCAATTTGCCATGAATTAAATGTATGTTGTGTTCAGTGGACCACTATGTGTGATGTAATTGCACCGACAGTGAGGAACATGACATTACAAGGTTGCAGCTGTCGACAGCTATAAGTGTATATGTACGCATGTATATACACAATGTGTTTAAAATGACGGCTGTTTAATTGAAAAAATTGTTTCATGTGTAAATGCATAAGCAGAGCAGGTTGATAAGTGGGTCCTCAAGTGCGACCTCTGTTTGTGCTTCATTAAAAAAAAAAAAACAACAACAGATATTCCATCCGAGGGCACAGGTTCATCCTCACGCCTTTCAAGGCGTCTCTGTCCTACCCCGCAGAGGATCTGTGTGGACTTGGTAGAGGGCTGATAATTGGCTCGTGCAGCTGAAGTAACTTTAGCTGGGTGGCTTCGGACCCTTTTGTGAGAGGATGCTACAAAGGCGAGAGAGGACATTACCTCCACAGCTGTGCACACAACTCAGCTCGGCGGGGCCTTCCTCGTGTCGAACAACACTGCCATTAGATGTGAAGAAACAAAGAGACAGGGAGAGAGAGAGAGCGAGAAGGAGGGAGAGAGAGATAGAGAAAGAGAGAGAAGAAGGGAGAGAGAGAAAGATAGACAGAGAGGGGGAGAGGGAGTGAAAGAGAGAGAGACACTCATATATGAATCACTGCCTTGTTGCATGTTTTTATTTTTTCTAATCTCTGTTCACCAGATGTCAGACAGTCAGTTTCATGGTTCGGAATAAAATTATAGCACATTTGACTAGGAGAGGGTGGACAGAAGTTGATCTATTTTCCCAAGATGACTGTGCTCTGTTCTCATTGTGCAATTTATCTGTGTGTCCAATAGGAAATCATGACCATTCTGGAAAAATGCGAGAAAAGAAAATAACCTTGTGCTGTACACATATTCCAAAAGATACACAAGTGAAAAACCCAGTTGGGAGTATTATACTGTAATATAAACAAGCTACCTAACATACTATATCTGCTTTTTGTGTATGCCTTTTTCATACATGGATTCTATGAACTGCATGCACAATATGTAATACATTGTTTCATATGGCTTCATAAGGACTGTATATTAACATTTTGCTAAATCTTCCATACAAAAAAAATGGCTGTAGAGCCACTGTTACCATGACAACAAAGCAGGCCATGGTCATGAAGTCATCTTAGCACACGAACAGAATCTGAGTGTCAATGAGAAAAGAGTTATTAAAACTGAGGGGATAAGAGGCTTCTGCTAATGTCTAAGACAACCCAGACATGAACACACCAGCGCACGAAAGGGAATCCAAGAATGCACTGCACCCTAAACCCTTTAAAATATTCAGCTGAACCGAACTGGCAAAAGAGTGTTTGAACACAAAAAAGATTTGGTGTTCGTGTTCAACTCGTAGCTGCTATGACTTGAAGACGTGAGCGAGGAAGACAGGGAGACTAACGCTAACCCCTGAGAGTCAGAACACGCATTGGTCTGGCCACGCTGTCCTACAGGAGATCTCCCAACATCCCCATCTCTCCTCATTTAGCCTGTTGGCCCCCTTTGGATTAAAATGAATAATTAACAACAAAATATTCAATAATTCTACAGGAGATGTGTGAGGAGAATAATCTCAGAATACAAGATGATGTATATGATGTATCTTGTACCTTCTACAAGATAAATCTGCGAAATGCCGTAAATGTAAATGTAAATAATGCACAAGAAACATCCTGCCAAGTTACGTAGCGTGGTTCTAATCTGGCCTCCTCGCTCAGCCACCTTTAAAAGCTAGCACACGTGTTCAGCCACTGCAGAGCTCCAGCCGATGCAGAGTGACTGTGATGAAGCGTGACCATAATGATGATTGTGAACACAGCCTTAAAACAGCCTTAAATCAAAGCCAGCTCCAGATCCGTTAGCTACAGATATTAGTAGTAATATCTGGCCATAATTTATATTCATCAGTTTTTTTTCTTTAGCTATTATCTTTTTATGTGGTCATTTTAATACAACATTAGGAAGGAAATACATATCCCAATTGTAGAGTGTATACACATTTTCAGACCATTTCAAGTTTTCCATATTTTGGTGTTTTAGACTCATCTTAAATGGATTCAACACATTTTATGTCTCCGCAATCTACACACAATAGACCACATTGACAAAAGAAAAATAGTTTGTGTAATGTTTGTAAATGTATTTAAGATAAACTAGAGAAACATAAGTATTCAGATTTTTATGACACCTGCACTCAAGCAATGGTGCACTGTACTTCTATCAAAGGTCTTTGAAATGCTACAACTTCACTGGAGTCCATCTGTGTTTAACTGAGTTGAACTTAATTAGGAAATACCTGCTTATATAGGCTCTCATCATTTGTAACAGAGTTCCTTTGTGGAGATAAGAGAACCTTATCATCAATGCAGCACTCCACCAACTGGGCCTTCACAGTAAAGTAACCGCACAGACGCCATTCCACGCTAAAAGACCCATTAGAGCCCACTTGGAGTTTGCCACCATGGTGGCAGACTGGGAAACATGGAGGATATAGTGTCTCTGGAGAGACCTGAAAAAGGCTCTGTCCATCCAACCTGGCTGAAGCTGTGTGACTCTGCCAAGAATGGGAGAAACCTCCAACAAAATTATGTGCCAAGCTTGTAGGATCATTGCCAAGAAGACCTGAGGTTGTCATTGTTCCCAAAGGTGCTTAAACCAAGTACTAAGAGAAGGGTCTGTATTCCCCGTTTAATGAATTTATAAGATAAGGTGTTGAATCTAGAAGAAGGGTCTGAGAAATTAATTTATATATGGGTAGGTGACAAATCGAGGTGAAACGTTTTTTAAAACATACATTGTCCTGATGTGTCACAATATGGTAAAATGAAAAAAAAATAATAATTTTTTTTAAGTATAGATCAGTTGTATTCATAGTTTAAGGTTCCCTTTAAGGTTCCCTTTTCCAATAATTTGCATATGTATATTATGTATAGCTGTATTTCAATTCCATTCTTTACCTGTAGCCTTTTTATCACTCACACTATTCTATCTTATAAAATAATAAACCATGCAGTGTTTTTAAAAACAACAAGAGGATTTGATTAGCTGCTTACCTTGGATTTGATTGGTCTGCTTAACTGATTACTTGAGCACTCACATGTGTTTCACATGCGTTTCAAGTCTTTTACCTAATTGACTTTAACAATACAGCTGTGGTTCATTCTCTGATTCCATGGTTCATATAGTCTGCTGGCAAATCACACATTTCCCTCAAAACAAGTAAATGGAATTGATGAACATAAACCTGACATTTCATATACAAAAACTGGTGATAAAATAAGAATAAAATAAGAGACTTATGGTAAAACAACAGAGGAATCTAAATCACAAACTTTCAAACAGAAAATACTATATACATAATTACTATATATATATAAAATACTATATATATATATATATAAGATTTCAAGATTTGAGATAAGCAACTGCAGTGTACTTAGGTACGATATGTAGAGAACAGTGGAAACTTTGTGTACTCATATCTCAGATATATATATGGGCTGTCCTGGGAATGCCTCGGTATCCTGGTAAGCCTGGGCCTCTTTGCTTAGGATAATAAATAATAAATCGTGTAATAAATATGCTTACACAAAAGTGCACAGATACAAGGCTGTCTATTGGTTTGGAGCTGCTGATCTTTCTGTTCAGCAGTACTGTTTCCTCTCACAAACCCTCTGCCCTCACCCTCAGCTTAAGGACTTTGTTCATCATACAGCTCTCCTACCGCTATCGCTTTAGGGCAGTCAGGCTGGGCTCCTCTGACAGCAAGAGAGGAAAATAATTTCGTTCCATTGTATTGATTACACAGAAACCCTCCAGGCATGTCCCTCTGTAAGGCTTCCCAGGTAGCTGACACACAAATTACCATGAGGAATGAATAATTAATGAGATCTACTTTGTGCATACAGTTTTGAGAAAGAGATTTTATAGTGATCAATTGAAATAATGGGGTAATCATATCCCGGTATTTATATACACAGTTTTATGGGAGTAATTACGGTCAACTGACATCCAGTGGTGTGAACTGACATGTATAACGCATGAACTGTACCAGGAGAGGGGATTATCCCCAACTGTACTGTGGGACAGACAGAGATAAATGAAGGTGCTTATTTCAGTTGGCACAGCATCTACAGGTGGGGATGCTCTTCACAGCTAGTCCTGAAGTACTCATCTGAACCTTGTGTTCAGAATTCTGCTAACGCTGAATCACCAAATCACCTAATCAGAGACGTATACCAAACTACAGGATCACATCACAAAACTCTCAGTATCTTAATTCATTATCAACCACATCTGTTGCTTAAAGTGGATTCTCTTTGGAACAGCAGTATTACTCCCAACATTTTGACTAATCTGAGCATTACCACCATCAATAGTTTTTAAGCATTCACATTTGATTTTGCCATTATTTTTATTGTGATTTTGCAAAGCGTTCCATGACTTAATGTCAGTTTAAATCTGTCTATATCTCCTGGTCTAGCACCCATGATTTTTTTCAGTCATAAATGGTTATTGAGTGCCGTGAATCTATTTGTTTAACTGTTTTGTGCATACAAACGATAATGTGGAGCAAAAAAGAGCAGAGTATTGCAGAGTGTTAGAATGTAAACAAACCTGAATTCATCAGTTCTGCCATAGGAAACAGACTCACAATAATCAACAAATGATGAGAAGCAAAGGTCATTTTCATGCAAAGGTCACTGCTTGATGTCAGGGGGGCAGCGCTAGACTACAAATGAACAAGTGATGTTAAATATTTCACCCCAAATAAACATAAAACTAAAACTTTAAAATATGAAAATATAACCACATTCACAAAACAAATGTTCTTATGCTTTAATCTTATTAGTAAACATTGAATATAACACAAAATAATTTTTTTTTATTATAAAGAAATGACGACCCTTTGCATACGGCTTAATGGAAAGTACTTTGCAATTGAAGGAACTTGACAGGGTTATTCAGTTTTATTTTATTTTTTTAAGTATAGCCCATTTGCCCTTTAATGTTGATTAGCAAGTCCTGACAAGGTGACATAAGCAAATGAGCATTCCCAAACTGTTGTCACTCCATTATAGCTGGCTTGAGCTGCAATGAAGATAACACGGCGACAGCACTGTTTAATTCTCCGGGCCGCTATTTAGAGAGCTTAGTACGGATATTCCCAGACACACACGCTAGTACTGATAAGTCCTCGCCTTTATAAAGAAGGAAATCTCCAAGCTAGACATTTTCTAAGCTTATCTATCTAATTACACGCCATACAATGGAGCTCAGATAAAGCCTGCTTTGATCACGTCCTCTGCGTTGTTGCACATTTCCTTCAAATGTGTGAATAAACTTGGGATCATAACAGTCTTAAAAGCTGTCCCTCAGCGGCAGACATTCATTAAATAAACATCTGTTGGAGCCACACACCCTTTCACAAGGCCATTCCCAGTCCCCAGCTTTTTCATGGGACAAATTGGAAAATAAATGGTTTTGCCTAGATCAGGAACTCGTGATCTCCCTTTGTAATTATTTGCCAAAACACACCTATTCTCTCTGTGACACTGTCATCTTCAAACAAATCACAATTTCACTTTCAGTCTCTATTGTAGTGGTTGGGCATTTAGCGCAGGCCTAGACCTGCCAGACCGCATAGAAAGGACTGAATGAAACAATTAGATTGGCCCTGTCAGTCATGTGTGTTAAGCAAATTAAAGGAAATCACAGGGTGTCAGGATAGGATGTTGTTATTGATTTCTGCTCTATATTAGGTGATAATAACAGTTACATGTCGTTTTTTTTTATTCATGCAGAATATGTGTATGTTGTTGATACAAATATGGAAACCTGTCAGGCGTGTGTGTGTGTGTGTGTGTGTGAATACAAATATGCAATCCTGTCAGATGTGTGTGTGTGTAGGGGGGGAGGGGGGCTTGATGCATTTCTCCTTTTTCCTTTGTTATGTCCTTTATGTACTTTTCAATTTTCATAAAGTCTGCTGGCAAATCACACATTTCCCTCAAAACAAGTAAATGGAATTGATGAACATAAACCTGACATTTCATATACAAAGACTGGTATTACATTCACTTACCATTTATATTTTCAATTAATAGCCATGTCTGATTTTTTCATGTCACTCCTCATTACTGTTATAGTGAATATTCCTGCTTATATAGATATCCCTCGCACCCACACACCGAGCAAACGTGGAATAAGATCAATGCTCTGCATGACCAGTCCATACAATCTGAAGTCCATACAGTCGGTTTTTCGCAACATGAAGGCTGACATTCTCCTTTCTGTCACTGAGCCCACTGTGAAATGGCAGGATGGAGGTGGGGCAAGGGTGGGGAGAACAACGTTAAAGGCATCATTTTTCGCCTTGCATAGTGTATCACTCAAATGTCAGCCAACTATGTGTGTGTCAACTGTTCATGGTGCTTTAGTGAGCCCGGTCTGTTTGCCCTCACACCCCCCTCTATTTCTCCTCCCACCAGCTGTGTTTGAGGTGGAGGTCCAGCACCCGGCCCTATGAAGCTATTCTCCTCACACCAGGGTGAAAGCCGCACCCATGGAGGCTGCCAGATCAATGCAAATGTGATGCGTCTCATACATCTATCCTGCACAAGCTAGAGGTTGTGTTACTGATATTAATAGCACCCTAATCCCGACCACTAATTAAAACATTATATGAAATTAAGGTCCTTGTTATCAAGTTAGAGGTACTTGAATTCGGTATTGAACCATACTTTATAGTTGTTACAGAATCACAGTGAAAGGGTTCCACTTGATAATCAACATGATTCATTTAAAGGGTGAAGAACTTTTGTATTGCAAAACTCTCTATATAGACTAGGCAATATTACAAACGTTAAGCCTTGTGTTAATGTGGTATACATGTGTTCCATATTGAACTGGCAGTGTCTTTATTGTGGTACTATTTCTTGTGTCATAAGAATTAATTAAGTCTAGTCATAACGAGCTTTATCTATAACTACCTCGTATGCGTTAGCAAAATGTACAGAAACCATAAGCTGTCAATGGTCATCCTACACGAAGGCGATGTTGGGTGCTGTGGGACTGCGGCGTCACACGGCGCTGATCATTGTGTCTCACACTTTCTAACTAGCCATTTCACAACACTGAGGAGAGGAAACGAGACGGTGCTATCAACAGTCCACGAAGAGCTGCAGCGCCCCGAGGGCTCTTCTTCCTAAAGTCTGCGCGCTAAGCAGGAGTGCGAGACTACGATCGCCAAGATGAGGAAAGCATGTGATTTAAAACGATCGGTGAAGTTTCCTTTATCTCCAACGACTGCATGAGCAAGAACTTGGATCATAAATAGATTTCGCGACACTTCGCATTACGACGACGAAAATACACACCAGACAAGACGATCGAAGTAGACTATCATCACATCTGAGTTCAAGACCTGTTTCGTTATCTCCGAGACGTTTATCTGTAAAAATCACTTTCTTCACGCTTCTTATCTGGGACAGACTACGTAGAGAGGACACCATGCGGGACCGACAGCAGTATTTTTCGCCTAGTTGAGCCACGGTGTATATAAAACTAATTCTGGATTATTGATACATGGACTAACACGTCTGCTCGTTTCGGTGTGGACTCGGGTTGTCGTGCGGTTGTAATCTTCGCCCCGGTTCCGAAGCGTAAGTCAACCGCGCGGATCTGGAAAGCTCCATGTATTCGAAAAGGTCGGTGGTCGTTTGCTTATTAAACCATATGTATAGTTTATTAATATATAATGTTGTTCAAAGTGAGGATTTGGGGATCACTTTATCGTTGTTGGAATTGATCCTCCAACATTTTATGCAGTAGCTCTTCTTTGTTTAAGAGGTTTGGAGAACACATTTAACGTTATTTTCAGTTATTTTCACAGCTGTCAGCTTACACATCTACATGATATATATCGACATGATGATTCGTTGGGAAACTGATTCAGTTGCACGTTGTATTTTACTCTATCCTGAGCTAGACAGTTTTATGCCAGATATTTGTCTTCTTTTCATTTTCTGCTTTGAAAACTGGCATTTCGTTTATGTCATATTCAAGTCTACGGCGCAGCCATGCCATGCATACTTTAATGCTGATCAAAATGACAAATTGTTATTTACTGAACTAATCTAGGTATATTACGAATAATAATATGTGTTGTCCTTATTAATCTTATCTTTGTGAATATGTAGACCTGCAAAACACAAAGAATATGTGGTAAATTGATCTGTATGTAGCTGGAATATTTTGTGCTACCATAAAGGGGTCAGAAGTTGGTACCATAAATTAATTTTTTAAAAGTTGCCCTAATCCTCAGTAAGGCCGTGCGCATGAGAATTTATCTCCGGCATCACTCTTCCACAGTACAAGCGCCATCTATTGGACTGTAAAATATGTGGCCTGAAAACCTATATGAATGGTCGATGTGTATATGTGCTGATTATATGTTTGCACTGTTTAAATATGAGACATCTCGGACAATCGTAAAGATGTAGCACTCATAGGCTACCTCTCTCAGTCCCTTATGCATTTGTCATGTATTTTAATAAGGCACCTACCTGTAGGCCTGTATGGCATTTATATGACATATAGCAGCTTTTAGACATTGGAAGTAAAAACAATGGGTAGACAACAGTTGATTATTATCTGAAATTTGCAAAAATGTAGAGAGGCCATTTAAAGCCTGTATTGGTCAAATAGATCATATAAACAGCAGAATACACCTCTGTCAATCACCTCATTGTCTCGTTCGTGAAGCTGGTAGTCTTATGAAATTAACAACATGACAGCTTTATTAAATGTCCTGTTGCATTTCTGTTCACTCTGAACAGTCATTGTCTGTGAATATTTGTAAATAAACAGGGAAGCGTCCTGTATATTTTTAGGGCTTTTTGCTATGTATGCTGTTAATATTAGTTCTTGACAGATGATGATTAGCTCGATTGATTGGCAGGGAGACCAATGCTGAGATTACATCAAGTCATCTTTTCTGGCCTCACTGGTTAATGTTTCCTCTTAGTTTTTGTTTATTTCTAACTGATAAACCCAGTTAGTGTTTTTTTTTTTATTATTAATGCACACATTAATAGAAGAATTGTCACATGAATGTTGCAAATCTGATGTTTATACTGAGGATACCACTGGGACTCAACTAATGGCCTAGTCTCCAATACAAACTGTTCAGACCCTGTGTGACAACATTTTCAGATCCATTACAGTTCTCCTGCACTCAGCGGATTACACTGATATGTTGTTTTGTGCACGTTAGACTGCATGCCCTCTGTATGTTCTGGTCTCACTGTGCCTCAGACTGCTTATAACTTAACTGGAATACAGCAGCATAAGATCCCACTGGGTGTGTTTCTCTGAAATTAACAGGTTGCAACATTATAGTCTAGGTTTTTTATTGAGATCATACATTTTTACTTCTTGAGCACATGTCCAAGACTATATCCTGACCAACAAATAGTCTACTAGCAAGCTTCCATGTCCTCTGGACAGACTTATGCATTGCATCTATGTGTTGTGATAAAACATTGTTTTAGGCAATGTAATAGTAATTTGTGTCATTACAAAATATATCCAAGTACAATATAAAAAAATGCTTTCACCCTGAACGACTTGCATACATTAAACAAGTCACACGCCCAACTACAAACTAATCATGCTTTGCAATGTATATAACAATCATTGTATTATCTATTCATCCCTAATAAGTAGAATTACGACATGTTAAATAATCAAATCGTAGACTTAACACTATCGACGTTTAATTTACCAGTCTTTTGTACCAGCACATGTGGAAGAAGCGAAGTAGTTTGCTTTTCAAACGCAGAAGTGTAATTTGAAACTGCTAAGAGAAGGGGGGCGAAACAGCGATTTCTTATTGGTTCAGTTAAGCGTGTAGGCCGTGCCGTCTTTACTCCAAGGTACTGGAAGATCGATTGCTCTTTTTATAAAGCGTGTGGAGGAATTTCGGGGTAAAGCAAGCGCCAAAGCGACGAAACCTAGCAGAATATCACTCAGTGAGATTGTTAACAAACGGAGGCATGATTTCGGAGTGCCGGCATTCGTCTACAGCAATCCGGAAAATTGGAGTTACTCGCAACAGACTAACTCGCTTTTTTTCACCTTGCTGACGGAACCAGGGAGAGGAGAGGAGCGCTGTCCCGTGCTGGATGGATGGTTATGGGGAAAAGAGCAGGACCTTCGGCCCTAGAAGTCGGCAAGATCCTCGTAGCATTTCTCTACTTCTTTCCAGCAGGTAAGTCAACTGTACAGGCATCTCAAACTACTCAGACCATGCAGAGCTTTGTTAGTTATTTTTTTTAGGTTTGCTCCTATAGTGTCGCATGTATTTAACTGCAGTTTAACACTGGTAGGTTACCTCATTATTTTGGTTGTTAAACACATAGCAGGCTTGCTGAGTACAATGTTTGAAGTACTGCGGTAAGTTGGCCCTGTGGCGAGCGTGGTTCTGTCGAAAGGTTTTCAATGCAAACTGAAATTGGCCACGATGATCTCATGATAATTTCGTTCAGTACACTGCACAATTAACACCACGCCAGCTATGGATCCTGCTGCTGTAGACGGGGACAAAACGCGGGACGCTTTTCATATTTAAACAGCAGCTCTGTTCAAATTTATATTTGCTTTGTTGTGTTTTTTATATTTTTAAAGTTTATGACTGAAAAATTTAAACATACAAACAACATTAAAAAAAAAAAGTATTACCTTGGTTTAAATCTTGACACGAGGCTGGAAGTGTTCCGTCCAGGTCGTGTGTAAGCTCAACTCCAGCGTTCTCCAGACCCGAGGTCGTGTTGAGTTTGGTGGAGGGGGAAACATGTTGGCTCTGTCTACATCAGCTAATGAATTATTGTTGCTTTTAAAGACTACACGTAGTAGTCAACGGCGACTTTCAACCGGGCCAATAGTTTACTTGGATTTGAAAAAAAAGGTTACTAAATACATAGCTGTAGCTCTAAATCGGGGAATATGTTGTATTTGATTTTGATATTTTGTATTTTGATCTTATCACTTTGTCCTGTTAACTCCAAACGAACGACATGACAAGTGATAGTCGTGGACGCCTGAGATTAGTTTGTTGCTGTATATCAGATTACAAACCAAGCGTAATGGCGTATACATGCGATAATAAATTACATAGTTTCAAAAAGTATGTATTTGAGTGGAATACATGTTGAGAGGAACAATGTTAAGGCACGAGATGTAGGCTACTAGAAGATAAAATATTGGCTAATATCGAGTGAAGAGTGGTCTCCCCTTTTTTTCCAAAACTCCTGCTACAACAGGTCTACTTTTGTTGTAATTCAATATGTGTTTGAAATTGCATTTGCCTTTGATTAGGGTCTTTTGCAGTGGACAGGTGGCTATCTTATATCCAGTCTGACCTGTGGAATGGTGAGACCTCCTCTCAGTTGCACCCTCTGGTACTGGAGCCAGTTTCTCTCTAGAGATCCTGTTTCTTTAAGGGAGCTCTCCTCCCCCTACCATGCTGGCCTGCACGCCTGATGAAACTCTACCTAATCCCTTTACACAGGGCTAATTTATGACTCTGCTGGTCTCTTCTCAATGGCAAATTACATTGTCTTCATTCAAAGCCCTGAGCACCGCCCCCTCCACACACACACACACACACGTTGAGCACACACATCCAAACCACTGGCCTCCTTCGGTTAAAAACAAGTGAATTCTTGCGGAGGTGCATTTGTGCCACCCCACCCACCCCCTTCTGAGGGGGAGGTGACTGACGCCCGCTGTGTTCTAACTCACAAAAGCTCCCCCCTGTAAATCTGCTTCGCAGTGCAAAAGAAGAAAGAACTGGGGTGAGAATGTATGCAAATTTGCACTAAGACAATTAGCACTCGTAACTGGCTGACTTTTAGAGGCGCCTCTGACCGTTTGCATGCTTCCTTCCCATTTGTCTCAGTGGGCCTGCTTTGAGCTGTGCACTCGACTGAGAATAACTGCTCAACGTCCCACTCAAATATTTGTTATCAATCAATATCTTGAAAATAGTGAAAGCAACACAATGCCAGCTTTTTGAACATGTATCCTGAATCATTTATCCTGAAGTTATCAAGCTGCTGAAGTTGAGTATACAGTACTCTGCAGTGATTTTGTTTTGTTATAGGCTCCTCTCTCTCTTTCTCTTCTTCTGTGCTTCATAGTTTTGTTGTTCTTAAAGTTACTGAACACAGTATTGTAGCTAATGAAGCACACTTAGTTGATGTTGGCAACACAGAGTGTTGGAGGCACACTTTCATGGGAATGCTTGCTTTTTCAGTACACTAAACAGCAGTTGTGTGAAAGTGCTCAATCCGGTGAGAAAGTGCAACACGTAGCGTGTGACAAGGTCTAGGGCATGAACCTGAGTAGAGATTAAAATCATATTTGTTTGGTATGTTTCTTTGGTATATTTACAACCTTGAAGAGAGTCGCTTTGCTTCTGCGTATTTGCGTGGCGATATTATTCTGAGATCATGGCTTCTGATGGATTTTGTAAGCTGCTTCATTTGGAACCTGCATGAATTCGATAGTTTCTTCAGAGTCCACAGCGCTGCAGTGACGTTCGTGTCCTCTTTGTCTCTCCTGCAGTCACTCTGCAGTGTAAGATCCTCAAGTGCAACTCCGAGTTCTGGGCCTCCACTCCCAGCTCGGGCCCCAAGGAGGAATTCTGCACCGCCCTGCGAGTCTACAACAGCTGCGTCCGGCGCACCGCCCGCACCTGCCGCGGTGACCTGGCCTACCACTCCGCCCAGCATGGCATCGAGGACCTCATGACCCAGCACAACTGCTCCAAAGAAGGCCCTACCGCACAGCCCCGCGCCCGGACGCTCCCGCCCCCGGCTCCGCCCCTGCCGCCCCAGCCTGACGCCCACGTGCCCTCGGACGGCCCAGAGGTGTGCCACTATGAACGCAGCCTCCCCCGCCACACCGCGCCACCCAACTACACCCACTGCGGCTTCTTCGGGGACCCACATCTACGCACATTCAACGACGACTTCCAGACCTGCAAGGTGGAAGGTGCCTGGCCGCTCATCCACAACAAGTACCTGTCCGTGCAGGTGACCAACACTCCGGTCTTACCTGGCTCAGCGGCTACTGCGACAAGCAAGGTAAGCACACCCTGCTCACCACGTTGGTGCGAAAAATACCTACAAACGACCGTGGAATTGATCTGACACTTTTGTTTCACACCCTGACTTAAAAAATATGGGGATTTTGATATTTAGAGTCGTGACGAATTCGACTGGAGTAATTACACCGGAGTGCAGTCTCCTGTTGCCACTCCTGTTCCTAAACATTACTCTTGCAGTTAATGCAGCTTCTCTAGTGCCCTTATCTCTCGTCAAGTTAGTACTAAAGAGGCCACAAAAGGAAGCAGATATCAGACAGACTCGAGCTGGACTCGTACTGTGGGAGCCTTTTTTCTTACTCCTTCAAGCAGCAACATGTCACAGTCGCACGCGGTTTCTGGTAGACGAAAGCAACGAGGCAGCTAAGCTCCTGGACATGTCTGGGTGTGGAGAGCCCGGCAGGCTTCTTGAGTGCCGAGTCTGGTTAGCGTTTGGAGCCAGTCCCTAGCAGATGAAGACGTGATAAACAGAACAAATTGATGAGGTCTCGATAAGGCCTTTAATTCAGGGGGGGGGGGGGGGTGAAAGAGCTGTAATAACTCAAAATGTTACCAGGCCTCTGCCTTCTTGGTCCGTTCTTCAAGTTTTTTTTCTTTCCCAGCCTGCCAAGGGCGAACATTACTATATCTGTAGCGGTCCTCGCCATTGTTTGCCTGTGCATTAAGCACCTTGTTGTTTCAGCTAAGTGCTTGGTCCGTGCGGGAAACCGGCAATATTTTCTCCGCATTAGCTGGCCCCCATACCTCATAAATTATCATTGTTTTGCTTCACGGTACATTGGATGGGGGCGGGGTGGGGCGGGGAGGGGGGTATAGGGAGCCGCCCCTGACTGGCCAGCTGCAGGGGCTCGGGGTGAAAGTGCAGCGCGGCCAATCTGTGTGCGCCATTGCCGGTGGCTACTTCATTTATTCCACATGCGGCCCACCTCCGGCATCTGGGCTGAGGCAGCCACGCTGCCCCCGACACGTCCTTTAGATGGCTGGTTGTACAAGGGAAAGGACCGGAAGGGGAAACATAAGAGACCTTTTTGGCTGGGGCCACATTTAGAAACAGACCAATTTTCCTTCATCAAGATCCGCTAATGATACACCATTAAGTAGATTGACCACAGCTCTTTGTTGCAGGGGTGGGGTTGGGGGGGCATAATGATATTTTTGTTAAGCTGAGCTTGGAAACAAATGGCTGGTTGGGAGGTTGTGAGGCTGCTCAGCTCTCGACAAAAGGGAAAACAAGACTGCGGGCAGATGCCACCTGTGCAAACAAGACCTGCGCTGTTTATTGATGGGCCCTCTCGCTTTGAACAACTTCCTGCTGCACCATGGACAACTGGCTGGGGTTGGGGGCCTGCAGTTTGCCTGAGTGGGGTGATTGCAGGGTGATTCGGTTTGTTACCCCCACCACTGCCGGCCCTACCCTTCCCACACACACACACACACACGGATTCTGCAGTGCCAAGGTCACACAGTGACAAAAGCCCGCTGGCGTTCTTAATGAAAGAAATGCTGACCAGAACCAGAGTCGGGAGCGGCGCCCCTAATTAGCCCCTGTGCAGGCTGGGCTCTCAGGGTTGGCGCTGGTCCACCTCCCTGGAGCAGAATCTGGGCTTCACGGGCCATGAATGCATTGCCTTTGTGTCTGCACACTGAGGCCTCTGCAGTAATATAGACTGAGAGCTGTGTTTCTCTGGAGCGCGTTTACATTAGCAGCCCCCCCCCTCCCCCTCCCTCCCCCAACTGCTGGCCAGTGACATTGGGAAGCGAGCTGGGGTCCGCACGCCTCCACACCGAACAGGCTGGGAGTTTAACAGGAGCCAAAGTTAGAACACCAGCCACAGCTGGAACTGCCTCCCACCACTCACTTTACGCAACAGGACATTTAAAAAGGATTCATTAAAAAAGAGAGACGTTTTTTTCTCCTTAGTTAAAGCCCCAGGAATCCCAAATCTGTGTTTTCTTTCTTATTACATTAATCTGGCACTCCTACACACAATGTACATATACAAAGTGTGCCCTATGAATACCACTTGAAAGAGCTGTATATGACTTATTATGCCAGGTCTCCCTTTCTGATGTAAAATGGCTGGTCCTAATGCTGGCTCAAACTTGGATTTTAGCGTACCCAGCAAACGCTACACTGACATTAACTACAGGAGAAACCTCCATAGTGGACGGCCCACGGAGGCTGCTGTGTGTGCCAGAGCATGTGGTTTTTTTATTCACCCCGAGAGAAAACATTAAAAACGTACCATTCCATCAGCATCTCTGAGCGAGGCGTACCCGATGCTGAAAATGAACTACTTGCAGATTCTTCCTTGGTAGGTTTGTGTATGTCCTTTTATGTGTCAATCCGGTTCTCCCCTGAGTTGGATTCAGCTTGACTGAGTGGCAGAACTTGCCGTGGGACTGACCGCGGCCTGTCAAACAGCCGTGCTGAAATGCTGCCTTGCCCAGGATCATACTCCCTCACCAGCGTTCCCATTTGGTGGGGTTTTGAGCAGTGTTATATCACATGTGTGTTTTCCATTTAGAATTTGCTGAATGTGTAATATAACACCCTAGTTCAGTTTCATGTGGAGATTTGTAATATTTTTCATTAGGTTCAACGCTTCATTTTAAGAAAATTAAAAGGGAACAGACAAACCACCAAAGTCTAATTTAAAGGTTATACAGTAATGTGCCTTTTATATGCAGCTAGCTAGTTTGGGAGATATTTGCCTATGTACTTTATGGTGTGTGAAGCTTGCCTGTGTATTTGCATTTTCCCAGTTCCCCTTTTTGTTGAGCACCATGACAATTCAGTGCATTATTCACAGTGGAGGTTTGGAATAACATCTGCAACTTGTTGCACCTGTGTGCTGAAGCAGGCCTCTCTACGAGTGACTGACATTTGTTTAACCTGTCCTCCAGTTATCTGAACAGTATACTCACGCATCCACGTTTTCTCCTTTGTACTACAGCTGACAATCATCTTCAAGAACTTCCAGGAGTGTGTGGACCAGAAGATGTACCACGCAGAGACGGACGAGCTCCCGGCGGCGTTCGCCGACGGCTCGAAGAACGGCGGGGAGCGGCACGGGGCCAGTGCCCTGCGCGTGGTGGAGAGGGTCCCCGGGCAGCACGTGGAGATCCAGGCCCGCTACATCGGCACCACCGTGGTGGTGCGGCAGGTGGGCCGCTACCTCACGTTCGCCGTGCGGATGCCCGAGGAGGTGGTGAATTCGGTGGAAGACCAGGAGAATCAGGACCTCTACTTGTGTCTACATGGCTGCCCTGCCAACCAGCGCATCGACTTCAGGACCTTCAGAGGGCGGGTCGTGGAGAGCCAGGGCCGTACCGGGCCGGGAGCCGCCGCCCACGGCTTCACCTACCAGTCAGCTATGGCCAAGTGTAAAGAGCGCCTCCTGGTGGAGGACCTGTACTTTCAGTCCTGCGTCTTCGATCTGCTCTCCTCTGGAGACATCAACTTTACCCTGGCCGCCTACTACGCCTTCGAGGACGTCAAAATGCTGCACTCCAACAAGGAGAAGCACCATCTTTTTGAAAGGGATACTGGCATGTTTAACTCTGCCGCCAGGGCATCTGGTTTCATCTTGTTGATGCTCCTTAACCTCATAGCCGTATCTTATTGGACCGAGTCGTGCTGTTCGTGTCTGTAGTACCACCTGTGTTCCATTGTCATGTTGTGATGGTTGTCATAAAGCTTCGTGTTTGCAAAGCGTAGCTCCCGCCGTTGTCGCGTCCCGTTTTAGCAGAGGCGGAGCCTGTACGTTCGCCCTGGGCTTTTGGTCTTGTGCGAGTCATCTCACGCTCATCTCATCTCCTCCCCCCTCCCTTCCCCCGCCATGGACCCATCTGTGTGTCATCGTTGTCGAATGGACCTCTGTTGAGGCGGCGCGGGAGTAGCCGTGCACCTGCGCTCACCGGCCACGCTCCTCCCACTGCCTGCGTGACGGAGAGGACTGTGGCGAGAGCCTCCAGGAGAGAAGCCTCGGGGTGGATTAAACCTCTGCTTGCCCCCTCCCACACCCGGTTCCCACCGAAGTGAAACGCCTCTGAGGGGGCTGGGGGGGTGATACCCTTGCAGAGAGAAGAGCTTGAGAGATGGTGTCCTGCTCTCTCCGGTGCCAAGACGAGAGGGCGTAGCGTGAGTCTTCTGGAACGAGAGTGCAGGACATGACGGGGGCTTTTATTAACCTCTGCTGAAGGAGGGAGCCCTGCAGGAGCTTCTGGCCTTTGATGAGGCTCCAGCTCTGGAAAAAGACGGAGGCTTTTTCGGGAAGACGTCCCCAGCCAACGCTGTGTCATATCAGGCAGCCATGTTGTCGGCATTGGGATTAACAGGCCCTAACGGCAGGCCTTTCTTGTACAGTGTGTGTAAGAGACTGTGCGTCACACTCGTGCGTTGTTAAAAGGTTTTGTGCATTTGTGCGCGTGTGTGTGTGTGTGTGTGTGTGTGTGTTCTCGAGGGCTATAGGAGTTAAGAGAAATATTTCCGAACATGCTTATATTGCACCCAGGGTTCTAGTTTTGCTCTGGCGTGGTGGTCCATGGGTCAGTAAAGAGATGTTCTGCCTGCCAGAAGTGCTCTGCTGCATGCATTGGCAGTCAGCTTGGAAAAAAAAAATCCACCATTTCATGGTCTCTGTGTGTCAGTCATGGTGTCCAGTATATTTTACAGACATCCACACTACTTAGGCAAACATCTCTGGAAATGTAACATTGGTTGGCCAGGTTCATTTGGACTGTACAGCCCACAATTAATTTTGGGGGGGGGGGGGAACACACAGAACAGGCATCCGAAACGTTTGTGTTTACTAAGTAAATGCCATTGTTTAGATCTTGTAGTCCAAGCCATACAAATGGTGTGAGACAAGAGTACCTTGTGTTGAGCACATGTACTTCCAAGAAAATACAGTAATAATTAAGACAGCATCACAGTGGCCATGAACACGTAGCTTGAGGTATAGTGGCTAATCCAAAGAGGCAAATTTCTGGCTAAAGACAGGGGACCCACAACCTCTACCAGGCCGATCCATCCGTCATCTTCACTGCTTCTTAAAAAATAAAGTCTCACTCTCCATTTCAAAAGCGTGTTGACATGGCTGTGCGGTGGGCTCTGTTTGACTCGCAACTCTGTGGATCTGTGAATTTATGGTGAAGGCCTTTTGCCAACGAGCAGACCGTGGTGCCAGCGATCCCCCCCTCCCCTAACAGCTGAGCTTTCCCCCTGCCTCTCATGGGACATTTTGCGGTCCGCTCAAGTATTTGGGTTCAGACCAGACATCCTGGTTGTGTATAATACTGGAAGGTGCTGCTAAACCAGAGAGAGCTGAATAGACTTTTCCAGTGCAGGGACACACTGAGACATACCACACGCATTTCTCCATTTCTGAACATGGTTCAGGGTGGAGACTTTGAAAGGGGAGCATCTCCTATTGTTAAGCTAGTAAGCAAACACGTACAAGCAAACACAACACACACAGCCAGCCCCTGCTTTTCAAACACCAAAAAAAAAATGGATTACTATCTAGACGACAAGTGTTTTTTTTTTGTTGGTTGTTTGGTTAATCTGGCAGATTTGGAACAGCGATTAAGAAACGCTGACAGCCTGCTGTACTAAGGTTACGTAGGACATTTCGTACCATACGGCATCAGCATGAATGACTACGGCCACCTGTAAGTCTCACACTTGGTGACTTTGCCGAGTGGCACTACAGCCAACACTTGGAGTTCAAAGGCATAAGAGATTCTTTTTTTTTTTCTTTTTTCTCCCAGACCTACGTCCAAAGTACATTTCAACTAAAATAGCCATCGGGATCCGTTACATCCAACAACTGAATCTGTTAACAGTGTTCCGCAACATCGTTAAGAGTTTTAAGAGGGAACTAAAACAAACATAATTAAACGGAGGGAATTGTTTGAGTAATTTATTTCTACACTGTAAGCTTTGACAGGCCTTAACTACTGCTATGGAAGCCTGTTACCGTGCAGTTTGTCCATTAGTCTCAAAACAGCAAGAGAAAAAAATCTTTGTCAAATTTTGTGTGGTGTTGCCAGTACTCTCGGACTCTTAACAGTGTAATGTGAGTTATAGATATGTTTGAGTTATAGATATGTTTGTGAGTTATTGAGTGTGCAGATGATATTGTGTTGTGTTTGAAATATTATATTTTTTTGTATGAGTGGGAACAGCGAATGTTACCTTTTAATATAAAGGGATGTTGTGTACATGAATACCTCGAACACCACAAATGACATTAGTGGATCTCTAAACACCCAGTTGTTCTAGAAGACAAAAGGAAGGTTATTCAATCAAATGCAAATAGCGATTTAGTAAGATGAAAGATGCAGTTTTGTGGTGTTTGTGTTGATTACAAAAGCACTTTATGTTTTTTTTTTATTTTGTTCTAACTCCAATTTGGTTGAACGTGATTGTGAATGGAAGACAACACATTTGTAATATTAAATATGAAATACAAAAAAATGAGTGAACAAAAAAAACTCAATATGTACTGACAGTGAATGGGATGAGCCAGACAGATCAAACTGGTTTGTAGGATTTAAATGGTGCCACACTCCACCTGTATATACTGTAAATTATTTATTGAACAAAAAATAAAAGTGTCTTGTTGAGTTGTTTTGAACAAATGCCTGCTTTTCTGTGCTTTAAAAGGTTTGGCATTGAGTGTACAAACAGAACTTAGTACCACTTGCTATATGTACGTGTTAAAGCAGCTAACGCTAATAACCTACAGCTTTTGGAGATTGGGTTATACTGCCACCTGCTGGTTGCATCTGCAATTCTTTCAAGTTTTTACTAAATAAAAAACGGCTGTGCTAGATGCTACATTATCCAAAAAAGAACTTTTACTTCAGGCACATAAAACAGCACTAACAAACACTGCATGATGTAGGAAAGTTTAATACATACAGGTCTATAAACAGTATGTACAGTGTAGTTCATGTGAAAGTGGCTTTTTTCACAAATATAAATTACTTTAATTGGTTTGTCTTGAACAAACACAGGTTTGTGAAGTGCAGCACGGAGCATTAGCGGAGGGAGGAGTTCTGCCCCCCTCACAGCGGAGTCACCCACTCCTCTCTCCAACGTGGACACCCCCACCCTCCAAGGTCCGCCGTGCGCACCGCTGTGCTGTTCCCATGTATCAGCAAACTTCATATAAAGATCCGTTTAAAACCCCCGATGTCCCGACGAGTGACTCCATCAACCAAAATTCAATACTGCATCGTCTTCTGGTTAAGACCATGAAAAACACCGTGCGCCATACTGGAGTTTCATTCAGACACAGGAGTAAGGCACAGACGGACGGGGGAGAAGGAAGAACACAACCGGTGAATGTCGTTTACCAGCATGCCTGTCTGCGGTTTTTGGCACTGAACCTAGCGAACCCGAAATAGCTTCACATTCCTGTTTCTTTCACACACTTCTGTGCATTATATTCAAATACATACAGTGCCGACGTATCCATTTCAAGGTCAAGGATATCGACATTTCACAACACTCACAAGAGAGAAATCCAGAAAAAAAAATGTTCTGACGTCTTCTCTACTGGAGACGGGACACTGGTAGAGTACTGTACTTTTAGTGCAAAATAAAGCTTAAGACAGTACTAACTTGTACTGACATTACAGAAGAATGAAATGATGCCGCATTTGTGTTAAAAACTCCTATAGGTTTCACATTTCAGTTATCTAGTGTTCTAACATTGAGGTCAGCACAGACTCTGAACTCTGTCCAGCCTTCCTGGTAAAGTCACCAATGGGGTGTTTGTGCCCCACATACTCTGCATGCTGAAGGTTTGTAAGAACAGATTTAGCTGTACGCTAATATAATGACCGTTAGCTTCCCAATCATTCCATGAGATCAACAAGAACACAAAGGACAAACACACAAGTAGTTACAAGAACTAATGGCCAGTTTTCTGAAGGGCATGACGTGCCCGAGGGAGTGTGAGGGTGGAGGTGGGGGTGAGTGTGAGGGTGGGGGTGGTGTAAGGGTGGGGGTTGCTGATCTACTTTTGTCGAGATCAAACCAATACAGGATGAAAACGGCTCAACGGTGCGGTTGTGGACCACCATCCACTTCCCCGACGGGTACTTTCATGGAATTCACAAAACTAATTCAGTGGGGAGGGGTGTTAATTGAGAAAGTAAATTAAATAAATGGCAATGTAACTTTTGCTTTGGGAACTCTCCCTTTTCTACTAATGACTCACAAAAAGCCAAATTTATGAGGCACTTCCAAGCTTCCAACTTAGTCATTTCAAAGGCTTTTTTTTTAAAGATTACTCACATAATAGTCCATAGGACTAACCCCATTTTGTCTTTTCCTCAGTCCAAACCTCCTGACTTGACTCGATACTCAAGCGAAACCTGCAGATGCTGGACGGCTAGGTTATATCTGAAGGAAGCGACCTGGCAGAGGCTGGGGAAGAGGGCCCAGTCTCGCCTGTGAGGGACAGATCACGTCCCCCTGACAGTGTCTACCCCCCCCCATGTGTACCTCCGTCCCCCAATCACGTCTTTCTGTTGTTCCAGTTGAGATCTGCCCCAGATTTCTGCTCTGCGGTCCTCTCGTGGGGCGAGAGGCACTCCAGGGGAGATTTCTGTGCTTGTGGGGAGCGGGGGTCCATAAGAGGAGGGGGTTTGTCTGGATGAAAAGGCCGATAGTGGTCGGGTCCCGCCGGACCATGGTTCCCTGGCAGCCCCCTGTGGTCAGGCATCCTCCTGAAGTCCTGAGAGTGACCTGCTCCTGCTCCCTGGTGGTAGTTTGGGGAGCGATACTCATCTGACCGCCTCCTCTTGGGGTCTGGATGTCTTTATTTACAAAAAAATAATAATAATTTTTTAATGACCTCATTTGTGTTCAATATGATAAGTCTGGTTTGGTCAAATTGAGGCAAAAGTTTTCCGCTCTCTTTTCAGAGTTTTCCCTCGACGGTAAAATGTAAACCCAAATATTAAAACCTGTTTTAAACATGTACTATCAACTCTATGACTGCCTTTTAGTTACCTGTCATAGTAGTCACGGTGCCCCCGGTGGTCACGGTCGTTGCCATACTGGTCGTAAGGTCGTTTGCGGGGAGAACTGGGGTTACGGTAGCCTCCGGGGTTACGGTAGGAGTCCGTGTGTGGTCGCCGGTCACCATAGTGATGGTCTTTATACCTGTGGGCGTCGTAGGGGTGATGGCGATCGACTTGCCAGGACTGGCCGCTATTACTGGGGTAGCTGTATTTACGTTCCCTTTGCCAGTCTCCCCGATCTGTACAACAAGACAGGAATGAAGTCAGCAGACAAGGCAGTCAAGAAGAAGTTGTCAAAAGAGCATAAAAACATGGTTTTGCATTTCCTAAAAACTTTCCAGTAATAATCTGGTTATGTAATTGAAGATGGTTTTCATTCATTAGTCAAGTTCTTCCCCTCACCATCGTTAGGGAAGTGCCTCTTATTGGACTGGTTGTAGGACTCGCGGTGGTGGGAATGGGGACCCGTAGGGTGGTTCTGGGGCAGGTGCGACTTGCCCGGCTGGGTCCCAGTAGAATCCCGACTCGATCCGGAGGGTTCTGGCCGGAAGGGCTTTTTCCTTCCAGGGTCATCTTTCTTCTTATGCTCCTTCTGGAAGAGATGCAGGGGGAAGACATGAGGGAAGGGGACGTGTGTCAGGGGGAAGACATGAGGGAAGGGGACGTGTGTCAGGGGGAAGACATGAGGGGAGGGGACGTGTGTCAGGGGGAAGACGTGAGGGGAGGGGACGCGTGTCAGGGGGAAGACGTGAGGGGAGGGGACGTTTGTCAGAATGTGCGCGTGCGCCACCCCTGTGTGTGTGCAGGTGTCAGCAGGTGTGTGCGCTGCAGACCCACCTCTTCCTCCTGGGAGCGTTTCTTCTGAGCCATTTTATACAGTTTGTGCAGTTTCCTGGCTCCAAATTCAGTGAATTTGGACACAAATATCCAGAGGTTTCTGTATGGAGAAGGTTTAAAACAATGAGCGTAATATTCTAGCAGAAGCGGCTAAAAGGCAAAAAGGACATGTTAGAATAAAATCCTTTATTCCATTAATCCTTTATTAGTTGTGTTGTCCTTGTTTTACAAAGATTTATTACCTCAGTTTAATCACAAAACTACAGTGCTTTCAGGTTCCTGTTCACATGTTTTTGTGTGTGTGTGTGTGTGTGTGTGTGTGCGCACGAGTGAGCGAGCAAGCGAGAGACCTGCGCCAGGTCTTGACATGCTCCGGGTCGTTGTAGGCTTTAAGGCACTCCGTAATGCGGTCTCCGATCTTCAGCAAGCAGGCACGAGTGTGCTGCAGCTGTTCCTGTACTGACAGGCCCTCATCCGGCTTATCCAGCTGCTTCAGGGCCTTCTTCACCGGCCTCATCCTCTCTTTACACTACACACACACACACACACACACACACACACACACACACACACACACACACACACACACACACACACACACACACACACACACACACACACACACACACACACACACACACACACACACACACACACACGGGGGTACACTCAAAACGGATTCAGTGGTAGTAAGCTTCAGACCATTGTTGAACAGTGAAATCACTGAAATCCAACATGCAGCGTTTCGTATTTGGTCTCTTTCTCCCAACCTGATTTGAAAGTTCATCAGGAAAGAACGAGAGAAAGATTTAAGCAGTGGTTCTCAACCCAGTCCTGACAGTTTGACAATACCACAGCGTTGCTCTGTCCGAGTTCCCAGCACACTAGGTTAGAGCGAAAACACGGAACCGTCCGGTGGGCCTGAACTGGGCTGAGAAGCACTGCATGAGAGCACAGACGAGGAGCTGAGATATGAGACGAGGAGCTGAGATATGAGACGGGGAACAGGAGAGCCAGACTCACAATGCTGAAGGTTTCCTGGTCTAGCTCATCATCCTCCTCTCCGATAGGGACTGGCTCGCTGCCTGCTGTGATATGCACAGGGCCCTGGGCCTTCTTCACTTTACCTCCTGATTTGGTCTGAAAAATCCCCCAAACAAACGTCACAGGAAAGTACAGTGCGCACGTAAAAATTCCTGCACGGTCAACATTTTCTTCCACTCATCTGTTTTAATCATTCTACAGACCCTGTCCATTGCCAGAAGTGAGACGGTGAAAGGCGACACGCCAAGGACACGTGCAGGAAATGCAGCTGCACTGAAACCTTAGACGTGCAAGAGCTGCCACTCGGGGCTAAAGAGCTGCCACACGGGGCTAAAGAGCTGCCACTCGGGGCTAAAGAGCTGCCACTCGGGGCTAAAGAGCTGCCACTCGGGGCTAAAGAGCTGCCACTCGGGGCTAAAGAGCTGCCACTCGGGGTTAAAGAGCTGCCACTCGGGGCTAAAGAGCTGCCACTCGGGGCTAAAGAGCTGTTACCTTGTCTTTCTTCAGCTTGGGACGCTTCTTTTCCCTGTCGCCCTCCTTGTCTTTCTTCTGCGCTCCTTGCTTCTCTTTGTTCTCTTTGTTGTCCTTCTTCTTCTGTTTCTTTTTTGTGGGGGATTTCTCAGCTCCATCATCCTGGAAGAAATACGCAAACAAAAGGTGACAACATTCCCACAAAAATGTGACCTGACTGGCTGTGACGAGGTTTCGCGCCCAATTTGGAATCCACTGATCTGTAAACGAGCTTCTGGCTTTATTTGCACTGCTGTCCTGATGGTAATCAGAAGCACTGCCTGTGTAGAGGAACACATACCTTCACTTCACCTTCCTCGGAAGGGTTGTCGGAGAGGCGGGGAGAGGAGATTTCATTGGCTAGCTCATCTTTAAGGGCCTTGTTGTCTTTCTTCACTCGAGGTTTTCTCTTTTTCAGCTTTGCCTGGGAGCAAACATGACTGCACTGAGCCAGTAGCACAAATCCCATGACCACCTACCAACTCCATTAACTCCAATCAAATCAGTTGTTGGGATATTCCTATTATTTACTGGCATTATTCACACCAGTAGTCCAGTTTCATATATGTTCTAACACTCTCACCTCCTCTCCCACTTTAGACACATCTTTGCTCTCCTGTTCCTTCTTCAACATCTTCAGTAAGTAGTCCGCCCTCATCTGCAGCTGTTTCGCCTGAGGTTTTTTGTTCGGGTCATCTGGAAGAATCTAAACAACAACAGCATCAAGTCAGTTCAGGGACACAGATGACACGACATAGTGAGTGTGTTTCACCCTGGATTTCAGATCCTGCCCCCAAATCCCCCCCCCCCGGGTTCAAGCACAAAACAGTGCCCTGCATATGTGTTTTGAACACACTGCTCTGAATTAAGCAGTGGGGCTGAAGGCACCTTGTCTGAGAGCTTCAGGTCCGGATCCGTCTTCAGCAGGTCCCAGTTGCCGTAACCATGCTCATAGATGCCCAGCAACAGCTGCGTGTCGTCATGAATGTCCCAGTCCACATCAAAATGAGGCATCTTCACATGACAGGTGAGCTGAAATCTAGAGAGTGTCCTTCAGTCTGGGTCTATCCACACTAACACACACTACAAGCATTTACCAAATATTTCATTCATCTTTAAAGAGGATTTGAAAACCTAAAGGAGAAGGTTTATTCCATTATAATTTGTTTTTATTTAATTACTATTTAGTTCCCTTTTGTACTCTAATTTCAGTTTTATCATATAAAAACATTTTTAAGAATATTTATCCTGCAAAACCAACCAAATCTTTTATACTCGAGCAATGAAGTATTGGCCGTAAAATGAAGGAGATGTTTTAGGTTAAGGTTGTTGGTTCGGACGTACTTGCTCCTCTCTGCGTGGACGGCGGGCATGCTTTTGTGAAGAGGCTCAAACTCTTCCTCGTGCTGGATGATGGACTTCGCATTGACCTGGACCCCTGAAATCTTGATGTTGATTCCACGTCTTTTCCCAGGCCCTTTAGCTGCAGACGGAGCAAACAGCAGCGCAGAGGAAATGAGCAGCGAGGTCAGCGTCTCCGCCCGACGCCTGCCTGGCTCTGCTCCACCCGCGGGAGCACACACACACACACACACACACACACACACACACACACACCCACCTTCGGTCGGGTTCTCCTTCATTTGTTCCTCGTGCTCCTGTACTGCAGTCACGCAGGAAGTGTGAACCAGTTCACCAAGCCTCTTCAGATCTGCTATGGACTTGTCCACCAGCTCAGAGTCACGAGCAATAGCCTCCAGCCTGAAGACAATGTAGGATCAGACGCTAGCAGAGCAGCCAAATACCAGCAACACCAAGATCAGGAGTTTAGTTCTCATGGACACTGACAGTGTATAATAAACGCTCAAATCTCTGGATAAGAGCGTCTGACAAATAACCTAGCTGTAAACTTGACTCCATCACACAGATTCAATAAATGCATCAAACACCTTCTCAACTGGGAAGCGATAATAATTAAATATTCACCTTGCAAACAATTGTTTGCAAACAATGTTTGCCTCGTCTTCAATAAAGAACATTTCTGTTATACAAATTACACATCTTGACTTCATAACGCTTAATTTGTCTACCGTGTACTGTGGTTTAGTCCATACCTCTCCAGCGGGGCTCCAAATTTCTTGTAAGCCTTTATGAACCTGTTGAGAGGAGAATGGACCACAGCTTCAGCATCACCACTGGGAAATATGCGTGTTGACCGTGCGGCTGTGGTCACGACGGCGGCGATACCTGCGGATCTCGGCATCGGTGAAGCCCTCCACGTTGTTCTTGCGGGCGCGCGGGCGGCCGCGACGCTTCGGCTTCTTGTCGTCCTCACTGTCGTCCGTCTCGCTGTCCGAGCCCGAGGATCTCCCCTTCAGCTTTAGCTTGGAGCCCACGTCACTGTCGCTGTCGTTGGCCTGCGCCTGCCGGCCAGCGCACAAACACGCTCACGCACTCAGCTCTTCCACAGGGGCTCCAGAGTCTAGCACTCATCTCAAAAGAACCACCAAACACCCTGAGGCCAACACGGCCTTTTATTTAACATTAGAAGCGCACTGTGCCAAAAAACAAAAGTTTGGAGATGTCCAAATACTTATGGAGGGGAACTGCATGCTAAAGTTCATCAACAAGAAACATGGCTGCACTGACAATGGAAATGCGTCATGAGTTACCCACTGGGAGAGACTAGACTCTGTGCACCAAGCAACTTTAACAGCAGACAGACTAGTCCGACATGCTTTCAGAAGCACCATGCTGGACAACCTTTTAATAAAACATTCCTGGCAGCTCCTCGTCGTTGCTTTTTAAAAAAATAAACAACTCCAGCTGTAATGAACAGTAACCGACATGTTGTTTGGCGTTTAGTGTGTACCCCATAAAACCTAACGAGCCATTATCCAGGCACATGACTCTACAGGAATCACACATGCAACACGGGGACTCTGCACACGGCTCTAATGAGTCATTGCCTAACGCTACATTTACATGGCAGCGAAGCAAGGCGATTTTTACTCCACCTCTCACATTAATTTCTATGGAGACGGGCAGTAGTTGTACACAGATGATTGTGGGAGCGAGCACACCGAGAACCAAGCAAAGAGGCTACTTTATGTAAATGAGAATGCTGGACAGCAGCCAATCACAACCTAAGACTGAAATCAGGGCAGTGGCCAAATGGAGGAGGACACATCATTGCTGCAGCAGGTTTTCCTGTATTTTACCAGCATGATATGATTGCAGAGTCGTATTTAAATAGCTGGTGTTTTATTGACAGACCCTTAAACGGCCAGGAGGCACAACACGCATTTTGCTTCACTGCAATGTAATAAGGTACCACGTCACAGTTTAAGGATGAAGACAGAGACGCAAGAAGGAAACCAGCCTACCATCCGCCACATATGTCCATCCAAAACACACAGAGAACTAGATCATGCAGGCTTGCTTACCCTTTTGTTGGAGCTCCTGCTCCTGGGCAGCATGTAGATGTCCTCCATCTCCTTTTGCTTCTCCTCCTCCTCCACCCGCCGCCGCTGCTCCTCCGGGATGATGTCATCCCAGTCCCTCACGGGCCTCTCCTCCAGCTCAGGCGTGCTCTCGTCCATGGTGAAGTTAGCCACCTGCCAACACACAGACACGTGTGCACGCAAGCTCAGATACGCAAGCACACGCCTCTTGCCTAAGAAACAAACATCTGAAGTTCTAACTATTTTAGGCCTCAAACTGGAACACGACGGAGCTGCACTTCCCAATCAAAGCAGGTTAGGGTAGGCATCGATCTGGGTCAGACAAATGGTTTAGTGAAGTACCTTAAACTGGGACAATAGCTCATCTGTGGCACTAGAGCCTTGATCACTCTCTCTGGTCTCAGCCAGTCGCAAGATCTCGTCGATGTCCATCTCCTGCAAAAGAAACAAACTAATTAATTTGAATCAAAAAGGTCAATCACTTTGTGTGGTGAGGTCAAAATGAAGCGCTACATTGCTTTAGGCAGGACAGGAATACCTGGGGCTCCGCCTCTTCCTCTTCTGCCTCTTTAAACAAATCCTCCGCACCAAACTTCAAGATGGCCGCGAGCTCCTCCTTGTTAAAAGGGTTTGAACTGGAAACAGCAGTTTAAATGCTATTAAGCCTAACGGCTATGCAATGAGTGTAATTTTTGTATGAGTCATTATTAAAATATTATAAAAATTCCTATACGAGCACTGCTGGTAAACGAATTCTGCAAAAATATTTTAAAGCACAATTTTAGAAAGTATAAGTAACAACCACTGTAAATAAAAGTTATATCCCCTCCCACACCCATCACCTATTTACAATAAGTAAGAACTCTAACTTTATAACTTGTGTCCTCCACCAACATCAACCTGAAGAACCACGGTGATGTTCTGCCTCGTGATAACATAACCGCATTGCTGCTAGCAGTGGCTTAGCTCTAAATCGTCTGAATAGCACACCGCACATTTCTAAGAGAGGCTCACTTTGAATTGCCTGAGCTGTTGTCCAACACTGTTCTTCCAGTGGTGTCCATTCTCTGAATCACAAGATGGTCTAGAACCATCTTCTTCTTTGCCCTTTCAATGATGTCCTCTTCCACAGTTCCTTTTGTGACCAGACGGTAAATATTGACCTTAAGAGAAAAATAAAGCCGACCTATTATGTTCAACACGGAGGATATTTATTCCATAAACACCGGCGATATTTTTCATCAAAAATGTCAGTGAGCAGGACACAGACTCAGTGCCACTCACCTGTTTCTTCTGTCCTATCCTGTGGGCTCTGGCTTGCGCCTGCAGGTCGTTCTGGGGGTTCCAGTCCGAGTCAAAGATGACCACGGTGTCAGCCGAGGCCAGGTTAATGCCCAGGCCTCCAGCTCGGGTGGACAACAGGAAACAGAAGTCCTAGAGCACACGAAAGGCAGCGAAAGCAGAGTAATGCAGACCTATGCTCAGAGGTAAAGGTAGGGTCATCGAGGTATTAGCTCACCTATGCTATGCTCAGAGATGTATGTAGGGTCATCAAGTTTTAGTTCACCTTTTCAAAGCAAAATGTTTTATTTAAAGTTGCGCAGTAAACGTAGGTTGGTATGCAGAGTGCACACAAGTCACCAAAGTACCTTTCGTACAGTATTAGTACAAGTCCAGGTTTACAGGCATATTGGAACATTGAGTGTGCCATGACTTTATATGCACACTGCCTCAGAGCAGTTATGGCGAGCAGCTGGCAAGAGGCCAAGATGAGAACGCTCTGACCCAGATAAGTGAAAAACTGCCCCGCCATGAGCAGCGCCTCGAATCGCCCAAAAGCCCTCGACAACCATGCAGCCCAGCTTTGCCACATACCTCAGAGCCCTCGGCATTAAAGTGGTCAAGAGCCTGTTTCCTTAGCTCTCCTTTGATGGAACCGTCCAGGCGCTAATTAAGGGAAGGAATAAAAACGATGTCAAGAAAGGTGCCTCGTCTTCGTTCAGTTTCCAAGAAGCTCAGCGAGCTTCGGTTCGGCACGCGCCGTTACCCCGTAGGAACGTTCCCCATATCTAGATCATTACTGAGCTGAAGAAGGAGGTGATCATTTCCCCTAATGCAGCACCGAGAAGAGTGCTGCCCTAATGCTGAAACTAGTACACATCAAAAAATAACTGACAGATAAAAATAGAGGCGCGAGCAGCTCAAGCCGAGACGCTGCTACACGCCTGACACCCGAGTCAGCTGAAGCCAAGCGCCATAACTTCAGTGCCCCCCCCCCCCCAGCATTCAGGACTGCCCACACAGCCATAACAAACACAACCAGCAGTTACACAGGAGTGTGACTAAACGAGGAAAACCACACGTGCAGTAAGTGTCAGGTCAGGCCAACCTGCTTTAAAATGTCACTCTGCAAAGAAGAGTCAGACGAACACAGAACCGCAGGGCTTGGCTTTCTTTTTTTTTTTACCGCACCTGGAAGGGATAGCGTTTGATAGCCAGGTAGTCGGCCAGGATGTCCAGCATGCGGACCATCTGGGAGAAGATCAGCACGCGGTTGCCCCGTTCCCTTAGCCGGGTCAGCAGCTTATCGAGGAGGACCAGCTTCCCACTGCCGCGGATCAGCGCCTGAACCGGAAGAAACACAACTCTGCATGAGCCGATTGAGGATCGGTCCTCGAACTGCTCGTGGGGTCAGAGCGGATGTGCTCCTGGACCTGCAAGTGTTCCTGTGGGATGTCACTGTCTCCATCCTCTGACTGCTTAATGAGGAAGCCATGGTTACAGCACTTCTTCAGCTCCATGACGATGTTAAGGAAGCCCGAGGAACTGCCCCTTGTGCCTTTGGAGAGGGCTTTATAATTCCTTGTGAGAATCCACCTTAAATGTCAAACACAAAGCGCACAAGTTAAGGAGTGACATGGACCAATTTCTTAGTAAGCTTTGGTGTTAAGGGACACAACTTATTTGTGACTTTAAGACTATCTTTGATTAAAACTTTCCGGTCTAGGATGAGTCTTTTATCTATGCGCCAAATATGCAGTAAAATAGCGAATATGTAGCTAAGGAGCAATGAAAGAGCAGGACTTACTTGTAGAACTGCTTCTGCTGAGCAGACATATCTACTCGGAGGATCTGCTCCACTTTGGCAGGCAGGGATTTTTCCACGTCCTTCTTGACACGCCGCAGCAGGAAGGGCTCCAGTACTTTGTGAAGGCTCTGGTAGCCATTGTCCCTGCCCTTCCCATGCTCATCCTCAAAATCCTCCCACAACTCAAACCTGAAACGAGGCCATCACCCAAGAGTCATCACCTCAAGACAAAATGCTGGATTTTCTCAGGTCAAGGAATGAAGATCTTTCTCAAGATCTCACTTATACTTCAGATCGCCGATTTTTTTTTTTGTTAAACAAATCTTATATATACACAGTAAATGTATTTATATTTATACATTAAATGTTGGAGGTTCAACGAAAATCTTTTTTTTTTAATTTATGCTATAAAGTCAGCATAATTTATATGATAATTTAAATGAATAATATCAACGCCATGAATTCAAGTTTGGCATTGCAGAAGATTTCGCCTGCTACAACGTTTATGCAAAGCCATGGAGGACCTACTTGTCAGGCATGAGAAAGTGCAGAAGGGACCAGAGCTCTTTTAGGGAGTTCTGTAGTGGTGTCCCTGTGATGAGCAGCCTGTGGTTGGACCTGAAATCGATCAAGGTTTTATACAGCAGCGAGTCATCATTCTTCAGTCGATGGGCCTCATCTACGCCGAGAAAGGCCCAGTTTATGTTCCCTAAAACACCCTGCATAAGCAAGAACACAGTGAAAATGAGCATTCCATTGGGTACCATATGGGTCAGTCACTGTCTTGGAACCCAGACAGATTCGACCACCATAGTCTAGAAATGTTTATAACGAGCGTGTCAAGCTTGGTCAAGCTTTTTCCTACCTTATCTTTCAGTAGAATTTCATATGTGGTCAAAAGTGCATTGAACTTGATCCTTTTGGTCTGCTGGTGGATCCACTCATAGTCACGAATCTATTTGAACAGCCAAAAAAAAAAACTATTCAGAAAAGTCCATCTAACAAGTTCATAGCTAGCATGCCTAGAAGAACTAATCAGATCACAGGAGCCCATCAGTTGAATGGTGCAGTGACCTGATGATGGATCGTACCATCTTCCTACTCAAGACATCCCCAAGATAGACCACGACATTCATGTCAGGAGCCCAGGTGTTGAACTCCCGCTGCCAGGACGTGAGCGTGGAGAGAGGCACAACCAATAGGAAGGGCCCGTACAGCTGATGTTGATGGAACAGGTAGGAGAGGAAGGAAATGGTCTGGATGGTCTTCCCCAGACCCATCTCATCAGCCAAGATAACACTGTTACACCTAAACGGCACACAAGAGGACCACGTGAAAAGTGCAACTTAGGTGGATGCCATTAAGAGAACTATGTCCTAGTGAAGCATGCCTGGAAAAGTATTATAGTTCAGTGTTTACACGCTTATCAACCAAATGGTTTTGAACATTTTAAAAGCTTATGATTAAATTATAAGTTTTTTCCCTACATTAGGAAAGGGGACAACAATGTAGAGCTACATTTTACTCCACTTATATACATTTTTAGGCAGTTGGCAAACTTAATCTTAGGATGAAGCTCTGAGCATATTTGGTTAAAGTGAAAAATACTGCAATATCCTGAAGACCGAGTTGTACAAAACCCTAGAATCCATTAAAGGAAGCTTAAACAGTGTTCTGTAAGAGGCACCTGCACCAGGAGTGGGCCAGCCAGTTCAGCCCATCTAGCTGGTAGTCCCTCAGCTCCAGGCTTTCATCCCCGATGTAAGATGGCTGTTTCTTCAGTGCAACAAATCTAGGTCTCTGTTTTAACACCTTCAAGAGTGCACAGCATAAACAGAACATTTAGAAATGTACACACGATGCATGCAATGTTGTTTTAAAATATATTAACTATATAATATGGATGGGAATGGTAAAATACCAAAAACAGATCCTGTTTTTTTTTATCTGTCTTGCCAAATTAAAGCAACGTGTTAACGAAACTCAGTTAAACAAAAATGAAAACTAGAATAAGCGGATAGGTCCCTCACCTTACAATCTTTGGAGGGGATGGTCTTTGAGACGTTCCTGTGGTTGAAACTATCTACACAAGACTGGAACTTCTTCCCTATTAAGGCCCCGTCCTCCCAAGTGCACTCTGCGTAGGGCAAACCCATCCACTTACACAGGTACTCCGGCTCACTGGAAGTGCTCTTATGAGCTGTTGAGAAGGGGAAAAGCATGAAAGTCAGACAGACCTGTCTAATTACGTAGCTGTACAAGTCAAAACACTGAGCTCGGTGGTAAATAGCAACTAAGATGGTATTAATGCACAGTGCATCAAAATTACATTACATTATTACATGTATGTAATATGTAATGCAATAAATTACATTACAAAATCTAGTACATAGTAGTTATACATTTGCAGTTGAAAACATGCTGTTCTGCTCCCATCTAGCACTGTTAGCAATAATGATAATAAACTGAGGACCAACTACTTACAGGGAAAATCAGAGGGTACTTGTGCCTTTCCTGTTCTCACTGCTGTTAAAATGACAAGGGCAAATTAAAGAGGGACCGTCCAAGTATAAAATTATGACACGGTTCACTTATGTAATTTCAATAGGTTTTGATATTAATAATTAATATCTTAAATGTACTTTTAATCATTTTAATCTTAAGCTTTTAATCTTAAACGCACAGGCTATACGTACCAATGACTCTTTCCACGATTTGAAACTGCTTGTTCAGATCAATGGTTAGCTCTTGCTGACAGTTGTAATATTCCAGATCCTCAGGTGATGCCTTTCTCAGCCTGAGAGAGAGTTACTGCAGTTACTCAAAACAGCACAAGGGAGGCCTGCAAGCACACCTGAAACCTGCTCAACAAGCATCTACACTTCAGGCGTTGGCTTTCTACAATTTGCTTGGAGCCTTGTTCATTTATCTGCGTAGGAGACGTGAGAAACGAACAGACGTGAGAAACGAACGCTGAGCCGCGCACGTCTCACACCACTCACCACGCATTTAGCTCGTCGTTTTTCTTTTTGAAGTTCTCCAGCTTCTTCATCCCTTTGACCTTCTGCTGGGTGAGGGAGTCCACGCTCTCCCACGTGTTGTGGATGTAGGACCAGCCCTTCCACTTGATCAGGAACTGCGTATCCCCCTCCTCCTTCTCGGGGTCAAAATCCGCTCCTGGGTCCCCATTGGCCTCCACAGCATACAGAGTGGTGGCAGCCCCGATAGCTGTGGGACAGGGAGACGTGGAGTAAAGAAGCCGTCGCTTCAGTCTGGAGTCCTGCATTCTGTTCTAAATTCTATTCCAAGTTCTAGAATGTTACAAAATGTTAAATGTTTGAAAATGGGTCCTTAGAAAGATGTTCACTCTTGAAAAGGGAATAATATGAGTGGGTGGAGATCTGGTCACCTGCTTTCCTGCCCACTCTGGTGTCCATAATCTTCTCAATGGTCTCGCTGTCATCATCCTGCAGATCTTCTGTGCCCTCGGCCATCTCGATCAGGTCATCAGAGTCCGTCTCAAAATCATTCTGGTCCTCTTTATAACTGCAGTCATGAATCACATAATTTTACATACGTGAGGGGGTGGGATGAGGCAAATCTAAAACAACCAGTGTGTGTGCCGATTAAGATGTGACTACAGCTCCTTGTGAAAGAGCAAGACAGAATAAATTGCGCCCTAGTGGAACTACGCAAACTAACGGAAGGGTTTGCTACTCGTGACCCTGCCCACTTTACAAAGAGCAGGAAGAAGAACAGGCGGCCCTTACCTAACTTTGGTAGCTGCCCTGCGACGCGTCTGTCTCTTTGGAGTATCTTCTTCGTCGTCATCATCGTCATCGTCATCATCTTCATCCTCATCCGACGTCTCCCGCTTTCTTGGTTTCCGTCCCTTTTGAGATGGATGCTGCTTGGTTGTGGAAGATTTGGTCTGGGGTCTGAAAAGGTCAAAAAAGGCGCACACACACACACACAGGCAAATATTGTTAACTTCCACTATGGGCAAATCAGCTCAGCGTCCAATTCCCTGTCCTCCGTAGAGCGAATTCATTAGCACTCTCATTAGCCTGACCCTTGAGCCGGGGGCCTGGAGACAGCTTCCAGTCAAACCAACAACATTCAGAGTGAAAGTCAATCAGCCTGGAACTTACCGGTGAGCACAAAAAATTCACATCAGAATTTAAGGAGTCATGCAATGACAAAACACCACCACCCAAATTCACTTGAATCAACGAGTAGATCAAGTACGAGTAGATCAAGATGTCAGTCCAATTAAAATGTTAGCTGCTCAGTGCTCATTGCCACTGTAGAAGTGATTAAGCTTCGGTCAGCTGTCTGAGGGCCCGGCTTCCCTACACTCTTACCTTCTAGCAGGAAGCCGTCTGGATCTAACTTTTATTTCTTCCTGCTCACTCTCTGAACTGCTGGCCTCTTCCTCATCCTCATCCTCGTCGTTTGAGTCATCATCTTTCCAGGTACTTCTTTCAACACAGAAATACCACAAATTCACCCATGGGATCTAGCTTCATCTACTACACTGCCGTGCTGTTGAGGGGGAGTGAGTTTCTTCCACCAATACACCATCTCAGCTATGGATGAGTCATGTACTCTTACACCATATCACACACACACACACACACACACACACACACTCTCATACTCATCTGTTATCTTATAGCTATATGTACTCTAATTACATGAGCTCATGTTTAGACAGTCAAAACCTCAGTGTGATCTCCAAAGAAATTTCTGACTTTTTTTTTTTGTTTGTTTTTATATATAATGATATATATAATAATAAGCTGTAATTTGAGTTTGCAAAATGTATGCAAAATGTATGCAAAATGAGCTTGTATCTCATTTCCAAGATGCCAAGTGACACAGCTCTGCTCATGACTCAAATATTCAGAGAGGATGAGTGAGTGAACTGTAATGCAACAGTAATGCAGTGTATGGTCATGTCAACCTTTAACATATATATGGCCAATACAGCAATAATGAACAATGAGGTTCTAAAGCTCAATATGAAAACAATGATGCATTCACGTATCACTACATTACATTATTAACATGGACCATTCCTACAATGCGCTACTGACTACATCAACACAATGAAATATGCACAGGCAGTAATGAAGCCAATGATGTTTTGATGGGGCCCGACACAAACCCCTCTACCCGCCTTCACTCACTCTTTCTTTTTCTGCCGTGGTCCTTTCCTTTTGGGGCTCTCACTCTCAGAGTCGCTGCTGCCCTGAAAATGGTTTAAAAATAAGACAATAAACTACACAAGGACTTCTAGCGGAAGGGAAACTTTAGAATTTTCGCCACTAGATGGCACCCTACTACAGTAGTGCAGAACAGCCTCATGGGGGCACCAGACTGACATTAACTTTAAATCAAACATTCTTGAAGCAAGATTGGCAAATTAAAGCAAAATAAATTTTCTGAGATCATCAGTGCAAACTCATTGGTCACATGTAGGAGTCGGAACACATGGATGATGAGATAACTGATGAAGCGAACCTCTGCTCCAATATTCAGGCGTGCAGGTTCCTGCCGGCTTCGACTGGACCTTCTAACGCCATAAACATCTGGATGTTCCTCCCACATCTGTTAACAAAAGGCCATAAAACATCTTTCGATTTCGTTTAAGAGCAACTTCTGTCTACACTCCAACACCTGCACTCCATGTTTGAATAAGATCCTGAGCACTGTCAACAGATAGAATAGATAGACTTTACTAGAACTCGCAAGTTGATTTCGCTACTCCCCAACTGCAGTTACACTCATCACTTAATGCAAACATACTTTGTTTGGTATTTAATCTTCAGCATTCCAGTTATCGGTTAGTTACAGAACATGTATAGAGAGCCATGACGTACATGAAGTACTCCACTCCAACTTGAATACTTGATGTAAAAGCACCGCCATTACATGCACAACTTCATACGCAACAGGGGGTCATGATGAAGCCCAAACGGGTAAAAAGAAAGAAGCAAAATATTGAAGTGGGCTTTTCATTCTAGGTGAATACTGGGAGAAATATCTTCTGAGAACACTTGCGGCCCAGTACTGGGTTAGGGTTAGGGCCTGATACTGGCACCGTGTATTTTAAATAACAGACCCAGCCTTTGGTCCCATTCCAATATTAGACAGTTCAAACAAAGCTTCTAACAGGAAAAAGTTACATTCACAGTTCTCCCTGAATGAACCGAATAAGGGTAAAACTAGAACAGAATGGGATACTTAGACTGAGGTGTGGACAGAAATCTTGCCTCTTGTATTACCGTTACCTTCTTCACGTCGGCCAAGCTGTCTTTCTTTTTCACCCGTTTTTGTTTGACGTCTGCAATTGTCTGGCGAGACTTTGAGCCGGTAGATCCGCTCTCTGATTCCGAGTGGCTCTCCGAATCAGACGTGCTGTTGGTCTCGGAGTGGTGGGAGCGTGCCCGCTCGCTGGCCTGCTCGCTCTCTGACTGACTCCCCGACTCTGAGCCAGAACGGTTCGACTCCTCCGAGGCCGAATTGCTACAACATCAAATACGAGCATGCTCAAAACCCAGGATGAAGAAACAATGCAGGTGGTGGACACAGGAATACCAGTTAAACAGAACTCAGTCACGACCGAAATTTTAATTAGGCTATTTGAGAAGAATGTTGGAATTTAATTCTAACATTTTGGTGCGAGTGAAGAGGCCATTGGTGTTCTAATACATCATAACTTTACAGCAATTGGCAAATGATTTTATCCAGACTAACTCGTTTATCAGTATGACAGGTTGTGTGTTTGCGATGTTTGCTGATACAATCACGTTTTCAACTCTTTTGAAACACAGCTGATATTTTTTTTAACAAGTCTAGATTTAAATGGGCTCTAGATATTAATGTTATTAATATTTATTATTATTAAAATATTATTTACAAATACATCAGCTGAAATGCCCCATCAGCACAGGCATTCAAATCTGACTACAGAGTAACACAGGAGGAAAATGTCTACAACACAAGTTTACTGTACCATTGATCTACAGTCATTTACTGTGAATTCTAGCAGTGAATAACCATTAAAAAAACAGTCCTCAAATTAACATCCCTTCCTTGATTTTGAAAAGAATGAAAGCACCTGTTGTAATTGCACTCCTATGGCTGGTGCACATCATGCCTGGGAGTCTCTCTTTCAAATACGAATCAGTAAGAAAACCAGCAAAGGAAGCCCAGCACAGCCAGTTGGACACTGAGGAGGTAAGTGACCTCTTTCAAGGCAGATGAAAAAACTGGCATATGTTATAAAACACCATAATATGGTACCAAGTAAATAAGTTAGTTATTAAACAGCCAATTGAGAATAAGCACTTTGGATCAGGAGAGCATCTGTTCAAGCCAAGACAAATCGGGACAAATTTGTGTGTGTGTGTGTGTGTATATATATATATATATATATATATATATACACACACTGTATAGAGAGAGAGAGAGTTCAGTTTTTTCACCTGCCTTGAAAACAATCACTTCTTTCTCAGTGTCATACCAACACAAATATTAAAATGTAATACTCTCAGATGTTGCTGTGAAAGCCTGCCGTGTACTCTCAACTGCTTTGAAAATCTTTTCAGAAATTTCAGAAACCCAGACAATTTACATTTTGGATCATTTTAGATTAAATTTAGGCCAAGTAAATATTTTATGAATGATACAACATCCTAAGACAACATACTTACCATAGACAGCTTATGTTCAAGAGGATGAACACTTGAGTTTTTAGGTATAAAGATGTTCCAAAATATCACCTTTACTGTTACTTGCTATTAGTTAAAATGTCCTATTGTTTAGAATATAGGAAAATCAGACAGGTGGAGAGGAGAATAGTTCATTTCAGCTGATACTCCTATAATGCCAATACTACAAAACTTAATTCATTAGTTTTGATAGACTCTGCTACGTTCTCTAAAATTACATGTCCCTTTAAATGCAGACAGGAAACTTGGGATTTAAAATTACAATGTTATGTCACATATCACTGCTGTATGTGACTGGACACAAATAGCATTAAAAGAGTTAATTAAAAAATAATCAGTATTACAGATATGTAGGAGGAACACGTAAAAGTGAATTTTAGTAGGTTTAACCATGCCACATTAAAACATTACTTTAATTCAAATTCAGTTTAAAACCAAACGTAATCTTGAATAGTAAGATTTTGTAAACTTCCAAAAACACTAGGCAGTGAGGGAAAGCACTGGTGGAAACTGCTCAGTATATTTTTGACCACAGGCAGCGCTGCAGTTGCTGACAAAGCAGACGTGCCAACTAGCCAGACAATCCTTTTATGGTGGGTGACATCACAAATGGGTGGACCCAACTTGTTATCTGAATTGTGGTTGGATGGTGTGTTGCTAAAGGAAGAGAGCCAACCAAAATTCACCAAAGAAACTTCTGACCTCTATAGCACTTCCTGTTCTCCCTTCCTGTAGTTCCATGCGCCTTTTATGTAATGCTGTGTAACTCATACAAGCTATGCAGCACAAAGCAAGAGCCATTTTGTGACTTTCAAGTGGACTTTCAGACATTTAATAATGCAGCTTATACACAAAAAAACTGTACATTGTATTTTCCTAAATGATTCTTATTCTGACAAGACAAGAAAAAATATTACAAATTTTAAAATGTCTGAACTACCTTATTTTTCTGTTTAACTTGTTGAAAAATAAGTTAAGAAAATGGCTGCCAAAAGCTTTACAACTGTTCAGTCACCTTGTTGTGAATGACAACTTCTCATGACAGTGGTTCTTAGTTAACTGAAAACTATTCCAGTTCTCAAACCTCATTCATATTGAATACAAGTCAAAACAATTTATGGTCCTTGATAATCTTGATAAATGTAACTGTCATGATAAAAAAAAGTACATATCCTTCTGTAAAATGCATTTGTATTTAAAAACAATGGCTTAATTTTTAACCAATTTCTGGTACTTCCAGTACTTTCAATAGCAACTGAAGTATAAAAGTATTAGATAAGGGAGTTGATCACACATTTCAGCTAAAGCAAAATAAATAAATATTTATGCTCACTTTTTTTTTTACATTAGATGTTTCTTCAAGCCTTCACATTAGAATTTCCTGAAGAGGAATACAATTACTGTGTATGCACAGTACGTCCACATATTGTGTTTATGTAGGGACCATATACAGACTTTAAATTATTAAGGTTCATTCATGACACAAAAAGGTCAAATATGTTCAAGTACCACATCAAACATTTCAGATCACATCCTCAATCAAAAAGTACTCCTGCCAATCTGTTCATTCAATAAACCTGCCATTGTTTATTAAACTCATTAACCTGACACACTTAACATTTTAATCACAGGTACAGTTTGAGACATGAAAACATCATATTATACTTAAAATAACAATCTGCTTTAAGAAAATGGATCAGATGCCATTTTCACTGCTAAGCGCACTATGCACACAAGGTGGAGTGAGTTTGTGCCATCATGTAAATCATTACCAGAAATATTAGTTTATCTAAATCCAAACAAGAACGTAATTTCGGTCAACAATGGAGGCATAATCACGAATTTGTCCATAACCTAAGGTATTAACACTGGCATGTCAAAGTCCCAATAGTATGAAAAAAATGCCCATGTAATCACACACAAAATTACGAATGCATCATTGTTGTAGGATATGAAGTGGTTCCACTTCCACTGTTGTTGAAGCTGTACTGCTACAGTGGATGTGTGTAGTTTGGCACATTTCTACAACTTTTTATTTTCCCTGAGATACACATTCATTTACACACGCGGAAAGGCGTGGGGGTCTGAGTGCTAGGCTAGCTGATGTGCAAGACCTTCTCTGGCTCAAGAATGAAAGGCTTAGTCCTCTCCCTCCATTGTCAGTTATGGGTGACTAAACATAAAATAGCACTTTGAATCACTGACCCCCAAAATACAAATGTAAAGTGAGCTACCAATAATCAAGAATAGATATATGTATGGCTCGAGGGAAATGCAGAGAAACGTTATTAACCATAACTCCTGAATGAAAAACTGCACACACAAATCATGTGAAGCTGATCATAAGATGTAGATTCCAAAATAAGCCAGAGCATATCAAACCCTTATAAAGTAGAATCCTCTTCCCTCGGTGCCCAAAATACAAACACAAAATGTTCTACTTTTCACAAGGCTGCTTAACTTCCACATAAAAAGAATAGCCTATATAAAACTAAATGGTATGGCACTATGTTCTGATTCAAATAAAATGCATCATAAACTGCCTATTATACATGAATTTCATTTCATGACAATGATTAATCTATATTACTGAGTTTAATTCTAACATATCAAAAAAAAAAAAAAAAACAGTAAGACTCAGTGTCAGACCCAGAAGGGCTTACATGCTATGCCTATAACACTGTACTTTCTATTACATTTATGTAAATCAAACATTGTCTCACAATGTGAGAGTAAAGCTGTTTTAATGACAGTAATGTTAGATATAAAATGGTGCAATGCAGTACAAAGTAATCAGACAAGGTCATTTAACATCACAAACGGACCTGAAAATATGAGAAACCATATACTGTTTGAGTCTACTGAAAATCAGTGTTGACACTGATATACACTACAGGGCCAAATCCTTCTGACAGGCCTACAGAAGATATTCAGTTTTAGTAATACCAGTAAAATTTGGGTGTGGCTATTCAACTGTCCCAAGGTCAATGATCTGAAACCACTAAATTTCCTAGAAACTGTGGCTAAAATCTGTGCACAGGTGATCAACCATGCCTGTCAATGTAAACAATCAAGACATGTAAAAAGAAAAACAGGAAAATTTTAAGTATCATACCTTGAAACATTGCTTTGAGTCGAACCATCGTCTCCTTGTTTTTTGTTCTTGTTCTTCATCATCGTTTTGTCCTGACTTTGTTAATGATGATCTTTAGTCCAGGTATAAACTGTCAAAAGTTGAAAGTGGGGTGAACCATCATACAAGTCCCATCGGCTTGCTTTTGCTTTAAGGATAGTAAAATTCCTCCCGTTGCGACACAGGAAAAGAGCAGCTTCGACGGACACATTAAAAAATTTTTACAGTATTTAAATATTAACCTCTAAATATGTAATTAAATGACACCTGCTCGATAGTGATCGATGCCAAATAACATGCGTTCAGATACATTCAATGCAACAGATCCAGCGAGCCACATGCATAAATTCTTACTGCGTCATCAGACAAAGGACGATTAAAAGATCATAAAATTAAAATACAACTGATCATTCAAAATATACAATGTAAACATACCTATTCCATTGACAGGTAGGTAAATGTAGCAGTACATTCACAGCCGGAAAAAAATGTCGGTTTATTACTTCGGCAACAAAAATAAAAAATATATAAATTTTCTATAGCTTCGAATGAAAACACAAAGCGTAAAAAAATTAGAAAAGAAAATAAAGCAACAAAAGCAACGATGGCCTTTTGAATGAAGAGTATCTAAAGCGCCTTGCACAGCGCACTAAAAATGGAGGACCGCCATGGCTGCCAGTACAAGGCAGAGAAAACAACGACTGTTTCATCTACGCTAAAGCAGTACATTTTTTTCGACGAAACAACGCCACAAAATCGACGCATAAACCTTTCTACATTTCACCACAAAATATATTAATCTATTCCGGTTAAATATTAGCCCTAACGCGAGATTTAAAGTTCATCAAAGTTGAGAGAGAAGTGGTATAGAGAGCCCAGCGAGCCTCAACGCGTTTCCCTTCCCAAGGCTCATCCGCCATCTAAAGCTCCTTCCCAGCACTGAGAGCTTAGTCTTTGATTGACGTTCTCTCCATTTACCCCGGATTCAGGTGATGTACTAAAGACCCACCCCTTTTATTTTGAACAAATAGTTTCATTGACACATTGTGCCTTAAGGTTTCATACTAGCCTAAATGAATGGCATAGAGACCTGAACACATATTAAGGTATTAGACATTAAGGAATACTTATTGTTTTATAGGGTACAGAAAATATTTCACTAAGCCATCACTTCCTGCTCAAACAGGAAATGAGATATGAGGAGCCATTTTAGAGTGTGGTGGACTGTATAGGACACCATTTTAGAATACATCTAACTCTACAAAAGCTTTAGTTCATATTGAAATACTGAAGACCATTCTTTAATATGCTCAAAATTACTCAGAGCATATTGTTGAAATCCACTAGCATGAACAGAAACAATACCAAGAAGTACCACCTGACTTCTATTTCAATGCAGTTTATTTTAAATATAGACACAGTTGAGTCCATATATGAATTTAGGCTTACAATATTTAAGTATGGATGATAGCAAGGTTAGCGTGATTGTAAATGTTGACGGTTTGTAATTGCGTAATATTTATCCAATGCAAGTTTAATTTTTAAGCCATGTTTAAGCATTACATAGGTGAAACCTGATTAGAGGAATCTATGGTAATTAATAAGATTAATCTACTTTTTAAAAGAAGAAAGGCTTAATTCATCTTTGAGGCGGACAAATTATTCCCATCCAATGAGAGCAAGTCGAAATTGTTCAAAAACTAAAATTTTATTTTTCGGTTCAAAAACTGAATTTTCAAATTTGAATTGTACAAGCACATTTTGGCTGAAACAGAAGCATGGTTGCACGTTGTAACAAACTATTGAACAGTATAAAAACAAAATTCAGACATTAGAACAGGCAAGAAAAATGGAAAGCAATATGACATTTAAAAAAAAAAAAGTTTTCTTTCCAAAATCCAAAAACAAAAATCCGATCCGCCATCTTCCTGATAAAGCTGTAGTCTCCACTTGATTGTCCAGTAGGGGGTTCTTAATGAAATCAAAAAGGAGAAGGGAAAACATGTAAACCCCAAATGCGCTTAGAAAGATTCAACAACTTTCTATAAAAATTTACTACTCGTAACTAACCTAGCTGTACCATTACATGATAAAGAGCATATTTGATCACAATCAAAACAGAAGCAAAATTTAGCTAGCTTCATGGTAACATTGAGAAATGCACCAAAAAATCAAGCTAGTAGAAGCTTAAACAAGTATCTATGTAAAACAGCACCAAGTTTAAATTCGTCACAATGCTCAATTTTAAATTCAAGTCTGGCAGTTTCTTTTCTCACATCCATGTCAAAATTCTAGAATGACATGCTACAATTGAAACCATACTGACTTTCACAACAAACGATATGCATGCCCTCTCATGCATCTAGCTCCAATTACTGACAGTATTTACTAAACTCACTGTAACGCAATCCCCAGGAAAAAAGAAAAAGGGAATAAACCTCGGTAAAGGCAACCCACAACGATTCAGACTTAAATCTTAACACCACGTCTCTATCCGTTCATGACAAATAAGCTTGATCGGAGACAACTAAAGCAGTACAACTGTCACACCACAAAACATCTACATTTTAACACATTTCTGGTCTTGTACATCACATGTCTGTCATTGGATTTTGCAAATTGTATGGTACCTTTTGGGGTCGGATGAGTGGGGGGCAACTTTAACTGCCCTAACACACACAAGATACGACCACATTTGTGATGTTTTTAATTAGAGCATGCTTTAAATAAAATTCCGAAGAGAATAACGAACATTGTCAAGTTATACAAAACGCCTGCGATCTCTTTTAATAAGCTAGCAATAAATTAGGTAATAACATTACATGGTGTAATTACATTGTATGTTATACTTGGAAGTTTCAACTCAAGCCCATAGGTTAGTCAACTCAACATTCTTATTGAAAGTTTTAGAGCAAAGCCTGTTTCATCTTAAGAGTCAGCTAAATGTAATGGAAACTGGATCAAAAATTTTTTTTTTTAAGATTGCAGAGTAATTGTGAAAAATCCTAAAACACGACAACCAATTGAATTCACTTGATAATGTCGGAAACACTATGCTAGCATGACATTTTTGCCCAACCTCAATAAGACAACAAAAACAAGGCATAGCAGCCCAAATACAAGAATGCAACGACTTAATCACGCATCATGCTGGCCTAATTTTAGACCAAAGAGATGTTAAAAAGTTAAAGAACAAGCAAGAGTTATCCAGAATATGCTGCCGGTTAAATGAAAGAAACATGCCTGCACCTGCGCAGGATCAGGAAAGATGTGTAACATGTTACACCAAAAGCAGGAATCGACTCCACATCGAGATGTCATCAGTCTCATGCCTTCCACAGAGAATAAGGTCCATTTCAAGTGGTAGGGCACTGCCCCAAGAGGATGGCAATAAAGCATATGCAGACATCGAAAAAGTAGAAATCCATTGAAAATGTAGGTGGTCATAAGACTACATCAGGGGAAATGTCATGTGTGGGGTGGGAGGGAAGATAGACTGTAGTAAATTGTCAAGAGTTGTCAGATGGAAACCCCTTTGAAGATGAATTACCAGCTATTGCTATAACAGCCCCCCATTCCTTGAAGTCTGCCCATCCAGATCTTCACCATCTTTAAAGAGTGCAAAATAATTTTTGTTTGTTTTGAATGAACTTGCTTTAGAATAAATCTACTCAACTGATAACCAATATCAAAACCAAATGTGTCCCGTTATTTCCAAAGTGGAGACAACACCATAAGTGAACTTCCTACTACTATGCTACAATGACAGACATGTGATGCAACACACCACAGGTACAAGGGCAATAGTGTATGGACTTACCAAGCCGTCTTCTTTTCTTAGTACAATCAAAACCATGTCCTCAAGCAGACCTCTTCTGCTAAGGGGAAAAAAAACAGAACTGCTTAAACTGAGAGGAAATAATACTGTAGTAGAAACTACATGTTAACAAGCTAAAGCCAACAAGTTCCATGAGAGGTTTGTAATTTTAAATAAATTAATTAAATATAGAAAAATATGTAAAATATGGCATTGAGCATAACCTTCAGTGGCAGAGAAAAACTAGGCTGTAAGCACGATTAATTAAAACAACCATCTCTGTACATTTCCAAACTACACTTGTTAAATTGATGCTTGATAGCCCCAATGTTATTGCAATAATGTAAAGGTTTGTTCAAGATTTACCCTTCTCTCCATGATTAATATAACCTCTGTATAATATTCCTATTTTCATTATATTAAGTAATTATTAGGAGACTGAATTTAAGCACATGCACACATTGGCAAACAGATGCATAGCTATGTAGATGATGAATAAATGATGTGATGGTTGAACTGAGAAATTAGACAAATTTAGTAAAACATAGTAGAAGACCAAGGTCTAGCTGTATTAACCAATCAGAAAACTTCAACAATTGTGTTGGGTGTGCACATAGTACATAGAAGAGTACTCTGCATAAATGTCATTGGAGGGAGGGGCTTTGGAGAATAGTTTGGATGGAGGGGGTCGGATTAATGGGGACAGATTTCTTCAGTGGCCAAGCCAAGTCAGTGGTAGATTTTGGCAAGATCTGTATAAAAATGTTTAAAAACCTTATAGCTGCCTTAATGAAAAGAGATGTTAGAAGAGCTTATTATAAAGCTAAAACAATAGGATGTTTAATAGGAACTGACAAAGTTGGCAGTATATATTTGAACTTCACTATATATGTATACTGCAGTCTGTGATAATCTCAGTTAGTATTAGAGGGGGAAAATCCTATCTATCTTAGTATTAACTCAAACACGCTTGTTATTTTTAACCTCGGAATGAACATTTTGTTTTTATATTATATCGGATAGCCAATATAACCACCACATTGTCATGTCCACTTATCCTCAAAAGCATGGAACTTCCTTTAAACCTGGGGATATGTCTTCTTGAGCTTCAATGAACACTGAAGCACATAGCGCACAATACTGTTCATTTTTGCATCTGGTAAACTGTTCCTCTGATTTGAGAAAACCATGTATGAATTCCATCTTATTATTGTAATTTCAACCAGTAGTACTTTTTTTTCTTTTAGTGATTTACATTTCCTTTACCATGTGCCTCAAAGCATTTTTCTAAGTACTTCATTTTGTTCATTTTATAATAGCGTCACATCAGCATATCTTCGAAGACTATTACTCCCATTTATCCTTCCATTATACATTACACCTGCCACTGTACCTGTTGTCAAATTCTTTTTAACAGAATGTGCTTTGATGACAACACCAATAAGATGGTCTTTGACCATATAACTATATGATCAAGGAAATACTATTATGCATCCTGGGTAATCCCCTGAGCTCTTATTTACATAAGCCCATATCCTTCTAAATGGTTTCTTAGCCCATGATATCAGGACGCCTATGACCGTAAGCAGAGCCTCACAGAATGAACTTCCACAGGCAGAGTTAAAAAGTAAAATGTTAAATGAACACAGATTTTAACTGTAACGCAGGCCACCATGTTAGATTTGGGTTGCAGACATAATGAATTCCAAAAGGATGTCTGTGCTCCAGAATATATTTTACCACCCCTTACCAAACATATATTAATGCATGTTTAAATCCCCACCCCAAGTTTCTGTCAGGAACGTGACCAAAATGATCTGCTCATTCCATAGCTCTAGTTCTGTCATATCAAGAGACTTTACATCACAAGATGTTTTTTAATGCCTGCAAATGGAGGCTTAGTTGTTGATGTCATGGTCTGGTGGTTAGGGAACCAGTCTTGTGACCGGAGGGTCGTGGGTTCGATTCCCAGGCCTGAGGCCATGACTGAGGTGCCCTTGAGCAAGGCACCTAACCCCAACTGCTCCCCGGGCTAGGGCTGCCCACCGCTCTGGGCACGTGTGCACCACAGTCCCCTAGTTATCACTAGTGTGTGTGTGTGTGTGTTCTGACTGCACAGATGGGTAAATGCGGAGGACAAATTTCGATTGGGGTGAAAATCACAATTGACAATGTGGCTTGACTTAACTTACTTGAGTGGCAGTAAATTTAGTTCAAAAGTCAAAAATAAATAAGAAAGATGCTACATGGAACTGTCTTGGAATGCTGGACAAGTAGAGAGGACATTCTTCAACAACTGTTGAATGATCTAATCCTGTTGTTGTATGTATAAATTGTTGCTGTATAAATGCAGATGACAGTACTGAGTGACATCAGTGCTTTGGAATGCATGTAATGATGGTTCATTAATTATAGAACATTTACTCAAGAGCTTGTGTCTGTGAGCAACATTTACACAGTGATAGTTAAGTGATCTGTTAACGTAATGTTTTAACCCATCTGCAAAGCTTAGATATTAAAGTTGGCCACATTTAGCTTCTGACAGTAGTTAAAAGTCATAACATCTTAGGGAGTTTTTCCTTGCCACTGTCGCCTATGGCTTGCTTATTAGGGATCTGGACCCATGCAATTTGTAAAGCTGCTTTGTGACAACATGTTTTGTAAAAAGCACTATATAAATAAATTTGAATTGAATTGAATAACATAAATCAAATACAATAACAGATGTTGGCACAGAGGTTGTACTGTATTGTTGTATGTGACAAAACATTAATGGCTCTCAGTAATCCTGTTCACACTTGGTCATTTCATGTGTCTTGTATCTGGACTGATTCAAAACAACACTGACCACATGCAAGAACACTACATAGTCAAATGTGTCACTAGTTGGCTAGATTGAAATCAGATTCCTTTTTACTCCCCAATAAATCCATTCAGATCATCCGTGCTAAACACAAATGTAGTATGTGTAACTTGCAATTTTATGGTGTATTTTAATTTCTCCAAAGTTAGCAGAAAAACATCAACAGTGTTTCCATTTTGCTGTAGTTTCTCGGTGCTTACATCATGTTATGTAATTTGGAGGAGTATGCGGTTTTGGTTTCAAATTGTGGATCAGGGAGACAGGTACGTTTACACTCGTGTAACTTCTGGTTTAAATGCGCCTGAAGTGGTTAGAGTGATTGGATTTGAAACATATTTAAATCGATCTTGGGTGTGTTTACACGTTTATGTGGATATTCCCTATCCGGATATAATCCTGTTATTTAAGGTGCATGAAACAACAAGCATGTGGTCAATATTCAAAACCAATGTGATTTTAAAATCTTTTAAACATAGATGATATTTCTTAATTACACATGCATACTAGATTTTTCTTTAATTAAATTATTCTTACAATAATTTAAATATTTTCTTAACCACCATGTTCTGACAAAAAACTGAGTTTGTTTCATAAAGCCAAAAAAGTTAATGAGATCGTTTCATTTCCAATATACTATTAAACCGTATTTTGTTTTATTTGCATCAGTGTTAGCTAATAAGGGAATTGATGGAACAGGTGTAGTGGCAGTCGACGTGTTTGGAAAACAAGTACTTTTGATCAAATGTTTAGGTTTACGTAGATGTGATTATATTTAGCTATTATTTTGAAATACAAATTTTGCTTTCCCTTTGTGGATTCCACCAAATAAATTAGTAGCTAATGACCAGCTTGCACATTGCCAAAAGTTAGTGTATTCAAGAATCACAATCTAACAATCGAATTTTTGTTTCCATGCTAATTTTCTTTTTTTACATCTTTATTGATAGATTACAAATGATGGTTGTTACTGTTCTTTGACTTTAAATATCTGCTCTACATTTGGTTTCTTCTTGTGATATTCAACCATTAACTCTGTACATTATTGGCTTAACTACATTAATCATCCATGTCCGAAGCTAGAAATGGACCAAAACTGACCTACGCTACTGCCGAGAATTTACATATTCTTTGGTAATACCCATTTGCTCCTATAGGCAGAATACTTACAAGGAAACCTTTGCGTCTTTCTTCAACATCGTTGGAATTACACAGAATGGGATCCTTTAACGAGAAAAAAGAAATTTTGAGCATAGCTAAAATAAACCAAATTTATGATTTCTTGATTTGCAACACACCCTAGTGGCCGTAAAAATGAAACAGCCCCAAATGACATGGGTGGGGGACCCTTACCTCGTCAGCAAATGGAATCAAATATTCTTCATTCATCTTTTGTCCAGCTGTAATGATGCCTGTACACAAGATTTTTCATATAATTAGATTATTACAAGCAACTTTAGCCATTTGAATTTTATTCAAATCGGGGAAGTTTTGAAGCAAAGCACTATTTAAATCAGACATTAAAGTGTCCTGGTGACAGCCTTACATGATTTTTTAATGAAAATGGGTTTAGACTTTTCAGTGTGAAATTTATCAATGCAGGAGTAATAGTTACTTTTCTACCCTAGCAAATCATTACAAAATCACCTTTTTGTCATTTATGCTTAGATGTCTTTATAACATTGTTCAGATATAGTAATATTGTTCACACAAGTTGAATACACATTCCACATACAATCTTCATACACAAATCTACTGAGTACTATCCCCAGGCTTAAGTAATTGAAATAGACATTAAGAAAACTTAGAACAGACTCTGCAAATATTTTACATGCAATTCTCCTTTGTCGACATTGGGAAAAAAATCTTTGATTAACCATGACTAGTAATATAGTAACATTTACTATTAATTGAATAATTTGGGGTATTCTTAGCTCTCTGGACTCTCCAAATCAAATGAAAATTCACTTCACACAACAAAACTATAATCAAGACAAAGAAAGAGCAAGTAAAAAAAATGAAATATAACAAGAAAATGGATCCTTTTCATCACCACAAAGGGTTAAAAGCCAACACCCTATTATTTAAAACCGAAAAATACTGTAGAAATGTTAAAAGCACAATGAATGTAACTGACATTTACATTGCACATCTCAAATGGAGAAATAAACAATAAGGAAATAAATGTATAAAGGTTTAATTTTATATGCAAATAACAATTGGGTATAGCAACAAATAATATAAAAAAAATTAGTTTGGTTCTAAATCTTACAGTAGTTGCAGCTACAGTGACAGTATTGTTTGTGTTACATAAAAAATAAAGAACAGTAGAAGAAAAAAAACAATTCTATAATAATTAACACAAAGTATATAAATAAAAAATATTTAAAAGGTTTTCTTCTTAAATTATGCTTTCAAATGAACAGAATGTTACCTCCAAATGTTCAAATAGCAGTTGCAGCACATCTGTTTGATTTTTAACAACAACTTTAAATTTTTATTCATTTTTTCCTTATACAGTTCTGGCAAGGACGTTTGTCCTCCCAAGGACAAAGCACAATTTAACTGCGTAGTCAGTAAAATACTGTTTTTTCCTTCATTGTCAAGTTTTGAAATGTTTACCATTCATAGCGACCAAAACAATTTTTCCCTGTATAATTTCACAACGTAAATATATCGGCAAGTTTTAATTTAACCGACTAAAATGTTTTCCTTACTTGGCGCTGTACTCATCATGGCCATTTTAACAACACCCCTTCAAACCTTCTTCATATCCACCATATTGGAACATCTTTAAACTCGTCTAATCGCGGTCTTACACTTCACTTCATAACAAAATCTTACCAAGGTCCAAAAGAGACGTTCTGGCTTTTCATCTGAACACGAGGACAGCATTCTTTTCGGTGATTTTTTTCCTTTTCTTGGGGGACTTCTCAGTGAAACGTCGTCTCCCGGCCATCTCTCTCCGACGCAGTTGCCTCGTCTCTGCCGTCTATCCTTCTCGTTCTGGGCTGTGCTGTTATCCTATTAGAGTGGGCTGCCCCTGTGTTTTGGCGTAAGCGCAGACAACTTCCTCTTACTCTAGCATTCTGGGTAGAAGAAGCAGCATATGCATTTCTGCACTTGATTCCAGTGCATCAGCCATTACAGCCTATAACGAGCTTGAAAGTGATGTGAAGAACAGCATACACGAAAAATCAGATTGTAGAACATTTAGTTCAGCGTTAAAGATGTATTAAAATACTTACATGCCATTTCGAGATACATGTGTAGGATTAAAATGCACACATTGAAATAACCTCAAAAATATTTTATGCATTTATTTTAGATGGTTTGTTTATTTATTTACTTAATTAGCAATAGTGTAATAATTAGAAGAAAATATATGTATAATGCTATGGGAAGAAACAAGACAGTTGACAGCAAGCCCCAGGCACCATGGCCGGCTGGATCCACCGTGGTTTATTAGAAACGTTGACAGAGGCTAGGCCTATTACAGAGCTTCTCTAGCTATCTTTCCTCTGTCTTGCCCATAACAGTACATTACATTTAGGGCATTAGCACACGCTCTAATCCACAGTGACTTACAAAGTGAGTCAGTTGCTCAGAACATGGCACCCACGCATTATTGATGAAAAATATAAAGAACAGGATACTAGTCGTGGGTTTATGTTGAGTGTGTATTTAATTCATGTAACCGATTTTGGTCTTGTTGATGTATTTATGGTTGTCTTTGCTGAAAGACCATTCATCTTTTTTGTACTGTAGTATTTTGACATGTATCTTCCAGTGTTTTAATTGTGTAGACAGTTCCTCATCACTTGTGGCGCAGTTTGCAACAGCACCTAACTTTTTGTATTTTGCATCATATAATGTATCTTACATTACTTGGGCTTATGAGCATATAAGGGGGGCCTATATCTAGGATGTTTGTGATATACTACTTGACAAAGTTTATACACAAACATAATTGTTGTCTGTAGGTTTTTCTTGTAATTTAAAATGTCCAGCTAAACTACTGATGCAGTTGCCATCTTATTAAACAAATCTAATTTATAAATGGAAAAAAATAGATGTTTAAATGATGTAACCAAGACACAACTGTGATTGTAAACAGTCCTCACTACTCCCAATCTATATTATCTAGTACTGAAGAAACATTGTGGCGTGAGTAATCTGTGGTCACAGATCAGGTATGAGAACATTCTTATTTAACTGCCAGTATGCATGCAGTTGGTATCTTAGCAACAGTACCTGATTCAATATAGTAATCCCTCCTCCACTTAAAAAATGCTACATAAACAATAGTTATATTGGATTAAAATGGATTTTTGGAGTGGAAATTGGTTTTTCCTAATTGATTCTTGTTTGCTGTGAAGAATTAGTTGTCTGGTCTAACCAATTATCCATTTAAATGTTGCCCCCATGCAAGAAGTACCTGAGGCTATTTGGTTGTGGGCTGTAAACTATAGCTAAACCTATGTCTAGTTAGACATCACATAATTGATACTGTACTACACAACGTACTTTACCTAGCTATAAATCACAGTTTGTATTTTAAAACTGAGCCCCAAGGGGTCACTAGGAGAACAATTAGAAGGGGAAAATCTGTACTCACGGTTAAGAAATCCGTACTGCCTGACACAAATATGGCTGCTGCACACATAGACATGGATACTATTACAATCCCTTAAAATACCTATGCATGAGAGCCCGTCTGTCTACGTCAACTATAGGGCCAACTATGACATCTTTTTGCATTTTGGAATCATGTAAACTTTTTTAATCAGTTTTTTTTTTTATCTTATTTGTCCTGCTAACCACCACGCTACAGTTTATTGGTTTAAAAACAAATAAAGAGAAAAGTGCAGTGTAGATCATTGGAAAGTACAGAGTTGTTTTCCCCTGTGGTGTGGGTGTGGCCTAAACACGCTCTTTCTCTATATCCTGCAAAGTGGCTGCACCACTCCGGTATTTCTATTTTAGAAGCAGCAGAACATGTGTACAGGGCACATTAGGTTACCATACTCCATTTAGATCTTTAACCTAGCCTGTGTTATTAGCACTTCAGAAGTATGTCTATCTTCTGTGTGATTGTTTTGATACAGAGTTATCTGCATAGCCTCTTAGACTACTCTCCCTTTTTGAAGACCTATATCTGGCTAGTTAGCTCAGTTATCTACTAGTTAGGTTAGCTCCATAGTTAGCAGAGTATTTTAAATCACTCATTTGCTTGGTGCCCTTTTATATAAATATAAATACAAATCTAAATAATTTTGATGCCTCAACAAATAATACAAAATAGTAGTAAAATAGTACAAATACTGGGATCTCTGCATATCCCTAATAATCACTTGGACTACTGTAATGCCTTACTCTCTGGCTGTACTTCTAGGTGTTTAAATAAGCTTTAATCCTTCAAAAATGCAACAGCCATAGTTCTTACCAGAACTGGAATGTTTGATCACATTATTGTAAACTACTTCTAATTGCCCCACAGTACCTCAACGAACTCCTAGTGCACTATGACCCACTATGACCTGCTTAGATCAAAAGGTGCAGGGTTTTTTTTTAGTACCTAGAATAAGGCAAACTACCACAGGGGCCCAGCCTTTTCCTATAAACCTGCCATGCTATGGAATAACCTCCCTGTCAATGTTCGAGAATCAGACGCAGTCTCAGTATTTAAAGCTAGGCTGAAAACCCATTTGTGTAGTCAAGCATGTTATTAAATGTTTCCCTTCTAAGGTAAAGATGTTGAGCTGGGGTTCGTGGGCATTCAGAGTTGTGGTTAACTAGGATGTTATGATGCTGTCACTTCCTCTTTTATTTCACTCAAGTTTGTTGACTCAGAGCGGCGGAGTGCTGATGCCCCAGGGAGCCCTCATGCCTGTGCTACCTTGTGGCTCTACCCTTTTAGCTGTGCTGCCATAGCTAAAATAAGCCCATTAAGTTACACTTTTCTGCTGGAATTCATCCTTGTACACTATAGTCAATTAAGTTAAACCTTGCTGTACTTAGACATGCCTAATAATCTTTCTACTGAGGTAAACCTACTCATGATGTTATGCTGTTACTGAGTCTCAACCTCTCAGCTGCTGAAGCACTTCTCAACACCCCCCAAAGAAAGTTCGCACCAGCACCTGGGAACCAGGACAGAGAAGAGTTTTGATGTTTGTCTTCCATGGGACTTGAAAGATGTTGCATTGAGCCAAGTACTTGAAATTCGAAGCATGGCATGGCATGGAATGCCATCACCTTCATATAGGGAGCGGCTGATCTATTCTTGGCTTTGTAGGCGAGCATCAGGGTTTTAAATCTGATGCAAGCAGCTACTGTAAGCCAGTAAAGGGAATGCAAAAGTGAAGTTACATGAGCTTTGGATGATTGAAAACCAACCATGCTGCTGTGTTCTAGATCAATCATAGGGGCCTAATGGCCCATACCGGAAGACCAGCAAGTAGCAAATTGCAATAGTCAAGCCCTGAGATGAGACTGAACAAGCAACTGGGAGAAAGAATCAAATCCTTTGCAAGTTGCTAAGGAGACACCAGCATGGCCAGGTCAATGTTTGAAATATGAGTTGGGAATGATAATTGGTTATCCAAAGTTACACCATGTCTGCATGCAGCTTCAGATGGAGTGACCAGAGGTTTCAATGGAGAAAGACATTCGGTTATGGTGAGGTTCAGGAGGTCCTTGGATGTACAGATGGCCATCAGCCATGAAGAATTGTCAGAGAGACATGGTGAGATCCAAAGGAAACCTGAGTATTAGAAGTGGGAAGTAAAGGATTAGTTATGTGTCATCAGCATAGTGGTAGGAGTAACCATGAGACAATATTGCATCACCAAGAAAGTGTAAAGAGATAAAATAACCTAGCACTGAGCCCAGAGGGACACCAGTGGAGTGGATGTAGATTCTCTCCATGATACCTGATAGGACCATGCATCAATTTAACACCTTTCAATGTTGCAATTTTCATCACTCACCCTATTGTCTTGTCCCATTAGAAATTGTTTCTGGTTTACTTCCACAGAATGCAACAAAAGATACTATAAATATCTGCACATTCTGCCATGCCGGTGTGTGTTCAGGTATATGCTTAGTTCTCTGTTCATCTCCATCTGGTAAAACGCCTGACTGGGACACCTGTCCTGTGTTCCCCCTGTAATGATGTCATGCACCCTGTCTTGGTGCTGCTGGAAATCTGGCATTTATACAAGAAGCCTCAAGGGAGCTGTTCTGTTTTGAACGTTCATTGTACGTATCGCTGTTTGTGTCTGTTACTACTTTTTGTGGATATGTAAGAAGGGTTAGGTGAGTGAATGTTTTTGTTCCACTCCCTTTTAGTGTTCTGTTAGGTTAGTGAGTTGATCCTTGTACAGTTAGTGTGGGTTTTTGTTTGTTTGTTGGTTGGTTTCTCTTTTCAGCATCGGCCTTCCCAAAGTTTTTCTGGTGTGTCATTTCCATACTCTTCAATACATCTATACATCATCCCATCTTCTGTGTCTGTTCATGTGTACTGTACACTTTGCTGCAGTTTACATCAGTCACAGTGTAAACTAGCAATCCATCACTCCAATCTTTCTGTTACAGACCAACCTAGACTGGTCATAACAAAAAGTGAATATAGGTGTAAAATTCTTACACTATACAATCTCTAATGAAAATGTGGTTTGAACTTCCAATAGGACGTTCTTGATTTTATACCTGCTTCATGCAGAAAAGCTTTTTGCGCAAAGAATTTCCCTGCTCCTCTTATCTATTAATTACTTTGCTATTTGCACATACATGGACAAAAGTATTGGGAAGCGCCTCTTAATAATTGAATTCAAGTGTTTGGTTTCATTCAGTGATCTCATTGCAACAAGTCAGTTTGTGAAACGTATTCCCTTCTAGTTTATTCCATGATGGAATTGATGGAAGTGTTTAGTAGCAACAGCAACCACGATTTGAATATAAGTTGCATAAAAGTTGCCAATGCTCTGCTGACTGAAAAACTACAGAGTCCCAAGCCTCCTCTGACATTAACATCAGCACAAACATTGTACACTAGCACCTTCATAGCATAGGTTTCCATGTGTGATGTGTTGCAGACAAGCCTTACATCGCCAAGCATCGAACTGAGTGGTGAAAACCCAATTGGATGCTTCCACCTTTGTGGGAACGTTTGGGGGCAAAGCCTTTTCTGTTCAAGCATGTCTATATCCCAGTGCACAAAGCATGGTGAATAATGACACGGGAGAGTTGGCTGAACTGCGCTAAGCATGTGTATAGGCAAAAAGCTACGTGAAATCCTATCTGCCTGATGTCATTCAAGACTGTAGCCACGAATGGCATACAAATCCGATGCAGGACCACGTACAAATGACTACATCCACATTGCCTGTAGTCATGCTTAGCACAGTAATCTTCAAAACAAAGAGAACTACAACAGTAATTGTGGAAAACATTTACTTGTTCGGTATTTATTTATAGCATAAATATGACTCGCATCTGATTTTTCAGGGCTTTCTGTGTGGACATAGAGAATCTTGTGCTATCAGATTTGAGTCACTTTCGTATGCGCTCTTATATAGGATTTGTATCCGATTTCTGGCCATGAGAACAATGAGAGCAGACAGGATTTCATGTGTATTTTTGCTTATATGGATAAATCTATAGATTAGAACGGTGGTAGCAATAGCTGCCAACACGGCTAAAACTAGCTCCCTGTCTTTTTCAGCCTTCTTGACTTGATCATGTACAGCTGACAAACTGTTAGCCGTCATTAAAAAACTCATCGCGTCCACGTTGCACGTCCATACCGCTTCTGTTGATGGTGGAGCAGATGAAGTGTGCTTAAAACAAATGGAAAAATCATTGCGCGCAGTCACGCCGTTTCGAATCTAGGTCACTTACAATTTGCAATGGCGTGTAATATGAACATGGCCAACGTGTATCCAATCTGTAAAAATCGGATTTCTGTCGTATTTAAGGAAATAGTGCAGAACTGAGTCACTTAATGGTGCTAATGTGAACGTAGCATGTTTTACAGGGCTTTCCCTGGACAGAGCAGTACGAGACGGTAACTTGGCACACGCCTCACCTCAAAACAGCAAAACAGCAGTGCAAATAAAATTGGTGGGGGATTGGTGGCATTGAGGATTTGTGCGCGCAAAAGGAAAAATCTCCAAGAAGGAACAAAATTAAGTTCCTCAGTTTTGTTTGCAATTTCATTTTCTATTTTGCTACTGAATGTGGCTTCATTTTTATGTTTATTTTCTCTCGCCCGTATTATATATTTTTAAATGTTTATCGAGTTAGAACGTGGCACTGCATTTATGTTGAATAAGGAGACTGCGACATCGCGTGGCGAGTGATATTTTCGTCACAGCAGCACATTATAAATCCATGTAAGAATTGGATTAGTTTATCGGGGAGAAATGTTTGATATAAAACATTTACACATCTCCTCAGTGATGAAAAATATGCATTCGGACGGTATTAATTGATCTGTGGCGGATCCACCCGCTAGGGTTATACTAAACGACTACAAGCAGTGTTCTTTTTTTCGTAGCGCGAGGCGATGTCAGCATGAAAAATCAGAGATTTGCATCCGGACGGATTAGAATGATGACGAGCGTTTAGTTAGATTGAACAGTTGATAATTCGGCCTGATTCGGGGCTGAAGGGGAGACCGGCATGATCCATAGAATCAAAGTCGCGCACTTGTAAAAATACGAAATCACCTCAGGACCCTATGCAAATTTAATACCACGTCCGAACTGGTTTGTTGAAGTGTTTTTTTTTTCAAGTTTTTTTTATTATTAAGTTGCCGTCAAGGACTTTAGAGCTCGTGGGGCAAGGCAACGGCGGCTGATGAAATCCGTTCATTTAAAATGCTCTGCAGCGTCAACACACGGAAGACATTGTGCGTCTTTCGTTTTTTTGTTTCTCTTGACAACTGGTCAATTAGAGTTGCTTGCTTATCTGGCCAGCCTTTGTTTTACACATTTTGCAACGAATAAATGGTTGATGGTGGCTTAATTTACTACAGCCCACCTTTAGCTCTGGACAATTTACATTGCCAAACTAGGTAAAATATACGTCTAATTCGTTTTCTGATTGATTCTGGTAGCTTATATGAAAAGCGCAATTTCAACTTTACGAATATGTTCAGGGGAAAAAGATTAAATTAAGCAGTCACAGATGAAAGCTGTTATATTCCATCTGGGATTAATAAAGTGATATATCTATTCTAAAATATTTGCTGATCTCTGATAATCAGACACCCAGCAGGTTCAACTCGCCGTAATATCTTGACAAGATGCACAGTGAATAATTGGCAAACTTTCATTATTACTTATTCACTACTCCTTGCACAGTTTGCAGTTGTCTTCTCGAATGTTAGACTTAACATTATAAACTATAGATTTTTATGAAACATTTAGGCTATTTGAAATAAAAGTGCGCTATAAATAAAATAAAAGAAGCTTGTTAATAAAATAGCTAATGTTTCACCATGATTTAACAATAGTTAGGAATACGATCATCCACTATGAAAAGGTGTGTTCATTCTGATTTGAGTGTTGTAATGTTTAAATAAATAATTGTCACAATACCTTTTAAAATATAAGCATACAATCTTTTTCTGATTGTTATTTTTTCAGAGGTGGTGATGTAAAGCTTTTATAATTTTAACATTAAAGATGTCCAGGGACAGGGGTTGTCCTGTACACTCACATAGACACAAGCACACTGACGACAGATAGAAGCGATCAGTAATAAGTGGGAGGGGCCAGGGCGGAACCAGAACTGGCAAGGACTGGTTAGGAGCATAAGATCTGTGATGTCAGCAATGACATGGAACATAACCCAGGCCACAGGCAATGTCTAGGGTGACAGGAAGTGGCATGACGCATGCGGCCCTCCCAATGACCCTGCATATAATGTAATAGAACAGAGAGAATGGCAAGTGGATCAGATGTAAGAGAGCTGTCTGTAGGACCATCACTTCCCATATTGGCTGTGGCCTATTCATATCCTCGAGAATTTTGTATATCTCCAGAACCCCAGACAGTGCTGTGGCACTCATGAATACTAGAAAATGTTCAGCGCTGGTGCAGTTCCACCCTCAGGACGATAGATGGCACTATTGTATCAAAGGTTAGTGGCACAGAGTGAATCTTTAAAATGACCAACCACGCGCTGTTCTTTTATTTTACATATAAAGCCAAGCAATTGTCCCAACAGTGTTACAGTAAAAATGACCTGCATGGTTTACACTAGCATGAGGAATTAGTTCACAGTGCCTCAGTTGTCACCATGAAAATTCATTCAAGATTTGCCAGTAAGTATAAATGGCATTTTTCTGATAACTGCGATCACCTTAGTGTACATTCTAAATCAGCCAGTCTGTGTAACTCTGGGCAGAGCATCAGGACTGTGGAGACTGGAGAGGCAGCAGCCAGCAAGCGTCACTGAACCCTCACTTGACTGTAACATGGGAGCTGGGACTGGAGTGAAACACCGTCCCTGGGGAAAGGAGTTTGGTGACATCCACTCGAGCTCTGGAGCCTGATTTGGCACTAAGAAGTGCTGTAAACCCTTACTTTTGTGCTTCCATTTTGAGCTAGACCAGGAGCCTGCTCACAAGCTCTGCCCATCAGCCCAATGTAATGGAATGGAGGTGTACTCATATGAGTGAGGTAGAGGGAGTAGTATGGGATGGTAGGATATACATCAGTCAGCTGCTAACAGGTCACCTGGGACAGAAGAAGGAGAAGAAAGCTAAGAAAAAGGGCCAGAGCTGGTAGAAAGGGAGGCAGACTGGCTAGATGGGTGTGGGAGAGGCACCGGTGTAGATAGGTTATCCTTCTGCAAGCCTGACCCTTTTATTGCACTAAACCCCTCACTTACAGTTCATAGGGGCAAGGACAAGTGGTGTAGTCAACACATGCAAAATGTCTCAAAGACCAATAGGACAGAAAGAGACTACATACACACACAGACTAAACATGGACATGATATAAAAGGAGACAAGTACAGCAGGTCAGAAACCAGGAACAGGCGACCTGTGACATCCCCCATATGCTCATTCAAAACGTACCACAGCGACAATCGCTGTTATTCTCACCAACTACCATATTCACACCGTATCTGCAGTCAGCAACATGAATACTGTTCTAACTTTCCAGTGCTTCATGTTGGAATTAAATATTCCCAATGTGAGAAAAATAAGCATTGCAGCTGTAGTTTTACGTGACCCTCCCACTTCCAGATCAGTGCTCTCAGGAAGGGAGTGTTCCTGTGCCGCATAACTGACCAGCTAATATTCTTCCAGCCATCCCGACGAGCTAACCTGTGAAATAAAGAACAGTTCTACAGTTCTTATGTTTCAAAATTGAAAACATTTATGCTCAGGTTGTTCAGTTTGGTCAAGGTGATAAAGTAATCAGAGTAATGGCAGATTTTATTAAAGAATTTCTACATAAAGGCTAAGGAGACGCTATACTTCATTAAATTATGGAAAGTAACAGTACTCCACAAGTGCATTATCTAATGAACTGGACATCAACCCTTTCATGAGACACACACGCTCAAAATACAGTTACTCTGAACAAGCACTGACTAGCTTTACAAATGAGCTACCTATATATTCCACATCTTCCTTTGGGAGAATAGTAAACAAAAAACGCACTGATGCAGATTTTTTAACCGCCTAGTTTTCCATAAAAGTAAACGTATTAAAAACTGCGGACAATATAGCCAAACGTTGCTCCTGTCGTTTCTACTTAAGTCCAGCCTTTCACAGCACGTCAGTGGTCGTGCACTCCCTTTGGTCATCCCTCCCGGAACTCTTCCGGGTGTGGGGAATCTATCTACGCTTCCTTCTGCCGACACGCATTCCTAAAACATCCTGGAGGGGAGAGCGTGAGAGAAAGAATTGCTTTTCAGCAGCCACATTGGATTTGTTGTACATGGAATAAAGTCTGGCACTAAAAAGGACGGAGATTTTTTTTGGACCTGACTTTCTGAGATTTTGAACTGACCAAAATAGTTACGATCACTTACCAGCGACTATGCAATACGGTTTCCATATGGTATTCATCTGGGGGCTCCTGCTGGGAATTTCGCACGAGAAAGCGTAGAACGTCTTCCCTTTTTGAATTATACTTTATTTAGGAATCACTTCTAAAAAGAAACATGTCCCCATATTTTCATATAATAACTCTGCTTGTTATGTTTACACGGCAAGGGAGCGGAGCACCACCGTCTCATCCATCCACACCAGCTCAGCTAAATTCTACCGCATCTCTTCGTGATGAATATACGTATAACGCCACAGATTCGTTGGTTGGGTCACGCATTTCTACGATCTTAAGGGATCTCCCCACTATCAAGAATCTCGTCATTTTCCTCTGCGTTTTGACGACATTGCTTATCACCTGCCTCGTCATTAAGGTGTACAGGTAAGCTAAAGGCCTAATCTGCGTGTACATGTTAAACCCATATTGCATCCTGAATATAGATATCATAATGTAATTGAAATGAATGTTACTGATGATAGTTATAATCGAAATATGCTTTGTTTTGGTTATACAATGGGCAAAATTGTAAAAACGTATTAGCACGTACAATTTTGTGGCACTGTTAATCGTTGGTGATCTTTGAAGTCCGCGCACAAATGGATATTGTTGCTTAGTGGTCAACTGACTTAATCCTGCGTCCATCTGTCCATGTAGCGCGAGGAAACCAACTGGGGTATGGATTGGGTTTGATATGTTTTGATCGCATATTGCCAACACATTTTGGCAATTAAGCCAATGCTCTGTACTTGTACTAGATCCGGAAAGAAGATCAGAAAAACGCGAAAGTATGACATCATTACAACTCCCGCCGAGCGTGTGGAGATGGCACCATTAAATGAAGAGAATGATGACGACGACGACTCAACTCTGTTTGATGTCAAGTACAGGTGAGGTCTGGGAGAACAGGAGCACTGGAGCTCACCCAGTAGAAGACGCAACCGATTACGCAATCCTAACTGTTAATAACGCAAAGCTCTTTTTACACTGCAGGTTCAAATACGTTTTATAATATACTCTTTTTCTAATTTTTACGTCTTGGGGAAAAAACAAGAGTCAAGAGAATTACGTGGCCCATACTTTCCCCAAGACAAAATTTAGGTAGAGGGCATTCAAGTATCTATGAACATATTTATTGCCTCTTGAGTATTGCGCGGCCATATTTATCCAAAGCAATAAAATTGGATATTTTTCAGTGGCTATGATTTATATTGTTGTCTATTAAAGTAATAATTATGCACATGGTTTGACTTCATTGCTGTAACACTGTTAACCTTTTTTTATGTGCAAAATTATGTATCAATGTAACGGTGGCTTACAAAACTCTCACACTGTACTTAGAAAATAGCTTGGTTTGGACTGTGCATTGACTTCTCCCTTCCTTCTTTTCAATTGTTCTTTGACGTAGAGGCAGCTTCCTCTGAGCAGGACCTGGTGTCCTGTTTGCCTCATAGTTTGTACTTTTCAGAGTGCACTGTTTGGCCTTTAGCTCAAAATAAGCCTTGAGATCTCTCATGTTTTGTGTTTTTCCTGCTCTAACGCAACTAACTCAACAGCAGGGGTGACAACAGTGTTTGCAGTCTCTAGAACTGCATCCAAAAACATTTATGTTGACATTCTCTCTGAGAAGCAAATTAATGATTTAGTGAAGACATTGGACAGACTTGAAGTAACAACTGGTTGTATTTAGAAAAATCGCTTAGCAAGAGTCTTATATTTTGCATCTTTTCTCTACAGGTGAATTCACAGCAATGAACATTTGCAGTGGTTGTGTAGTTTCTTGTTACACCCATTCATTAAAGACATTTCATCAGGAAGCAGTTCCCAAGCATTCTTTGGTTAATCATTTATATGTTGTGGAACCTTCATGTCTAACCAGCAGGAGTGAGTCATGCTTAATTCTCTGTTCTGGTGAGTCGAATTGTTTTAGGTTGAAGGAATCTGAGGCTTTGTGTAAAGGCTCTTCACTGGTCTAAGATTCTTGTTAAAGGCAATCCCTGGCCTTCAGTCATCAAAGGAATATCTTCACGACGTCTACATTTCTCAATATATCTATACTCACTGGATCTCCAAAATGGTCAAACATATTCTAGAACTTGTTAAACACAACCAGACTTCAGGTTGCATGATGTATTTGTATGTTGGTGTTTGCTTTTGAGTGTGTGTGAGTAAGCTAACCTCCTTTTAACCTTAAGGATTAACCTCCTCTTCAGTGCGTTATCTACAAGCATTGCAGTACACTTTTGCAGAAAGTTGTACTATTCATTTATCTGGAATGTTCCTTATTTCTTGACCAGGGCCCATTATTTCTGAAAGACATTCTGTTTCAAATTAATACTTAAGACTTTTTTTGAGTCTAAGCCTTCTTGATCACAAGAATTTATAAGACTTTAATTCATGTTATCACCTAAACCTTAAAACTCAAAATGACAGGTTTGTGTCTTGTATGTGATGTGATAAATTGGTCACAATATATCAGAATATTTTATATGAATATATAGAAAATATTATATAGGCATAGAAGTATGGACCATGTACTGACAAGACAAAGCTTCCATATATATGATTTATAAATAGTTTGTTAGATATGTTTATAATATAAACATTTAGTGAATATATGTCATGTGTATATACTGTATCATATCCATTCCTCAGAAATAGTTTATTTTTAGTAACACAGTAAAAACATTGATTTTATAACTAGTGTATATTAACTATCACATTGTAGGTGATGTGTCTACTAATCATTGTGCATTTTTACTGTATGAGATGATTCTTAGCCTGACTTTGCTGATCTATTGGGTTTAGTGTGTGATGGTATAATTTAAGTAGGTGTTTCTTTTATGTTGCTGCTATGAGAGACTGGAGAAAGATCTTTGAAATATGAACAGGCTTTACAAAACACTAACCACATTCAGTCTGTGTTAATAATAAGCTGCTCCATTGCAAGTACAAGAGTCTAGAAGGATTTTCAGTGCTCAGAGTCAAATGAAATGATAATCCGGTATCTCAGACTCAGACATTTTGTTGCAGATTCAATTTAATGCTTATTTGAAATATATTTATCAGATTCTGTGATATTTCCTCCAATCACAGCAATCAACTCCCAAGCTGAAGGTAAACGAGAGCTTGCATGAAGCTGTCAACTTTGTTCAATATTTATCTGTTAAACCCAAATTTGTATTCTAAAAAACATTAATGCCAGCCATCATTCTGCTTTATTATAACTCTTATGGGATTGAAGGAATAGTTATCAAATGTTACATTGTATTTTGTTATTTGATGATTGCAGCTTATAGCACACTGGCAAATTGTCGGGTGTAAGTTAAAAGTTTTTAATATTCAAGAATTTACTTTTTTCCTGCTCAAATGTTTTGCACTGTTTTGTGGCTTATCAGCAATAGCAGTGTGCATTGTTGCACTACTGCTGAGTATAGGATGCAGGCTCAGGACACGGTCTCCTATAATAAGGGTTAAGGGCAAGGCCTGCATACCTGATGGACTCCAGGTCCAGGAATGAATGAAGACTTTTACTGGACTGAACATTTATTTAGATTTTTTTTTTATAAACCCTTCGGTATTATGCTGGCAGTGGCTCTGCTGATGGTAAACATGAGGTTATGTCCACCTGTGCAAGACTACATCCAATCACGACGCCAGTGTTTTCTCCCCCTAATTTTGAAGTAGCAAAATGTATCGAAAGACAGCAATGCCTCATTATAACTGTATGAGGCATAATAACGGACAAAGCACTGAAATTAGTGCAGTTTGGGAGCGTTAAGGAACTCCAGTGACCTTCATGGTCTGCCAAAAACAGAGATGAAGATCAGAGATATTACTGTTACTTAGCAACCTGCAAGACTCCTAAGCCAAAAACAGGTGGTGTTAGCAAATAAATTAGCAGGCGGTCCTTTGAGTTTGGCTTGCTTATTTGGTTCAGCATTACATATTCAAGGCTGTAGGAAAGTTCATGGCACTGCAGAAAATAGTGTTTTAAGCTGTTTATCAGGTCATTCAGTATTTATTTACATAAACAAAAGAATGGCACCATGGTAGATTTTCAAAGCTGTTGCTTTTGACCTTGGCTACTTGTTTTAATCTCTTTTATCTGCATGCCTGATCTCAAACACCTCCCCTTCCGGCTAGGACAGGCCCCTGCTCTGGCCATTTACTGCATACACATGCATGGGTCTTAACAGTGTTTGTTTCTGTGAAGTCATTATCATACTAAAAGATATTCTCAGTAGGATTCGGCTCTAGGTCCGGCAGGTAGAAATGTGGAGTAGGATGTACCTTCCACCTTTATTCTACATTAAAAACACACACACACCAGTGCACATTTCTCGTTGATTTGCATCTAATGTTTTATTGGCATACTGTTTGTTTGTGTTTGTGTTAGCCAGTGTTTCCTGTGCACAGAAACACTGCCTGGATGAATAGCATATAATAATGGCTTGGGTGCCAAAGATGTCGTACTATATGATAATCAAATATTTGTTTTGTTTTTGGGTCATTTTCTTTTTCTTTTAGAAGGTAAACATAAATCTGAATATAAAAACTAATTATATTTCCATTACTTGCTAATTTTTTTGTGCTTGTTACTGTTGTACTATAAATACAAATTCTCTGCTCCATAAAGGCAACAGTGTTTGATTAAAATGTCAAATATGCACCTGCACAATGACCCCAGACAATATGACTAATGCAATCATATTTATTCAGTTGAATAAGCCATGATGTCCCCCAAATGTTCTGCAAGTCCATATGATCAGATATGCTGAATTACTATGTCTAACTGGAATCCTTACGTTTTATATTATTTTCATAGTATTTTAAGGGACATTTTCATCTTTTGTTCATTGTTTTCATGGTATCAGTGCTGTAACTGTGGAACTCTTTAAATTCTATGTCTGAACCACACCCCCATTTTTCTGTCGGACCACATCCTTTTTCCTGAGACCATGAGAATATCGGCCTCATCTGTGTTCGTTACAAGGGTTGGAATGCTGACTTATTTTGTTCCACACAACATAGTGCTTGTATTAAAATTCATCTGGCGTTTTATTTGGAATTTTACTGCTAAACGAATCCTCCAAGCTCTGTGACTCTCCCATTCTGGAAATGAAAGCCAACTTGTAAGACACCACAAAAGATTACAAGTTCCTTTCAACCTACTTAAAATGGGAGTTTTTTACACTTGTGTTGAAGCCCCTGTGAAAACAAATCACTTTAATAAATTTGAATTGAAATTGAAACCAATGTCCCTGACTACTTAATTTTGTACCAACTTCTCACAACAAGCATATAGACTCTACCATTGTAAAATGAATGAACCTAAATGCCTGTGGTAACATCTCATTCTGAAACATTGTCCAGTTTTGTGTTTAAAGCTTCAACAGACCTCACAGATCATACCGTATACGACCTGTTACTCTAACTGTGTGACTGCGCCTTGTGCAAGTCTTATCCTAACTCGTCAGCCTCATCACTGCTTCACTGTCAACACAACAACTAATTAGGCTAACAATGAATACACTATCTCGTTTTATTAACTGGAAATGCCCTGCAGCAGGTACCATTGTACATTTTTTTTTTTTTATCAAAGTTTGAATTTTGTAATGTATTCTTGAAAAACCCTCACTCCAGAAAAAAACTGCATCTCCCAAAAAATACATGGGTTACCTCTAAAGATTTAAAAGCTTTTAGTGTAGTAATTCCTTACTGCAAAGACAAGCTATTCAATAAGACATCACGAAGGTGTTTGGGTGTAAATGCACACTAGATGCACATCCCACTTCAAACCACAAAGAAATGCAACATGCCTCCAACAAAAAGCCCCTTAAACCAGATTTTTCCAATAATACTCATCATGTCTACACAATGTGCTCCAGGCTAGGACCCGCCATCCAGCAGGGATGGCCATTACGTTTAGCAGGACCGCTTGCAGACTATTTCTATTTGTGAAAAAACACAGACATGCGTTTACGTATAAATGCGTTCATTATACTAGATGGCTTGCTGACGTCTGTTGTAAAACCATACTCTATTTTTAACTGAACTAGAGCCAAAAACAAGAGCAGCATGGAGACCTTTAGAGCTACTCTGCCAACACAAATGGCTTCCACATGGCTCAGAGCACATGACCGAGGATCGGTTCACACCCTGAAAGTTTTAAGTACTTTGAATAATTCCTATTAGCTAAAGTTTTTTTCTGCCTTGCAGCTTCACTGCCACACTGTGAGCAAAGTTCTCATTTTTGCTTGAACCGAACAGTGACTAAAATATTGATAATGGAATTGTGGGAAATAGTTACTAATACACAACAGGTATGAATGTTCTTTGACAGACTGGATCAATGAGTAGGACCACCATAACTTGGTTCATGTATTTATTTAAATCAAATGTACAATGTAAATCCACCACTTGCACAATGTGCCACATAGTAAAACAGCACATGTGAAAAGTTCTCTAGACCTCATAACAATGGTGCATAAAACAGGACATTCTCAGTGACTGTAAGCCATTTCTCCACCTGCTTGCCACCACCCTGGGAATTCACAATGCACACTGTCTCAGAGTAACCTTGGAGCTCTAAAGCATGGAGAGAAAAACTAAACTAAATAGTCACAGGCCCCAAAGGTCCTCTGCTGTCAACCATCCTTGTGTAAGCAGGGTTCTTGTGTGAACATCTGGGTGTGTTCTGGATTTAACTGCAGTCTTGCCAACTTTGCAAACTAGTGATGCACTGTTTGCCGTCTTCCAAAAAAAAACCCCAATCTGTCTGGGAGTTACAATTCTGTTAGTTTAGCAAACATTCCAAAGGTAACTCAAGTAACGTCACATTTGAGTCTGTGAACAGAGCTCTACAGGTTCTAGAAAGCTCAAATGCCCCCACCCTCCACAGCTTCCTGTAACCCTACATATCTCTCCACTGACACCTTCACAAAATATTTTATCAGTGAATGAAGAGAATGTACACCACTGATTTAAGTGTTTCCATCTTGTGGTCAAACTAATGCATTGCACCAAAAAAAAGCTCTATTACTAGGGCTGCAGAAGGCATTATTATGGACATTTGATAAAATCAAATTTTAATAAGCTCCCACTCCCCACCCCCTGCCAAACATGTGGTTTGAACATTGCCTGAATCTTAGTTATAACAAAAATGTATTAGGACATTTTGCAGGGATTCGGCATCTAGATGTAAATGGTGTGTAATCATCCACTAATAAATTAATAACTGAGCGTTCTAAATCTGAAACATGCAGAAAAGTGTTTGAAAAAGGAAAATCATACAGGACCAAACACCCCTAAACCATCTACTGATCTTTTTTTATAGTGGTTCCAATCACCTTTACCACCATTTCCCTCCCATCATGTCAGCAATCTGAGGTACATTCATGTTCAATTCAAAGCATTATTTGAATTCATGCTTTCAATTCCATTTTAAAGCATGAATTCAAATTCAAATGCATGCCTTGAATTTGTTTCAGAGCATGGGGTCAACAGGCTCACACTCTCTCTCTCTCTCTCTCTCTCTCTCTCTCTGTCGCCATAGACTACTAACTCTTTCTTCCAAAGACCACTTGCAGCATTTACTTGCCTCCATCGTCCACAATAACATCCGCTACAGTACGGCCGAACTTGTCATCAGGTCGGGGGCTTGCAGGTCCCTGTGTGCAGCCGAAGCGCCCCCTGGCTGTGGAGGGTGCTCAGGGTGCGAAACTCCAGTGGCATGGTGTGGGGGCTGCTACTTGATGTGTACTGGTATGTTAGTGCATCGTAGTAGTGGTACTTAACTGGGTTGCCCTCAGGACCACGTGAGAACGGCCAGAAGCCATAGAGATGAATCTCCTCACAGAAGCGTGTGGCCATGGTGTACATGAGAAGCCCAGTGGTAGGCCTTTTGATCTGGATGTTGTTGGTCAGCCAGTACCTTAGGCAAGACAGCATTGATAATAGATTTTCAAACTGCATTATACCACCATATTCAACAACATCACTATCTACATACCTTATAAATCCATCTACCTGTGGGTTTGCTCTATGAGAACCATTGGCATATTATTTTTCATCTGAGTCTCAGCAACTAGCCTCTCTCATGCCTGATTATGATTATAACATTTGTGTAAATGTAATATGACATCACTATGATGCAAGTGACTCCAGGATATTTAAGAAACATACAATGGGCTGCTAAGGAAGTAAGGCTGAGCCTATTGGCTGTTCAGAGGAACGCATCATCATTATTTGATAAGGGAACGGTTTTAATTTGCTCTCATACATAACTCCTTATATGGTTTAGCCATTGCATACATATATAATTAATCTACATAATGGAGTCCTGTTCCATTTATACAACAAATTATCTATCCAGCTAGGATTATGCTGCTCCTGGATCTTCGAAAAGGCCAGTAATTCAAAACCTTTCAAATGATTCACAATGACCACAGGTACAAGTATCCCAGCACCCTGGTAATGAACACAGACGTGAACAGTTCTCCGTAGTTATCCTTAGTTATCCATTCAGCTTTGACAAACAGTCAGCAAGCCCCTCTCTGTCTACATGTGGTACAGTTCATTCAGGATTTGTTTATTTGCTTGTGTGGGTGTGATGTCAAGGCGTGTGCAGGCCCACATTACAACCCTCTGTCTGGGTCCTTCCTTCACTTGTGGCTTCTTAAGCTGCCTCACACAATGCCTGCGTTAACACAGACCATGCAATCAAATATTTTCCATTTGAGTTTATCTTTCCCCAGTTTTATTTCCTAGACTTGTTACTGGATCTGGATTATATGGCTTAGGTATGACCTCTCCACAGAATAACACCAAAAGAAATTATATTGTATTAAATCCAATTTGTTAATTAGCCAAATTAGCCAAAACACCAAACTTACAATTAAATGAAAAACCGATACGACCTACCGAAGAGGAAATTATATAAAAATCTGTAGCTTTAAAAATGTGTTCAGAATGGAACTGAGGAACACGACCACATTCCGTACGGGGGGGGCGACAAATGCCAGGTTAGTTCCTATGGCCTGGAATGAGATCTGGACAGAAGCCTGTAACAAGCCTCATCTAGGCAGAGGTCAGTGAAGGAGGCAAAGGTCAAGCTATTTAAAGGATACTGGGGGAGATCTGTGACCCTAGTGAGAGGGGATGGTGTCTGTCCATGCTCATTAGGACCTTTTAGAGAGTCTGATAAACAGGAGCCACTGTGCATCTCCAGGACAAACCATTTCTGCTACTACCTAAAACCATGTCATACAGAACAGCTTGATTATGTGAATATGATATGAAATTAAATGTAGCCTGGACACACTTTGTGTTTTGCAAGCACAGCTGCATTCTGTTGCACACTAAGCACCTGTAGCACACACACACACACACGTACCCTCTGACGGCATGGAGCAGGCGCAGGGAGGGGAAGGCAGCATGCACACTGGCACTCTGGGAAAGGATGAGACGGACTGCCCGCTCCACCCGCTCCTCTCCACCTTTGGCCATGAAGGCGGGGATCCAGAGCACGCCGGAGCCCAGCTCCCGCACACGCTGCACAAACTGCTGCCTCCATCGCTCACTGCTCAGGTCCTGGAAGGCACGCTCCACCACTGAGGGGTTCATGGTGACGAGACCTGTGCGTACACCCACGTCCTGCACGTAGTGCTCAACAGGGGCGAGGTTACACCTACAGCATATGCACACACACACACACACACACACACACACACACGTGGACTACTATCAATACAGATGATACATCTTATAATACATGCACTCTTCCCAGCTTCTCGTTACGGTCTTGGATTATAAAACTGGATTGGTTATTATTAACATACAGTATTTCCATGTGAATGTATTATTAACATGTTATTAACATATACATGATAAAAATGTTATGTAGTAAGAGACTACTTTAAAGTGAAATATTTAATACATGTAATAAATCAATGCTAACTGCCCCCTTTAATCTTTCACTCATTGTAAAGCATGTTTGTGTGAAGTCTCCAATCTGCCCCATTGTGCTCTCTCTAATCCACTCTCGTGACACATCTAAGCATGCAAGATCCAATTTAATCAAAGCACCCGAAGATGGTATGTTGGACTACAGCTGTGCATATCCTAGAGGAAAGCTCACTCTTACAAAAGGCCCAGTTGAAATAACATGCTCGTATTTTGCATGTCTACATGCCTAGAAACAAGAGAGGGTTTTAATGAGTCTTACTAACCCTTCCCACCACAGGGATGAGAAGGCCACATTCTACCCTTGGTTAGATACTACAGATGCACTGACTGAGTAAGACAATGGACCGTTTGAACAGAGACACCCCCTCCCAGCATGAGGCCTGACGTGGGTCTAGGACACAAACCCAGTATCTATTACACTGAAGACATGAAGACCTGACATGGCTCACAGCAAACCCAGCTTTCCAAACATAGACAGACAAACATTAAGTCATCAATGTGAAGTCATTAAAATTTCAATATTTGACACTTTTTGTAATGTTCTGATGTTCTAATGTTCAACACATGTTCTGATGACATAATCAGCTGAAAATGACATGGGCACACATATCTTAATATAAGATTATAAGAATTTGGTAGAAACATTTTACCAGTATAGTATAATTCCTAAAACATTCGTGTATTAATCTGCTGACCATCAGTTGCTATGTAACAATGCATGTACTCAGACTAAAGAGAGGATCTACTCCGATAGTAGCAGACATAAGTGAGAAAATAGCTCTATAAAAGCAAACCAAAAAATGAATGATCATTTATAACTGTGACAGTGCAGAGCCAGGAAGGTGTGCCGGATACATGAGCATGCTTTAGTAAAGAGCAGGCGTCTGTTGTCAAAGGCACAGAATTACAGAGGCCATAACAGCCCAGGGCAGAAAACCTAAAACAGTCCAGAAACAGAGTCAAAAGGGAAGCCCAAATCACACACCATAACAAACATCTCCCAGGGACACCGTGCTCAGGAACGCAGTGGGACAACCACGAAGCCTCACAAAAAAGCGTTAAAAGTGGGAGAGTTGATGTAAGGAAACTGATGAGGGAGAATAAGAAACAGCTGTGTGTGTGACTGATGCATTAATATTAAAAACATCATATTCAGTGAAAATACAGGAACACTGCATATGTCCATATTTGCATATGTGCATTCCACATTTTATCTCAACTCATTCAAGTAATTTGGTTAAAGATTAGATGGTGTTATTCTTACAATGTATTGTAAAACCAACTGATACACTTTTTAAAGTGTCTGAGAATAGGCCTTTATGGATGAAAAGATATTCTTTAATAAGAAAACATTATGCATGTTTGCTAATGGTGCTTGGTCATTTTATTGCAGTGAAATCTAAGTGCCTAGCCAAAATAATTACAAACAGACCCAACAGACAGATCGGGATTTAGGTGTTATATTCAAACCTAGGAATAACACCTAATAACACATAATTTTATCAACAAGCATGGCTCAATAGAGGTATTTGGGACATTGTACTTTGTCCTGAATGTTAAATACCCTCTACATTTCAGAACGAGAATCAGGACCAGAATGTGTGTATTGGTTGCTGGGAATGTGCTCACAAAAAAAGAGAGAGACATTTTCAGGGACGTTTAGGAACTTCTGTTTGGACCACTGCACCCAATTCAAGACTTTACACCCATGACATTGAGTCTCACACAATGCAGGATGTACGGTTGTTAAGTAGGCCAGACATCCCAAACTTCATCTAGACAACTATCACCTCACTCCCACTTCCATCTGTGTCCTAATGCACGAGAGAGAGAGAGAGAGACAGACTGCTGTAGATAACTGAAATTACAGCTTTCAACAGTGCAGCAGACTAAAATTGAATTTAAAGGGTTACTTGATGAAAAATTGGGAAAACTGACAAAGTAATGGACTTCTAGATAATGGAAAAAAAATATTTGGGTGGAACACTAAACTTTTTAGTGTTACTAGAAAGAATAGTCCATCTGTACATAGATCTCTGATCAATTCAATGGCCATGTTAAAAAATAGTTTTGGTTTTGGGTAGAGAAGGTGCAACAGAATTATTTGATTCACTAGGAGACTTCAGATATGGTGCCTTACAAAACTGCATCTTATTTGATTGCAAATCCTGGCTGACCTAAACATCAGCATGTTTCAGAATGTTCCAGAAGCTACAGTGATGGGAATGGACCAGCACTGATCATGAACAGTGCATGTTGTGGATTCTAATACCCATAAAGCTGCTGCAAATCTGAATGCACTGTATAATATGAATGTGTAATGTGTAATGTGAATATGTGTACAAAAGATATTTTAATCTTTTTTTCTGTTTAATAGATTGTTTTACAAGACTGCTCATCAGAATGAAAGTGATATCGGTTTTAGGCGTGAAAATGTTCTGTGACAAAAATTACTAACTGAAAATTCAAGCTCTGTGCTGTGGAATCTCCAAATCAACTTCAAAACTGGCCCTGACTTCTGAATCATTCAAATGTAGCGGCCCCCTCCTCCACGACTAGTCTCCCTTATGTGTCTGGTTAGTTTTCCTTGTGTGTGTGTGTATATGTCTGTTTGTCAGCCACGCCACTTGTTTTGTCTGGCGAGCGTTCATTAGTGTGTGCGTGTTTGTCAATGTTTGTCTGCCACACCCACCCTCATTGTGTGTAGTTAGTGTTCATTGTGGCTGTGTGAGTCTGTGTGTCACATCCCTCTTATATCCCACACCTGTGTCTTGTTTCACACCTTGTTAACATGCCTACTTAAACCCTTGTGTCGCTGACAAACCCTGCATGTTTCACATGTCTTTGCAATGTGTCGAATAAATAAAAAAAGACCTTTCCTGCGTATCCTGCTTCAGTCTCCACTATACATCAAAAAGTTCATGTTTTCTGGATAAATGATCACCTTAATTCCAGGAGTAGTGGTGTGGATACGAATCTGAAGGAAAGCTAAAAAAAATTAATTAATTGAAAATTAATCTAGCAATAAACTTACAATCATGAACTAGGTAGGAAAAGACTACAAAATAATATCCATGTTTTTGGATATCCCTGTGAGTACTGTTAGCTCAACTGTGAGGAAGCTGAACCGGGAAGTGCCTTGACAAGGCTGTCCCTCAAATCACAGCATCAGAGCGAGACAGGGGCATCAGAGCAAGACAGGGGCATCAGAGCAAGACAGGGGCATCAGAGCAAGATAGAGGCTTGAGAGAGTAGCCTCACAGAAACCATCAATCACTTGAGGAGTTTCGGAGTTCATTGGCTGAGGCTTTAGCAAAGATGCACCAGTTAACAGCCCTGCATACAGACAGCCTTTATGAGAGGGTGGCTATAAAGAAGCCATTACTGATGGAGAAACACATCAAAGCATGCCTGGTGTTGACCAGAAAGCACCACAGTGACCCAGTTGTAATGTGGGATGATGATGATGATGTGTGGTCAGCTGAGACAGAAATTGAATTTTTGGCCACATTTCATAATGCTATGTAGGGCACAAACCTAACTCTGCCCGTTCCCTTACAAACACCATCCTACAAGTGAAATGGACTGCTACATGTGCACTCTGCACACTCAGAACATTCAGTGGAGAAAAACCCTTTCATAAGAACTACAATTTCTTTTTAGAACTACTGAAATGGAAATTTCACATCACATTCATAACATCTTGTGACATGTCAGACGGGTGTTTGAGTAATGATATGTTGTATGAATGTGTAATCCATTATTATATTATGTATGTGAAAATACAAAACATTCCATATTTCATGTTGAATTAAATGGGAAATCCTGTCTGAAACAATGAGATCATTTTCAAAGTTGTATGATAAATGTGTATATGGAAAAGACTTTGTCCAATTATAAACTTTGTGTCGTTATACAAGAAAAGTGTTGCTGTTACTGTATCTTTCCCCATCTAAACTGCATATAATTGTCATTTATCGCCCTCCTTCTCCTCTAGGTAACTTCGTAGACGAGTTGGATATTCTTTTGAGTCTCTTCCCCATTGATGGAACCCCACTGATTCTCCTTGGTGACTTCAATCTTCCATCAAACAAGATGCAGTCATCATGTCTCGAACCGCTGCTCTCATCCTTCAACCTTGCTCTCAACCAGACCCCTCCAACACACAGAGCAGGCAACACCCTAGACCTGATCTTCAGCAGACCGGCCCCAGCGCTGGATATGACAGTAACACCCATACACTGCTCAGATCATCACTTTCTATCTTTCACACTCTCCCTTACTGCTCTCCCTGTCAATGCATCTCCTACAGGCTTGTCGTTCTCTCGACGTAACCTGCACTCCATCTCTCACTCATCTTTGGCTTCAACTATCCTTACTACCCTTCCACATCCTGATTCTTTTCTATCTGCCTCTTCTGTTCTGTTCGATATTCAGGAAGACAAGGCTGAAGGTTGTTCCCACTCCTGTAGTAGGCTCCAAAGAAGTCTCCCTCTCCCCCTTTACGTCTCCTCCTTCAAAGGACAACAGTAGCAATGCGTCCACCTCTGACGTATCCGACCCTTCCTTTCTCAGGAGGCCTCCCAGGTGCTTGTCCAGTCTCGTCATTTCAAGGCTCAACTACTGCAACTCACTCCTGGCTGGTCTTCCTCTGCAGGCCATCAGGCCCTTGCAACTGATCCAGAATGCAGCAGCAAGGCTTGTCTTCAATCTACCCAAGTTCACTCATGTCACTCCACTGCTGCGCTCCCTTCACTGGCTTCCTGTGGCTGCTCGCATTCAGTTTAAAATTCTGATGCTTGCCTACAAAGCCAAAAATGGACCAGCTCCTCCATACCTTATGGCAATGGTCAAAAGTCGATCCGCACCTCGAGCCCTTCGGCGCTTTAAGTGCGGCTCGGCTTGACCCGCCATCCCTCAAGATTCAAGGAAGACACGCGACAAGATGCTTCTCTGTCCTGGCACCCAGATGGTGGAACGAACTTCCACTGGCTGTCCGAACAGCGAACTCTCTCGCGGTTTTCAAACGCAGACTGAAGACCCATCTCTTTGTAAAGCACTTATAAGCACTAATCAACTGAAGCATTGGTATAAAGCATAATTGCACTTTATCTTTAGGAACACTATAGCATTGCACTATACTGCATGTAGTCTTGTAGGTATTTCAGTCTTGCTAGGTATTGTCTAATCTTATATTTTGTTGTCTTCTTTCTAGGCATCAGCACTAGCAACGGCTTATGGCAGTGCTTGACCTCAAGTAGTTTGGACTTAAACCTGTTTATACTAGATAGAGATGCATATTCTGACTGAACACATAGTACTTTTGTAAGTCGCTCTGGATAAGAGCGTCTGCTAAATGCCGTAAATGTAAATGTAAATGTAAAGAAAAGGCCTTTGGCAGCGGAGTGGTGGGAGGTGGCCCACAATCCACAGCTGGATGGTGAACCAATCAACATGGATGAACCATTTCAGAGTTGAATCTCAGGAATTGTCTTGATACTGTGACATCACATATCAAGGGAAGGTTCTGGCATTGTCTGTTGAATGAGTTCTGTCCTTTGTATTGTTTTGTATTCCCAAGCAATCATTCCTCATGAATACTTCCATCAGCTGTGTGATTTGACTCGTGTATGCTCAGGTTTTTATTTTCTTTATATATATATATATATATATATATATATATATATATATATATATCTTACATTATTCTTGTCTTCTTGTTCTTGTTGCTTTATTATTAAACTTTGGCAGTGTTTCCCCATGTGTGTCTCTCATGCCAGAGTAGTTCTAACAGATAGAAATAGTACTCTAGTAGTGTGATCAAATTTCCTCCAGACAGTGAAAAAATTATTACTAGTTCTTTGATAAATTCAAGTTAATCATCAAGTGTGTTAAATCTTGACTAGTTTATCCTGTTAGACTGGAGTCTCGCATTTTAAATTCATCAATAATATTAATTTCTGATGTTTCTAATTAATAGCTGTAACTCACTCAGACCTTCTACATGTGTCAGCATTATGTTATGAGAGTGCTTTTCCTCATTGGGACTCAACATCTTGTTAAAACTAAAGTTGTTGGACCCATGGTGCAAAAAACAGGAAAATACTTCAATATAACCTGTTTACTCAAAAAACTAAATGTGAGAAAAATGTGATCTTTCGGCAGGACATTAGTCGCAAGCCAGTGGCCCAAGCAACACAGGAAGGTGAGTGCTGAAAAAAGGTCAATGTTGTACAATGGCCAAGTCAAAGTGCAGGTCTAGCTGAGAATATGTGGCCTAACCCTAACCCTAACCCAAAGCTGCAGTCCACAAACATCATCTAAACAACCTGAAAAGCCTGGCACAAACCTACCAGCAAGGATGGGTGAAAATCACTTCTAAACAACGTGCAAAGCTTACACAGTAATTCATGTGTAAAATTGTTATTGTATCGAAATGTGCTTTTACCAAAGCACTTTGAATTACCAGTGTGTATGAAAGGAGCTATAAAAATAAATTTGCCTTGCCTTGCCTTGACTTACAATGTACTAGTCTGTTTCAGTTTTTTTCCAATTTCAGTATAATTTTTTTAAAGATCTGTTTATCTTAAAATGTATTTTAACTTGAAAACTTAATTTAACAACAAATTAGTTTGCAAGAAAAATACTGGCTGGAACAATCTGTGTGTCATTTATAATGCAGAAACCTCTAATAGCTTCAAGGGGAAATGCTTTTGCAAGGCACTGCGAACACAAGTGATAAAAAAAATAAACCTCTTATGTTAACCGAGATAATTACCATCTTGCAATGTTACGCAATAAATCACTTTTAAAGGAATAGAAAGGGATTATGTAAGCGATTTAGGTCCTTGGAAAAGGCTTATCTGTATGAGCAGCCTGAAAGCTGGACATCCTGCTCAACCCGTGCAAGACCACCGGACGTGCCACATGGACACGGCTGCACCAGCAGAGGGAGAACTTCAGCTCCAGACGCATGGGATGGCATGCATTTACACATAAGCATTCTTATTGATCTTAAACATAAAATAAAATGACAAACAGGTATTTTCTCAACACCATTGCAATTGATTTCACTTGCCTCTTACAAGGGAAAAGTACTAATATAGTATTACAAAGTTCTCAAGCCCCCGAGTTTCTTTTGGTTGCTCTTTCCAATGACTGTCAGCAATGCAGGATTTGGAAATGGAAGGAATTAAGAACAGAATGAACAAATAACATCTGAATCATTCTGAAAGCAACATTTATTTCAGGCAATCATACACTGGCCGAGCATGTTTAATTTATCTTCCAAAAGACTTGTACGGTGCAATAATTTCTTCATTCACTCCGTTCCAAGTTGCAACCAATTTTCAAACGTTTACCTTCCCTCCGGGAAATGACTCTGTTTGCTAACCTAACTAACTGATAAAAAAAATTCTACCACTAACAGGTTTCCCCCAGAATTTTCTGTCATCAAATAGTGTGTTACAATCATACCAAACACCTCACCATTAATAACCGAAAGCTTGTGGTAACTAAGTTTAGTTCAGACTGGACAAGGGAACCATGCAATCCCATTCCCACAGGTGTTTACAGTAGTCTTACCTGATGATGAAGTCATGAGAATCGATCTCCCTCCCACAGCTGCTGTTCAGCAGTATCCCAGAATTGCCTACAATCGCACAGCGCTTGTAGTGCTGGTTCTTCATTGGGGACACGGTGGGTAGGAGGCGGTATAAGTTCTCTGAAATGTTAGTGGTGCACTGACGGTCGAAAATGTAATGAATGACATCTCCAGGCTTGTAGGTCCTTTTCAGGATGGAGATGTCTCTCTCAGCATCTAGGAACCTTAAAACATTCTTTCTAGAGGAGTCAGGAAGAAATATTAATAAACATCTTCCAGAATACATAGACCTATCTATATAAGGAATACATAAAAATATATATAAAAGGAGTACTGCGGGCTGACAAAAACATATTGACAACAAAATATAAATACTTACATTAAATCCTTTACCTTTCCAGACAGACAGATAAAACTGAAAGACATTGTCTACCTGATGAGGCTGGCTAGGGTCCTGTTGAACGTCCAGTTTGAGGTGGACGCATTGCTACTGTTGTCCTTTGAAGGAGGAGACGTAAAGGGGGAGAGGGAGACTTCTTTGGAGCCTACTACAGGAGTGGGAACAACCTTCAGCCTTGTCTTCCTGAATATCGAACAGAACAGTGGAATACTGAGGAAAACATTGATTCATACAGATACACCAATTTAAAACTATGGAGAATCTGAAAGCCGGACAGCTGTCAAAACGAGACTCTGCTATGCTAAACCAAAATATTTTTTGGTTTAATAGATGGCTGTAGATTCTTCAGAGCCACCCACTACTGAACAGTTTGGGCTGAAGCTCCGGATGCTCTTGGTGTTCTTAACCAGCATCATGAGGCACCACCTGTGGTGCCCTGAACACCTTCTCATGTATTTCATTATTATTATTATTATTATGGCCATAGACAATAATAATTTCTATTTTTCTTAGGTGTATATATAATAGCAATAATCATTGATTTTAAATGCTGATGTTGATTTTTTCTTGTTTATATTTTTTGTGGCAATATTTTATGTTTGTTTGTTATTTTTAAATAGAAGTAAAGAAAGGATGAAGAACAACTATGCATAATTAATCTGTAATATTTTCTGATTTGAGTGTTTGGCTACTGATGGGCTACTACTCTAAATTACCTTTGTTGAAGCACCATCTAATATCAGCATTACATCAGTCATCTCCCAGGTCACTCTCTAGAAACCAGTACTGGCATCAGTCCTTGAAAAATCCATATTGGCTGATCTGTAGCAATTAGGGTATCAAGGTTTTAGAAATTCCTTTTACTTGAGTATCTTTGCACGCTGACCATATGTCTTCAGAATGTCTCTAGCAACCATAGTCTTTTAGTTGTTTTTTCAGCATGTTCGTACATCATTATGTACAGTAAGTCCTGGTAAGACATTACCAAGGAATGTGGGGGCCTTCTATGTTGGCAGACTACTGCTGGAGACTGAAGAGAGATGATCCCAAGGCCAGATACACGTCAAAATCAAACATTGCACATTTTATAAATAAGTCTGTACATATTGTAAGTGGAACAGCAGCCTTAACTATGACATACATACTGTAAAATCTGATTGTTCTGTCACTGAAAAGCATGGCTGACAAATGTCTAAAATAGATTTGAATTCCACTAATCATTCTTCCTCTATATAGAAAATACATATTCCGCAGTATCCTTTTTATTTACAGCAGTGAACACAAAGACCTGAGAGACAGAAGAATCATGCACATTAATGTTTCATTGATTTAAGGCATTAACCAATAAATAAGCCTGCAGAGGAGATCAGAAGATTTTGTCATTTGTATTACATCTAATGCATGAAGCCTCCAATTAGGAGGTTCTACAGCTCCATCTCACAATGCCAAAGCTCTTCACAGTGCACCAACAAAAGGCCAAGGATACATTTTCCATGCAAGTGAGATTTAGCTAAATCAAGGAAAGGCCAGCATGTGTAGTAATGCCTCACAAATAAATGAACTCACAAATAAATGAATATAATCTCAATATTACATACAAGTCCAACCCATTTTCTAATAATAACGCTCGGCCAATATGTGCATCTTAACAGCGTTCATCTTTATGTAAATCATATACCATGTTGCAAAATTGAAATCAATAGACAGCATGGCATCCAATGTGCCAAAAGACTCTCAAGTGTTTACAATGTACGATTCAAGGCTGCAAAGATTGTGTTTGTCTAAGCCAGCAGATTTCAGATGGGGAAAGACAAACTGCTTGGTCTTATTTTCAATTTTTTTTTGTGCGTGTCTTTTTTTTCTCTGTTGTTCTCAGTAACAAATCAAGCAGCAAAGCCTCCAGCATCTCACAGCCCCTCCAACATGCAGCCTGCTGGGCTGACGTGCATGTGCAGAGCAGAGTAGGCAGGACAGCCCCAGGGTTCACTGTGTACACTCGGTAACACTATTGATTATAGGATCCGTTCTTAGGGTGGAACAAGCAAACATGTCTGTTTATAAATGTATTGGCTTTTTACTTATAAAGAAACTTTTGGTCAGTAAATGACATACAGCCTGGCTAATTAATGAGCAACATGTATTGAAGTCTGCTTGTACTTCACTCCATGGATATCAAGGATGCTTCAATGCTAGAGTAGTGGAGTAGGCTGCATCCTATAGTAGGATGCATGCTGGAGAAGTGTGCATGCTAGAGTTGAGTATGTTCTAGAGTAGGGTGCATGATGGAGTAGGGAATATTTCTCAGCAAAATCCCTGAAACTCAAATGAAAGGGCATAACATTTAACTGATGATTTAAGTCATATATATTCAATAAGGAACCACTGTAAAAAGTTGTCTCCCTCTGGAAATTACGTTTGGAAGTCATCTAGGCTACTAGTTAAATGGCTTTCATGCAACAGCACTCACAGATAAGACCCTATAACCTCCTAAAGACGTCCTGGGTAAAGTCAGAAACCGTATTTGGTCCACATAAACATGTTACTGCAATATATTATCCATTATTGGGAGTGGGGCCAGTTCAGAACATACAGAACTCTAATTGGGATAGCACATGTATAGATTAATCACAGCGATTACAAGAATTACAGTGGTCTAGAGGCATTTAATGGTTTCCGTAACATCAAATAGTAATTTAAACCGTAAAGGCTGATTTCAAGGAGAGCTTGAAGAGACAGCTGGGTACTGAATGCATACACAAGATAAGTTTTAAGTGCATATTGCATAGCCTAAACCTGTGACTTCAGAGACTTGTCAATTCACACAGGGCATTAATTGTTTCTCCGTGCTACTCTCTCACTGACAACGGAACAGCCATTGTTATACACAAAGAACAATTTACTAACGGCGCATTGATTATTGCAAGTGTAACGGGGCAATCGATATAAAGTACACGGTCCAAAAAGAACAGAAGGAAAAGCCCATTCACAAAAGACGACTGCTTACACATCGTGTCTTGACCGACGCAAAATCGAGCGGATAAATGGTTTTCAGATCTTATATTAATATCAGCTCTAAACAACGTCCACACGTGTATGTAAATCAATTCTGACCTACGCATTTTAACTATACTTACTCAATTTCCTCTTCGACTTCAGATATATCGGCCAGAATGAAAAATACCACAAGAACAGTTACAAATCCAAACATCAGCGTTCTGAATTCAAAAGGCATGACTTGACCGACAGACCTTCCAGGTAGACTACCAGACGTATAACTACACTAATGAGCAGTGGTTTTCCGCCTAAGCTCCTTCCAACAATATTTCGACTGGCTCTTCTGAAGAATATCTATCCACACAAGAGAGCAAGCCAACGGTGTGATTTCATTTTCACGTTAGGTACGCTTTACACTAATGAACGCATAAGGAAAAAGGTGAAGCGGTCTCTTCTCGCCTTTCCTCGTTTTTTCCCCCGTCGGTGGCTTACAGAAGACTTCCTCTGAAACTTTAAAGAATAGAAGCCGCAGTGCACGAGGTATTCAGCCTCCTGCAATACTCCAGGTTGTGAAGAACGTGCGACAGTGAACCAGAAACATACTAGCTGCTGCCACCAGCTGACCCGACTTATCCTCATTCATTCATTCACTCATTCATTCATTCATCTAATTTCTTTATTTTATATGCAGCAGTGTAGGTCAAATTAGTAATATGAAGATGGTAAGGGTATGACCAACTAAATGTATGTTCCTAAATGCATAATTTGTGAGACGCCTGGTCTAGCAGCTGCAATACCAAAGATGCCTCGTCAAATTAATATTATTAAGTGAAGCAATATGTTACCATCTACACTGGCCAACGGGGGCTGATGTTTCTTTTTTGAAAAGTAAATGTCTGCAGTACAAGCCAGCGACCCAGGCTGACTACTTCAGGAAACATGACAACATGGCAGAGAAGGTACGTATGCACTTCCTTGTCATTAAAACAATGCATTAGCAATGAACTTATTTAAGAATGTTCTGTGTAGAGCACAGCCATTTAAGCAGTAGCCTAGTTCAGTAGTTTCAGCAGTTCAGTTTCCTAACTGCTTGCTAGAGACGTGAGGTGTTACGCAGGGATGTTTTCCCTAACCACCAGGAAGAGTAAAGTGTCTAAAAACATGCGACTTAATTAATTAGGACATGGTCTGCTTATATTTTTGGTTTCTTGCCAGCGGTGATATCCTCAAATGTATAACTGTCGGTGCTTAGGCTGGACCTCCTCGGGGAGCTGAATTATTATATGCAAGCCCATATGCTAGTATGAGAAATCCTGCAGCAATCTCTTCAAAGGCAAACCTGGGAGAACGAAGTAAAAGCCTGTAGATAGTGTAAATGGTGGTGCATGTAAATTCTGACTGCATAATGATGCAACTGGCTGGAGAGAGCTCTCTAGACCAGAACGGGCCATATCCTCCCTGCTCGAATTAGAACTACCAGCTGTAAAACATGCTGTGGTGAAATTCTATTTGTTGTGCATCAGATTAGCTCTTTGAAAAAGTCTCTTTTAGCCGCTAGCAGTTGAGTTGAGACTTGGCAGTTTCTTCATTTTTTCCCCTTCAATTTATTTATATGATTTTCTATAATGGGGAATCAAGATACTTCATCCGTAGGTAACAGATTGGAATAAAGTACACTCATCGTCTGACATGTATACCTTTTTGTGTACAATCTTGGAATGTAAGACATTGGCTAGTTAAAATAAAAGATGTTAAAGAACATCAGCTTGTAATTGACCTAAAGTATAAAATGGAAAACGTGTCACAAAAGTGTCGCTTTGGTGCATTTCTCGAATCATCGTGAAGATTTGCACAATAGTAAGTGCATTTCTCAAAACAATTTGTACAATCAGCACCACACAATGGATTACCAGCAAAAGGCTGTCACTTGCTCAAAATCCCTTGCTCAATTTGAAGCGTAAACAAGTGAAACAGGCAGAACTGTACATGTAACACTGTATGGAAAATTACAGTGCAAGCTTTACACTTCCCAACATTTCCTTTCTGTTGGGCCACAGATTCTCATCCACATCACAACAGACATCTTCTGCCTGTTTCACTCATGCAATTCAGTGTGGAAAGGATCATTTCGAATGTCTTATCCAGCCTCTGTAGGCTTCTGCTGTGATGTCCATGGCAGCCGGCAACGTCATCTGTCTACATGTGCTTCCCAGTTGAAGGATGTAGGAGGTACCTCTGAGCTGTTTTAGGTACCTCTGAGCTGGTAGATCATTGGTTGATCTAAAGCTTCACAGACTTCATCAGTTCAGGAGAACTTTACCAGAAAAGTCTAATAGAGATGTATAAAATGTGCTTTACAGGTTAAGACAACTGGCTCAGCACTTTTGAATGACTTTAGGTGGCAGGACTATTCAGCAGAGAACAAGTATATTTTGATCGACAAAACAAAAGTAATTGATAACATAGGAAACCGCAGACAGTTGTACAAAATCATTTGCTTGATTATGCCAAGCAGTTGATAATTGTTTAAAAAGAATGAGAAATTGCTTTCATGATGTGCACAAGTGACTAGATGATGTGAAAATTCTGATCTGCAAAATGCACCAAAGCAACTAAGGAAAATGGTCATTTATATTGCTCTAAATTCTAGTCCTGCAACATCAATTTACTTCACATGCAACTAAAGTGGAGAAAGAGTTCTCCCCAAAATGTGAGGGATCCATAGTGGTTGTTCTGTAGTGTAGAACAGAAAGTGTGCATCTGTGTCCCATTTTAACATTCCCCACAAGTGACTGGGATACTGTATCAAAGACAGAATTTAGATACATGCTTAGGGCCAACACTGAGCAAAGGCTTCATTGAAGTTTGTGCTCTCTCTTTTGCATATAAGCTAACTAGACAGCAAAGGTGGCGTACCAAGACAGTTTTGAGAAGGTGTGCCTGGATATCCTGCATTTTCAAACAGAATGTTAAAGTGCGAATGCAACAAAGGCCATTTGGGTCTCACCTGCATACTGCAAGTAGTCTGACTAAATGCTGGGAACACGAGGCCCAGGATGCAGCCATTAGTTGCTCACACACTATATCTGCACTGGGCACTGGGGACACAGGGGCCAGACTGAATTGTATCTCACAGATTGTGGTCAGGAATGCATTGCTGTTCTACTATTCTAACGCTGACATGTGATGTGTTAAACATCATGGACAGTAATGAACAGTACAATTGTAGATAGATAGATGGACAGATTGAATCAATTACCTGCCGTCCTTTTCCAAGATTGAATATATTAAATTGAATATCTATTCTTTGCTCGGTGTCTCTGAATTAAAGAATCAAAATAGAAAGGAAATGATAGAACAATAGCAATCATACAAACAATAATAGTAAAACCTTTGTCTTGTTTGTGTATGTCTCTGATGTCTCCGTATGCATAGAGGTGCTCTCTTTTCTATGTTTTCATTGATGTGTGAGGCCAGTGATTCTCATTTTTAGCTTGGTTCTGCTAAAAATATAATGTGCTACAACAGTAGGCTATTATTAGCAGACGAGATAATGAGTTTTTTCAGAATGTGAACATACCGTGAACTCGTGGAATAGCACTATGTTGTGTAAGGGTAATTATTAGATATTTACATTAACACTTTGTAGAAGAGATTTACACAACAAACAGTTTGACAAACTGAAGAATTTCTTTGTGGATTCACTTCTAGATCTTTCCCCGTCTTACTTTAGTTTGACGGTTTGTCCTCACAACATCTGTTACTATTAAACATGCCATGTAGATGCGTGGATTATTATAAAGCATTGTGGAGGTCTATTGTACAGACTCAATTTGAATCTCTCTAATCAGCACACACCGCACACACACACACACACACACACACATATATATATATATATATATATATATATATATATATATATATATATATATATATTTTCTCAGTAGTACTGACATCATAAACCTGACACCAAAACCTTTGTTTGTGGAAGGTTTTCATTGCATCTAATAGAGGCAGTTTATATGTTGCATAGGATGCAGTGTCACCTAATATAACACCGTAAAGCAGTTTCCTACCAACCCTGTGGTGGAGAGCTATTACACTGCTTCATTGATTCTTCATCCCCTACCACACCTGATTCACCTCTTCAAGGGCTTAGTAATTATTGTGTGAATCACCTTTCTAATCTCATCCTGTTTAATGGTATACTTTCTTACTTTTAACAACCTGAATGTATGTGGCTGGGGTGGAAAATGTACAGTGCACACCATGCCTTCTTTCACACCAGAGATTTGGGTGTATAGGAGCTGCTTTCTGTAGTCAAGTCATGTTTTGTAGAAATGCAGGGCTAAGTTACCGCCTCATAGCCCCCACACCCGCACCCTTTCACCCCCATGGTGTACAGCGCAATGAAGCTGAACTTGGAAGAGCGAAAAAACTTCAAGACAATCAGGATTTTCAGATCTTTAAGCCTTGTTTATCTTCTGCCATCATGTTTCCCCACAGGACTTCTATAAACACAGTATGGATGAATCAAGCCAACGGAATTAAGGAACAGAACATATAGCATAGAGTTTGCCGGTCTGTCTCATTATAGAGATATTCTTCCAATGCTCTATGGGGAAGTACCCACAGACCAAAAAAATCTGTTAATTTAAAGACAAATTTACTGGGTTTTCTTCAAGAGTGACCTTTAAAATATATAAAAAAAGAAATATCAGTCAGACAACTGACTGTGCAGCCTCTCAGCTCTAGGTCACAATAAATATGCAGCTTCTGCTCTGAGATATAGGAGTAAACCTTCAAGGCTGTGCGACCTGGGAGTTTTAATTTGTTCAGTACATTTATTTGAAAAACAGCTTGTGGGTATGTTTCTGACCATTTTTTTACACTTTCCCCAGGCCTGAAGCATTCATTAAAGCAGTCTGAGGTATAAGAGTTGGCAAACATAGTGCTAAAAGTAACCAAACATAAGGAAATCGATCAACTTTAAAAATCAGAATAGCACATCTGATTGTGGACTAAAGGTCAGCAAGACTGGTCCTCAGGCAGATAATGTATTATACATATACATAATTCCTTGCAGTGGGTGGGCATATCTCATATTTTCACTGATCTGAGAATTACACTCTTCTGGATTGAAATTGATCATTCAGTACTCGATTTAGCGATTACAGGCCAAGTGGCCATATCATAACTGCGACAAACCTGGTGTTAACTTTCCACATTCTGTCTGTTTCTTCATTCAGTAAATTCTGCTACTTTTCTTTTCTACTTTTTTGCTACCATTTGTTAATTTGTCTGGATCTGGAGGTCCAGCAGGGTCTTCGTTGTTCCCCACCTCTCTCCGAGGTTCTTCCCACATGGACTCGGGAACGTACAGCTCATGCTGTGTACACTTGGTTGTGCTTTCAGCATCCTGCCAGCATCCTGCAGCCTGCTGTTATGTGATGGGTTGTCTCAGAGGTCTCCATATTGGGTCTTCTCTGGTCTGATACATGCCTGCCTCGGTTGGCCTAGTACTTAGCGCTTCCTCTTCTGGTGAAGGAATGCTGTGTGCTCCTGAATTGTTGCTTTTAACTGGACCTCTGGATTTATTTATTTTCTCATTAGTTGTTTCTATTTCATTTTTGATCGGTGGACTGACTGTTGCCACCTGAGTGATTATTACTTGTTTACCAGATGCTTGATTACTGGATCTGCCCCTGCTGTCAGTGTCTTGCTGCTATGAGCACTTTTTATAGTTCTTGCACATCTGGCTGGAATTGTGATGCTTTTTCAGATATCCATCATGGTGATATTTTTTATTTATATAGTGCCTTTCTCATATTCAAGGTTGCTTTACAATGCCCCCCCCCCCCCAAACAAAAAAAACCCTCATTTGATTTTCTAGATTTTTCTAGTCATCATGTTCCTTGTCCTCTGAAAACATCAGCTGTCACCCCATCATAAAGGAACTTCAGTTCTCTCAAGTTCTTGTTGCCTCCCACCCACAAGATTTTCTGAACCCCAATAACCTTTTAGAAACTTTTTTGTCAGGTTGTCACTTCACATTCATTTTCTTTCCACTACTGGCATTTCTGGAACTATGCAATCCTGGCTTTACTTTCAATTTAACAGATAGCTGTCAATTTTGTATCCACCGAGAGGCACAAATATAAAACTGCTCCTGCTACTCGGGGTCTTTCAAATATAATTTTTTGGGAAAATCTCAGTAAAGAATAAGTGAGGGGTATACAAAAAACAAGTATTGTTTAACAGTTAAACAATAAACATAAATGAAAACATTATACCAAGCAGATTAACATGAACATCTCACTACCTAAATCATTTTGCATTAACTCCACTTAAAAGATACAAACTAAATGCCATGATTCCACCTCTCTGGTTCATTTAGGGCTGCTATACACAACGAGAAGCAGTCACTTACCTCAGCAGCAGTCAGTGTGATAAAAAGGAGGAACAGAGGTCAACAACAGAAGATCAGAATAATGTAATTCAAAAGTTAAGTCAGCCACATTGTCAATTGTGATTTTCACCCCAATCGAAATTTGTCCTCCGCATTTTACCCTTCTGTGCAGTCAGAACACACACACACACACTAGTGATCACTAGGGGGCTGTGGTTCACACGTGCCCAGAGCGGGGCAGCAGTTGGGGTTAGGTGCCTTGCTCAAGGGCACCTCAGTCATGGCCTCAGGCCTGGGAATCGAACCCACGACCCTCCGGTCACAAGACCGGTTCCCTAACCACCAGAACATGCCTGCCCCATACATAAGATAACTTGTACTGGTTGGAAGTTAATATTCAGTAGCCCTTTGGAAAAATAGTTTTAAACTTAGTAACATGAATGGGGATTTAAAAACGGAGTCTCACATTCCAAACGTGGATGTCCTGGGAGAAGAACAACCTGGAGCAGTAAAAGGCAGATGGTGAGTGTTACGACCTCATCCGCACAGACTCCAGCCAGGGTCATTAGTTTATGTGCTCAGCAGTTGGCAGCATAAAAGAAAAAAAATAATGTTGATAAAAAGAAACACACAGCCCAGTGGCTTGGAATGTATAAGGGAAGCTTGGACCTGTATTAGTGAGAAGAGTGTAAATTTATGAGAGGTTTCATAGTCAACAGGACAAGTCACAGCAACTAGGCTTCAGGGTGAGCTAACGCCAAATCAGTGAAGCAAAAAACACTTACCATTCCCCCTAAACCACATAGAAAAAACTTAAAATACAAATATCTAAGATTTAAGAACCTAAGTGTGTCACACTGAGCTGTATGTTTTCTTGTAGTCAGTCACAGGAATGCTCAGGTTAGACTGTGTGGTGTTGGTATGCTGACGGACCGTTATATCTCTGAATAGGTGGTACTTTGAGCCTCTGGTGTTGTTACCAGTCCCTTTATGAGTAGTGCATGTGCGCTCATCCAGGTTAGTGAGTAATATTTCTGACAGAAACATGTTCCATGTATCATGACGAGGGTTATTGGTCTGTAGGTCCATCATAGCAACCATTAACCTTTTCAGCAGTTTGCTCTAGTGTCTCTTCTGTGGGACTGAACCGATTGGGCTAGCCTTCGTGTGCGATCTATGCCATTGAGCTTTGAGCACCCATGACCCTGTCACCAGTTCACTGGTTGTCCTTCCTTGGACTGCCTTTTGGTAAGCACTACCATACTGTGAAGAGACCAATTGTTTTGGAAGTGTTCTGATCCAGCTGTCAACTTTGCCCTCGTCACAGTCACTCAAATTCCCGCGCTTGCAAATGTTTTCCTGCGTCCAACACTTGAGCCTGTTCACCAATTAAGTTGTCCATTGTACTTCAAAACAAGCATTTGTTTTCATTGAAAATAAAGTGGTGAATTGCTCAATGGAAAAATGCAGACACATTTATCACAATGAGTGTTTAGTAATGTCATCATGATATACACAAAAAGTGACATGGTCAAAAACACTGAATAAGTTTTCCAAAAAATTTAATATGTAATTATTTTTATGTTTAAGTGAGTAAATTCAATTGCTGAACAATACTATTGCAAAACAGTCCTTTTCATCCACTCAAAAAGCTCAACAACCATAGTGCCAAAACCTGAGCATTTTCTGAAAAATAATTTATTTGCAGAATAAAATAAAACTATCTGCCATACAAAAAGTATATGGATACTACCTGTCCATTTACTTCAGAGATACCTTTATTGGTAAAACAACACAAATGTGCTATTAAGCCTTAAATAGGTTTTCAAATTATGTACACTTTATCAGTTATAGGGTTATTTTCAGCGAAAGGGGAGGGGGGGGGGGAGTGGATGCATCAGTATCTGGCATCAAAATGGAACAAGCGCAATATTCCATGTACCATGGCGTTTTATCTTTGCATGCAGACGCAGTAGGCCTTTAAAGCAGCAGTGAGTCTGATTACATTTTTTTTTAATATATCCCATAAAATAAGTGTCAGTTCTGTTTGCTTGTCTATAAAACGTGTAAAAGCCGGGGCCTGGCGTGGAGCCGTAGGCCCATCCTAATCGTATGCTCTGCCTTGCACAGGCACTATGGCTTTGCATGTATTCAACTGACACTCCTTTTTTTTTTTATATTCATCTAGATTTTAAGGGTCTTGGTGGAAACCATTTTTTAATTTCATGAGTGTTTATGTTGATCTGCACTACAGTAGCGGTTTGGCATTCCTCCAACAATTTGTCATATGGGCATTTGTTTATTTAGTGGCTGCCATCAGCTGAACCATCCTTGTAAGCGATTAGAACATGCTGACTGGCCAAAGAAGTGGCTCCCATCTGGAATACTGCCAGACTCGAAGTGAAAGCTTGCAAGATCCAAGATGGCATTGAACTAAGCTAGAAACACTCAGTCAGCTAAATGTTAGTCCCTGTAGTTGTGCCGTCTCCTCGTGTATGAGGCGTTCACCTAATATGGATCTCTGCGAAGAAATGTTGCTGGCCCAATGGATCGGCCTCCCGCTACCCTGCCTGACCTCAGGGGTCAGTGTGATGCTCTGTGTAGCTGCTTGTTTTGGCTTGAAACAGTGAGATGTTCCAGTTTGGGGCAGAGGTGTACATCTGAGTCACTGTCACTTTAAGAACAAGGCCTGCTTCTGCTCTCCTTTCTCACCTGTTTCATCCTTTCTTACCCGTTCTTCTTCTTTCCTGGTTACAGTCACGATCTATATATTTATACAATGTACAGTTATTCCATATTTTTAAATCACATTATCCTATTCCTCTGGGTAACATGACACTGTCATGTTGATCAGTAAAATTAATTCTTTTTTTTTATCTTAAAAAAATAATGCGCTCTAAAAAACAAAAAAACTAAACAAACAAACAAAAACCCCAAAAGAAAACAACCAAACAAACATACACAAGTTAGTGAACAAATGTTATTTGGATCCAAATTCTCTGGCTTTTTCAAATACACTTTCCAAATATTGCACCAATGTAGATATCTAACATATTTCTCAATTACCATACATTTAAGACATGTTTATGGTTACAAATGTTTTGAGGAAAACTGAGATTGGTTTAACTCTATGCAACTATAAAAAACAAATTTTGTGATAAAACAGTAGAGAAAATTTCTATTGCAAAAGGAATCTGTGTATTTTGGCCACAATGTTAACACAATATGTGCTGATGCTGCCTACTACTTGCATAAAACAATCACTGGCAGATATAAAGCATGATTGGCAAGTTTTATCTGTGCATTAAACACAGAAAATGCATTTAATGCATCTGATTGGTTCTGTCCTTTGTCCTCCTTGTGTTAAGAAACATAAACCAACATTTAAAACTAAAATAAATTTTAGCAATATGTTGCTTCAACGATGCGGAAATGGTCAATTTGTGAGGACATACGTGTAAGACATCTCTACTGGGTAATTGGCCTAATTCCAGCTCATTCTAGCTGGAGAATACAGTACACGTCTCCATGAACAACCATGACGGAGTTCACTGGTACTGGAGATCTTCTGTGATATGATGACATGACCTCTGTGTAGAACATGTTGACAGGGCCGTCAGCATAGATTCAGTGCAGCGGTCCTTTACAGTGGTCACAGGACCCTTAGAAACATCTTCCTTAAGGGAAAAACCAAAAATGTCTACATCCCCCATCCTTCCAAGCACAAAAACAACGGAATAACTGTGACAAATCCTTCAAAAGACGCATATTTCAAAGCATAGAGCAGGTCCTTTATTCTGGTCTATTCTATAAGACGGACTCCATGTTTTCACACCACTCATGGTCCTCCAAACTGTATATAAACTTTGTCCTGTTCACTGGGTTCTGGCTGGCTCCCTTTCCCAGACTATCCAGGTTCATATCGGAGGAGAAGATTTCGGTGGACGTCACGTAGGTCTCGTTGTTCTTAATGTACTTCTTGTAATTCCTCCGTAGGCACTGCCACGTGGTGGTGTAGAGGACAAAGGCGACGACCTTCAGCACAATGGCCAGGCTCACGTAGAGGTGGCGGTAGGCTACGTTATCGTACAGCACACAAGCACCACGGGCCCCGCACTCAGTGCTCCAGAACAGGCATGTGGAGTCAATCCCCGCACCAAAGATCAAAGGTGGTGGGATGAATCCTGCAAAACGGTTCAAATCATTTGGCAATCATGGATCAGTTGATGTGTTTAACAAAAATGATTACTGTGAGCACGGGCAGGGGAGGGAGAACATTTAAGCTAATAGACAATTATATAAATCTGTTTAAGAGCCACCTTTGGGGCCTTAACAGATTTAAGACGCATGTTTCTCTTCAGATATCAGGAGTTGTGGTGTGCACTGGCTGTTTTTGTGTCACTGGTCTTACCTAGCAGCCGCAGTGAAAGGAAAAGCACCCCAAGAGCATAAGATTTCAGCTCTGAGCTGACGGTTCTACAGAGGCGGAGGAAGAGAGAGAGAAGAAAAATAGTATGAATAACCGTGAAAATGTATTGTGTGTAATGTGCCTCTAGGAAAGTTTTATTTCAATTAGTCAGTTTGGGTAAACTGCAGAGGTCAATACTGGGGGAACGTTTTTTAATCCAGGCATTACTGTTTCTGAAAATCTGCTTTATAGATTCCTGAAGAGCTTGTTATGCAGATAAATAAAACAAATAAAATGAAAATGAATTAAACACCAAAGCTTTGTTATTTGCTATATTATGTTGTTATTTGCTATATTATATATTATATAAGCTATATTATACTATATAAGACAAAAAACGATCATCACAGCATCTTCAGAACTTCAGAACCTGTCCGGCTCTTGAATAGGTTCTCTTTCACAAACACAGACAGACGGACTTCAAACGTGACTTTGAAGTGTGTTGGAGGGCGTGAGGTGCGGGGTCACCTGATGAGGATGATGACGGACGGAGTCTGGGCCATGGCCCCTATCATGCTGCAGACGCAGATCACACACAGGAAGGTGAGGAAGGACTGCTGGCAGCCGGGACTGGGGCATTTACCCGGCACGGCTGTGCCCACGTCGCCCTCGCCAGAAATGCACATGCACCTCGTCAGGTTCTGTGTGGGTTTAAAGGGGAAATTTAAACACCTGTTATAAAACACGTGCAATATATAATGGCTGTAAAACATTCAGGCAGTTTATGGTCAGCGTGGTGTCCACACACACCTAGTGATTTAAATGTACAAGGATAAACACAACTATAGCCATAATATTGTGAATATTTATCACTGAAAAGTCAACTCTTGACTTCTACACCACTGGGTAGACCAAAGGCTAGGGCCAAACCAAAGCAGTTTATACACACTCGTGCAGAATCTATGCTGAACACAAGCTGGTGTGTTTGTGTTGAGAGTGTTGAATAGCAATAATTGTTTATTACAAGGACGCCATGTTCATGTACTTTGTATGCTAATGTATGCACACTGCCATACTATAGGAGCGTATTAAAAAACTCAGTGCAGGTCAGAGTGAGAAGAATGAGAGAAATAAATTTGTTTAAAAAAAAGTCATACCGTGGGACAGGAGAAAAATGAGATATAAATAGACAGACCATCAGAAAAACGGACAAAAACAAAACCATCAAGAGAAACAGTGGCTGAGGGAAAGGAACCTGAAGGTAAGAACCTGGGCAGAAGGTGAAGGTTCTCCAGAGTTGACGGTGCAGCCAGCGAAACATGACGACAGGTACGTAACTCCATTGGAGCCACACACAGGGCTAACCGATGATGTGTAGCAGTTACAGTTACTCAAGCATGAGGCTTCTGGCTTTTGGCCTGGTTGCAGGGTCCTGCACTCACACACACACACACACACAAACACTTTAGCCTTTGTGTTCACAGCTTACAAATTACTGTGGCACTACCACTAATCATTTTCAGGCCTTGGGAGGTTTTTTCAGTTTTATTGAACACTTCTATGGTTGTGGTTATGACGAGTACTCTAGAGTGTACCTGGTCATCATTCCCATAAGTCTCTTCATTTATAATAACACACTTGTGAAACACAAGGAAATCCATTTTAATTTCCCTCACATCCAATCCACCCCAACCCCACTGCCTTTGTGCACTGAAGACATGCTGTGTTCTTATCTCTCACTCAGTGATCCATCACAAAAATTGCATAAATGTCAACAAAACAAACATAAACAAGCTCTTTATATGAGAAAAAAAGCAAAGCTCTAGCCTTCCTTACTCGTTGCCATAGGCGACGGTCACCCCGGCGACAGGCCCCGTGTCACAGCCCAGAAATAGGAAGGATACGTAGCAGGCAGTGGAGATTAGGTTGACCAGCATGGCCATCCGTATGGCCCCCAGAGCAGTGAGGTTCAGCTTTTTCACCAGCAAACCTCCCATGAATATGCCCAGGCATGCACACGGGATGGCTGTCATACCTGCTCAGTAAGAGAAGCATTGGTAATGTACGCAGGTCACACACTCATTACAGTTTCAGTAACAAAGTCATATGAATTTTGAACGTGAAGACGGTCTGTATGTGTGTGTTTGTGCACATATGTCGTATGCGGAATAATGAGTCAGGCATACCCAAAAGCTGATTAGCAGAGGTGGTGGTGAGGTTAAACTGCTGCTCCAAGTATTTGCCCAGGAAAGCAGCAAATCCAGCCACCACTGCGATCTCCATGCAAGCTGCCAGGATGATGCAGGTAAACACAGGGTTGGACAGCAGGTGTTTGGTCACCTTGGGAATTACTGCGGTGAGGAGAAAATGGAAGAAAAGAGGGTCAGAGAGATAGATAAAGAGGGATAGAAAGAAAGCATGAAAGAGTGTTACCATTGTAGCCCTTCACACAAAGTACATTGGTTAGCATCTCCTCGTATTCCTGTGTAGCAGGAAAGGTAAATGGCGTCTGCGTGTTCCTATGGGCTTCTCAGCTTCCTCCTGACATCAATGCTCACTACTCAACGGCACAACAGCCTTGAAAATTCTCTATTTTTATGTTTTTTTTTTCCTGCTCGTCACTTAAGGATTTAATGAAAGTGGATTTGCCTAATTTCAGTCTTATTTTATGTTGTTATGAAGGATCCAGATGGATTTTGAGCATATAATATGCTTTCATATAATAGCCCAGATGGGCTACTCTTGTGTTCTCTCTGGGCCTGTTCTATAAGAGCTCGGAGAAAAGAAAGAGTTTAACTGCCTTCACTGCTAATGGAGGAGACGGCTGTGCTCCTCATATGCTGGGAGGGCTCTGCTATTACGACCTATTATCCTGTTATCCGGATCCGTGTTTAGCAGCGTTTTTTCAAAATCAGAGAGCTGAACGCGTAGAAGGAGAGTCAGAGAGGTAAAAGTCACCGTGGCCACGGTGAGAAAGAGCACCACTTAACGGCCAGCGTTACTGTAATTATGCAAAAGATATTCTCAATAATCCTTAAGCTGTGTTGTTTCTGTTATGTGGCACAGAGGCCCATGAATATTCTCCAGCCTCATGTGTGGGCTTGGATCCCCCTCCAGTGCTGTAAGAGAATCTTTGCCTTATACAGCTAAATTAGATGCATTCCTTCCATAAACGTAAGGAACGATCCTTCATGGGATGTTCTGGGCTAAAAGTATCTTACTATATACTGTAAATAAAGCTGTGAATCAAGATAACGTTGCTTCAAAAGCTATTTGGTAGTCTGACTATTTTAAATTATTTCTAACACTTGTTGGTATACATACATAAATGTATGTATGTAGGCGTGTGTGTGTTTAAATGTTCACACTCAGCAAGTCCAGTCAGTGCAGAAGATTACACATACACTACACTATATAACTATATTTTTTTCTGCATAGGCTCATGTTTCTTTATGAATTAAACAAAAAGTAGCCATAGCAGTTTTATTCCTATATGACCTTCCCACACCCACCTGCATGTTAATGGTTTGTGGGCTTAGATAGTTATTCGAGCTCATTTGAGACTAATTTAAGGAGTCTTAAGACATGCTGCATGCACGTTGGCGTGATGATCCCGCATGCACTGCGCTACCTCGGAGCTGTTCGCAGCAGGACGGGCCGGCGCTGGGCTCAGGGCCGCGCGGGACGCCATTGCTGGGCTTGGCCCTGTCCATGGGGGGGGGTAGCATGGCCTGCTCACTCTCCGTTCCACTCTCGCCCTGCCCCTCGGCCAGGGAGGAGGGGAAGCCGAACATGAAGAGGGCGGAGAAGAAAAGCAAGGCCCCGCAGAGGAGGAAGCCACCCCACCACGCTCCGATCCAGCGGGGGTCATCCGGGGTGATGTCCAGCTTGGCTGTGAGTCGGCAGCGTGTTGATATGTGAATTAATATCGTGCACATTTTTATGTAGGAGATGTTTTGTGGCATATTTGGTGCTTATATTCGAAGTAATTTAAATTTAAATCAATAGAATACTTTAAATCGAACATTTAACAAGAAACAAATGCAATTGGGGACAGGCTCATTTGCATAATAGCAGATCTGCTTGACATTCATTACATTCTTAGTATTCACTAGCATTAGTGTGCACTCATTACTAGCTTTTTTAGGCGGAGTTAATGGATATGACAGCACAGAAACAAAGAGTTAACATTTTTCTCAAACTTATTCTCATTATTTAATCATTTTTGGGTTGTCAAATATTCATAATTTCATCAAAGTACTGTGCTATCAAGCTATTCAGTATTTTAATATTCCAGTCATGGTGCAACTAGCACACAATGTCTTGGAAGACCATGATCATCTATAATAGCATCTAACTGGCCTTAACGCTACCCCTTACATCTGCAAGGATCACACACAAATGAGGACTGATTTGCAACTCACTCGTATCAATGAAGACGGCATCCACATAAAATTTAGTGCAGACAGAACCAAGGATGAATCCACAAGCAGGTCCAAACACCAGGGTGGAGAACAGGATACCTGCCACAAGACACAGAACAGACACAGAACCTTTTTATCACACGATCTCAATCCATGATCTGAATCTTTCTTCCCAATTCAGACATGCACTGCTGAGAATACCAAACTCAAACCAACCTATGTGCTTATCTATTTCCATAAACACACTATTGGCAGATTGGTCATTACATTGGTCATTTGTCATGGAATTAAAGATGACTTTAAATATTAAATATTGTGATCAGCTGTCAATGAATAACACATTAAATATCACAGGTGTATGTGCTATACAGTTTTACAAAATGTAAACAGCACAAAAGTCACTTTTTAAGTTTTTTATTTGTGTAGAAATCCTCTGTTGTTTTTTGCTATACATTTGGGAAATGGAGTATTTGCAACTTCACATATACCATGCATCTAAAGTCTGCAACTGTGCCTAATTAAAATTGTTCACGGTTTTGAAGGGCAACATATCCTTAACGAGATCAAATGTGGCCAACATAGACCTCATTCATTTGCTGATTTTTTGTGTATTTTTTCGACTGCTCTAATGTCTCGTTTATTATAACTATAAAATTAATAGGATGTAAAACAAAGTAAGTAAAATAAAATAAAAGAATTTCTATAATCATCTCATCTTCTCGTCTCAATCTGTTCATTCCAGGGTTGCAGGGGAATAGGGTTGGCAGTGTGTCTCTGTCCTCAGCTCTTCCTTCGGCTTCCCCAGGTGTTCCCAGGCTTGCTGGGAGATGTAGTCCAAACAGCAGTTCCTGGAACCACCATGAGGCCTCCTCACAGTGAGAAGTCACTGTATCAGACCTGTATCAGATGCCCAAACCACCTCAACTGGCTTCTCTCAATGCCAAGGAGCACCTGGCCACATGAGCTCACCCCAGATCACCTCGTCATGGATAGTGAGCCCTGCCACCCACTTGTATCCATGACCACGAGGGTGGAGATGTAGATCGAGTGGTAAATTCACCTCTACAGTCAAGAACAGTGACTGCATTACTGCAGCCGCTGCACCTAACCTGTGGTAGATTGTCTTCTCATTTCATACATAAATGTTTACCCTGAGATTTCCTGAGATACGTAAATTCCCTTAGGATGCAAACTGCTCAATTTCACACAATTTCAAACCTCACATACAATATTGTCCACAATAAGCAGTGATGTAACCTCACAGTCGCCATGCCAGAAGCCCAGAAGTCCCATTCTCGGCAATGTTTTGCTATCCTGTCCACGAATATCCCAAATAGGAGTTTGAGAAAAGGCACACCCACATAGAATGTTCTTGATTTAATGCTGAGAATGTGGACACAGCTCTCACTCACATTAATAGCCCCAACACTCCTGGAGCACCTCCCATAGCACATCTCTAGAAACATAGTCACATCCCACAGCACATCTCTAGAAACACAGTCATATCCCACAGCACAATGCTAGAAACACAGTCATATCCCACAGCACATCTCTAGAAACACAGTTATATCCCACAGCACATCTCTAGAAACACAGTCAATATCCCACAGCACATCTCTAGAAACACAGTCATATCCCACAGCACATCTCTAGAAACACAGTCATATCCCACAGCACATCCACAAAATCTGGAAGTGGCTCCCTTGCTCCCTACACTATGAGAGGGTAAAAAGCTTGTCCACTGTTCCACAGCCAGGACAGAACACGAACCTTTTCTCCTGATCAACAATCAGGCCAAAGGGCCAAAGGCTCTTGAGCCTGAGGTCACAAACTGACTTTGTGGTTGTGTCGTCTGATCTGAGGTCATGGTTTTATAGCGACTGGAGATGTAATATATACCCACAAGTTACGATGAACATTATGAACTCTAATATAATATACGGCACAGCAGTGAAACGGTAGTGAACTAATGAAGTCATATATGAGCCATTATGTCTGTGAGCTTTTCGTAGATCCAAAGAAACAGGCCCATCGGTTTATTTAGCTCTTTGATGCCATTTACTTCATGCTGAGCTCAATAAAACAAAAGCAGACAAGCCTCTGCTGCCATCTCCTGTTCTCTAACATAATCCACTTGATCCAGAGTTCTCCCTTTCTGAAACCCTTTTCTGAAATGGTGCGTTGATTCCTATTACAACCATAAGATGGCGCATTCTAACCAATTTTCACAGGAGTCGACACTTTGGATGAATACTGCTCATTAAACATGCAGAAGGGGGGCAGTTAATTATAGAAAAGAAAAAAATCTTGATTTCAAATTTTTCTTCTTTGCCTACAAAATGACTAGCAGTGAGAGCAATGCACATTCTAAGCAAATCCAGTGAAGCAACATGTTACAGGTTTCACCAAATACAGAACAGCTGCAGTTCATCTATTTCTTCTTTCCTTTCCATTTCGAACAAAACACTGGAATCAGACACACCCAAAAACTCTCTTTAGGACAATTCTGCTTCCATTTGTCAATTTTAAATTGATGGAAGTCCCTTAGGTTTTCGTACTGTATACGTGTGCATATTTCGTACTGCATGCGTGGATATATTGAAGAGAGTATAACTTACACTTAAACACAGTGGATTTTCTTTCAACAGAACTCAGCAGGAGCCTAAAGCAGCCATTACCAGAGAAGCACCAGGCACAAATGGCTGCTAATGTGCCATCAAAACGTGGTGGCAGCAGATCATCACTGCTTGGACCTGGGAGAGTCCACCAGCCCTGTGGAGTCCTGCTATTTGGGCCTTCTCTCACTCTCTAAAGGTACAGCCACCAGTAGCTCGGTATTTATGGCATGAGCCAGCTAATCAAACAGCGATCTTAGCGGCATTGCAGCGAGGCCTTTGAATAAAACACACAGTCATGCACGCACGCATGTGAGCATAAACAGGCTGTGAAATTAATTGCACAGGCTATGAAATTAATACCACAATTAATACCACATACTGGCTGTGTCTCAGTATTCATTAATGTAATTCATTACTCATGAACAAACATATGGTGCTTTCAGGACATACCAGTGATCAAGAGGGTCTAAGTTAGAGACTGAAGTCACTGGGATAATGACTCACTGTCTACTTCAATAACAGGAGCACAACAGACTTCCCAAGTATGCATATCGCTGAAGACATCAAAGACCCTTTAACTAGACCACACACATGTATGCACGCACAGTTAGTGTGAATCTCATCTCCACACTGCAGAGGACAAAGTGAAACATTCTGGTGCCCAAGTAGCCGTCCCACGTTAACCCTGCTCAGGCTGGGTGTGGCCCTCGACTATGCCAGCACAGAGAGCACCTCTTGCCCTGTTAGGTCTGCCCCGCCCCGCCCCGCCCTGCACAGTCAGCCCCGCCCCCGCCATGCACAGTCAGCCCCGCCCCACCCTGCCCATTCAGCCCCGCCCCCGCCGTGCACACTCAGCCCGGCCCCGCCCTGCACACTCAGCCCGGCCCCGGCCTGCACAGTCAGCCCCGCCCTGCACACTCAGCCCGGCCCCGCCCAGCGCAGTCAGCCCCGCCCTGCACAGTCAGCCTGCACATGCAGCTCAGCTGCCCCCAGCATCCAGTTAATGAGCACGCTTGGAAAAAGTGAGTCAGTTCCACCATTCGCTAAATTACCATGCCTGGGATCAAAGAGGACAAAAACTGTACTTTTGTGTGAGTGTGTGTGTGTGTGTGAGAGAGTGTCTGTGTGTTAGTGAGTGAGTGAGAGAGAGAGTGTGTTTGTGTTGACAACTGAGGTCTGCTTCCTGACCTTACCGCCCACTAAAATGGCGGTATAAGAAAAACCACACACACACACACACACACACACACACACACACACACTTGATTTTCCTCTGAAGCAAACTGCACCGTGGTTCCTTTTATTTGGGAAGAGAAATACACAAATTCTCAAGCAGACCAGATTGAGTGCACTGCTACAGTACAGAGTACGATAACCAGATAGAAAGAGAAGGAGAGAAGATTGAGAAGGATAAAAAGAGATTGAGAGAGAGATCTGGTTGGAGATCTGCTAGGAGTACTTGTTGTTTCTGCAGTACTATACATGTGAATGAAAGCTGACTAAAATGTTTCCTCTTAGGAATCTCTGGTAGCACTGGGTATGTGAGGACAGTATAAAAAGACTGATATAATGATTACAGAGCTCCACAACAGGGTAATTAAGCATTATAAACAGCCCATAAGAATATATGAAGATGATCTGTACACAGAATATAGTCCTGGTGTTAATCCAGCTAAATGAGACTTCCTGAAGACCGTGACTGAATATGGATGTTTAGTTTTGGACTCACGTTTGTATTATTTGTATTAGTTGTATTAGTCTTTCTGTATATATTGTTTCAGCAGCTGCGATGTAGAGAAAGCTAGTGAGTGTTTTGGAGTGGTTTGGATTTTTGCATGAATGCCCTTCAAATGATCATCTGATAATCTAATTTCATGCAATTTAACCAGTTGTACCCAGCTGTGGTGCATCGTTTTTCTTCTTGAGCCCTAATCTGAATGCTCAATATCCTCTTTTTAAATGTCTAATTGATCTCTCTCTCTCTCTCTCTCTCTCTCTCTCTCTTTCACCTGTGTAATTTATAGGAGTTAAACAGTTTGTGGAAAAAACCCCAAAAACAAATACATCCTCATTGAAACAAACATCTACACAAAACAGAGCAGGGAGTTGTGATCAAAATGAAGCAGATAAACCCATGAACAGGCAAACGATAAAAGTTCACTTTGAAATTTCAAGACAAACAGCCGCAGAATTTCCGTCCTGAACACACACACACCCATACTAGCACTACGCAGAGAAGTACAGGCAAGTGCCATGTTTGTTTCCTTGGAGAATGACGGTTGTGTGTACACGTGTTGACTGCTCATAGCAACGCGGTCACTGCTGTTGTCCTCAGGAAACCTCAGAAAGGAAGCACAAGTGTTTTTACAGAGTATAGTGACAGTTAGGCTAGGGGCCTGCTTCCTTTCTGCCCAAAGAGATGAGAGCAAAGCACCTTCTGACATATTTCAATCTCGCAATAGTTGTAGAAAATGATTAACATGACTATTATTAATAAACTATAAAAAGTGAAAGGTGTTAAAATAGTCTACCTGACATGGGCTATAGCCAATTTGCATGATTTGTGCTCAGAGATTATTGATAAATCTTTATGTAAAAAAAGGACCTTAATCAGAGAACACAGTGTGGCCTTAGTACTCGCATATGATGACTGCCTCAGTTAGCAAGCTGTTAGCACGCTAGCTTCATCCCATCAGTGAGCTGATTCTTGAGAAGCCTTCCGACTGTTCAGATCAAGATTGATCTTCACAGGTGTAGCCCTGACACCAACGATAGTCAGAGCAAGGCTGACGTGTGCTCGTTTGCACGTAAACGTGGATATGGTGAGGTGCTTGCGCAGAACTTTTTGCTGCATTTTTTCACTTTCAACCACAGGGAGATGAGCACACTTACCTTGAGGTTTCCTTCTGAGGTCACTAATGTTAAATTTGAGCCACTGTGGGAAAATACGAGTATTGCTTTGTACCATTGCTCTGCATAGATGACACTCTGTGATACAATCTCTCTCTCTCTCTCTCTCTCTCTCTGTCCTCAACATGAATAAGAAAAGGTTCAGGAACCCCACCTCTCTCAACCAGAAATGCCCAGCTTTTAGCAACCTTTCAAGTGTGGTAGAGTTAATCACACCACCCCGTAGTGTCAAATTTAAAGCCCTGATAAGGGTTAGGTAAGGGTAAGACAACATCGCAAAGACACAACGACAGAACTGGACCAACTCCCACATGCATAAATGTACTCATCCACCCCCATCAATCTAGTACACCTCTACTTGATCCATCATCCCTCCAAACACAAAGGAGACCAAGACAACTCTCTGTCCTGGCACAGAGGTGGTGAAAATGAACTTCCCCTGGCTGTCTTCATAGCTGAGACACTGGCTGTCTTCCAACAAAGACTGACGACTCACCTCTTCACTGACACACTGAGCACTTAACTACACAAACAACAACAACAGAAAGACATATCAAAACCCCCTTTCCTGTCCTCTGTTCTGCTTTAGCTAGGACTGTAGCCTGATAGTACCCTTCACACTAACCTATTTATACCAGCATGAGGATGTGTTTGATAGAGACTTCTGTATCTATCTCTAAACAAGGTTATCTGCCAAATGACGCAAATGTCATCACATAAAACCCCCAAATATACATAGCAGTGTGACTCACTAACCTCATACCAATTTTTAAACCCCCAGTGTCATTCTGGATGTAACACATTGGAGGGAGACATAGAAGCAGGATGTAAGCATGAGAGGTTTTTATTCTAGTCCATGGTGAATACACCGAGAAGCAAAACAACTAAAGAATACTAAGAAAATAAGAACACACAGACACTACCAAATAACGAAGCAGACACGACTCCAACACATAAGCGCAGGGTGAACCACGTCACAAGGAGCAAGCACACAGGAGACACCAACACAATGGTAACTATAGACCATAGCAAAGACCAGGGGCATTTATACAGAGGAAGATGAACAAGGAACACCGGGGGACAATTACAAGGAGGGGCTAAGGACAAGTCTCAGGTGAGCTGCATGAGAAGGGGGTGGAGCCTAAACAAAAACAAAAGCACATGTCCAAGGAAGCACATGGGGACAAAGACTAAACAAAGAGAGGAGATCAAGGGGAATTACTGTGGCACTGGAAGGCCTCCCATCATCTTCTCACTCAATGTAATGACAAGTATGCTTCACTCTCTCGTTACACCATGTGAGGTAACAGAAGGAGTCTTGCAGAGGAGGTAACGCCCGTCCTAGTATCTGATGGCCTCCTTAGACTCCTGCATGTCAAAGGTTGTTTACACCCATTACAACACTTTCATATGCATCACTGTGGATGCAGAGTTCCTTGGAGTTAGGTAAATCCTTTTCAGAAAGGGGTTGGGGTTCTATTTGGACCCTAAAGGGATATTTATACCATTTGGTTAGTTCAAAAAATGGAAAATTCAAGTCAAGACGAGGAAGAAAGAATTTGCACCTGTGATGCACTTCATCAGCCTTTATTGTGTAAGATTTGTGGTTATTACTCTGAGGCACCACAGCACATCAAAATCTAAAATTCCCTTCTGAAACAAAAATTAATCTGGAAAACTCCGCTCAGTGTCACAGGCCATGTGGCATTCAAGCTTGAGGTGAGTGGTGCGACTGATCTGTAGAATCCAGGCAAATCTTCCTGGCGGATGCAGCTCTGATACATTTCACATGGCAAAAACACCGTAGCGGCCAAGTCCACAGGCTCACTGGTGTGTGTGCATGTGTGTGTGTGTGTCTACTGTAGCAAAAGAGATCAAACACAGTATTCAGGGTCTTGATGCTTAGACTTTTCATAATGTAAACAAATGAATGGATATTTACTATAATGAGCAAATGCTACAGTTTGCAATTTCCACTTTATGACTGCAGCTCTCCACTTAAACAGAGAACTGAGGTCCATGATGTTTTATTTAACTGCCACAATGCTGCTTTTTTAGCCCAGTTTAATTTTAACAAGCTAGTATCTTTCTGGCCTATTCCAGCAATATATTTCAACATGCACATTTCCAAACATAAATGTGAAGTCCAAATAAAATATTCTGATTAAGACATATTGTGATGGCTTCCCCCACTGGGGGCCTCCACTTGGCGGTCATGGCAACCACATGGATGTTATTTATGTTGCTTCTATGGTTTTGCTTGCTTTATGTTTCGGTTGTCATGCCGCACCCTCAAACAGGTGGTGACCAGTTCTGTTCCATTTGTTGTACCACCTGTGTGTGTTATTGTTATTATTTCTACACTTTTACCCCCCCGTTTTAACCTCTGATGGTTACTGCCATTACTTTGCTTGTTTTCATTTGAATTTTCATTTGTTCCATTACAACAATTATTTTGAAACTCATGTTCTTTTCCCATGACAAATACTTTCATGTTAGATGTTTCAGTTTCAATACTACACCTAAATAACTTGCATACTATCTATTAACCCCTAAGCTCTCTAAAATTCCCATGCAGAATATCAATAACCATCAGGAAGATAAAGAAAACTCAGCTCAACTGATTCCTGTAATGTGAGAAATATCCTTGATGTAATGCAGACCAACAGGCTTTTAAGCCAGACTAAGTGTGAGCCTACATGCCTGTTCATCTCTCCAGCACACACTCGCTGAGTATGGATATAGGCCATTCCTGATCGCAGATTACCATGGGATACCTAGTACATACAGCAGAGGACCTTGTGCTTTTCCTTGGAACAATGTTAGATCACTGTTGCATGTGACGAGTCTCCAGTGGCGCTCATTTAAAAAGGCAGTTACTCGGAGGGCAATGTACTGCCACTAGCTCTGACATTCTCATAAACCATCTATTTAAACATAAAACATTTAATTCATATTACATGTCATACAGCACACAAATAATCCATCCGGTAGTCTAAGGGATCATCTTTTATGGGGAGCTTTAACTGAAAAGAAATGAATACCAGAGAATCTTGAACAGGAAGGTTAGAAGCTTTTAACTCTATTTATGTTTCTCTCTGAAGTTTTTTTTATCAAGAAGAAGAATGTGTAATATCAGTGATTGCAATTATAAAATAAAGTCATTTTAATGGAATGGTTTTTTAAATAAATGAATTTATCACGAATGAGAAATGAATCTTAGAACCTTCCCACACAGGAGCCCAGAAGGAACTGAAATGAAGCAAAAGCCTTTTGTGAAAATTCAAATCCATGTTGTGATTTTTAAAAATACACCAATTATATTCTGAAAATATAAATGCAGAATAGCCTGTGGCATCCCAGAAAACAAAGAAAAAGGTTTTTCTCCTCTCCTGCTGAATAACAATCCTTGCTTTTTAGACTGTGCTATAGTGAAACAAGTGAAGTTTTTTTAACCACTTCCTGTATCACCAGTTTACAGGATTGAATACAAGCTAACTTGCTAAATAGATAATTGAATGGAAAATGGGTTATCTTAGCAAATATGTATATAGTTTTTAAAGATTTAATTATTTATTTTTATTACTATAAGGAATTCAAAGTATGGTTTTTGCTTATAATATGATATATGAACACTGTTTATAAGGGTAGCAAATGAAAAAAAGGATATGTCATTATAAGACTACACATTCACTTCAATTTTGCTACAGTATATTGTAAAGTGTTTTTGGAGGCCTATTTTATACTTCTACAATGAATAAAGTTTGGTTTTGATTATGGGTATTTTAGTTTATGATAAAGGACAGCTTGACTCTGAATCTGAATCTGAATCTGAGAAAAACAGATGTGACATTTCCTGTGTGTGCTACTGTGGTTCTGTGGGCAGTACTGTTATCTGGCCCGTTCAGGAGCACCTGCCATAGCTCTAGTTCCCTGTCCCCAGTAATCCCGAACAAGCTTACTAAGCACTTCACTGTGACTAATCCCACCTGAGCTTACACACACACACACACATGCTCGCACACACACACACACACACGCACAAACTTGTGAACATACCTTTGAATAGACCAATCTGTGGAGCATTATGGGATCTGATATAATTATCAAAGGGTGAGGAACGATTCACATCAATCGGTAAATACACAATTGAAAATTTTCAAAACATAGCCCACTCAATCTATGTGAGAGGCTTCCTGAACCTATCGATTTATTAGGCCACACTGTGTATGTCATGTCAACTTTGTTCTCAGTCACCCAAAAGACAATCTAATGCCCTAAAACACAAACAGAGGGGAAAAGAGAGAAAAGGAAAACGTAACAGAGAGAGAGAGAGATTCAGAGAGGGAGAGAGATAGATAGTAAGCTAAGGGGATAACAACACCTAGCAGACAGACAATTAACTACCCAACGGCACAAACACAAGATGAGACATTTCGGTGACAGAAGAATACTAGAATGATGCAGAGCAAGGGTGATCATTAATGCATGGCACAAAGCAACACATGGCCATCACCTGGTTATCACCGAGACAGTCCGGGTATCCGGTTTGAACTTTTTTATGTTTTTGTGATTTTCTCCTGTATGATGAGAGATTGAACAGGGAACATTGGTCACATTAGTCAGTTTGATTATTACTCCTCGTTTCTGCAGACATACTTCAGACAGCAACGTCAAAGGCATTATTATACGGGCAGATGAATATTATAACCACAGAACTTATGCCCACCACCTGTCCATAGGCTACACTTTTAGATTTTTGAATAAATCTAAGGAAAACCAGCAACACCAAATTTAGGTCTGTGTATCAGTTTAAACAGCTGTGAAGTATCTTCACTCTGTTGGGATTCTCATTAAACCCTCACAGATTGCTAATTTTTTGTTCTTTGTTCCTGTTTAAAGAAGGAACAAGAGTGCTAACAGACACACTGAAACCTCCCGAATCATTTTCTCATGGGAGGGGCGGCTGCTACTGAGTTCCATGTTTTTCCAGCCTCTGATGTTTCTGACCACACCCATGACCACACCCATACATAAAACCCCAGAGTCCTTTCACAATCGTGTTCTGAGTTTCATCGGGGTCAAATGAAGCACCGCTCTGCAGGACACGTGTAGAGATCAGAGAACGTCCTCCAGGAGGTCAGGGTTAGGGTTAGCCATGCCTCCTGATGTCGTTCTCAAGTGTACAATCTGAAAACTGCTCCGCACAAAACAATGACAGGAAGAATGAAGTGAATGTGAAGATTACTGCCTTCAGTAAAGAAGGTCTACACTCTACACAGAAGGCTACTTTCACGGCAGAAAAGCACCCACACCCATACACACACACACAAACACTCACGCGCGCACACACACAAATCTTTTTGGTGTGGGAAGGTTTTGGGCTTCCTCAGAATTTCCCTCAGTGATCATCTCCCAGTCAAACATCTGGAATGTGGCAAAAAAAAAAACCAGCACAAGTCAGAGCGTCTCTGTTATTTATGTTTTCCTATAGAATCTGCTGCCAACACAATGTGGTTTTACCAGAGACTCCCAGGTTTATTCATGCACCATAATGTGTAAGCTATCATTTGTAAGCTAGTCATGTATTAATATAAAAAAGTTAAATGGGTCGACATACAATACCTGCCCAGAAACCATAGAAACAAAACACCCCGAGGAAACGCGGCGGATAAAGCTAGGAGTTAGACCAGTGGAGATTCCACTGATAATGTGAATGACATTTCGAACACTGAAACGTCAGCTAAAGGTGGATGGAGGAGGACAACCTGGAGGAAAATGTGTCATGAAATGATTTCACAGGGGAAAGAGAGGTTGGGGTCGAGCAGACATGCTCTGTTCACATAACACAACGTGCCAAGACTCAGCAGACACCCCTCAGAGACAGGGAGGGAGTTCAGAGAGACACATCAGTCACATCAACCACAGGAAGAAGGTGCGAGCCAGGTTACTCCCAAGCAATTAGCACACACACACACACTTACCAGAGATGCAGTCAAGGGCATCACACAAACCACAAATCAACCTTTGCAATACAAAAGTGATTACATTGTATCCTATTCAAAATGAAAGTGCCACTCTGTACCACTCATGGTGGAGCTGAAGCCCATGTTCTTGATCCTTACCACCAGCTGCTAGTACACCAGCACCATCCCTAAGCATCTGCAGCAGTGTAAAGACTGGGGCTAACCTGGGCTGCCTGTGTCAACCAGTGTCCTCAGCTGCAGCGTAGGCCAATTTAGTGATGATATTGATTCCATTTGTTAGCTGAGTGACAAATGGTGGGTCCAATAAAGAGTTGGAGCATTAATGGCCTGAAAACACATACGTGACTGCACATAAGGAATGCCTACAGATAACGCTCTGGAGGTCAAACAAGGTCAACTGTCAACAGTAACATGTGACTCAGCCTATAACAACGTAGTTCTTTTCCCCCTTCGGCTGGTCCTAATGGCACGTCTACACTGAGTGATGCCTGTGATGGATCTGAGCTCCTGTGAGGTCATGGCCCAGGGCAAAGCAGCACAGTCATTATTGGGGGGGGGGGGGTATCAACATCAACCTGACATGTACAGCACCTCTGTCATCTGCCAACACATACAGTGTAATGCAAAGGGCTTTGTGTTAAACCATTAGTAAAGGTGTCACACATGGATCGTGCGTGTGTGTCTGTGAATGGCAGCCTTCTAAATTCACTATAAGACACATGCACGGTGTAAAGTGGAACAAAATAAGGTTACAGAACTAACACAGTGAATTTCTGCACCAAACATTATGCTATGCAGAGATAAGTAGGATGTGTGTGCTTGTATTTAGGCCAATATAATGCCTGAAGATGGATGACCTAAAACAGGGTGAGACAGGAATAATAAAGGCACAATGATGAGCTCTATTAAAGACACCAGTAAGCTGAACAAAGGCTTGAATATATAGGTCTGTTTTTCACAGCACTTCCCCTCATAGCATCTGTAGGAGCTCTGTATAAAAGGCAAAGGCAGAGCTGTATGCCAACAGCACGACCTGAAATGACCCTTACCATGCCATCATTTAAGCCCTTTAAGAAAAATAGTTTGCAGGAGGAGGGGAGACTCTGAGAGGCCAGATAGAGATCTGTGTTTGTGTCCACTTCTCCTCTTTTTCTCCTTCTAGAGGAGTCTTATGTACTCACCACACACACACACACACACACACACACGCCTCTGAGCAGGACCAACTATATAAACATTCACTTTGTTATCTAGTACGTACAGTACACAAACAATTATTCAGCAATCTACTGTGTAATATCTTTTTTATGTGTATGTTGTGAACACAAACATCTGTACATGATCAAACATAAATACCCACTGACACATTTAGGACCAGAACAAAATGTTATAAACCTTAAATGTAAAGAATGTAAATCCAGGAATCTGTATAAACCTATATTATAATAGGCCTAACAAAACGGGTTTCTGGCCTTTATTCACTTGCACTGTTTTGGAGATTTATCACAGACCGAAGGGCTCTGCTCAGAAATAAAGACCTAGGCTATTTGCCTCTGTGAGAATATGCAATTATTTCAATAATGCTAGCCTGCAGCAGTCGCAAATGCTAATGATAGTCTTTTGATATAGGGAAATAGCAAAAACAGAGTGCACATGTTTGCAAACAGATCAGCCAGTGAAAGGGAACTGGGACCAGACTGCCTGCCTGTGTCAGCCACAGCTCAGAGGCAAGACAGGGAGGGACAGACAGACAGAGAGAAAGAAAGACGCTAAGAAATAAAACATATCAGTTTAAAAGCAACCAACATTTACCTCGTGTTTACAGCATCACGACGATATATGACAAAACCAAATACAGCAAACTTACTTGACCATATGCTAGAGGGATGGAGAAAAAAAAAAGAGAGAGAAAGAGAGAGCACCAGCTATTGATGGCAAAACCCATGTGACGTTCATTTTCTCCTGATTTCCTAATGGCAAATAGCTGCAAACACAAAGAGCCATTAGTGTGAGGCGGAGATCACCCAGCTGTAGCTGAGTCAGGCGTCTAAGGGAGCTCTGCTTCCACACACGCCCTGGCTCAGAGAGCAGGGGCCACCGAGGATGATGTGCAGACACCTGTAGCGAAACTGGACAAACACACCAGGGTTGAGCTGGATGTCTGGATGTGTCCCTGTTACACATTACTGCGGCTGTGGCCTTCAGCATTTAAACAATTTTAAACCTTGACCAAATGTACATGAGTCAGCAGTAGATCTAAATGACAGTGCAGTAAGGCGGATCCTGTGGATCAGATAGCCGAGCCTCGTGGCTGTATTGTGCTTTGTCGTGTTTTGACATGGAGAGTAATTGATCTCAGTGCAGCATTGATTTTGTGCACTGACTGTAGTTGAGACCCATTGACATTCATTCTCGTTGTGGATAAACAGTGGATTGTGGCTTGAAACCTAAGCACTCCATTATCTACAACGCATATTGACACGTGATACCACTCTCGCTTTGTTAAATGTCTTGTGCTCATTGCTATGAAGAGGCTACAATTACAGAGCGTCAGTGTCTCACTCGTGCCTGCGAAGGGGCAGTTCCGACAGCAAACACCTGGCAGCCACAGCTGACCCGACACAACCATGTGCCGGGCTGTTTGTAATAATTACAGCCTGGCTCTATCGATCCACCGCCATTTAATTAAGCAATCTTCCCCAAGGCCCAGCGTCAGCATCGAAGCAGGGATAAAGTGCTGAACATGCGAGTGGGTAATCCAGGCAGCCCACACAGCCTCTGCTTACAGACCACTCAATCAATGAGGGCAGGGATTTACGCTAATGCCAGGAGGCCCGAGCGAACCTGCAGGTCATAAACAGCAGTCGCTCGGTAGGGCCGACTCGCCGGAGCGCCCGCTAGAGATCTCCGCAGCGCAGATGGCTCCGGCGTGAAGCGGCCGGCAAAGGAGCCAAAGGCCGCGTGCTGGACCTCAGCGCGGGCCGCAGGGAAGTCTTGGACAGATGCATCCTCCCAGAGGGAAGCGTTTGGCATGGGACACGTGGGACATCGGGCCAATGGAGTGTAAGAAACAGACGCGACGCAGGCAGAGAGCCGCCCACTCAGGCGGTGCTGTGTTTCCACAACACCACCCCTCCCCCAGCACCTGCCACCAGCAAATAATAATAATAATAATAAAAAAAAAAGGAAAATCCGCTTTTTAATCAGCAGCCGCAGGACTTGTGACCCAGATTCCTGCATCAAGGCCATGCCGTCGCAGGTTACCAAGACCACAGGGACCGAAAACTCAGAAAGACTTGGTGAGATTGAGATCAGCACCATCGACCAATCCTGAACCACTTTCCCTGTTCAACACCCCCCCCTCACCAAATAAAACACCCAGCTGGACCGTGTAGTTGTACCATAGCTGGGTTTTCTCAAGCTCGGGGAGGCTGTCGGCTATCCTGCGCTGACCTATTTCTCCTGGAGGTGTGACCCATTTTAGGGAGTCTGAAAAATGCCAGCTTCTCATGCCCTCTGTGGCAAAGTTTTTTGGGTGAATGGAGCGTAGCTGGCAGAGGTGTGCGGCTGTATTCAGAGCATGTGCTACAGGTCATTGGTTGTGCAGTAATGGGGCACTGCCTCATAAAGGGTGGAGACACATACGGCACTCCAGCTGCTAAAACAGGATAAACGCTCAGACCCCTGTGCTCTGCCACACGGGATTGTGCTGGTTTCCTTTGATAAGAAGCAACAGACATATGACTGCGCAGGAACCAAATCACAGTCTCAACACTGATGGTGTAGACAAAGAAGAACGGTCTGCCCACAGTTGGGCCTTTTGTGTAAGAGTCTTCGCAGAGCACACAACGGTCCAGACAGGGCAGCAGATTCACGGCTACGTTTGTCTCTTATTCACGGTCGGTCGGACATGGCCCTCAGACAACAATGCAGGCAGGCAGCAGGATGGTATTTTATCACACAACACATAAGAACTTCATTTATATAGTGCCTCCCATTCATATAGCAGGTGCATAGCAACACACAGTAACTACTGGATTAAAATGAGTTACTGCACTACCACCAAACAGTAAAGGCCTGAAACAGCAGTCCTAACAAGCAAACAAGATTTGACACATTGAGGTTCTAGCAATGACAATTGCTCTCAATCACATCTACTGTTCCTGTTCAATTTATATGCTGCTAATAAAAGTGTATGTTTTCAGGATAATACGTTCAGAAGATCAATTCATGAAACCAGTTGTGAGCAGTGTGAGATTTTACATGTCTGCTGACAATATGCCTGTGGTGTAGCCAGTGTAGGGTTATCATCCCAGTCTAGGCATGACCTCGACAGGCCTTTGGGCGGGGTCGTTCTCCAGCAACCATTGGTCTTACAGTGAAGTCTGGGAACGAAACAGCCACAAAGGAAACAAGACCCGGATTGGTTGTTGAGGAATGCTTAGCTTAGCAAGTGCATTGCTGAACGACAAGACTACACAGGATTGTGGGCCTGTCCAGTTTGAGGTACACTGGATGTGCAAGAAATATGATATAGAAAAGTGATCAAGACATCATGTGATCATGACATATGCTTGAATAGCAACAATATTTAATGGCTCTTTCATAAGGCAACTACTATAAGGAGAGTAAGCATGTGAAGAAACAGGACTTTCCTTTTGTTTTCATTGAGACTGGTACTTCCTAACCAAATCATGGCTGTATTCCTATGGGACTCTAAGGTCCTTTTGTCTGTCCAAGGTATTTGCGTAAATGAATCATTCTGAATCACATGGAATTGGTTTTTTTTAATGTCTAGTGATGGGATTAAGGAAAGTGGTGTCATCTGACCTGAACAAAGTCACATTACATAACCCTAAGTTAACTGAGACTTAACAAACAAAGATTGTTAACAATCTTAAGCGATGTTCATAATATTTTTGCATTATGCTTTCGGTCACCGTTGCAGAACAAAGCCTTTGGCCTAAACATCTCAACACTGAGTTTCCCTCACCACTCTGTACATGGCCTGCTGTTCAGTGTAAAAATAGACTCAGTCTGAGTACTTGAGACAGATTTGTGGGAAATGTACTGCATCTGTCTTGAGCTGCGATTCAGGTGTTGACAGCAGGCTGTCAGGGTGATGCTGGACAACACAGTTGCGTGAGAGACGAAGACTGCAGGACCAGCGTTCCAGGGCTACAGAAGGAGTGCACAGCTCACGCCGTTCCTGAAGGAAACAAACAGATCCAGGGCCAGGAGCTCATCCGCATGATGGAGGAGCCCATTTGGGGGTCTAATCCCTCAAGATAACACTGCACTGCGTAGAGTTTAAGTAGATTATATGAGCAGGCTGGTTTGAGGACAGAGTGGAGACTCAGAAGGTTTTAGTAGAGAGGCTGTGCTGACTGAGCTTCTGAGGTGAAACCTCATCACTCATTGTGATATCACAATACGTACCTGCAATGGAACGTAAATTGTCGCAAAGCTAACGTGTGACAGTTTGGTTAATGAGTTAACAACATATTTCTTTCTGGTCCTATAACAAGGAATCAAGGCATTGTAAACAAAATTCGTATTATGCAATGCATAATACTTTACGTTTCCTAATAAACTCTTGGTTTATATTTTTTTAAGTCCAAGATACTGGACATGAACCAACAGCAAGCAAATATTTTCACAACAGCTTTAAATTGTAAGCCGTAACGTACTTCTTAAATTCAGCCCAGGATTAAAACAACATGCCGTGGCTCGTGTTTGCCAGTAGTGGGCGCTAGTCCTGCCACAGGCACTGTGGCAGAAGTGAGAGGGACCTCTGTGTGTCCTGCTTCCACCAGCTGCTGATCTGTCACTTCGGCTTCGGCTCGGCCGAGTGACGGGGCCCAGAGTGGGCTGCGTGCGGCCTGCCCCAGCCTGCCCAGAGCACCACTGTCGGAGACCAGAACAGACAGGGCATTCTTCCCCCCCTTGCCTGCCCCTGCTGCGCTGGCCTGTACACAGACTTCAGAGAGAGGCTTCTGCTTTGTCAGGTGGAGATCATAAGAGCGAGATCTTTTTGTTGTTTGTTGTCACTGGTACTTCGTTTTGGTTGTTTTTTGATTGTGATCTATAAAAAGTGAATCATGTGAAAACCATCTGGCCCCTATTTTTACTCAAATACTGAATGTACTGCAGGGAAATCATGTTTGAATAACAACCCAGGCGGCTCCTGGTACCCGGCTAAATGAATCCAATATTTTAAACGAGCACTTGGACTTCATGTTATTGGATACTCCAAAAAGTTTATTGTGTACTATTAACCATCTGAGCAGCTGAAATATCATATCTAACCTCAATTCCCTTTATATCTTTACTGTACATTGTTGCCACCCCAAGTCTAATGGGAAATGCCGCAATTAGAAATTGCAAGAAACTGCAAGACGTCTGAAGCCAAAAAAGCTGGGAACAAAGTTCTGGTTGAGGGTTCTTTTGCTCTGTGACCATGTTTGTTTTCTTTGGCCTTGAAAGCACGCCTTTGCTTTTAGACATTGAGAACAAAATAATCCCCACCAGGCTTTGTTTATCGGTGCTTAGAGCATTGTAACTACAGCCCCAGTCAAGAAATAGAAGCCATCACCCTGCGCTCTTGGCGTGCATTTTCAGTCGGGCTGCGTGCATGCCTGGCGTGGCACGGACTTCACAGCTCCTACATCAGAAGGTGTCCGCTGGGGACGGCGTGTAGCCTCCTGTTCCACACGCACCACCGCTCAGTGCGCTCGACAACCGAAAATGAGGCAGCGCTGCCTAACAGCAGACTAATAGCCGAGACATGCTTGCTGGCCTCTGAAAGGCCCTTGGTAGAAGCCACTGACTCCCGGGAGGTGTGCTGTAAGGGGAGGCGGAAAAGGCCGGCCTCTCCCTGTGGGAGTTTGTTTTTCGCAGGGCTGTGTGGTATGCGCTGGCTGCCAGCCAAGTCAGACCCACCTCACAGCTCGTTGGTCAGCATTCCAACCCCGGTGTGTAACCGAGGCCCCACACCTCTAGGGAGCTTCCAGATGCCCCACACCCAAAGGCCTCACCCTTCCGTGGTTCAATATACAATATTCACGCGCTGCACGTCACTGACTCACACCGGTTTAGAAACACCAGGGAGAAAAAGAAATTCACAAACACATTGAATAAAAGGAGAATTTTTACTCAAGAGCGCACACGCACACACACACACACACAATGTACATCTAAGAACTGAGATACCAGTTGTGAGCTGATTAAGAAGCAGTAAGCATCTTAGTGTGGATTCTCATCCATTTTCTTAAAACCATTATGTAGTTTGAAGAATTATTTTCATTATTTTAGTCAGCATTAAATAATGTCCCTAATAGCTCATCGCTGGACAAAAACACCACTTTAAAGGGCTATTTTTTTACAATATGTATTTTAAAACAACACTTAAGCAGTCTGGATGGGTATGAATTACAGCACTGCTTCATGCTTTAGAGTCACCCAACGATTGTTTGTTTTTCTTTCTTTGTTTTTCTTTTGGACCATAAAATTTTTTCTATATTCAATTAAATTCACTTTATTTGGCAGTTTTATAAAAAAAGGGAACTGGACCAGTGTAGGCTGCACAGGTCCACGCCTACACTTTAACCCTTCAAATACAATACAGATTCTATGAATATGCAAATTGTAATAGCCACCTTTTGCATATTGGAACATAATAGGCACTTGTTGAAATAATTAAATTATAATAAACACATTTTATGCAATGCAGGGTGAGTCCAAGAGCAATTTTGAATGTTCCATCAGAAAAACAATACATCAAAGAAAAATTAGCCCAATGAAAATACAGCGTGCTAGGCTAATGGAAGCCATCCTCCTCGTGAATGACCTGAGTGCTGGATATGAGGGTGTAGTGTAGGGTGTAGGCGAGGGTTAAGGCCATGCTCGATGACCCTGAGCTGCAGCCATGCACATGGAGGCGTGGCCTATTAGAGTCATTAAACAGGAAGTGCTGCAAGCAGAACCCCCTCCATTTTGGCTTATGACTCCAGGCCTCAGGACATTAAAGCCAATTACACTGGCTGAGTTTGCTAGCACTCAGGGAGATAACACAGCAACCACAAGAGGCTGAGCTGACATCTGTCTGACGGAAGCAGTCTATACCTTAAATGACGTTATAAATCAGAAATTTCCACCTTCTGAAAAATCTTCTAAAACCCACGAGGGAAGAAAAGATTGAAATGTAGTATCTGAAAACTGCTGATTTCGATTTTCATTCTGTTGATTTCCAACTTGTAAAAACTGGACTACTATGACCTCGTGTAATTCTCCAAGCAAATTGCAGCTGAGAACAAAAACTGAGCTGCTTGTGGTCAGATGGTCACATGGTCAGATGGTCACATGGTATCACACTGGCTTGTTCTTTAATCAGAAACAATGAGCGTTGTTATACAGTTAATTTGGGAATAAAGGTAATTTCATCAGAAGGCATGTTTACTACTACAGAATGTATAGCATTCTGAATATAGTTTTCTTTTCTCTGATCTTTCCATATAGCCCCAAAGGTATAGTATATACCACAGTTCAAAGCAAATCAACTGCGATTCCCTTTAAAGTAATCCTTAGGCTTGCTATGGCTTATATTTTAATGATTACAGCTGCTTACTACTGTTGAGAAGTAGCATCTGTCCGCATGCCCCCAAGCATGCTTTATCTGTACAAGTGAAAAAACCGTCTGTGATGTTGGAACAATCTGACCCATTCACGAGCACATGACCCGTCTGCTGGGCGCTATTAGGGCCATCAGCTGGTTGTGCACTGGTGTTCAGGGCAACGTTGTTCTCCAGCGTAATGCCGCACATCTCTCCTGCTGCTTATCATACAGCTGTGTCTCCGAACCTCTGTCAGGTCTCACCAGTTCCCGACAAACACGTGTTCCTGCCTCCAGTGGTAATCTAGTAAACAGTCAATGGCACCAGTGTCAGCAGAATGCCCTCACGGAGGCAAGACTTGCCACTTTTTGTAACAGGACAAAGAAGAGTACAGAGAGGAGACATGCGGAGGGAAACTGTGTGGGAGGTTTCCTCTCAATAACAAATCTCACAAAGAAAAAAAAAGAGAAAAAAGAAAGAAACCCTCCAAAAATATGCAGTAAAATGATCCTTTTTAACTTCCACTAACATTCCGCCTACAGTAAACTTCACGTTAACGTGCAAACTCACATGAGGTTCTTTCATACACTCAAATGCTACATTCGCTGTTTGCCCGACATACTCTCAGTGAGAGATCCTGATATCAAAACAGGGGCCTGACCTTCTAGGAATCATTTAAAGCTCATCTGATAGCCCAGATCTTCAATGTGAATACCACAGGACACCAAACGAGACCCTAGCACTGAAGGTTTTATCTCTTTTAAAACACATCTCCTCTTTCTTGTCAAAGGGCAGATATGCATAGGGGGAAAAAAGGAGGGGGTGTTGAACATAGCCCAGTGGCTACTGTGAAGCAGTGACTCCTGTGAGCTTTGATAAGCTCTGTTGCCTGAATCAACAAAGATAAGAATGGATCTCATTATCGGGGAATAGAAGACAGAAGCGAATCAGACAGAGCTGTCCAATTATCACTCAAAGTCTTGTACTTGTCACCTTGACGGCTTGTTAAAATCTACAAAGTGGGCAGCAATCGTAATCAAGTGGAAGGTCATGGGGCATGTAGTCATTCTGACCCTCACGCGGGACTCCTGGCTATGGAAGCATCTGTGAAACACACGGCATGCGTTGGACATTATAAAATGATGTCTTCACTCGGACTCTGCCAGCATCAACAGACTACAAAGGAGAATGGAAATGGTCTGTATACCTTTTGCTACATTAGCAGTTGCATAATTTCCTTCCCCAAAATAGCATATCCCCCTTGTGGCAATGAACATGACAAGAGGAGATGATGACAGATGAGAGAGACACAGGCTTTGCCTATTTGTTACAGTCTGACAGCGTCACGTTAACAGACAAAACATCATAATCATTACTGACATGCTGTTAAGAGGCTGTTACTTGGGAGGTATTTAAATCTCTTTTGGTGTGTGTGTAATCCAGTGTAATATAACAGATCACTGATATTGTAAAGGACTAAAACCATCTGTTGCATGTGTTTACAACTAGCCCCTAGTAACTATTGCTTGCACATGTAAAATGTATCCTAAATTTATTTATGCTAAAATTAACATGCAGGGCATTAAAAGCTGCACCTCCATCTGTATTCAAAAACATCCGGAGCTTGCTGAGAAACACTTTCAATGGTACACCGTCAACTGACGAGTCAGCAGATGATTGTGGTCAAACAGCGCAAATAAAAAACTATATTAAGAAATAAAAAAACAATAACAAAAAAAGCATAAAGTGAAGACATCTGTTTCATGCTCACGGTATACTCTTTTTATTTGAGATTTCTTTACTGTAATATACATGCAAAAAAGAGATTATGTTAAAAACCACAATCTAGTGTTGTCCTGCTGTCAGCCATGTTCTAATGGAGGAATTCAAATTGATGATTCCCCTTTTTGCTTTTCAGCTTTGCTTGCACTCAAATTTCTACCGACATACATGAAAGAAGAAACATCCATGACCACTTACGTCTACAAAATATTTCATAATGGGATATTTCTTATTGCCAAATGTTTGTTGCATATATTTGTTACATATGTTGATGTAGTAATGTACATGTTTGTGTACATTAGGACATTCTTCCACTGTACTGTGCTTTACAATTGCAAACTTATTTATAAACTCAATCAAAATCTGGCCGCTGATTGGCGTATGAATGCAAAGATAGTGATTTGCCCGAGGCTGTTGCACGACACCATTTCAACTGCAGAACAAATGAAATTCACTCACCAATATAGAGTGAAGAGTCTTTCCTTCTTACGTGGTCATCTATGTAGGACACGCCCAGAGGCTGCACGGGTGTGGCTCCAATCCCCAGCAGAACCTGAGCACCAATCAGCAGCAGGTACATCATGTTGGTGTTGGCTCTATTCCCACACAGCTCATCATCCAGCTCCCTCGTGGAGGCATTGGAGCACATGTCCCGACCCGAGTCCTTCCTCCACATGCCTGTGCTTATGTACTCATACTGATTGGTGAGGAACTCAGGCAGTGCTGAAAGCAGGGCCCCTAGTGCCATGACGATACCCCCACAGCCAATCAGGCGTGGCCTGTGGGCCCTAGCTCCGAAGTAACTGACGAACAGGATGAGGGCGAGGTTGCCAATCTCAAAGCTGCTGGCGATCACACCCACATCGGCACTCTGAAGGCTGAATCGGCGTTCCAGTGTGGTCAGGACACTCACCTGCAAAATTTACACACGGTCTTAGTTTGAATTTTAAAATGGCTAAAGATGCATATAACAAAATACCAATTCATTAGAGCTCCAGGTCAAGGTTGTTTTTGAATAGTGTCACCTTCAGCATGGGGTTCTGACCTAGGTCTCTGAATGGCTGTTAGGGTTAGGATTAGAGTTTGGGTCTGACAATGTCTACCATCAAAAGAGCATGGTAAATTAAAATGTCCTGAAGTGAATTCATTTAAACTGGACTAAACAAAATAAAATAATCCCCACCCTAAACCACCCAAGGGCTACAAAAACAATATAGACCAACACATGACCATCAGGACCAACACATGACCATCAGGACCAACACATGCATACAGACATATTACAAGTTGTCTAAGTGTGCTGGAGTAGAGTGGTTTGATGTCATTGTGGTGTGTGTCGCTCACTCTGAAAATGAAAATAGCACTTAAAATAATTTATTTCACAAATAATTTATTATCTACAAATTGCATCCAAGCAGTGAGTAGTTGCTGATGAATTTCTGTTCAGATCTTTCTGTTGTATCTGCCCTGCATAGGGGTGGCTAGACGCCTTGTCTTAAGCCCGACAGTCTTGTCTCTCAGATCCCTGTTGTCTGTCCAGCAGATCTCCTGTCATCCTTCTGGTATGAATGGCTTTCCACTGATCAATATTATATGGGTCACATTATCAATATGGGTCACACATTTTGTGTTGTAGTGTTGTACCTGTGCCCTCTACTTTCAGGAGTTATTATTGCTAACATTACTATTAACCAGAACATGCTAACCGATTTCCATTTGTTATGACTGTAATCATGTTATCGTTTTATTTTTTACATTTAAACTTATATTAAGAAGATTTAAATTTCTGTTTACATAAAATTGTACTCTTTATACTAACTTTGGTCGGTCAGCTTTACAAACTGACCAAAAGGATAATCAGGAAGAGTTCTGATGTATGGAAACCAGGGTCCACTCTTTTACTGCAATCTGTTAGCACACTATTTAAAGACATTCAGGAAAGTGTCCTAGAAAGGGCATTCCACTCCCTAAGCTCTAACAGCAGATTGTCTCATCTGTCCTTCGTGCAAAGGGCTATAAACAGAGAGAGTGAGCCGATTGTGTAGAAACCCATAAGAAAGCTGACAGGAACATCAGTGCTGAGGTATGAACGTCATTACACAATAGGAAAGGATTCAGATTCAGCCTTAAACCAGAATATGAGCAATCAAAGGCAATATCACCATACAGCTTACATAACACACTGAGGAAAAGCTGCAGTGCATTCCATATAGGAAGATTTTAAATGTGTGAAAAAAGAAAAAACAATTCTAGCCAACTTCTACCAGATGAGCTTGGTGGACAGAATTTTAGCTAGGTGAGCTTTTTCTTATGATTGAGTGTGTGTGTGTGTGTGTGTGTGTGTGTGTGTGTGTGCGTGTGCGCGTGTGCGCATCTTATCACAGTTGCCAGGGCCAGAGACATGGCAGGCCACCAGTTCTGGAAGCGTGACGAGAGGACGAGGTGAGGACATCACAGAGCTGTCCACATCCCCATCTGCTCCTTCTCTCTCTCTCTTTCTCTCTCTCTATACCAAGGCCCTGTAACCTGTTGATGGAATAGCTAGGCTGCTCTGCATAGATCAGCGTACGCCCGAAGGCCTGCCGCTTCACCATAACATGGCTGGAGGTCTGCCATCTGCATTGCCAAGCTATGTTTAGCCGCAGACCAGCTGAAGCGCCCATCCCTACTGAGCATGCATATCCACCCTGAGCCATCATTCATTTACCCCCCCTTTCCAAACAGTTAGCCATCACAAACAACCCAATCCACAAACGGACAAAGACACAAAAATAAATAAATAAAATAGCTGTAACGCAGCTTTGCTAACAAGCGAGACGGCAGGGTTGAAAGTTAGCATTCCACAGCGCAACAACAAAACCAGTTTGGTGTGTTTTAATTTAGCACCTTGAAACCTGGGATGCAGGAGAGCCATTGCATCAAATCTGTCTAGAAGTGTTTATATTCGTGGCACGTCGTCTCAAAATTTACTTGCATAATCAACATGAAAGGGATCAAAGCACGTTTTAACTTTCCATCACCATTGCTTGGGGTTCCTGTAAACTGTAAGGTTCCTTCGGAGATCAGAATCATTTCCCAAGCTGTGTGAAAGCACGGACCATACATACTAGCTCATTCGAAATCATGTCAGCTACGATAGATACATTTTGCCAGTTCAAAGAAATAGCAACATATGAGGTCTTACTGAGGGTTAATTTTGGGTTTATGTTCCTCTTTGTGTTTAACTAGGACTTTACATAAGCGTTGATATTAAAAGGTGCTGTGATGCTTTAACAGTGAACCTGAGAGACAGGACAACTACACGAAATGCACCACTACAGCACATGGAAAGATGAAGCTTTTAGAACTAAAGGCATGCATACGAGATGCCCAACACAGCAGGTATCTGGGCCTTTGAGACACAAACCAAAGTAACTAAAGCTCAAATATTATTCAGTAGCGGGTAGCGTCTTTTACAGTCTGTGCTTTTACAGCGGTGCTTCAAAAACAGTTCCAGATTCAGGTCAAAAAAGTTATACTGAATTGACACTTTGACCAAAAATAATAATGTCATTAATAACAAAGACAAGCAGTGGAACCGGTCACCTTTGTGTAAGTGTATCCAACCAAATGCATAATCTCACCTCACACACAATTAGCCTTTTACTGTTTTGGGGTGATATATCTCTTCAAAGAACTGATTGTGGCTTTTTTCTTTTTTTTTTTAGGGCCAATTACACAAACAGTATGTAGACGGTCTCAGTAACCATGCATATAGCTTTGGCCTCACCCTTAAGAATTAGGTAAGACCCGAGATGACTCTTGCATTTCAAACACTAATACCATTTATTATTTTAATCCTACTGAGGGGGAGACTGGCAGTTTGCACAAGGCTAAATGTCACGGCTGGGTCAAACAGCCTCTCCTGCTGCCCCAGCCTGGTGTCAGGCACATGCAAATTCAGCAGGTGCACAGTGAATGGGAAGTCATGCAGCTTCAGAAAAGCTGATGGTGTGCTGTGTGGCCTGCATTTGTTTGTTTATCATCCACGGCCTCTGCAAGGGGACGTTTGCAGACTTTGGCCGCTCCTCTGCATCTGCTGGGCAAAGCTAACATGAAAAGGGAGGAGCAGGCAGCACAGGGGATCTCTCCTCCGTTAGTGTCATCTTCTCTGGCTGCACTTTGGAGTAATGGTGACACGCCAAACGCCAGCAGGTGCAGGAACAGTAAATTCTGTTTATAAATGAAAACAGGTTTTATATAACGATTTTAGTTTGAATCCGAGCACAAGAGGCTGCAATTAAAGCATTTAATATTATGCACTCCATCAGAATTGAGTACTCGTAGTTATAGCCTTATTAGCATTATTAAGCAAGTAAGAGTTTAATGAGTCATATTGATTGCATGGTCTGTGAGCAGTCTGATGTGATAAGACTCATTGATGCAGTCTGAGAAATCACCCGTCATCCCCACAAAGCATGCCGCAGAGAACCTTCCAAACACTGACCAAACAAACGACCAATCACTGACCAAACAAAGGACCAAACATTGACCAAACAAAGAACCAATCAAATGTTAACATGCGCCTGCAAGCTCAGGTGTGTGCTTGTCAACAAGAATATGCAAGAAGCCTGCCCATTAACATTAGTTCATACAAGTATAAAGGGCTCATATCTATGCATGTCATATACAATCTTCATGAATCACATTTAATAAATGAAACTATTTATCATTCTAAAGCTACATTAAATAATATATATATATATATATATATATATATATATATATATATATATATATATATATATATATTATCCCAGGAAGGAAGACAAACTCTGAAAACTTTATTGTACAGTACCCATAATCTTAAGTCACAGGGTTGGGAAAAAGGACTTAAACCAGTCTGTGCTGCTTTGGTTCGCATAACTCAGACTTTCCATCCACTGGGAACAAGTCCAATCCGGACCAAATGTGCCCCTTTGGAGAGATTTCTTGTGATATCTTGTGGTTAAGTGGCACAGAATGGATTGGAATGTATTCTCCATATAAGGTCTGAGCACTGCAGTTTAGTTTTTACTGTTGCACACTGTAGAAAGACGTACTGCAGCATTTTCATCAACACAGTATGCCATCAGAGCAGAGCCACTGGTTTGTATGTTCTTCTGATTCAAATGCTTTTACTGGAATTGCATCCATGTCACTGAATGTCACAGCTCACTAGGTAGCTGCAGAGTTTAGCTTAGTCTGATCAGATGGGGGTAGCGTTGTATACAACGAACACCCCAGTGCTGATGTTTGGATGTGTTCAAATCTGTGGGTCTTAACATATCCACCTGTGCCATCAAACAAACATGTTTCATACGCTAACGTGTATTAAATGTAGGTGTGATGTTTTCATAAAGAATTATTGCAGTGCAGACATCACTAATGAACTGGCTGGTAACACATTAGTTTGAACAGTAATCCTGCGCTTTTTAATACACAATCATAGGCTGTTCTTACGGTGTCATCTTGTAAGTTTTCATGCAAGACTAATAACATTCTTGTGATGTCATAGTCTGCGCATGTTTACGGCAAACTGGATTACTGTAAAACTACTGTGTATATGCTATCCAACAGTATGGACGCACAGTCTTCAGTAAAAAGCCTTCCTAATCCCAGTTATATGTATTCGGAAACACACATCCATAGCGCGAAGAACGTTATTTAAAAGGTTTAGGCCTTCACCATTTGTAACAGAATTCAAAAGTAAACGCGAAAAGCCACGTATCACTTACCAAGTATGCTCCAACTGTACCCTGCGCCAACATAAGGGCACATTCCGACACCAGGAATATTTTAATATTAGAAAAGCATGAAGTCTTCTTCTTGATGTCATCTCGTTGTGTATCTACCGAGCTCCTTTCTGAGCACCTCTGTTTTTTTACCTGCATCCTAGGCGAGTCGGTGAGCCGCCGGCAGCTTACAAACGCAAGGAGAAACGAACGGGAGGGTGAACGACTGCCCGGGCATAAACATAAGCTACACCGCGGCCGCGTTCCCAAACGGAGAACTGCTACTCCTCTCTGTCTAAACGGAAGTCACAAGCGTGACTGTATTATTTACAGCCAGAATCTGGAGTTCAGCCCTGTGACAGGTTGTATTCATTACAACTCCGACGATGAATGGAGACGCACGAAAACACAGAACTACCGGACGCTGTGCTTGAGGAAACTGAAGATGAACTGATGCCGGTATAATTTTGAAACACCATTTTCTTCCCTTTTTGACGATTCACCGAAGGCTCAACGAATCAAGGCTGTCTCGACGCGTGTTGTAATTCTCAGCCTTTCCGACTGCAGCGTCACTACGTCTGGCCCACATGCCATACTCCCCTAGGTTATGTCGCGTATGTGAACATGCACTTCGCTTCAGTGCGGTGTACTGCTTGTTTCCACACAGACTTCTGTAGTGGCGCTGTGTCGCACGCACCACGAAATTGCTCTCTCTCTCTCGCTTAGTCTCTCTCTCTCGCTCTCTCTCTCTCAGTCTCTCTCTCTCTCTCACACACACACACACACGCTGATTCAACTTTAGAGTGCGCAATGCGACTTGGAATTAAAATTGTTACTTTACGCAGCATATATATATATATATATATATATATATATATATATATATATATATATGTGTGTGTGTGTGTGTGTGGGGGGGGGGGGGTAGAAAAACAACTCAGCAAATATAGATACATCCAAGCTTACGTTACAGGAAATTACAATATATTAGCCAGTGATGTGCGCACAGAACGCTGCAATAGGCCGAGCGCGGAGCCACTTCCTTGCTTCAACACACCTAATCTGAGTCATGAATGGTTAGTAATTAGCTGATGAGTCGGGCGCTTTAAATCACAGAAGGCACTCTGCAGTGTTGGGGCTCCTCCAGTACTGCTGTCGCACTTGCCTGAACTGAAATACAAACTGAATGCTTAACTTGCCACGGAGATCTTCGTGATGTCATAGTTTACACTTTGATCATCATCTTTGCTGAATCAAGATTCAATGGCACTGAAATATCCGCACGCTCAATTATCTGACCCATTCGTAGAGCTATGTATTAAGGATTACTGTATATTTTTAGTTATCAACACATTTTGAAACAACTTAAACTGTCAAACTGAGAAATGAGCCAAAACAAATCCAACATGCCAAAATATATTGGCTCCATCTTGGGTCCATAGCGCATTCATTCTTATCAAGCTAGACATGAGATAAGTAAACACGTGCCTTCAGGTGCACATGGAGACTTTGCATCTTTCCAAGCTCAGACTGGTCAGATTCCTTTAAAATTGGACTATTTATATAATTTGAAGAATGGAGTCCCCTTTTCACTGGAGTCATATTGTTTCAGAACTGCATAGCTCTAATAGAGGAAACTGACATATTAATTGAATACATTTGACTACATTTACTGAATTGCTCAATTGCTTTTTCTGTACTGCGAAAACAGGAAGCCCCATTCAACTCTCATATAGAATACAGAACATCTAACATTTCGTCCTTTGAGTATCCTATGTATGTTGTCATCTGGGACAAAGTGGGTTTTCACCATGGTCAAAGAGTACAAGAGTGGTTTCATCAATAACCACCATTTCATAAATGTATGCCTTCCACCATAGTCCCCCTTCCTAAACCCCATTGAGGAATTATCAGCATGGTGGTGGAAGATTTATGACAAAACCCATAAACCCAGGAAAATCTACTCCAGTCAGCGGATACAGTATGCAATGTCATAAGAGTTGATTCTTATCAAGGCTGGATTTGGCATTCAAAAGGATTCTTTCCCTGTTGTCTAGCAAGGGAGAATATTGTTTGTGATGTAGATGAAGTCTTATGGCCTGACCCAGCACAGGAGTATGGCACTCAGGCACAATGAATGACTGGCATTGTGTCCTGTACATACAAATATATTGCAGTTCATATGCTATATTTCTGTCTTTGTTGGTTTTGCAGTATAAATACATAAATTCATGAGTAAACACTTTTCATAAATTCAAGTTTCCTTTTGTCCCGCTATGCTAAAAGCACAGTATTTTGCAATGTGTCATTTGATGGCAGTGTTTAGTTTTGAGCAAAGATAAAATAGTTGGAGTCAATTGATTTTGCAAAGACAAGTTAGAGGCTTTGAGTTCACTGTTTTGAGAAAATGAAAGATTTCAGGAAATATGTTTTAGCAACTCAGAAAAACTGTAATAATCAGCTAGTGTGTAACATAGGGAGACGGCTGTCAGTGTTCACACGTTAAAACTCTTCAGTGTTGCCAAGGGAGGGCTTCCAAAGATCTTCAGAAGCTCCGACTGTAATTCAGAGTAAACACAATAGACAAATACACAAATATACATGTATTATGTTTAATACATTTTTCAAAGTCTGGTGCTCTTTCTCAAATGACACAAATTCAACATTAAATGGCACAAAAAACAAACAAACTGAACTGCTGATTCAGTATACAGACACAAAACAGTAGAGTTGCTGTCAATTGCTGACACACCATTTATGTTTTCTGTCATTAAAGTGTTGGGGAAAATATGGGCAACTCGTTATTATTATTTATAAAATTATTTTACTATTTCCCCACAGGTAATTAACAATAAGAAGATGAAAATATTTCTGAAGGCATGTGATGGTAGCAATATTTATTTCCTCATCCTGACTTGATACTGAAACTTGAAATTTAAATTCCAATTTATATATAGTCATTCAGGTGAAACCTTCCAGTTGTGAGTATGTGTTTTAAATCTGACGCCCACAGACAAGCAGGATGCTGTGTATTATGTCTCTATTTGTGGCAAACTTAAATGTGTAGGTATGTAGGGTGTGTTATTTGTGTGTCTCTTCTAGGTCCCTTGCTGACATTCAAGTCCGTGCCAGGTTTTACATCTTTGTGTGATCCAGGATCCACATGGCCCTCACCAGACCATGAGACCAGCCATCCTGTGTATGTACACACCCCATCAGAAGAGGAAGAGGAGGGAGAGAACAGAATGGAGAGAGAAGGCTAATGATGAATAGAGACTAGTGACCTGTGGCTGTGATAGAAGGTTAGAGACACGCGCTGGTATTTTGAGTATGACTGTTTTCCTCCATTTATGGTGTCATCTTTGCTTCTCCACTTCTGGTTCATGGCCACTGTTGGACATAGTACATTCATGTGCAATAGTCTCATGCTGTGCACTTGTAGTGTTGGCTACTGTTTTCTTTGGGTGTGGGTTTTTCCTCTGTCTGTAGTTTTCAAGAATAAAGGTTTGTGACTTTAATTTTGTGGGTTTAGTTTAGTTTAGTTTAGTTTTGTAGAAATGGTTTTGGAATGAGGCTGAAGACTTTCATGCAGGTGATCGGGTGACACTGGTTTTCATATATTCAATACACAAATTTAGAAAAGCTCTGCTTGTTTTTGGTCATTGTGTCTGGTTCTCTTATCCATTTGTTTGTTGTTATTTACATTATTTACATATTGTCATGACCACCTGCCTAGACGTAGTCATATGTTCATATAGACATATGTTCATACAGACTATACAATGAAACATCCATACTGAAAGTTCAAATATGATTAGAACAGTCAGGAGTTCTATGCGTCATATGAGAGAGAGAGAGAGAAAGAGAGAGAGATGCATGTGCTTCAGCATTACAACAGCAACAATAGCATTTAAAGTGAGCATTCACAGTGCAGATGGTGGCTGTGATGAGGGCAGTTCGAACTGCACAGCATCAAAATGACAGTCATTCCACAGCCATTAGCGCCTGTGCCAGGACGACATGGAGCAGTCCTCACGGACACTTAAACGTTTACTATTTCAGATCTTCGGAAACGAGTTCTATATAGTCACATCACACAGTTTAGCTCAAATTGAACAAGGTTTTTTTTTTTTTTATATATAAAGAGCAGTTATCGCCGAGAACTTATACACCTCCTAGTTAGTCTTCTCACCTCCTGTCGCTCAGTGCTGAGGTGATCAAGGCTGCATCTGACATGGCTCTCCATTCACACTACGTGGTGTCTTACAGGGAGTGTGAAAGTGCTCAGAACGGGCTTCACATGTATGTGCTGGGGGTTGTTTTTGAAGCAGAAAGATGGCATAACTCCTTATGATGCACCAGTGTGCCCACAGTCTGGGATAGAAACGGGAGAATGTGAAATCACGGGCTGCCGCATGCTTTGAGAGGTAATGGGCCTTCATCTAGCCAGGGTTGATGCTGATGTAGTCTCAGTCCTCCTGCCAACAGCCGTGCACAGAGCTGATGACACATTTCTGCATTCTGTTACCATGGCGAATAATGAAGCAACAGAGCTATTAAGTCATGAGAAAAGGCCACTCTTTCCTCATATTCCCTTAACCCGCCGGTATTACGAGCAATGGAGTAACTGCAAACCACTGTGAGTGGGAGCCTCAATATTATGTTCAAAAATTTCCTAGTTCTGCACTTGACAATTAATTAATGAACAGATTTATCGTTTTGGATTTTGACTATATTGGCTACAGTGCACAGCAGCAGACTGTGATGTTGTAGTCTGTAAGAGGTGAGTCACAGTCTGGTATTTGAATAAGAATGTCAGCGTGTATATGAACGTGTGTGTGTGTGTGTGTGTGTGTATATGTGTGTGTGTGCGTACGTGCCTGCATACTTGTGCGTGCGGGCTTGTGCGTGCGGGCTTGTGCGTGCGGGCTTGTGCGCGTGTCTGTGTGTGTGTGTGTATGGATTTGTTGCTACATTCTATTGCATTTGTTTCCTTAGCTTGTATGAATCAGAAGTAGAGCAGCAGGGTTGTGTGGGTGGACCACCCAGCGGCTGAGCCCTCCAGAACCCAAGACTCCCAGAGCCCTGAGCCCCCCAGAGCCCTGAGACCCCCAGAGCCTCAAGCCCCCCAGAGCCCAAGACCCCCAGAGCCTCAAGCCCCCCAGAGCCCTGATCCCCCCAGAGCCTCGAGCCCCACAGAGCCCTGAGACCCCCAGAGCCCCAAGCTGTATGATTGGCAAATATATGGCAAATGAATGCAGCTGCCTTGAAAGAGCATGTAGAGATAGCACTTAGAATATGAGCCATTGCCAAGAAGTTGCCAGATCGTCCAGACAGGAAGGTGTAGAGGCAGAGGGAGAGAACCATTCATTAGTGACCTTTGAAGCACTGCACAAGGCTAAAACACAGCTTAAAGGAACAGTGAGAGGTAATTGTTGTAAACATGTAAACATTGTAATAAATTAAAAGGGTACTGTGCAAGGCTTGAACTGAATGGCGCCTGCTACCTGCTGGAACCTCCATTAAGACAGGCGCGCAGAAGGGGGTTGCGGCGGCCTGCTTTATGTGCTATGTGCTGTGGAGGATGTCTCTCCTGGGGACTATACTTCAACACTAGATGGAAAAGCAGAAGAGCTGTGAAATTGAATTGTACTTTAACAGTCTGCCTGTACAGTCCTTAGCCAAACTAGGCTCCATGGTAAAAAATAATGGTATCTCAAGCCATTATGATAAAACCAATGTCACAAATTCACATTTTGAGGTTTTATCAAAGAAAGTGTGTGTGTGTGTGTGTGTGTGTGGGGCGGGGTGGGGGTGGTGGGGTTGAGGTTAGCGCATTTTGTCCCGATGGCGGATTTGATTGGAAGGTATTACACCTCTACTGGTTTGGGAAAGATCTTCTCTTTCTGCTCCAGTCCCTGCTACCTGCTTCTGTTGCCTCTCAGACTCGTATTCCCCCCTCTCTCTCTCTGTCATTCACCATCGAGAGATCAGAGTTACTTTGAATCTCTTTATATGCAATGCAATAATGCCTGCACCCTAGGGACTAATGCTACACACAGAGGAAGTGACAAGCGACAACAACGATAAAAAACAAACAAACAAAAAACACAGCTGCATCATGGTGTCTGCCCCGATGATACAGAACACAAACATCTATTATCCACATCTGGCCCCAGACACACTTTAACAACACTACACAAAAGGACAGTTAGATTTAATCAATGTAGAACCTAAGCTGTAGTATAGCAAACCAATCTGAGAGGAAACTGGCATCTTCACTCACTCATGATCACGAACGGAAACATGAGCAATGCAGTGTGAACACACACAAGCGGACAGCGAGCGCTTCCATTATCATCCACATGGCCCATGAATTTCTCACGTGGGCTGAGAGGGGACATCACAATTGTCAAAGGGATGACAAAGTGCTTTAATGTTCCAGGGCTTCAATAACCCACCAATAATCAATAATCCTCTCCTTCGCCCCTGACACCACCTTCGCTTCTACCATTTTGCTGGATTATCACTGTCATTTCAATATGAAAATCATATTTATGGACAGAGAGATAAACAGGATGGATTAACTTCAGGAAACAGAAGCCATTATATAGGGATTATCTGCAAAATATTGTCTGTGATATCTTCTGAAAGTCCACCAGAAAAACAGGATTAGGATACTGCTCTTCTCCCATTTAGTCTTAGTTTCCATAGCAACTGCCATTGTAAGATTTTTTTTTTTGCAAGACTGGAATCTTAGGACAGATGAGATGAGGTCCATTCAGTTACACTGTAACTCATTAACGTCATACACGTAATGCCTGACTGATACACTAACAGAAAAGTTGATACTGACAGAAAAAAGTGTGAAGTATTTCATCCAGCTTTCATCCGGGGTGTACTGTGTCACTTCTGCAATACAAATTCCTGTTAATAGGGTTTATATCAGTAAATTATTGCAATCAGTGATACTGTGGCAGAACACTAATGCAACGAGACCCTGCTGGGCTGGTACGTGTCTGACACCTGGCGCTCAGAAACTGACCACTGATGATGACTTTAACACAAACAGCTCATGACTACATGTAGGATAGAGCCTCTGTAACAGTGCCCTACAAGGTGTTTCTAGAAAATAAATGTCTAAAGCAGTTGGTGTGAGTACATGATCATGAAAGAAGTAAATATTTATCTGTGTAATAAGCCTGTGTTTGCACAGGTATCGAGAATCATCTGCATATTTGAGAATCTCTCTCCGAGATACCTAAGGACATAGTCTATAATCCAATCAGATTAAATGGATATTAAGCAAAACCTAAGGTTATTTTCAAATGATATTTGGACTGTAAACATCATCCTAATTGTTTGAAAAAGAGCCACATCCCAGGGTCTAATCTAACCCAAAAGCCGCAGTGTAGCCGTATAACTTCAGAAGACTTGGCCAGTACCATGATGGTCAGGGGGAGACTTCGATTCAGCAATGAGGAGAAGGTGTGGTGTTCCAAAACGTCTACTGGTTCCCAAGGATGATTTGAACAGGGAAGTTGCGCTCATAGTCCTCTGGTCAAACGGCACTCACAGGAGGGCCCAGTGTCTCCTCTCCTACTTCCGAGAGAACCTACTGTTCATTTTGCCAATTCTGATACATGTGATTCATCTCAGCAGCCAATTAGCAAGCCCTTCATGAGCTGAATAAGCTGGAGGAGAACTGGGGGAACACAGAAGGGTGCTCTACATGTGTGTGCCAAGGCCTGGCACAGAGAAACACCCCTGCTCTCATATACTTAATGAGCAACCTCTAGTTATTCATCTTGCAAAAAATAAGTCATGATTCTAGAATGTGGTTTTCTTGCTTGTTTTTGACTCTGCTGTGAAACATTTAGCAGTACGACTTCCCGAGCTTTTTTATTGGAAATTATTACTGATCTGACTTAACACATCAGACAGAGCCAAATGTAGTAAGGCAGGCCTGCAGCACGGTCCACACACCTGCTTGTCAAGCCTTATCACCAAGCAATACAAAATGCCTCCCAGACACTCTGCCGTTCTGCTCTTCAAGCACTCAGAGATAAGCATAACCAGAATTACTGTGAAACCTCAAATGATCCGTACAAAATGACTCCTGTGGCCTTTGCCCTGTGAATTTGAAATTCTCTATTAGAATGGAATAAATCCAGATTGAGCAGGCATGTCAACTCATGACATAGCTCTTACTTTTACAGTCGACATTTTACAAACACAATGCCAGATTCACTCCATATCTAGCGGTGAAGATCTATTAAAGCAATGAAACTCACATTTTACATTTTTGAAGCCTGCACGTTTATAATTTTCTACACGTAACCAATTTTAACACATATCGCAATGCGTTTCTCTTTTATTTACGGTTATTGTTCAGTGCTTGTGTCATTTGGCTATTTAAATCTTCCATATCACCAGTGAGGAAAACATGTGGATGAAATAGGGATGAAAACGGCCTGCTGTTTCAAAAAGTGCAAACCCAGACTCTGTTCCTCTGAAATCCGTGCTGCATTAGTATAAATCAGCTGCCAGTGGTGTGCATTAGCGGGAACACACACAGCACCCACCAGGAGCTGTCTGCTCTAATGACCAGAAACACAATGCTGGCTTTCACATTACACTAATGCACCTCATGGTTCAGTCCCAGCATGGCATTATGACAATGTTATGTAGGCCATATATATAAACTGGGAATATAATGGATCAACATGAGGATACCAGGGCGGAAATCAATACACATTTAATTAAATGGTCATTCTTTGGCCAGAGCAATAAACAGTACATGATGGCTTTGAAAAGATGACCTGTCACAACAGAAGTGGGACTGTGTGCTGTGTGATGTGTGTGTGTGTGTAAGTCCTTGGGGGGTCCCAGCACACTAGAGTCTTGTGTTTTCTCTGTTCTACACTCAGTATGATCCTTCAAGCCAGCAGGCCATCGACTGTAACAGAGCACGCATTTTAGAGCTTGGTGAAGGCAAGACATACACAGTGAAGGGATGTGTTACCACGAAAGGAGTCAAAACAGCACCGCAACACTGATTTTTGCATAAAAAAGGTGAATATATCCGTCACCATGTCTGGGTGTAAAACATAATAGAAGCAACTAAAACATACAAAACAAAAGAAAGAACATTGTTGAAAATAATAGCTTAATGATGCATAGTCTGAATAGCAGACAACGGGTAAAGATAATTAATGAAGCCAAAGTATATATAGATATATGTCATGTGTCAGCATCTCTCTCTATATAAATCTTTCATTGTTTTTTCTTTTTCTCTTATTGTCATTCATTTTCTCCCGCTCTTCCTCTTTCTTCTGTTCTCTTTGTTCTCTTTATTTCATTCCATCTGTCTCCATTTCTCTGTATACCTCTTTCTCTATTTCATTCCTTTTCTCTCTCTCTCTTTATCTCTCTCTCTCTTTCTCTCTCTCTCTCTCTCTCTCTCTCCCCACTAGAAGCTTGTTGTAGCTGTCTCCATCAGGCAGGTGCTGGATGAATGTTGCCCCAGGCACTACATAATCATCTGCTACTACACACCAGCCTACATTTTTTTCACCTAGTGCATGCATGTGTGTGTGTGTGTGTGTGTCCATGTGTGCATGTATATGCATGTCCGTGCGCTTCTGTGCGTTGGTGGGATGCAGGTGGAATCTCTCAAGACACGGGCGGTCACAAAGGAAGCAGCTCCTTCAAGGATATTAAGTGTTCTGCATTCAATAAGGGTCTCAGTACATTTAACATCTCCCTCCCCTAAATGAGACCAGAGTGCACAGCACAGACACAGAACGCTCAGCTCCTCCAACTCCCCAGACACCGCCAGTCCAAAATGTTCAGTAACATTTGGTGTAAAAAGGAAACAACTGTTAAGCATGGCGAAAGAAAAACATATTCAAAATCTTTGGACTATCTCACCCTGAATAAGTCAAACTGTTCAAGCAATGTCAGGTCTACAAAGAGACGAGCAGACTTCAAACATCTAAAGGGACAGTGTTGTTGGGTACTGGGCTCGGTCACTGATTGTCAGGATAGCAAAATGCCAGAACTCTTCTTTTTTCAGCCTGGGAGGCCTTGGCTATTAATAGTGTCGCAGTATCCGTCCAGAGTTCAGACTGGTGTTCACAGAGACCCTGTCTATTTTTGACCCCCCCACCCCCTACCCCCCAATATCAATGGAGAAGCCAGGCATGTGTTTTTAAACTTCTAACACTGGCACTGCAGGAAGAGGTCAAATCTAGAGCACTGGACATACGATGAGGTCTGACACCCTTCCTGAATAATGTCATGGGTTATGCTTCCACATGTGTCCTGCTCTCTGGCTCTGCACTTAACCATTATGGACACACTCCACAGCACACTCCACTATACACTCCACCATACACTCCACAACACACTCCACGACACACTCCACCATTTACTCCACAACACACTCCACCATATACTCCACAACACACTCCACAACACACTCCACCATTTACTCCACGACACACTCCACCATACACTCCACAACACACTCCACAGCACACTCCACTATACACTCCACCATACACTCCACAACACACTCCACGACACACTCCACCATTTACTCCACAACACACTCCACCATATACTCCACAACACACTCCACTCCACCATACACTCCTCCACCATACACTCCACAACACACTCCACAGCACACTCCACTATACACTCCACCATACACTCCACAACACACTCCACAACACACTCCACCATATACTCCACAACACACTCCACCATACACTCCACAACACACTCCACCATATACTCCACAACACACTCCACAGCACACTCCACTATACACTCCACCATACACTCCACAACACACTCCACAACACACTCCACCATATACTCCACAACACACTCCACCATACACTCCACAACACACTCCACCATACACTCCACAACACACTCCACCATACACTCCACAACACACTCCACCATACACTCCACAACACACTCCACCATATACTCCACAACACACTCCACCATTTACTCCACGACACACTCCACCATACACTCCACAACACACTCCACCATATACTCCACAACACACTCCACCATTTACTCCACGACACACTCCACCATACACTCCACAACACACTCCACAACACACTCCACCATACACTCCACAACACACTCCACCATACACTCCACAACACACTCCACCATATACTCCACAACACACTCCACAACACACTCCACAGTTTACTTCACGTATGAATATATCCAAATATTTACATATTTCCAAGACTGAAACAAAATGATTTAATGCAGAACATAATTAAAAAATGAATCAGTTACATAATGACTGTAAAGGGAGACACAGTTAAACTCCTGTATGGGTGAAGCTTGCATGATGGTTTTATCGCACTGTAAACACCAAATGGACCATCAGCCAGAATCACACTTAACATACTTTCTGTTCACATACCTGGGGGAGATTTAAAAAGAGGCACCATGAGGCACCATATCACTTCTATTGAATTGGTAATGGCAGATCTGTCTTGGATCATTCTCCAAACGGCTGCTGATGTCCTACAAATCTCCCAAAATGCATTTTTTCAAGTTAATGTTTTGACAAACATGTTTATCACAAGTCAAATTGTGTATTTTCCAGGGAAGGGTGGAATAGAACTGTATTATATGCATGAGCAGTGAGATAAGAACAGAGAACTCAGGTTGTCATGCTGCTAACAACCAGAGGCCAAATACCATCCCACTTCACCTCTGACAGGACAAAAGCAAAGACAAGGGCCATATGAAGCCCAGTCTCGCTGTAGCACTGCGGCCTGTGTGTTGACAGAGATAGAAAACAGGGCAAGCCACCGTGACACACGGTTGAAAACCTGCCAAGGTCTTTAAGGCAGGTCAGACTGGTCCATGACAAAACAGCTGCTTCTGCAGTATCTCTTGCATTCTTCATTTCTCTGTGTACTATTGCTGGAGGCTTGTGATTGCATGATAACCTCCTCAATCATTTTCAGTTTCTGGTGAAAAGGAACAATCAGTGAGAAAGCTGGAAAAAAAATCCTTTAGGGACACACAGACGTGCTAAATTTAGTCATGATATTCTCTTCCAGAACCAAGTCAACAGGCCAGGGATTTGACAGTTTGCTGCTGAATTAAGCCAGATTGTGTTAGCACCTGGAAAACCTTACACTCAGCAGTGCTGTGGTTCTGCAGTGTTGAGGCTCTGCAGGGCTGTGGATCTGCACTGTTGCAGTGTTGAAGGGCTGTGGATCTGCAGTGTTGAGGCTCTGCAGGGCTGTGGATCTGCACTGTTGTGGCTCTGCAGGACTGTGGATCTGCAGTGTTGAGGCTCTGCAGGGCTGTGGATCTGCAGTGTTGTGGCTCTGCAGGACTGTGGATCTGCAGTGTTGAGGCTCTGCAGGGCTGTGGATCTGCAGTGTTGCACTGTTGTGGCTCTGCAGGACTGTGGATCTGCAGTGTTGAGGCTCTGCAGGGCTGTGGATCTGCAGTGTTGTGGCTCTGTGGATCTGCAGTGTTGTCGATGCGGAGGACTGTGGATCTGCAGTGTTGAGGCTCTGCAGGGCTGTGGATCTGCAGTGTTGTGGCTCTGCAGGGCTGTGGATCTGCAGTGTTGTGGCTCTGCAGGACTGTGGATCTGCAGTGTTGTGGCTCTGCAGGACTGTGGATCTGCAGTGTTGTGGCTCTGCAGGACTGTGGATCTGCAGTGTTGTGGCTCTGCAATGTTGTGGTTTTGCAGGACTGTGGGTCTACAGGACTGTGGGTCTACAGGACTGTGGCTCTGCAGGACTGAACAAGTTTTGTGTTTAACAGAACTCAGATATGACAAGGGCAAAAAACAAACATCACTGCTATATTCTAATATTGTATACAATACTATATCTACTATATTCTAGTCTACTGCTATATGAATTGTCAAAATCCTCCAGTAACAGGAATATGGAAACCTCTACTTAACTATACAGTCTCAGACCCTGTTAGTACTAACAGCTGTTAAATAACACAGGAAATCTACACGCTGAAGACATTTTTACATTCCTGTACTACTGAAAGTCTAGCTGGAGGAGCGTTAGCGGAACCTCTTCACGGGTATTTTTTTTACAGCTAATGTAGTACGCAGATACCTTACAGGGCTTGCATGACAAACCCAAACACATTATATTGGAAAAAAAACAGGACAATATTTCAAACAAAACAGGTTTGAATGGGGACTGTGACGACATACCACCAAATATGACTGTTACTGACAAGCTGTTGAATTATATGTGATATGTGATATTGTATTCAACACTTGACTTGTGGGAGTGAAATTCATGCTAAAATGTGCCTTCAAGGCACACCAGTTTAGAAAAACACATTACACAGAGGTGACTATAAATAATACACTGCACTGCTACTATATACTGTAATATAATATACTGCAGGCCACCAGAGAAGGCTAAAAACATTTACTGGCTTACGAACCGCACAACAGATCTGTTGGCATATCATCACTGCATTTAGTGATTTTCAAGGCAAAATTCTATTGCCCTTTCAAGCATGCTATGTAATAAGTTATCTACTTCACAGGAACATATAGCCTACTTAGGCGCGCTCAGAAGCCTAACATGCAAAGTCCCATTGACAGCTGGTTGATTATCTGCACTGCCAAAGTATTACATAATTTCGAAACTGCAAGGGGAGATGGGAAAATAGACTGCAAAAGGTGTGACTGTTCATCAGTGATATCAACCACAAGATCACGTTTACACAGGATCATGTTTACTAGTGAATGACGGACGTGTTCCATCTTTGGCAAACATTTTCCTGTTTTCCACTAACCGACACCTCCATGTCATGAGCAAGTTAAAGAATACCACAGCACTGGAGGACAGCATCAGGGAGCCGACGAAGGCATAGAACACTTAAACACAGAACAGTCTTTCAAATAGAAAAATGTAAATAAATGAATAAATAGATCATTGTAATAGAAAAGCTTGCTTAACAATCAAGAAAAGATGTTACAGAAATATACTCTTAATTTAATGATTTAATTTTATAGTTACATTGTACAGTTAAATATAAAGCTTCCAATAACACCAACTTTTAAAAATCAGGAATCAGCTGAAAATATCAATTATACTGAAAGCAATTTAACTCCACAAGCTATAGCAAACAGTATTATACTAACGGTGAAGTCCATTTGACAAGGCTCTGAAAAACTGGTGAGTGTTTTCATATCCCCTCTTTGAGCGTCCAGGTCACACTGTCGCCCCTTCACCGTACATCTGAGAGCCCTCTGAACCAAATTCTGGGAATAATGGACATTAACATTCTTAACATTCTTATTGTGTTGCCTCTGCTTGGGTCTATGGCAGAAAGGTGGCTCCTTTTCACTGCTAGTGCAGGGTTGTTTGGTAAGATGTGGGAACTGAGCTAAACCCTCCACAGGACAGGCCTTGCTTGTGTTCGCTTCAGCCTTGCCCCACCTCACCTGACTACACTAATAAGGAGACTATGTTCGGGGTCGGCTTGGGAGCGTATCAGAGTCCACTGAACAACCACTGTGTTGCGGTTTTAAGTTTTTCCCATTTTCAACCACCTTCTTCAACTCATCAGATTATTTTTAAGCCCCTAAAGTACTGAATTGGGTGTTTCATAGCAGAGAAAAGACAATAGTTGTGAGGCATAGCACTTGTTCTGTACAGCCAAGGGCCCACAGGCAGTAAAACTCACAGACATCCTTCCCCCTTATCTGTCATTAAGTCACAATATTGGCACATCACAAGCTATTGTCATCTTTTTCTCTCTATTTTTTTTGGCTATTTTGCAAGTTATGCTCCTACCCTATAGTATGTGCTATGTGCAGTTTGGATGAGGGAAACGCTTGACAAAGCAACGCTTTTAATAACATTTCACTGTTATTATTTTCATCTATGTCCTGTATAATACACACCCCAAACCCAAAGTGCTCACATCCTGTGCATTTCTAAAGAAGGAAAGGAGTAATTGATTTCACTCATCTGGAAACAATGGGAGTGAGACATGGACTCACCCTTTCTGCCATGTCACACAGTCAAGATCTCATCGCTTCTTGAGACTTTTCAAATATATTTACAAATTGGTTGTTGTAACTTTTGAGAAACTTGGGTATTTCAGTGTGGTTTGAAACAGTTGTAAAACCACACTGTTGGTACAGGTAAACTGAGATAAGACAGAAGGATTTTATACCTGTCTACTCTTTGTCTGGACTATAGTACGGTTCAGTAAAACAAGCACTCAAATAAATAATTCCCATCAGAATCCAGAATTGAATTCAGTCGGGTGTATCTGCTGCTTTCTTGCACTGTGGTCCTAAAAGAACAAGCCATTTCATCAAGGCTGTCACGTTTTACTTCAGAAACGGTCCGGGCCCACTGCCGAAGAGCTGGAGGCGTCCAGAATTCGTCTGTCTGACACGCTTGACCCCGCTGCTCAGAGCCCTCGCGTGCGTCTTTGTTCAGGTGGGATCGGTTATGGTTGCTGCTCATATCTGCGGTCAGAGTGCTCCAACGACCTCCATTAGCATTGCAGCCATGCTGTGCAGCACCCACACTTTGCAGCATTTCCCATCAATTATTTAGCGAATTATCTTTGCCCACGAGCTTAAGGACTTCAGCTGGAAGTCCTGCCACCGTCACTCTGCTCATTGGCATGGTAGAATCTGACCTAAGCTACTTGCTTTGATTCCTGGTTTGCAGTAATCCACTTCACAGTTTTTAATAATGAAAGAAATACCTCGACCAAAGTAAACCAATCACCCACTGAGTCACCGGGGGAGACGTGAGTGGACCGTTATATTTTCAATGGATGGTTAAGGACTATAACAAAACACAGCATTTAAACACAGCATTTCTGTCCTCAGCAAAATGCAAGAAACTTGCTAACATCAACAACTGAAACATCGAGGGGATTTCCAATGCAGAGATTTTTTCCCCTTATACAATGCAAGATTTTATACAATTCCTGAAGCAGTCAATAGTGTTGTTATGCTGATGAATAAGGTTTGGATAAATACGCCTTTAACCTTCTTTAATGACAATAATTTAATGATTTATAATAATGAAATTCTTCAGTGAATTACAGGACAGTTTTTTCACGTCTTGTTTGAGGTCTGTTCTCACAAACAACATCACATAGGCATCATGACACTTCCAAATGCAAACAGCTGTGAGACAGAAGATCTATGTCTTCCTGTCAAGGTCAGTAGAATAACACAGCAGATATATTTTTCCTGCCATGTTCTGGAAAAGCCAATCAAGTCCTAGTGTCTGAACTGCCCTTGAGATGATCACTTCTGCCTTCCTGCCTCATTGTGAGGACCATCCTCATGCACAACCAGGCAGAACCTCTCTGATTCATTTTGAACAGCTGCTCACCCCTGGATCCCAGTCTAAAGCCACAGCTGGGGACACGTCCCTCACAGAGGACACATGGAAGTCCCAGTGGAGCTTTTCATTCTCAGAGTTAGATGGATGACAAGCTCTTGTATGAGATCTTTACCACATGAGCTGCTGCACTTTGCTGAGAGCTGTTTTGGCAGAGGGAAAAAATATCGAAAATGCCACACTCAAGAGCCTCCATCTCCTCCGAACGTATCGCACACACACACACACACACACGCATAAATGTACCACACACCCATAAACGTATCACACACCCAGTAAACGTATCGCACACACATAAACGTATCATGCACCCGTAAACGTCGTGAGCAGCTGCGTGTGTGAAAAGCTGGGCTGGCAAGGCCTTGCATACGCTGCTTCACAGCCTGTAATCCTGCAGGCAGCGAGATGGAGCACTTCCTTCCTGAGAGGGGCTAGGACACAGAAACGGCCTCCTCCAGCCTCCGTTATAACACCTCCACAGCTGCCTAATGGGCAGACGCGTACACCAGTGGCTCAGGGTGAAGGGGGGGCACATGCGCACATCTCCACGCCTGGTGAGGCTAAAAGCTAAAACTTCTGGCCATATTGGAATGTTAATGGAATGTAAGATTATCATTAGAAAATTATGATTTAAAAAATGAGTTTTTAGCCTCACCAGGTCTGGGGTTGTGTGCCTGTGCCCTCATTCTCCCTGAGTCACTGGTGTACTGGTGTGCTCTGATTATATACTGTGGGGTTTTTTCTTGCTCTCTCTCTCTCTCTCTCTCACACACACACACACACACACACACACACACCTACATTCCTCCCATCCTATCCTTCTGTAATAACAATAAGGTTCTACTTTGCACCCTCCCACAAGCTCTGCTATGAACTCCTCCACATAGCTAACTGGCACTTTGTATTAATTAACCAACATGGATGACTGAAATGAAATCACATAAGGATTTAAAGTCTCAGCTTGTCTATGGAATTATATACTGTACTGTATTATAGAACAATGAAAATATAGAAATATATATATAGAAAATATATACATATACTATACCTACCTTCATTTAACAGCAAAACATGTCTCAAGGGCTAGGTGACAGCAAAACATGGCGTTAAAATTTGTTTGTATCTGTCTGTACCTGTCTGAAAATTCAGCATGATACCCCAAAATGTTAATGCATTTAAAACTCCTATCTGGTTAAGAAGGTCGATCCTGATTGATGTTTATTCCTTTGACAGTGCACAGTTTGTTGGATATACATTTCACTTCAAATATGTTCACAGAAGGGGACTGTAATAATATCAAATCATCATAAGTACATGGGTCACATATTGGACTTAAGTTCTTGGAGTTACATTCATATGGTTACAGTTTAAGCAGCACATTTTCAAAAGGGCAAGGCCAAACCTAATACACATTTATGGGAAGCTTGCTGATCAAGCCATATAATCCCAAACTCGCCCTAAATGTATGCTTGATTTAAAAGAGGCTGGGATTAACCAATGTGTTGGAAGGCTAAGCTTAGTCTATAAGAAGATTCATTTCCATAAGCAAATATGGGCTAATGCTCATGCTAATGCTTTTTAAAATATTTTGGGAGGGATGGGGGGGATTGTTTGGAATGAATTTGACTATGATAGAGCTTCACCAGATATTCCCCAAAACATGATTTTATAATATTATACCTGTTTTAGACCCTTTTCCTTATATACATGGTTGTGGTTAATATTTCGTCCAGTTTCAAACATCTTCAGTGTTCTTCAATTTAATGAAGCTATTTGGCTTTGATGTAGGGTGCTGCTCTTTTGGACATACTGAAGATTATGTTATGTTATGCAAATTGGATGTAAATAAGGACACACTGTATCTGAGTAATAACAGATTAGCACCCGTGCCAGCTAAGACAAAGCCGCTATGAGTTCCTGAAAAGCTGATGAAGCTCTACAGACAGAGCACTTATGACTCACCCCCTCTTGGTTCCATAATGAACGGAGCCAAATGAGACAGAATTTTTTGTTCAACAATTTTTGTTGGCATTTTCTGTTATGCAAATGAAAAACAATAGTAAAATAATCAGTGTACACAATGCTCAACAATTCTTGCACACAGCAAAAAAAAAGCAATGTTCTAACAAGGAAACAATGATAGTGATCACTGGAAGAGAACTGGAACATTCAGCCCAAAACAAAATGAACACCCTTAGCAGCCACCCGGAGCTTTTCAGCTTGACACAGGCTTTGGTTTGGACGACCCTCACTCTCTGACCACATGTCCATCTTTCTAGTACAGGATTATTCCTGAAAGCCTCCACGAACGACACAACTGTGTGACTGTAGAGCTTTGACAGATACATCTCAAGCCCATGACAAGCTTGCTAATGAATGAATGATTTGAGTCAGGTGCAACAAAGAACAGAGAGAACACTATGTAGAGTAGCATGCTCAGGCCGTTCAACCTGATACAGATGATGGGCCAGAAGAACCTGTGTGTCCACCTTAGCTGACGTGGACGAAGACGGTGCTTGACTTTGTCCTATAAACAATCCCCAAATGGCTCTCTCAAAAGTGGATCATAAAATTGATACATTGCTCACACTAGATGATCACTGGTCTTCCCTTTATTAGGTTGCGTTCAATTCGGTTTGCTCAAATAAGTTATCATTATTATTTTTATTATTCATTGTAGTAGTAGTAGAAGTATTTTATTACTTTTTGACAACAGGCTGTCACAGAGATGACTTCTGTTTCACCATAAAGCATTAGCTGATGAAAAGGCAAAGACTGACCTCATCCTCAAGCTCAATGTCATACTTATTCGTGCAGGAAATGAGTCTGAGCTCAGCCAGCATTGCTGCTGGTACAAGGTTTGCAGCAGCAATAAGGGCTAAGCATCCCATCAGCCTGCAAATGGGGGAGCTGGACCCAAGGCGCACACACAAGGCTAATATCTAAATTCCCTTTAGTGACTGCCAACATATAGAAGATTTATAAATCATTTCACCGGGCTCTTAAATGCCCTCCTGGGGGAGCTGTAAAGACCCCACAATCTATGCACTGTCAAACCTGAGGCAAAGGAGCAGGATGCTACGTTTCATCATTTGTCAAGTATGCAATATATCCAATTGTGCAGCATATTCATATGACCCGTTTCTTGTCATTACTTTGACTTTGACATCTAGGTCATGTCTGCTAAAAATCAGACACACAACAGTGTGAAGACCACATCTGTATAGAATACCCACTAGCCTAGATAATGTGTGTCAGGCTAAGTCTCTAGATAACAAAGACTAGTTGCTTTTGTTTCACTCAAAAATCCTTTAAAATATACCTATTGTTCCTTATTGACAATGCAATAAAAAGCTGGATCCAAATACTGCATGCACTGTAATAAGAATATTTCTTTATGTATGCTAATTATATGTATAAAATATTGAGTGGATTAAACTGAATTGTATTGTGACTGTGTATACTGAAAGAATTGCTATCAAGATCATACAGCTGTGTTGCCATTCGGACTGAATTTTGAAATGAATGCCTAGATGTGCATTAAACAACACTGACCTCTTATGGGCGATTGATGTTTTACAAGATTCTAAATGGGGAGTTGCTGAAGAATTCCACAGTCTGCAAAGTATAAAATTAGATAGGAAGTGTACTTATGTAAGATACGTATAGATATTAAAATTGTAGTGAAGTACACAAAGTTCCCAGAGAAACAGGACGTTTCAGACAGAGGTCCTTCATCAACCTTCAACAACTACATGTTTACCAAGATGTCTGATAGCCCCACGTCTCCAGGTTGGAGAAAGACATCTCTTGACTTTTGGTCACAGTAAGCTTTGTTTGTGAGCATTTATGCCTCTCCCATCCACATAATTTGGGGGTGTCATGAAAACAAATCGGTTTGACGAGACCAGAATTCGTAGTAGAACCAGTCCTGATCAGCTAGCGCCACCTTGTGACTATACAAATCGTTGCACTTAAACTGACAGTTTTTCTAAAATGAATAAGATTAAGTCGGCTCAGATTCCTAGATCTTTTTCAGGGGAATTTCGCTTTAGTGCTGGAAATATGAACACCCAGAAGAAACATCTGAAGTGGTTTTATTAAACTCAAATTTTCAGATTCCACATATTGCATTTTTTATTCTTGACGAAATAAATAAAATAAAAATATGAAACAAAGTTGTAAGACTATTTCAGAGAAGGCTATATTTTTCAATCTCAAAATAAACGCGAAATAAACGCGAAATAAAAATTTCGGATTTTCCTACTCAACTAGCTGGCTGCATAAAGTTTTGACACTCGTTTTTAGACTTCTGGAATGTTCCACTTCCAGCAAATTACTTTGTGTAAAACTAGTAGTTTAGCGCTTTCTTTTAGTTCGTTGGCTAAAGTGGATGAAAATAACATGACCTATACCATTTTTGTTTACTTTTGTACAGCTAAACGCTGTTAGCGGATGTTTTGACAGAAATCCCGGACGAACAGAAGTGGAATATTCCAGGGACCTTGTACTTGAACTCGTTCGGGTTGCAAAACGTCGCAAGACCCCACATTGTCTTGGAACGAGTGCAAGTTCGTCCTCTTACTTGTGCTTACACTTAGGATATGACTGGACTGGACAGACCGCGCTAAGAATGGATGCAAACATTGTAGTACTGGGAACAGATAATGTTGGCAAATCAGGTGTGTTTTTACGCAGTTTATACAATGAAATTAGATGTTTAAATTAGACATGTCATTGTTAATATCGTCATTAGAACATTAACATTTTGCCGGTTGTCTGATTCTAATTATTGTTGTTCCAGCACTTATTGTTCGTTTCCTGACCCGAAGATTCATCGGAGAATATGGAGAAATTGGTGGGTTACACGTCTTAAAATTGCCTTATATTTTGCTCACTGCAGACTGATCTCTAAGATAATCTTTCTCTTACTCCAGAGTCCATTTATAACAACAGTGTTATTGTAGATGGGAGAGCGCAAACTCTCAATATATGGGACTCTCCCTACTCACAGGTAACAACCTATATTTGGCACGTTTGGCATGGTCAGCTCATGTATAATCACTGACGGATAAATCAGCAATGCTGATGACTTTTCAATTCAACTTTTGTAAAGCTCTGAAAGCGCTCAATGCCTAAGGTAACTCACAACATCTTGCATATCTCTCAGGAGTACATGTCTCCCGACTCCGCCACATTCGAGAAGAGGCTGCAGTGGGCAGATGGTTTCATCCTGGTCTACAGCATCTGCGACCGTGCCAGTTTCAACACCATCAGCAAACTCCTCCTGACCATAAAGACCACTAAGGACTATGTAGGCTTGGAGAAGATGCCTGTGGTTATTGTGGGGAACAAGCAGGACCTGCGACACCGACGCACGGTCCTCAGCGAGGAGGGCTGGCTGCTCGCACTCTCGGCTGACTGCCAGTTCTACGAGGTCTCGGCTGCTGAGAACTACCACAGCGTCCTCATGGTGTTCCATGGCCTGGTCAGCCGTATCAGGGCATCCAGGATGGCCGTCAAAAAGACAGCGGGCATCAAAGGCATTGTCAAAAGCATGTCTGCCGTGTTTGCTCGGAGGCGGACCGACTCACTGTGAGCCAGATGAGGTTAGAGTTGCGTGTGACTCTGGTCTGATGTGGTCTACTAGATGCCATGGGAAAAGGGCAGGTTGATCCCTTTGTGACCCCAGTGTCAGGACTCGGAGGATCTGGAGGATGCCCTGTGGCTGGTGCCATTTGCTCAGGTCTAAGGATCAGCCACTCGAGGAAGGGTGGAGATGTATGACCCAGTATGTGTGCCATGACGGCGTTAGTTGCTGTAAAAAGCTAGATGAAACCTGACTGCAAATACCAGAACTTCATACTATTTTGGTCAAAAATGGATTCAGAGGTACCATCAAAATGGGGGGGGGGGACATATCAAACGCTTATCATAATTGAACTTAGTTAGCTTTGTTGCATAATTCAATAAAAACTTATATGTTATTGTTGTGAATGATAACAACCAAAGTGTTGTGGTTTAGCCATGGTGGCATCAGATGTAAAGAATTTCACACTAGAATCGTCAGATAAATATCGTATGCCATCCTAAAATCAGCTTACAACTTAAAGCATGACTGGATATTTATTTATTTGACGAGCAGAACATGCAGTCTTGCAGTTTCACTGTGTTGGCTTAGCACTTCATAATGTATGACTGGTGTTTAAATACATGCTGGTTATGTTATCCCTCTGCAACAGAAAGCAGTAGCTTCTACATTTACATTAAATGATTCTCCACTGACTGTTGAAGCAGCTGAATCAATTTCAATCGGCGTTGTGTTAAATGATTATTAATATTTAACTGTATTAATTAAATGATGGAATCAATGAACATGCCATTTTAAACAAATGTACAGTGTGCTTAATTGTCCTCAATAGGTCTATCTGTATAGGCCATGTCCTGAGGGGCATGAACATGCAAGGATGTTACTGAGAAAATTCAGTTCAGATGATCCTAAATGTAGATTCACAGCAACAAAAATTAATGCTCCAATACTCCAATGAACGCTCCGAAAATATATATTTTTTAGAACTCTGAATATAAACATATTGTAATACTAAAAGAGAAGAAACAGCAATGAGATTTAATTACACATGACATACGAGTATATTTGATAGACATAGTGAAAATATTCAGAGTACAAAAATGTGTTAGATCTCAGCTGGTCAATAAAGGGGTAAGTGAAAATGAGGTTGAACATTCCTTTATATGAAGAAGCAGCATGATAGGTTTATAACAGACCACTTTAGTGAAGCACTCGTGTCAGTTGCAAATATTCTTAGATTTTTACTTTAAAATTTGTAATTTGTTTGTTGTTTATATATAAAACAAAAATTCAATACATACAATAAATATGAATATATTTAAATCACCCCAGATGAGTTCAAATTCTCTAACACTAAATGTAATATGAAATAAAATTAAAATCATTAACATTTCAAAGGTGAGTCACATGCACTCATTCAACTTTTTCCATTGTTTCAGTAACTATAGCAGTTTAGCTATTTAATGCTGGGTCTGACATTTGTCTGAAATATTCAAATGTGTATATTTAAATTTAAGCAGAGCAAAGGCATCTGCATCAGACTTAAGAGCTTCTATACACCACAGAAATCTCTAGCACTGCCTTGCTGCGGTACCACTGGCTTGTTACCTGTGGAGTCAGAGGTCGCCTGTCATGTTAAACCATTCTAAATCAACTTTCCAAGGGAGGTGCCGGGCGGTTTTCCTCTTGGATCTGTTACGTGTGGAGCGCGTGAACCTCCTGGTGTGGCTGGGGCTCGGTGTGACCGCTTTCCATCGGTCCCTCTCCTGCAGCAGACCTGGTGTGGCTGGCCCTCTGATTTCTGCCATTAGGCTTCGGTGGTAGTGAGCAGTCGGAAGGGCTCTTTGTCTCTTCTGCTTTTTGGCCTTCACGCTCACAACAAAGGATCTCTTCTCTTGGCTTGGAAGATCGACCAGAAAGCTATGTTCAAAGAAAAACCCATTTCAAAACCGCTTTCTTAGAAACCGGAAACCTATAGGATTATGTAAGGACAACGTTCTACACATTGATTTTTAAATTAGTTATCACGGTGTTACGAAACACTCCATATTGGATCATAATGTTAATGGGAAACAAAACCTACAAAATGACAAAAGATCCAAGATCATAACACATATGAATGCATGAATATTAGGGTGGTGTGGAATAGAACATCAATGACATGGTACAACAACTTTAAAAAAATGTAAGGCTGTATCCATTAGGTTTGCACACTTTTCTACTGTGGAACAGTTTCTCTGATTTTGGAAGATCTGGCCATTAATAACGTCACCAGATGTTCTTGGCCTTTCTCGGTCATGCCTGGTCCAATAGTCATTTTCTAATACTGCAAACCTATTATTTTTGGAACAGTGATTTTCAGGCTTCCAGTTAAGGTGGGTGGGTGGACTTGGTGGGGGTGAGGAGTTGTTTGTATGGGACCTCTTTCCCTAAAACGTCTGTGGTTAAGCTAGGAGATCAGGTGTCTACAGTACTACAGTATGTGTGGCCTGTGAGACTTGATGGTGAACTTCAGCTGAACTTCCAGGGGCCAGAATTTGGATGACCCGTCTTTCTTGACACATCACCCCAAGCGCCCTTAGTGTGCTGCATAGCCGATGGGGGTAAAACTGGTGCCAGACCTATTGGAGTCACCTGCTTCATCTAGTGGTTTAAGAGGTCTCAAACAGGTCCATGCCAGAGCTAATGAGGGAGGAATAAGTGTCTCTACAGCTTGTGACAGCTCTTCGTCACATCTACTGACCTGTAGAAGATTACTGCACAGCTCAAGGTTACTCAGGGTCAGGTTTCCCAGCCTGTCTGATAGAACTGAAAATACCTCACTGATCTGAAAAGGAGCCATGCAGTAGACTGTAAAGGCATTTCATAATACTGCTAAAAGTTATGATAAAAGTGAAGACGTCTGCACTCAACAGACTTGCCCTGCCAGTGTTTGTGAACGTAGGTCCTCATCAAGACTTGGCAGCAGAAGGGTCGCATTTGATCCTGATCCAGTGAAAAACACTTTATCTCATGTGTGTGTAAAGAACCATGCAGAGCTTTTTTTTTATACAACACTATGTGGCTATCACAGATCATAAAAACCCCCCACACAGCCATCTCAAGCTTTCACAAGTCTCAAGTCTCATCTTTTTTCACTTTGTTTGCTAAACCCATTTAAAAACAAACAAATGCATTCCCAGACAAAGCAGATCAGATCTTTACCTTGCTGCTGAGATCATTCCCAGAACATGACTTACACAGACAAGGCAAATGCACTACATGTAAACAATCAGTGCCCTACACACGCAACAGAAAACAAGAACTACAGCAGTGTAGCTCTCGAATTTGTACACCAATAAATCAGAATGCCTGAATGCCATGAACATTCAGTCACATTACTGCTTCTTCATGGCGTTTTGCTATGGATACCATTTTATTACTGACACAAACTGAGATTTTAATTCAGACTCTGTGGATCTTGGCTAGTTTCTTTAGTACGCTGATGCACTGCTAGTCTTTGTGATACACATTCTAATTTGTAACACTTGTTTACCAGGTTGTTGACATATGAAAAAATAAAATATTGGCGAGAAAAGCATGCGTATCCCATGGATGTGAGGGTCAAAGCCATCAGCAGAGTCCTGCTTTCCAGGAGCAGATTTGAGGTTGTCTGTGAAATAGGTTTTGGCTTCAGCACATAGAGATGTGCCAAGTATGTAATCCCCTCACTATGCTAAAATGGCTAATCCCCTTGGGTTAGGAAAATAACAAAAGTATAGCAGGTGAATGAAATTCTATTTCAGATTTTTTTTCAAAGCTGTTTGGGGAAATTGTTAAAACTTACATTTACTATATGTTGGTAATCAAGAGCTTCTGTAGAATCTGTGCGCTCTGTAGTTCATTTCCAGGAAAAAAGAATGTTAGAATAATCTTGCTTCTCACAAGCAAGATTAATGAGTTCCTATTAAGTAGAGAACTGCGACCTTGGACCTTTGGGTGTATGTATTTTGGACCACTAAACAGCTTCACAATCTGCCTTTTGGATGCATCTGTGCAGGCTGTGGAATGCTATAGTGCATTTTCATCAGATTGGTAAATTGTTTTTAAAGAATCACAAAGATTTTTAAGCATAGACTTCCTAGAGAAATTTAAAGGATATGTTTGGATACTGTAGAGAGGTTAACACATTATTTAGGACAGTAGTGGGACCAGATTATTGTTTGATTGTAAATAAGTCTTCTGAATAGAGCCAGTCTTTGTATTCACATCAAATAAAGCAAACTATATTATGTTATGTAATCTAATATGGTCACATGAAAGAAAAAATTGTTACAGACATGTAACAGGCCTTGAAGAACAATGTCAAGCAAAACATCCCTTTTCCCTATTTTCCAGTGTGCTTGACAAACTTGTGTGGTACAGTCACTGCATGCACCCGATATTCCAGATTTCCACAAAAGCTTTAATCTAAAAAGTCAATAAAGTAGCCATTGGTCCACTCCATGTGAGTCTTACACCTGACATCACCACTGCAGTACAGGCACTGTCACACTCTACAGGAGCTCAGGAATGTGTAGACTGTAAAGCATTCAGGCCTGAGAGAGAAGATTTTTGCTCATAATAAATGATGAGAAGAATTACATGAAGAGTTCAAAAATCCCACCCATCTAGTATACCTATGGCACCCCTGAACTCACCAGCAGAGCCCAGACATTCCCCATTGCATGGTACTGCATTTGATAATCTAGGTATCGTCTGTGAGCAAGCACAATGTTAAACTGACACGCAGATAAACAAACTGACAAGACAACATCCTCGTTTTATTCAACTCCTTTTCCACAAAGACATTTCTCCAAACAAATGTCACATGCAATGTCCGATCTAGACTGGCTTAGACCACCATGGCCCTTACATGTGCCCATAAAAAGCTGTCTGTGCATATGCCTGTGTAATAATACAAAAAAAAAACACTAAGAAGTCCCCATCTGCCTCTCCAGTAACACAGACAGCTCTCCACATTGGCTAAGATACACCAGGTTTATTTACATCACCTTCTAAAATATCAACATGGACACAAACCACCTTGTGCCATTCAATAAAGTCAAGCTATATTAGCACTCAAGGAAGCTTTGCGGTATCAGCCACTGAGCTGGGCAGGACTTTCTGGTGTGGGTCAGTGCTGTGGCAGGTTAGCAAAGAGTGGGCTGGTGATGAGGGTTATTGCAGACGCCTTGGGCCAGGCCAGGACCTGGCCCAACACAGGACTCAGCTAAGACCTTACATAAGCAGTCTGAAGGAAAGTCTGAGTGGCAGCTAACCCGCACAGCTGCCCCCTCAGAAGGCCTCCACAGCCTGGTTGCTGGCTGCTGGAGGTATTATCCCAAGTCTGCAGGGTGCCTCTCAGCACATTTTGTTCTATTTCCTCTGTTCTGACAGATAGGGTGAAATAAAAATTGAGCTGAAAGGCAAAAGAATGGCGGGAGGTTACTACACACTACAGTACATACTAGAGAGGTATCCTTAGATCAAAGTTATGTGGAGATTTCACACTTAAACATAACTGTCAAAATGGGGAAAAAAAAGGTTCACAAAATGTTCCCATCTGGGTATTAGCCTAGACCTGCTGTGAAAAGCCTACTATTAAAAGCTTAGGCAGGGCTTAATTTTGATGGTAACTGAAGTCTAAGTTTAAACTTTCAGACTGTACACAATCAATAGTTGGAAAGAGATAGTGGTGAAGTGGAACACCCTTCCCAGCCTTAAATGACGCTTCCCTGAAGAAATGTTCTTTATCAGCTGTTATTGTAAGTTATTACTTACAAAGGCCTGCCACTTTAGAGAAAACATGGGACATTCAACGGAACGGTAAAGAAACTGAACATACTGCACTAATACAGTACAATACTAATACAGTTCTCTCACTAAATAGTGTTTCTAAGCACCAATATGTTATACGGGAGCACCAGAGTGTTCATAAATATAAACATACATTTATATATTAAATATTTTTTATATTTCCAAAGTAGCTTGGTTTTATATCTACATTTTTCTCTTCAGCCAGACAGAAGCATTTTATTACCAATAGCAAGCACAAGAAACCAAAACATATCCTCCTTGTTGTAGTTTGGGCAGAGCTCTATGTAATTTACCAAGGTAATGAGTGACTGGGTTAGCCAATGACTGGATCTGCTCACCTTTACTGCTCAGACTCCAGCACGCCTTTAAAAGATCATCTAGTTATTTCCATGTTTTGCAAAAGTGTGTGTGCGTGCATGCATGTGTGTACATGTTTGTGTAGAGAGTGTTGGAAGTTAGACCTCTAGATGATCGTCTGGATCTCCAGACATGTCAGCTCACATGAAAGTGAATCAAGGTCGATGATGACCAACTCACCAGTGCAGACGAGATGCTGTCCAGTACCTTCCGTCTAGCCATGGTCAAAGCCTCCAGGAGCTCTGCTGTGCTGTTCTTTGCAAGATCCATCTTAGAAAACAGAACATGGTATCCATGCTCAAATTCTTATAGCACAGTTCCAAATCTGATGCTATTTAAAAACAAATTATATAAACCCAGAAACAGTACAAACATTCTCAGATGATATGTTGACAGTTGTCCTATGCTCATTGTGTTTGAATTACTGTAAGCAACTAACCACATTTTTGTTAGCCAGCTGGTTGATGGTTTACCCTTAAATTATTCATATGCTAACAATGTGGTACAGATACAAATGGTATACTGTGCAGCACCAAAAGGATAGCAGACGTTTTTGTGCACCTTTGGATCATCAGGCAAACATGTTGGGGAACATCACTGAAGATCCGTCAAACCCCTTTTCTTTTCACTTTAGGAGTCAGAAGGTTTGGGTGCAGCCATCATGCAACGCAAGGCTAAAATGTCCCGTTTTCCCTCTGTCATGAACTCCTGGGTCAGACTAAATATATAAGGGTGTCTAGAGCTGCTTTTAAAGCTGCTTAGTGATACTAGTGAGTTCGAGATTTGTTTAAGTTATCAACAAACCAATCCACAAAATCAACTATTTGATAAAATACGCCTGGTAAAACTGATCTAGACTCTTGAGAAACACCCGAATATCTGAATGAGTAAAGCAACTTTTGAAGTAAGTATTCTTTTGATCATGAACAATTAATAATTTCGAATACTCTAATTCAAAGTAAATATTTGGGTAATGTTTGGACAGGCCGTGGAGGTGACTTCCATTGCCCCTGCTCCCTTTCTGATTACAGCGATGTATTAATCCCACAGAATTCACTTCTAAGTGTCTTCGTAACTGATAACACAAAACTTGTATGTAAATATGTATTTATATTTATATTTATGTTTTCAGTTTTAAATTGACACTTGAGAGCTTAACTACTTTCTCGTGTTCACAGGGCCTGTATATGTTAGTGTATCTTAAAGCTAAATCCCAACATTCTCTTCATGTCTAAACCAAGACCCAAGTGTCTAACCGGAGCTTACCAGGGAAGACATGCTGGGGATGCTTTTGACCAACTGGTGTCCTTGACTCTTGGTTCGCCAGAGCTGAGCGGCCGTCTGCCCATACGCACGTCTGCAGATAGTAGCTGCCAGCACTCCCAGTCTCACCAACCCAGGCTTGGGGACAGCAAGGACAACACTGGCCTTCTGCACCTGACACGCCTCCTCTTCCTCTGCAAGACCAATCACATCTATAAAGAGGCATTTCATGCAAGATCCTGAAAATTCCCAAACTAATATGCGATCCATCTCTGTGGTGTCAGTTTGTAATAATTCAGCCAACATTCCCTTAACAGTCTGCCTAGAGAAACAGTTCATGTGACCAAGATGTGACTCTTAGTAAAACTGAAATCTAGGCTTATTAAAATGGGGGACAATATAAATATTTGTAAAAAATTTATGACTTTTTGTTTGTTTTGCAACTCTCGGATTTAATGCTCTTCCATATGACCTTAATCATATACAACCACAGCAGAAACACAAGCACACCAGCGCACTAACCCAATCACCCATTACCTAGGTGAGTACATATCAGAAATGCCAAGAATAGAACCAGGAGGATATGGCTCCGTTTGTATCTTTTTCCTGAGCTTCGTGAGTAATAAGGGCCACCAACCTAACCGTTCAACACCCCCAGAACTAAGTGAGATGGAATTCTCACGATTCCAACTACAAAGTGTCTTCAAGGTGAGGAATCCCACATCAAATGAGTTATTTAAAATGGAATGCTTTTCTAAATCCTGATGAGAGGGAGGGAGGGGTTCCTTCTGACTCCTCGTCTTCTTTCATAACCTCCCAAAGCTCACCCGTCTTCATCAGCCTGTCTCTTTGATGACAGATGAATGTGAAGAACCAGTGAGGAGTAGGAAAATCTTCAGGTTTTTTCCCCTGCAGTGGATTTATAAATACCCAAGGCCATATGAATATGAGATTAGATAGGACATACTCAGGACATAGCCCAGGATAAAATGATATTAACCATCAAGTGTTCAGTCACATATGCATCATACAAATAACGTTTTCGTTTTTAAAATCTGTACATTGCAGTGTTTAGTGTAACAGGCTTTGATGTTAATTTTGTACCATGGCAATATTTTCCATCCAATAATTATTACTCTTAAAGTCATGAACACATCTATATGTCAGACCCTGTGTAACTAGCCTATTTTGCTGAAAATGATGGTCAGCAATAACATTGCACTGGTGGGTACAGCTCAGAAATGCATTATTTATCTGCCCTTCATCCATACTGCAGAGATTTCTAAGATAGCATGACAGCATGAGAACACTCTGGGTGAACGAATACTACTCTAAGCATTATACATGATTTAATGCCCAACACAGTGATCCTGGAATGGCAACAAAAAGACATGACCTTGTCACACAGTACCTGGATAAGGAACTGAGTCTTATTGATCATGAGTTATTCTGGACGACTCAGAGTTGAGTTGAGAGTCATTAGGGACGAGTTTCAAGTCAAGTCTGAAGTCTTTTTCTAGGTAATTTAGTGCGACTTTAACTTGAGTGGCTCACTCAAATGCCCGTCTCTGGGAACAGCTAAAATATATATTTTAATATATATATATGGAAAGAAATGAGAGGAAAACACAGGCACATTAACAAAGCCATCCAATCATCCAAGAGCGATTTGAAGTTTTGACAACTATAGCAGGGTTGGACAGTACACCAGAAAGAGCTTGCGAGGTCATCACTGCCGCTGATGTGATCATGCTGGAGGACACGAGCGGAAGGGTGGAATGACAATAAGCCTTGCCCGACTCCCACAGTGCAAACAGCAGGTCCATGTGCCCAAGTGCAACAACAGCCATCAGTGACCATAAGGGCGAACTCCTAGAAGGACGTCAGCTAGGACTAACTAGACCACATTCAGTGTCTCGTGCTCGCAACACAGCATTACAGGACTCCAATTAGACTGAAATGGCTAGACAAAAACACCAGCTAACCAGATTCCCTTTGCTGGCTGCGCTTCTAAAAATGCCAAAGGGAAGGGCAGAACAACAGCTCAGGCGAAGGCAGCAAGTCACAACGAGCCACGTGAGGTGGGAGTTATCCAAGACCGCAGGCGAACAGGAGCCTCTGGAAAAAGTCACGAATAGGAAAACGTCCACTAAAGAGCAGGCGGCTGTTCTGGGGTAACGGCTCCTCTGACAGGGCAAAATGTCAAAGACGAAAAAAAAAAAAAAAAAAAAGAACAAGCAAAATCACAAATGCCATATAAAACACTCAATAAATATTTAGTATAGGGTTTATGAATTTCATATTTAAATTATTACAGCTCTTAAACAAATACCACATCATATTAAATATAGTGATACAGTTCAAGGTGTGAAGGAAAATGACACTTATGAAACAAATTCTGCACATATCAAAGCATAATTGTAAATGTATCGCAACGTACAGCCGTATGATTGGAAACATCGTAGACATATAAATGTCTACGTTTTGCACATGGGTAGTACTTTCACTCCCTGAAGTTCAACATCAAATGGATCCATTTAACATTGTACTATATCCAATAATGCAACAATCCCATAACACACACAGAAAGCCTGTGAGGAAGCAGTGTTGTCATGGCAGCTGGAGAGCTAATAACCTGGCCTGCTTCACTCCCTTGCTGCTCGTCAGTGGTTCCAGTACAATGCATTCAGCTCAGCCACACAACTCAGGACTTGGTGTTCTTGTGGATCTGTCACATATCTTTTCTAAAATGTTTGTTTTTAAGGAAGAACTAACTGAAGATGACTGATTCAGTACTTTAAATCCTTTACTAGTAAAGTTACCTTACCATGTCACCTCAGTCGAACTAGAAATCAGTCCAAAAGTCTGTTTAAGTTTATATGCAGCTCTTTGACTATATAATGCCACGTAAACAGTTCTATTTCTATGGCAAAAATAACTAAAGCAATCAGAACTGCCAACTTTTAAAACAAATAACCAGTGGTTTCTAGATTTCAGAAAGTATTTGCAACCATACAGACTAACAGATTAACACAATAGGTCCATCTAGTGGCCAATTTTAAAAAGCACAATTATTTTCAGCTTTCACTTCATAACCTACAGACTAAGTTACTGTCCACAAAGCACAGACAGAATGAGACGATTACCTATCTCATCAGAGGATGCAGGGAGTATGTAATTGACCAGGTTCTCAGTGAAAGTCAAGGCAGTGTCTGTGCCTTCCTCTGCCAGGCAAGAAAGCTTGCTATAGAGGATGTACTGCACAGCAGGGTTCTGTATAACAGCAGACATCAGTGCGGCCATCTCTGCAGCCTGCTGAAGGAGAGAGAGGTTGGAGGAAGGAACTGCTTTAGCAACACTAGCAAAATTATTAAGGATCATAAGAGACAGGTGGACAGGAACATTTGTTCAGGTTGACCTTGGTCCTCACGTTACCTTTGCAGGAGGGTACTCCAAAGTCAGCATTTTCTTTTCGATGAGGTCCAGTCCTTTGCAGGCCAGAAGGTTAGCAGCTATAACTAAGCATAGATCAATATTTAATTAACATTTGATTATTTGAATTTTACAAAAGCAATGTAAGCACTTTGAACATTACTTTTAAAAAGTTACTGGACAAAAAGCATTTTTCATAACTGACATTTTCCACCTCTCCCTTACTGAAGAAATCTAATATTTAAATTGCGTATGCTTAGTTTAAAAATAAATCCATTCACATGCAATCATACCCCACTGTCTTCATTCACTGGGTCAGCCCAGTCAATACCAAACTAATAAGTGTGTGATAGCCTTATTAATGTACATCATGAAAATGTATTCACTCAATATGAGATAGGAGGCCATTTGTGAGAGAGCAGACATTATTCCCCAAGCCTTTGCCTGGAGGGGCAACGACACCCACATGCAGAGGTTCATAAGTTGCCCCTAGTTGGACATTAACATAGGATGTTACATGGTTGATTAGAGTTCATCTTAACTTCGACAATTCTTCGTAAAAAAAAAGGACAAGACCCTCTGAAGTACGAGTCGTATCAGCCTGTGACTACAAGATTGTAAGCCAGGGTCTAATAGACTGTAGCTGCTTATGCATACAGTGATGCACCCAGACCACTTATTATGCAGGCTGTTCAATGTCCTCTACTCTCCTGAAACTGCACTTAGAGCAGAGGTTTTGCTCTCTGCGGATGCACACAGAGCATTTGATCAAATGGAGTATATCCACTTTTCCTCAATAAGGGTTTTCTAAGGCCTTGGTTTGTACCAACAAGATCATTTCTATATCATGAACACAGAGGTACTGGACAAGGCTGTCTGGTAAGTCTTATTTAACCTCACCATTGAAACACTCAAGGTCGCCCTCAGAAGCTATTCAAACGATTGCTTCCCTGTCATTCAGCCACATTAGGGTGGCATGAACCACGGGCTTAGGCTACGAGATCTCAGATGACTCCTGGCAATTGGCAGTTAGGAGCATTCAACTTCTATTTGTGTCAAACATGGTTTGCTCCGCCTTTCTAGGAGCAGATTTGCCAGGAAATATCAGAAGGCTGAAGCAACATGCTCTGCACTGCCATCAGGCCCCAGACACCCTTTATCATATTCTAATTAGAAATCCTGGCATCATTTCTGAACCACGTCATTTGAATGCAAACCATAATAAGGGCCAGTTCACACTCAGAAGTAAGTAGACGTAGGGCTAGTACTGGGAAGACGTCCACGTCCTCAAAGTACAGCTCTCCACTGGTACAGAGGTCAAGATGAAATCATGAGTCACATTGTGTCTAGACAGTGTTATCTCTTCAGTGGAGCAGTACAAATGTGAAATAGTAAATCTCTGTTCTCCCTTGAGCCAGATGGTACAGCTGTGACCGGTTCCCCCACAGAGACCCACTGCACCTGGTCCTGGTCACCAGCTCTGCCAGCGCCAAATGATGCCATGTGTAAAATCAGAAAATCTCATCCAAACTAACATGAGACTAAGATAATCTCTTAACAAACCACTTAGAATATGAACAAATCAGAGACGGGCTAAACAATTTCACATGCAGATTGCTTAAGAAGCGCCAAGTACTTGGGGGACGTTTTTCTGCTAGTCATAATCTGACCACGGCTGCTTTAATTAGCTCCTTCTCTGAGCTCTGACCCATGTGTGTATCAGCCTAAGAGACCAAATATGCTTTCATAAACACCTTATGCTGCACTTCAGTATGCCTTTAAAGGCCTGTCTTACAAACACTCAGGTAAACACCACTGGCTAATAATTTTATTAATAATACACTGGCATTGTTTTCAATTGCATTTATATTCATATATTTCTATAAATTCCACACACTATTAAATACAGATATTTAGGCATTTACACAGGTTTCACATTTGTCGTTGTCGGCACTGGGCAGGCTATAAGATGGGAGGCAGTGCTGCAGAGTGGCTCACCGAGGACCAACTTTACTGCAGTAAAGTCTTCTAGGAGCCCAAGAGAAGTGTTTAATAAGGGACTTACGCGGAGGCTGCAAGACGAGGAGGACAGGCCACACGCTGCAGGCGGCCAGGCAGCCAGCGCTCCGCACTCCTCGTTCACACGCGTCACAGACCGAAGACACGAGCATGTTCGCCGACTTCGCATTGGTGTACGTTCTCCCGACGACTTGGACGGTGATGACAACGCTTGGGAGATTCCAGAGTCTTACAAACACACTCTGTGAAGGATGTGGGGGTGGATATGTGGGTGGAGGTGGGGTGAGAATCAAAATTAAAAAAAAATGTAATCTAAAACATAATAGCTACAGGTTCAACAGGTTCAGCTGGTAGTTGGTTTATTCCAAAATGACAAACCAATTCTTAAAATTACATTGCCATTGTAGTTTGAGCATAAGGCTTTGACACATATTTTCTGTTAAAATTTTCTGTCATCCATGCAAAAGCAATATTTATAATGGTACATACTAATTTTTTTTGTTGGTCAAATAATTAATTGTTTATTAATAATAATAATAATTATTATTATTATTATTATATTCAAAATACAAAGCAAACACAAAAAAGTGCATTACCTGCCTATTTTCCAGCAGATTGGGGTTTCTTTCTACCAGTGCCATTCTGTAGAGCCCCTGAAGGAAAATCAACCCCTGAATTAAGTCTAGCAACAGTTTAGCAACTGGACAAGTATTAGGAGTGCTTCCTCTAGCTTAAGCATTCGTGTTACTTTGTCACTGGAGTTTTGAAATCACGTTAATGTCGGTCTCAAAAGAGACAGACGTGATTTCAAAACGGCACATTTTACCCACATTGCGTCAAAGGTCACTTAGGAAACCTCCCATTCTCTGGATAACTATTTCATATTATCCCAAAGCTTGTGGTTTTGCCAAAATACAAAAACACTTACCACTACCATCATTATAGCAGATGCGTCTCAAGACGTCCCTCCAGTCTCTAAAAGATGTTAGTACATAATCCTAATCAATGAAAGGAGCATAAGAGCTGACCGTTTGGCGTTCAAACTCTATTTTTCTGCCGCACTTGGTGCATAATTATGTGATCACGTGTAGGCCATAACGTAAAAATGTACGCTAATTAGAGGGCAAGGAAGTAATTCTGTCTCGCTGTGAGTTGTCGTCCACATAACCGCTAGATGGCAGTGTTTACAATCAGACATATTTGAAAGGCGCTCTGTTTCTCTGGAGAAATAAAACTGGTGGTGCAGCACAAAAGATCAATAGGCCAATCACCAGGCACCTGCTGCATAAAACACACCACACCAGTTCTGTCACTCTTAGCCATTCTTCATCTTTATGAAGCAAAACAGCACAATAATACTAAAAATAAAAAAACTGACACAAAATAGTAGAATTTTTAAAAAGTGCACATGCAGCCAGTCTTAAGTGTGTGTGTTGTGTACAAGTGTTTGTAGTTTGCAAACCAACAAAGATAAAATCACATTGAGAATATTGAAAGCTCGTGTTCCTTTCTGAAGGTTAAAGGAGTATATCAAGGGAAGGCTAAGAGGAAGTGGTCTGGGATGCCAATATTGCTAGGCAACAGAGTGGCAATGAAATTATTCCCTCCATCCAGCCCCTCTCCCACTTCCCATGATTACGTAACACAAAACTTTCGAAGAGCGAGGTGTACTGTAGGCCTTTTGTGTTTTTAAAAATGTACGATGTGCTCGAGGACCCCATGCAGAGAGCCTTTCAAATATGTCTGATTGTAAACACTGCCACCCTGCCTGCCCCTCCGCTTCACCAATGACCCCTCCCCTTTACATCAATATTATCATTGATGGCATAGGTGGTACCGACAATTATAAATTGGCATAAATGGAAACATTGTTTCATAGCATTTTATTACATAATGGCAAAAGTACTCATGTTATTGTGTGCTGTGTTATCCATAAACTTGGAAAGTGTGACAGAGAAATGCTACACTAAACCTACATTAAGTATTAATAGCCTATTTTAATTACTATTTGCTGTAGGTATGATTCACAAATACACGAGATACACTATGCAGTGTGTGTAACTACTGTAGGTATGATTCACAAAGACACGAGAAACACTGTTTCTCAAATCACCTCAACCTCAGGTTTCCCAGAATCCCCTCTGATTTTGTTTTTCTATCATTAAACTACAGCACATACGGATATATATCTCACAAGATTTTATCGCACCAGTATATATAAATAGCTGAAGGTCCATTATATTTTAATATATACACTCTTTTATGCACTACGCATGTAACAGGAGAAAGACATTTGCTGCTGGAGGCTGGAAAACCTCGGGTTAGGTAAGGGCCATCTAGTCTAAGTAAGGTAAGGTAACAGGTAAGGGCCATCTAGTCTAAGTAAGGTAAGGTAACAGGTAAGGGCCATCTAGTCTAAGTCACTGCAATGACTAAGCCAAGAGGATATTTATGACTGAGAACAGTTAGATCATTAATTGATTTTCACTGCACTTTAAGTTCAAAGCCTAGACTTGATTTTCTTTCTGTGACATGTTGCTTTTGGTGTATGAAAACCAAGAAGCCAAGAAAAAGCAACCTCCCATACCGGGATTACATTCGTACTGCGCCTTTGAGAGCTTCCCTGCTCCGCAGCACCCTTGCCTGGTATGGAGGCTTTGATACCACCCACTTCATGTTAGTAGTATTATTCAGCACTGTCAGTGAATTGATGTCTGCCACTGTGTTGCAGAATTGTGTTTACCACTTATACTAGAGTTTTCCTAGCCAAAGCACACATAGACATAAGCCTGTTCTGAGTGAAGTGTTTTTTAAGGTAAAAGCGAAAGCACATTCTTTCACATTATGCAGATATACTATCATATGCAAAACAACAGGGATTAGGACAGAGATATCATTCATCTTAAAAAAATACTCCCTTGCCTAATGTTATGGGAACACACAAAAGCAAGGATAAGTATGTCATGGGACAAAGTTTGACTTGTCAATTCTGTCCTCGTTACATCATGATAAGTGCTGCTTCACTGCACATGAATATCTCAGAATATTCACACTGACATCACAAAGAACTGGGCAACATGGTAATTCAGAGACCGCCTTGGTTAAACTTAGATGTTCACAAAAGTTCTCTAAAATGGCACTAGTAATAGTAGTTCTAGTTCAAAGGAAATAAAAACAAAAAGCTTAATTTAGGGAGCTCAATTAGGGACCTCAGAAATACTCAATTAGGGTCATTCACAAATACTATACTGCAGGGGCTCCGGCTGCTTCTGAAGGCATCCACAGCCTACAAAGCCCTCATGCAATGCCTTTGACAGTAACTCAACTCGCAAGCAATCAGTCATCTTTTCTGTGCATCAAAGGACGGTTCTGCAAGGGGACTTTGTTGCGAAATGTTGAAGGACACTTAAACTATACCATGTTTCAAGGAAATGAAAAACTGAGTGCATCAGGTGCACAGATACACTCCCCATCAGCAGAATAAGACAAAGCCAACATTTTCATTATTATGCTTCCACGTCATTAACCTTTTTTCTACCTCCCTGCATGCTATGCATTTACCTGCATTTAGTCTGATCTCAGGAAATGGTAATGGGGCATCAAAGTTGCATAATATACCAAAATATATAAGATCCGATTCAGTGATTAACCCAGCAGGGATGATGATCGTGACGATGACGCGGGAGCCGTTTTTCCCCAGTCGTGTGGACTATCCAGGTCATGCTGGTGAAAATGTCACCACTGTGACCAAAAAAAAAAGGACGAAGACTCACTGAGAACAGAACAGAAAGTGCGTGGGCGGATTGGAAGAGATGTGCTTATGATACAAATCAATCAAAATCACAAATCAATCCAGCAAAATAAAATAGATAATAGTCTAACCTGAGTGTGTTTATGTTTTTTTTTAGGTAGTTTGCAGGTGTAAGTAAATGCCATTCCTGCTTGTTCTTCACCTGTGAAAATCCAGTCAGCAAAGTCAGACCTCAGCCGTGCTCAACTGAAAGCTAAGACTGATGTACACAAACGTAGATGTGAAGCTGTTCAAGCTTATCATAATTACATTATGGTTTGGCACAATATAAAAAGTGTGGCAAATGTGATGCTACTGCTGAAGGAGTAAGTCTGATTAAATTCTGACTGAATGACAGAGCAATCTATTTCCTGTCTCCATCATACAAACTCCCATGCCAGTCGACAAAGATTAGCCACAAACACCCCTCCGTTCTCCGTAAGAGCCAATTTTAATGCTGAGATATTTATTCTGTACTTTCAAGCACTGTAAACAAAATTCATTAATTAATTTAAAAATCAGGAGCATTTATACAGATGATTACTCACCAGCCATCTTAGTCATCAAGGAAGCTTTCCTGACATTCAGCTTTCATTTGGAATATTTAGTCACTGTTATTGTCATAGAAGACACAGGTGGCCAGAAACAATGAACTTAGTCAAATACATGTCCTCCTGCGTGAGGCTGAAAACAGTGTAGAAAAGACATTACTGCATTTGAACAGGGGCCTAAGACATCCAAAAAAATTAAGAATCTTTTTAGCAATGAACACATACAGCCGTAGTAGCTATTGGCTGAATAGATTTCTGTAGATTTGTTCATTTATTTGTCTTGTCTGTCAGACATTTGTCAGTTATCAGTGTCGGTAGCAGGCTCACTAATAAAAGATCAGCCTCATCGCTAATAAAAGGTCAGACTCATCACTAATAAAATTGTAACTTTTGGCTTTTTTTTCCAAAACCACAATCTTGACAATACAACTTTGTAAGGTAAACCTCTTTTAACTTCCTCTTATTCCTCTTCACAGAGGAATAAATAAAAAAGAAATGTTGACTCCGCCTGGGTGTTTGAAGGTCTAGAACTGTATTTTTAACTTTTCTTGCCTTCTTCTGGAGTGAGATCGATGCTGTTATTGCAGTGAAATGTCAGAGCCACATACCCATCCACCTTAGGAATAACTGGGCCTGTGAACCCCTCTCCATCAGTGCAACTTTTATGCTAGCCTTCTTTACATTTTCTCTTTCAGTCCCTGGAATATTTTCAAATCCTTTCATGATCTGGGAGGACCTACAGGATCTTAGCTTTGTTGTTTCCCACAACTCTCTCTGGCTCCTCCCATTTGACATGTGGGTTTCCAGCTCATATGCCTTTCATTGTTAGAAGTGCCCTGTCTACTAGCTCGAATTCTAACCTACTTCAGGAACCTTTATTATATAGTCATATTCAGTCCACTAAATTAGATTTAAATCTAGACTAAAACCATTCTTATTTCACCAGGCTTTCAGTTCAGTTTAAACACTGTTCCCTTACCTCCTGTAGCACTGCATTACAATGTATTTATGTAATTTTTATGCATTGTGTTTAGTTTTCTCTCAAAACTTTGATTTAGTTATAGTTTATTTAGATCTCTTCTTGAAATTTGTTCTGCTTATATCAATTGATCTTATTTTCAACTTTTCAATTTTATTTATCTGTGTACCAAGTCTTTATTGTGAGGCACTTTGAATTGCCACTGCATATGAAACATGCTGTATAAATAAACCTGCCATACCTTGCCTTGTTCTGAGAACCTGAACCCATAATTTCCCCATCTGCCTGTGGTTGCTGTCCCATGGGAGACTGAAGAGGCCATATTCCCAAACAGGAGAACAAATCACCACTCAGCCTCACTCAGCCCCTGTACCTCCCCTAGGCTCTTAGTCATTACCTCCTCTTTTGTCCTCTTTTCAGCACACACGTCTGTGGCCACAGGACACACGGGCATCATAAGAACAACTGAGCTTCTGGTGGTCGACTTTCACAGAGAAGGTCACATGGTATGTGCGTTCATGTTATATTTGTACCACATCAAAAAGCCAGTTTAACACACATGCAGCAAACTCCTCTCTTTTCCAAATCCCTCGCTACCATGTGTCATCTGTCCATAGATCTTCTTGCAAACCTCGCATATTCATGAGTTTATGACACACTACAAATTCTTGAAGTTTGGTTTTTGAAGGTTTTCCCCTTAAATCCCTATGTGTGGCACCCTACTGCTTTTCCAAGCAGCTGAAGTTTGAGTCTTTGTGGATTTTACTTTTTATGGGGACGTCATTTCATCTCATGCATATGTATGGTATTCATGGAGACACTGGTAGATAGTGTTGTTAGCCTGATCTCCATATATCACCCATAGGCAAATAACATACCAGGAGGTTTAGTTGACTTACCAGACGTTACTGCCAGGCTCAACATTTTCACTGGATCCAATGTGGGTCGGTTCTACTGGAAATCAAATTAAAAATTAGGAGGGTCATGGCTGTGATTGTACCAGTTAAATATAATACCAGTTCATGTAAGCAAATGTAAGTAAGTATGTAAATGTAAGGCTTTACGGGCTGTTGGCCTCAGCCGTGTAAAACCATCACTGAGAGAGTGAGTGTCCATTCTTCATCAAACCATCCAGATGGCACTGAGATGGCACGGCAGAGAGTCATAAGCCTTCTCAGGTAAGCCCTTCAGAGGCAGGAGTTTGAAATCAGCATGTGCTTCCTGTGTGCAGAGACAGTATATAATAAGTATTTTGTTCATGTCAGGTTTCTCCTGAAAAAGAGAAACTTAGATCCAACTGTGTTAAATAATCATAGAGCCATTTCAAATCTACTTATTTATTGAGAAAGCGGTCTTCAAACATCTCTTTTGCATTTTTTTTTATATTTGAATCTCTCACCAAGCAACTATAGTCAGCTCACTATGCCAATGTGAAACTCATCAAAAGCTACCCAGGAAGCACAATGTCCCAAGACAGGCTTTCTGCATTTGGTATTCTCAGCATCATCACTGAATGCATCTGATAGACATTGTGAAGGAATTTGCTCAGGAAAAATGTGAAGAAGGGATGTGTTGGGCATTGGTAATGCTAAGAGCATTTTAGGTTAGCACACTGTTAGTGTGCTTGAATACAGATCAGGGCAGACTTCTAGGATTCAGCACCATCTTGACTTTTGTTTGTGCTACTACATGTCAGTCACGTTGGTGATATCCTTGGTGTGGCCCACACAGGGCCTCCATCTGCCTTTTGTGGTGGGGACCCAGCATTTTGCCCAATGCCACTGCTGTAACTTAGGCAACGAAATTCAGCATGATAAACTACATCAGCGCTCAGTAAATAATTCAATTCGACTTGGTGTCAATTGTTCATTTATTAAAGACATTTGGAAACAGCTGGACTTGCATGCCAAGCACCATAGTAAGGATTATGTAACATTCCTTTTTTATATGGCATCATTTTGCTTTTTGTTTATAAAATGGACAATTCTTGAGCCATGTTGGAAGCTGTTGTAAAATCCTTGATATTCACACACCCACAACTGCACTGACTGGATTCTGTATTAATGCGATCCTTCACTGAATAGATTCATCTTTGTCATTGTGTTACTTAGCTTGTTAGTACACTACAAGGGTGTTATAGGATTCCCCTTGTACCTAAAACACCCTTAGCTGTGATCAAATCATTGTAGTGCACCTTACTGGCTTGGTAAATACAATAGAACACGTTTTATGGAGGATAGCACACCATGTATATGTCAGGAATGCTCATGTCATGCACCCCTCCGGCCATCAGAGGTCCCCGTCCCCCAGCTACTACCAGTCCACATGAGGACTGTAAATTATCATCACCATTTACAGAATTTAGCTTACACTTTTATCAAAAGTGACTTTCAGTTCTGACTGAATCCAATCCAAGCAACTGAGGAAGAAGGGCCTTGCTCAGGAGACCAAGAGAAACTTTGCAGTGTTGGGGTGTAAATTGGCAACCTTCCGATTACTAGGGAAGTTACCACTGCTCTCACAAGTATCCCATTACCTTCATCACCTCACTGTAGAACTCTGTGAGACTCAGTTGTTGTTATTGCACACCTGCATCTTGGCTTTTTGCTTGCCTTTTTGTGGATTTGCCTGTAGTTTTGCCTGTTTTGGCTATTATATCTGCTTTTTGCAGTCTGTCCCTGCCTTTGATTTTTGCCTTTTGACCTCTTTTACTTCTTGCTTAATTTTGTTGGGTAGAATTTTTTTTGGTGCCATTATCACATACAATACAATGCATTAAGACTTTCACATCATGATAGCATTCGTGGCCAAACTCAAATCAGAATGCACGAGCTGTGATTCTTGAAGTGGATCTCTGATTTATTATAGAGCAGGAGTCAGCATACTTCAAGAAGAAATGGACTGTGATGGATGAACCTGAGGAGGGTCCAAATGCAGTCACGCAGAACCGAGCCACAGCCATGACCCCAACACCTCAACTCAGTGTGTTTCATGTTTCTTCAAGGGTGGAGACAAAGTATCCTAAGCTGTTCTGTAGTTCTTCTGCAGACATTCCCTTCACGTAAGACATCAAAGCTGAGGATGGGAGTTGACCTTGGAGGCTGGACAATGAGAAAACATTATGTCTGAGAAGGAGGAACATACAGGATTCAGGAACATGACTTATGATTGATACTATAGAAATTATGAAACATTCATTTGAGCTAATTGTATGATTTATATATATATGTATTTGTCTGCATTTGCCTCTTAACTCCTGTGGTGGGTTTGACCTTTGCTCCTGATAACCATCAAAGCTTGTTGCTCAGCCCTTGTATTTATTTGCTTGTGAAAATATCTTTTGTATATATGTGTAAATACTGTAGATAATGTGTACAGTAGATGGGAAGTAAGGAGTTTGATGCTATTTTGGTTGTACCCCCTTGTTCTCCTGGTGATGTGTGGCTGGGACAATAGGGAAGGCTGTTTCATTTCTTTTTGTTTATTTGTTTGTTTGCTAGGTAAGCCCACGTCCACTGTGAAGTAGTGGACAATAAGTTCACAAGCTCACTCTTCATGCAGTCTCTCTCTGCAAGCTGTCTCACTCTTCATGCAGTCTCTCTGCAAGCTGTCTCACTCTTCATGCAGTCTCTCTCTGCAAGCTGTCTCACTCTTCATGCAGTTTCTCTCTTTTCCATTTCTGCCTTACAGAAACTGCGTCATAACACTACAGCTTCTACAAGCCAGAATCAGAATGATTTTATTTTGCCAAGCATGTTAGACATACAGGGAATTTGACATGATGTGTGCACATGTGTGTGACAGACCAGATTATTATCCATTGTTTACAGTACAATGCAGACATAACCTTGTACATTTATTTACAGTATACTGCAGAATTATTGACATTGTGCAGTTGTGCAAAGATGCACGGTGCTACATGAGAGTTGGGTGATTGTAAGAGAGGAAAATTAGGTTTTGTTGAAGATGCAGTGTCCATTGCAGAGAATGAAAACTACAGCTTTGGAGAAGAGCTGTTTGCATGCATTTATGTGCTAGTATTTTTGTGCTTGTATTCTGCCCGATTGAAGTGGCTAGAGGAGGTTGCGTCTGGGGTGAGAGGGGTGAGAGGGGTGAGCTACAATGCCAGCACTTGCCAGCACACTTTGTAACCCTGCAGTTGTTTTTGTCCTGAAGCATTGGCAGACTGTAGCTGATGATTCTCTCCACTGCCCTGATTATGTGCTAGTTTGGCTCGCTCATGTGAGGTGGATTCAAAGCAGGTGGTTATTGATGAGGTGAGGATGGACTCTGATAACTGAGCAGAACCGGATCACACAGACATGTGCCACAGAAATAACATCTGTTGTGCTCTTTTGGTGATGGGGTCTGTGTTCCTCTTCTATTTCAGGTCCCTGGAGATGGAGGTGGCCAGGAGCTCGAGTGATTACACAGTGGAAACCACAGAACCACTTATATTGGTACGTTGAGGTGGGGAGAGGGTTGAGTTTGAGCTCTACCACCAACTCCAGTCTCTGCAGTGTTTTCAGCAGCAGGTGGTTGTGACTGCACCAGGACACTAGATCTTCTACTTCATTCCTATTTCCATTCTTGTTGGTTATGAGACCAACCACAGTGGTGTCACCTGGAAACACCTGCAAATCTAAGGTACTCCAGTATTAACGCTCCAGGTATTTGACATGTGTTTTCAAGCCGCACCTGTTGACTGCTGTTCATCAGGACGTCTGTGATTTACAGGCAGATAGAATCTGGCACAGAGAGCTGGGACAGTTTCACTTGCAGGATCTCTGACACTACAGTACTGAAGGCCAAGTTGTGGTCCACAAACATTACTCTGGAGCTTAAAATGCAGGGCCAAGTTGACAGCATCATCAACATCATCATAAAATGAGGTTACACACAGAAATTAGATTCTTACTAATCTAATGTACTAATCTGAGAGGAATGAACTTTAAAGTCATTCTTGTAATTTAAACCAATTATCATTATATCATCATTAATCATTTTTACACCTTTCAGTATTCCGATTTTAAGCTATTTATACTGAACATCTCAGTTTTTAAGCTCGTGCTAGATCTGGAATTAGTGTGATTCTGCGTGTTCTATCAATCATCAATCATATATATATATATATATATATATATATATATATATATATATATACTGTATAACTTTTTTGCCTCTTTATGAACTCTAATGCTCTATATCACATGAGTTCTGCAAGCATCAGTTAATTGTCCATAAATGATCTGGTAATGAATGACCTGATTCTGATTAGGAACAAATACATCATGCGTGCACTCCAGGGAAATGTAAAAGTTTGTCATTTGATTCAGTCTAACTGAATCCTAGATTTGTATTATTATTATTATTATTATTATTATTGTTGTTGTTGTTGTTGTTGTTGTTGTTGTTGCTGCTGCTGCAGTGGCCATTGATGATGATGATGATGATAATTATTATTATTAATATTTTTTTTTTGTTTGTCTTTGCTAGATGCTACAAGAAAATTAATCACTAACATCAACTGCAGGAATCCTAGTATTGATTGACATACCCGAGAGAATTTCTAACCTGGAGATGGCCTGCTTTTATGTGATGCTTTAACAGTGAACAATACATCTGTCCAACTCAATAATGCCACAGCAGAATTTGGAAAAGCATTTTAAGATATTAGAACTGTCATTGCAAAATCCAAAAAGCTTACCATTGTGGGATGAAAATCAAAGAAGTTTTCCAATGCATTTCGCGCTTGGTTTGTTCCGTTTGATTAACGTTCTTTATTTCCATAATATTCATTAGAATCTTTATACCTTACCCACTGCACTTTTGGGTCCACATATAAAAGCATGTTGCTGCGTAGAGGAAGTGCAACGCTGGGGACACTAATTGTAAGCCTTTTACACTTTTGCAATAAAACGGAATTTACTTTTTTCCCATTCGAAGTCTGTTTACACGCAGCATTGCCCTATATCGTTCATTTAAAGTATGGGATCAGGAGTATTCTCAAAGGAAGAAGAGGTTTTTCTTTTAAATTGAAACGTACACGGCAGAAAGTACGGCAACAAAAGGATGTGATCTGGGTGCCAGAGTGGAATAAAGTGATGCTCGAGGGCTTTGGGGCGTGTATCTGAAGACCCGAACCAGCAGACTACACCAGCGGAGTGAACATCGTTACACTCGGTCTGTACACGCCGACACTGAAAACGTTTCATTTGAAGAATGTAATATGTAGCCTATTAGTATCCGAATAATTTTCAATGTTCTTATTTCGGTTATTAAAAAAAACACAATTCAAATACAATTCAGTTCTATTTCGTCTTAACTTGGAACGTGGAAATGTAGTGTTATTTTTACTACACTTTGCGTTTTATCGTCCATCTTCTGTAAGTCAATGAACAGGTGTCTACTTGGATTACAACTGCGATACACACCTGTGCGCACGTTTACCAGATGCACAACGTTTTTGAATTTGTGTTCTTTCCAACTGGACTAGAACCGTACACTATATTCAAAAAAGGTGCTTCGTCGGTTGACTACTGATTTCCGAAGTATCCTTTTCTTTCTGAAGCACGGATACGTGATTCAAGGTCATTGGATTCTACACCGAATGCAAAAATATTTTGAAGGTACATATTTAGGGTTACCGGGTAAATCTAGTATGATTAAATAAACTAACAATAATAATCAGTAAGAAATATAGAACAGCGTGTTAGGAACAGAACACGTTTGAACGCGGCTAATTGTAGTCTTATTTTAAAAAGTTCATTCAGCGCATTGACTGGTTTATTGCTTATGTCAGATATGTACTAATTCGTGTTTTTGAATCACAGTGCCAGAAGTTCAGTTCTTTGCACACTCTATTTCACCATATGACGCTATGGACAACCTTAAACAAGATAAATTTACTACTGTAATAAATCTTCTCTCGGGATCAATGAATGATTTTCGACTGGTCATTTTTAATATCAGCGTTAATTTGTTCTCTTTATAGAATTCTCTATCACTTTGTCTCGAGGTCTAGAATACTATTAGTATAATGACCCTGCCATTTTCCTCTGCTACTCAGAATATATGAAGCTGTGCTTACCCTACGATTAAGAATAGATAAAACCTGCTCTCCCCTCCACCCATAGCTGTGGACAGCACATGACACCTGGATGTCAGCTTTGAGATCCCCTTCTACACCTTCATACCTCTTCCATCTGCTTCTTCAGGCTATATAATTACACACGATATTATGTTAAAATATTAGTTTATCCAAGGAGGGAATTTGAAATTACAGTAAAATAACGTGCAAAAGCCCTTCTTTGACATGCAATTCCTCTTCCCACCATCCTAATATCCACTTTATGTCGGACGAAGACAAGCAGCTCAAGCCAGCCGTGCGCCTGACTACTTTAGAGATGAACCACAGCTCCCTGGGTGCTCCTGCCACGCTTGAGCAGCAAACGGACAGTGCGCTGAACGCTAGCTGCGACTACGCCGTCTGCGGCGGGAACGAGGGGCAGCCAGCCCTGCGGCTGCCTACCTTCTCGGCGGCGGCCAAAGCCCGCGTGGTCATCACCTTCACCCTGTGCGCCGTGTCGGCGGCGTGCAACCTGGCCGTGCTGTGGGCTGCCAGCTCCGGCGCCCGCCCCAAGTCTCACGTGCGCCTCCTCATCATCAACCTGACCGTGGCCGACCTGTTGGTGACCTTCGTCGTCATGCCCGTGGACGCGGCGTGGAACATCACCGTGCAGTGGCGGGCGGGCGACCTGGCCTGCCGTCTGCTCATGTTCCTCAAGCTGGTGGCCATGTACTCCTGTGCTTTTGTCACCGTGGTGATCAGCCTGGATCGCCACTCCGCCATCCTCAACCCACTGGCCATCAGCGAGGCCAAAAAGAAGAGCAAGATGATGCTGAGTGCTGCCTGGATCATGAGCGTCGTGCTCTCCGTCCCTCAGGTGCGCATTCAGGAATCCTTGTTTCTATTTGTGGTCTTTCTTCCTCCATTTTATCCCTATCCTTGTTTCTATTTATGGTCTTTCTTCCTCCATTTTATCCCTGAGCAGCTGCACCGAGTCCAGTGCACTTGCTGAATAAACCCAGAATAAATCCAAAGGCCAGAAATACCTTGCAGAGGAAACACCTAGTGATAAGATGCAATAACTTGTGCCGTATGCAGGGAACGGTCTAGTGCTACTTCTGTACTTAAATATATACCTTATGTTAAACTTTGGCTAAATATTGTATTGGTTTGTGTACGGATGTGTATGTCCATTGCCTATTTTCTGTCCTTTAATATGTGAGCTTAATTGTGTTATGTGACAGGTCTTTAATCACAGGGAATAAGGTAATCTTGCAGGTGTGAGACTCACTGGAAAGGTTCCTGAAGATAACTGCTTGCATTGCATCATAATTGTAGGGCACAGTAGGTTCCACAATCATTGACTTCTGTCTCAGCGAATTTGTTCAATCATGGAAAGGGATGTTGATTGGTCTTCTTGTAGTGTGAGAACACTAACCACAGTCTCATCGGTCTAATCCTTAATGTGAATCTGAATCTACTTTAGCTCCATTCCCATGGGTCAGTAGACTCATTTAGGCACATAACGATCAAAGTTTGTCAGGGCATTTTAATATGATGACATAATGTAACGACACAGACATGAAGAACAACATTAATGGGATCGTTTTTTTTTTTATGTTTTTTCTCACCCGAGCAGGTCCTTGTGGTCTGATAAACTGAACTTGTTAGAGCTTGTTTTAAGTCAATTAAGAATGTGTATTAAGCACTAGGGAAAAAAACAACATAATGTTCTAAAGGCACAAATGACATAGGTAAAATGATGAAATACAGAGAGTTGTTTTAGTGTTGTAGATGATAATTGTGCAATTTTCATTATCTATTAGGGACTCTCTCATTTTGGTTTGGTTCAGGCTCACATTGTACAGTGTTGTTGTTGTTAGCTATGGTGCACTGAAATACTGCATGTGATACACTCAGATCTCCATCTTAACATAATCTCGACATAATCTCGACATAATCTCATATAGATACTGCAGAGAATTTAATGAATAGTTTACTGTCACATCTCTTGAGCCAATAGTAATCAGTCTTTGGCATTGACAGTACCTGCAGGAATGCTTCATCTGCTTGCCTGGCAGGTGCTACAGTGTATTACAAGGACCCTCTTACTGACCATGAACTCATATCAACATCAGCATTCTGTATATCTAACACTGATCTGTGGCTAGACTTTATTAAATCAAATGAAGAATATATAAATGTAATGTGTAAAGTACAGAATTGTTACATACAGAATTAGTGCAATATTAATGCAATTGACTGTACATGTCATGTTGCTCTCTCTACTGAACATCACATTTTACACAGAATTATTCTGTACACAAAACCTGATTGCTAAGAATTACTGATGGGTATAATGACATAGCACAAGGTCCAGGATTGCACACATTATGTCCACACACAGTGACTTAGTTCACTTAGTAAGGTCTAAGATTGCACACATTATGTCCACACATAGGCATTTAATTCCCTTTGTAAGGTCCCAGACAGCACACATTATGTCCACACAGTCAACCAACAACTAAAAAATACCAGAAGCCAATTCCAGTTGAGGGCATATATGATTTAACAAAATATCAAAAGACTTTTGGCTGCTTAGACCTGGATTGTTGTAAGATTAATATTGCCTCTTTTGTATTGTTTTTACATGACAGCCCTGTAATGGTAAGATGTCTTCCTGTTCCCCAACAGATGTTTATATTTCACAGTGTGACAATCACAGTTCCAACCAACTTTACACAGTGCACCACACGAGGGAGTTTCGTCAAGCACTGGCAGGAGACGCTCTACAACATGTTCACCTTTGTGTGTCTGTTTCTGCTTCCTTTGGTCATTATGATCTTCTGTTATACGCGTATATTGGTGGAAATCTCTCGGAGGATGACCAAAGGACACAGTAGGTCATAATTAAGTCGTAAGCACTCACAAGAGCAATATTAATTACAAATGAGCTGATGTTGTGATTGTTATTAGTCCAGGAATAATATCTTGTCCACAATTATGATTTTTTCCCATGTTTAATATTAGTGTTTGAAGAAAATCCCATGAAATGTACTTGCATACATTACATTCTCCCACTGGCTAAAATTTAAAGTAGATCTTTACTGCTCCTTCTAGGTCATAATAGCCAGACATTTGCCAATATGAAAATGTTCTCATTTCCTATTCATTTATTGTAATCACTGTTGTGGTTTTAGAGGCAAAGATACATCATGTACCTAAGGATGAATAAACATGATTCTAATTGCAAGTCTAATAATTCTAATTACAAGTCTAACACATATTGCCCTCCCTGCAGAGTCCTCAAAAGGAGTCCACCTGCGGTGCTCTATCAACAACATCCCTAAGGCTCGCATGAGGACTTTGAAGATGAGCATCGTCATCGTTACATCCTTCATCGTGTGCTGGACGCCGTACTACCTCTTGGGGCTCTGGTACTGGTTTCTCCCCGATGACTTGGAGGAGACTGTTTCCCACTCACTTACACACATGCTTTTCATTTTTGGCCTTTTTAATGCCATCCTGGACCCCATCACGTATGGCCTCTTCACTATCCATTTCCGCAAGGGACTGACTCACTATCGGCGAGGCAGAACCACGCTAGCTGAGCCGGAGAGCAACACGGTTCTAACGGGCTCTTTGAAGTGTTCGCCATCATTGCTGCGAATGAAAAGGCTAAACCAGGAAGGTCATGAGATGGAGGATACAGAAGGCAAGAAGGGCAGAATGCCAGAGCCACACCGGAACATTCTGATAGTGCACAACAGGGGTGGTGGTGAGAGGAATCAGTCAGCTGCTGAAAGTATGATATGACTATAGAATAATGACAATAATAGAGTAATGCGATGGTGAAAGCTTTAGGGAAAATTGTCCTGGAAGTCAACATGTGGAGCTGGTAACACAACCCCAGTTCTGGATAACAAATTGGACTACTATATGTGCACCCAGGGATGTATATTATCATATATATTATGCCATGAACAAATTAAATTGGGAAGGTAATCTTTAGAAGTTATACAGAACCGATCAAACAGGTTATTTTGCTATATTTTTTTGCTATATATTTATTTTGATATATGTACCAAAATGGACAGACACGTCAGACTGATTAGAACATTCCCACCCCTGGTAGCTTGTCATCAGTTTTATTTTGCATCATTCTGAAAAGTAAGTAATTTTAACCTAGTGCTGCAGAATAAATCAGCCTCTTAAAATGCTGCACAAGGGACGTTTTTTTCCACACTGAAGCAGGATGTGCTTTTATGTTCAGAAACACTACACATGCAGATGACTGCAGATGGACTCAGAAGATTTCCTATTTGAAACACTCAGCACTGTGCTTTATGCAGAACACAATTTTAAAATGTACAAAGCCCCTTTTTCATGTCCTATCAGCCTTATAATATACCATCAATGAAAGATTATTACCCATATAAATAAAACATGGTGCTCCTTTTAAAGGAAGTGATTTATAACCTGCTTATGTTGTGCCATTTCTAGTGGTTGTGCATTAAAATGGACCTCAGACAACAAGAGCCACTGGAATATGGCCTTCCTATGGCAATATGGCAGGAAACAGATAATCTGTTTGACCGAACACATAATCTGTTTGGACCGAACACATAATCTGTTGGACCAAACACATAATCCGTTGGACCGCAGGGATCCTGGTGCCAAAAGAGACGAGCTTGTGCATGTTTGGCAGAAGAATTCTCTGTCTGCTATTAAAGCAGATCAACAGATCCGATCATTTAAAAAATAAACTGATAATTTTGCTTTTATAGCTAAACCTACAGCGTTTACTGTGCATGTGCTTTTTCCATATTACTGTATAAATAATACAAGAGCAAACGAGTGAAAATATTATTGTGTGCATGACATTGTATCATCTGTTTCACTGCAACTTTTTCATAGTTGCGATAGAAATTATACTTTTGATAGTCTCATGTTGATATTGTGGCAAATTTCAGAAATGTATGTACAGAATACAGTGATTCTCCAAATAAAAAAAATGAGATTAGAAGAATAAGAGAATGTTACACGTATAACACGTATAAGTGGAGTTTTTTTTTTTTTTTTTTTTTTCATTTTTGTGCAGAGAATAAAAAAGGGCAAACAATTTTGGCATTACTTTTACATAACCGTGCCATTGTGTGATAATTTCAGCTGCACTGGTATCTAAACATTTATGCAATAATCAAGTTTACAGTCAAAGCTGAAAATGCATTTAGGAAGCCTTGTCTACTCCTGTCAATCTTTCTGGCAAAATTACACAAACAGGTACATATAGTGCTGGAAGGTTAGTCAAATAGTAATACTAAGAGATGAAAGACACTATGCCTATTCTGTTGAAAAGTCTAGATAAAACTATCCAAATATGTGGACTGATAGGCCATACCAAACATTTAGGACGTTTCTGGTTCTAATAAGATGGGCAGGTAAATTATGGCACATTGTCTTACATCATCATCACATTCTGCTATTATGCACAACTGCTTTCATTCAGACGGCAAAAATCAAACAGGCTATATTTGCTTCACTGCTGTCTGCTTCATTTCAGTGAATTTGCACACTGACCCACATGCACAATTTGAACAGTTCCCTCTTCAATGACCTGTGATAATTGTTTCCTGCGATAATCACAAATGTAAAATTTTGTATGCATTTTGGAATTAATAATACCAGAGCGTGGTTGTCACAGCAGGATAATAAGTATGCTATATATAATACAATATATAGATATATATTGATGAGCTTATTTAGATGATGGATGGATGGATAGAACTTTATCGATCTCTGAGAGACAACCAGCACACAGGGAGCCCAGTCAACCAGGTACATGGTAGGTTGTGATCATATGATGCTGGGTACATGCTACATCGCAGATGCACACAGACTTGAACACAATGGAGTTTGGTAAATCTAGTGTTGTCAGACAGAGCAAGGGTCAAAACCAGGTAGAGGGAAAAGAGTTGTAATCCAACGGTGATGCCAAAAACAGTCCAGGTCAGGTTAATCCAAAAAGAGCATAAACCAGGCAGAGGCACTAAAGCAGAAATCTACAAGAGAAGAGAACAAGACAAACCGTCTCGAACCACGTAGAACAATCAGAATAAACACTTGTATGTTTACAAAGATATGTGGGCAATACTTTGCAAAGAGTCCAGGGAACGTTCTAGTATATATAATTACCTAGTGATGAGAAACGGGTGAGAGCTAATATTGAGGGGAGGAGGATCAAATCAGACGATGCAGAGAATTCTGGGAGTGACAGTTCAAAAACTTATCTGACACAGGGTGACACCTAACTAAAACTTGATGTAGTTCCAGTGGAGCATTATTACCCAGTTATGGGTCAGCAGAGTGAATATCAGTGGGCTGAGCACACAGCCCCTGGGATCTCCAGGTCTCAGTGTATCTGTGCTGGACATGCTGACCCTGATTAAGAATCACTGAGGTTTCCCAGTCAGGAAGTCCATTGTACACCACAACTATTAGCATGAGCGTGAATTTCCACAGTAGATAAAATGGTCTAATGGTCTGGTCTGCATTTAACAGTCACAAACTCTAGCAGTGGTGAGTTGTTCTTGGAGACAGCAGGGTTCTTACACCGCTCTGTGTTGATGGTACCACACACACCAGCTCCTTGAGTCTTATGAGACATAGCTGCATTTCTCTCAGCATGAGACAAAGCGAACTGACTCAGTTGGATGATGGTGTCAGGAATTCTGTAATTGAGCCACATTTCTGTGAAAACAAAAGCACAGAAGTCTCTAAACTTGCTCTGGGTGGTGTGCTGGCGTAGCAATATTAATAGACTCTAGCGCAAATATTATACCATATAGTCTTTGATTTAGAAATTTAGGAAACATTAAGAGCTCAGCTACATCTTTGTACGTTTGTAATTGGATTATGTGCTGTTTGGTTACAGAGAAGCAAAAGACTGCCATCCTTTTTCAAATTCAAATATATTCAAATATATTATCTGGAAAGATTGATCTTGATTGACACTTCATTTTACTGGCATTTGCTACCTGACAAAAGAGGTCTAACTTTATACTTTTATATTTTAGCCTCAGGTGCCAATCATGTACGGTATATATCCATGGTTCCCTCCCCATGTCAACCTGTCATTTAGCTTCTTTATATCTGCCACATGCTGTGAGGGTTGTGGGGAAGATAACAGATGAAGGCTTCACATGAACACTGACACTAGTCTCAGTTGTCAGTCCACAGGGATTAGCGTCTATGCCTCTCTGTAATATTGCATGTGACCTTCCTCTTTCCATGCACCCTTGAGTGAGAGGCATAGACAGTTCTATTAATCTCTGTCTCTACATGTCTATGGGTGTCTTGGTGTCTTCCCTGAAATTATCAGTGATGAAACTCAGGAGACGCAGGAAAAAGAGGGGGAAAAAAGAAAAATATATAGAAATAAACATTAAAAAGGGCATTTATGGAAGATGTCATGAAACTCAGCCATTTCATACAAGTTCACGACACCTTACTATAAATACTTTATAATGCATTCATGAACACCTTTTACAAGTACATAACAGTAATATGAAATGCTGTGTAATTTTATTCAGGAAGTTGCACCCCCCCTAACTAAAGGAACAATTTGCATAAATCCCAATACATTCATTTTACCTCAACAGTAAATGAAATGTTTGCCTTATTGAAATAAAATTTTTGAAATTTTAATTGGATCTCTGCAAGAGTCATTTGGATCTTAATGAAGACTGAACCATACACAAATACATTAGAGCCTACTGCCTGTATAATGCTCACCCTCTTGTAGGGACTTGCCCAGAACACAGACTCCACAGTAAACCCTCAACACCTCAAACACCTACTAATCCCCTCCTCACTGTTGCTCCTGAAACATATTTATATCTTATTTCCTGATAGCTCCATTGATATTTTTTGAGAGATTTTGTACTTCATTTTGTTATTTTTGACATATTTAATTTTTTCATATCAGTGTGGCGATATGCAAACTGTAAGAGATCTACTGAGCAGAGTCTCTCAGTATTCCAGGGTAATTGCTGTGTCACAGAGAAACAGCCTTTGAGGCAGGACACATTTGACATTTCTTTGGCACTGATATAATAGTAGTGGATGCGCTGTACGCAGGGACTACTGCCTAGCTGCGGACATGCTAAAGCTGTCTGTGAGGACATTAGCTAGCCTTGTCAGAATAGGGTCCTCATCATTAGCTGTGGCAAGGCAGTTAAGTTAGCTTTTTAAATACACAGACACTACTACACAGCAAGGCTAGGGCTAAAGATAAGGAAACACGAGGAGTTCTATACATGAGAACTTAAATGACAACGCTCAAGAAATGAACCAATGGACAGGGAAAACATGGACCAACAGACATAGGACTAGACACGGAAGATATAGGAAATTAACGAAGAACAGCTAAAGGAATAGACAAACACTACAGGCAGAAATTAAATGCAAGGGCTAAGGTTATCCAGCAAGAGCATACAAATAGACAGCAGATTACAGAACTACTAGAACATTACTCAGACACAGTACACTTACGCCTTATACAAACAATAACCAACAACACAGTGGACCAAACACAGGGTTTAAATACAAGACACTGGCATGGAAAAACACTGACAGATGGAACAGGACATAGACTTGACAGCCAGTGGTGGGGGCGGAGCCAGACCTGACATCATCCATGACTTTGAAAAGAGATGCAAAAGAAGACAGTAACCTCATCGATACTGATGTGGTCAGTAGTAGAGTTGCTGTTCACCCAGTTCTATCATCCTATAATGAAGATAAGAACTTTTCAGACTGAGTTATTACCTGATTACCTGATTGGTCATTCTTGAATAACAAGCTGTAATCTGATTTTAGCATTGAGGTGTTAGCAATAGGATGTAGCATGGTTATCTGAGATGTGGTTGCCATGCAGCCTTACATTTTGAACTTTAAAAATTAGTTAAACTCCATGCTCAAACACAAATAGAAACCAAACCCTGAAATATCAAATCATAAGTAATCAAACCAGGAGAAATCTGCTTCTTGTGAAGAAGAGGTACCTCAGATTGTCTCTTGATCTACCTATGTACACCATGTCTTCAGAATGATTGACTTGATGATATCAACTTTCCTTTTCTGAGAGTCTTTATAGGCGGCAAAGCTTTCAAGGATGTGAAACGTGTAAAAGACTTAGGTTCTAAGGCATGTATGTAAGTAGGTAATAAAGGTGAATATGGTAAAGTAAGTAGGTAAGAAGGTAAGTAAGGCGAGTAAGGTAAAATAAGTAAGCTAAGTAGATGAGTATGGTAAAGTAATTAGGTATGTAGGTAAGTAAGGCGAGTAAGGTAAAATAAGTAAGCTAAGTAGATGAGTATGGTAAAGTAATTAGGTATGTAGGTAAGTAAGGCGAGTAAGGTAAAATAAGTAAGCTAAGTAGATGAGTATAGTAAAGTGTTACATGTAGCTCCACCCTTCATCCCGGTCTTGTGTATTTTCCCTAGTCCCGCCCTGTTTCCATGGTTTCCCTTCTGTTTGTCATCCCTGTTTTGATCGTTTTTAAGGTGCTCTTAAAACCATTTCCTTTGGCTAAGAAAATTACATCTCAGCTCTACAGTTCAATTCAATCCATATCTTTGGCAGACTTCAAAGTGTAAAAGGATAGTGACCTGCATATATTTGACTCACTGTGGAAGACCAGCAGCAAAAACTGTACTAAATTCATTCACCCTCCATTTGTGCCAACCATGTCATAATTCATAAAGTACTAACAGTTAATGTACATAACGTTGTCACTGTGCACACTGGACTAAGCTTAGATATTATTAAGTCTTCCCATAACCAAGCCCAAAATGTGAGCGCTCCTGTTGAGATCCTGTCATCCTAGTACATGTTTTGATAATGTCCATCCCTGCAAAAGTTTTGGTTTGAAATGCCCCCCACATACACACTGCCACCTCCCCCACACCCACACACATTCCATATGGGTCAGAGGCATCTTTTGATTCATTATTGTGGTACAAATTCAATGCACTCTGAAAGAATCTTCTCTGACATGTGAAAGAACTTGGCAGACATTTTCCCTTTTTTCTAAAGCTCTGATTTACAAGCATTCTGGAATGGCTTTATCAAAAACCTCTCATCATCTTTTAATTAGGGCTCGGAATCCCTACTGCTTGGTTTGTGTAGGAAAACATTTTCTCTTATGAATATCAAATTTGGCATATTGTGTACTTAATTGATTCTTAATTATTATTTGTCTATTTTTTTTCTTGTTAATGTAACTGCATTGGATTAGCGAGAGGTGTGCGAGGTCTGTGATGATTCTATATTCTCCATAGCAACTCTACAGCAGCGGATGCTGAAGGTAGTGGACCTGAGATGAGCAGCAGTAGCTCCCGTGGTGCTGAAGCAGCATTGTGATGTCACCCTGGCTCTCCTGCGCTGAGCAGGGAGCATGCACAGCGCTGCAGGCAAGAACCTACGGGGCTCACATAGAAAGCCATGTAAACTAGGGCAGTAGCACGGGATTAATTATCAGGTGATTTGGAGCCGGGCAGGTGCAGTGTGTGTGTGATGAGTGGGCGTATCCATCCTCCTAGGTGCTAAGTACACCATGAAGGTCCATGGACCTAATTGTTTTTAAAATCAGGTATATATATATATATATAAAACAGGAAATTGGAATGCATTTGCATCTGTTACAGCCTTAAAATCTCAGTCATAACAATCCAGGAATGTTCTTCACACTTAAACTTGACAATTTAATCTAGTCAATATCAGACCATCACATACTCACTCAAATAATTTCCATTGCAGAGACATTTCTATGAAAAAAGCCTTTGTAATATGTAGATGACAGCCATGTGGGTGGGTTTAGACAATACTGTGGATATTTCCTTGTAACACTGCGTTCACAGAGCGATAAGGAGGCAGACATACATACTGAGAAGAGCGAAATTTAATATGGGCAAATCCCAAGGCATCATCATTAAGTCCAGGGTCAAATTAGCAGGTTGTTCAGATAGAGAGACACGATTTACATGGATTACAGGTTTCGACATATTTAAATATAAGTACCACAGAGATGGGAGACACTGACCTGGGCGGCTGTACATTTAACAAAGACCAGCACTCAAACACAGGACACACAGGGCTTAACTACACAACACTGATAAGGAACTAAAGTAGGGACACCTGAAATCAACAACAAGGGGCAGGGTAACAGGACAGGGGCGCGGCAGGAGGACACATGGGAAAACCAAACATGAGCACATGGAAAAACAAAACAAAGGCATGACAGACAGGAGGGAGGCGGAGCCAGACGTGATAGACATGACAGTCCATTAAATTTTGTGTCCCATTTCTTATTTTAATATGAATTATTAATGTCAGAATTGTGAAAATATTTGGATTCAAGACTGAATCCAAAATAACGCTAGGGCACTTTATTTGACACTTCAAACCTGCTTCGGTAAATCTTATCTCAAAACCCCAAACCTCTGGCATTCTTGCCCAAGTTATGCGACTCGGTTAATTTTCCATGGTACATTTATAGCAGCCATGGATTAGAATCCACATTAAAAAACACAATTCCCCCTCTCTGTACCTCTAGACTTTGCCTTATATACAGATATACATACTGTAGCTCATGAATGCTTAAAGGTCAGTGCTACATAAACTGTGGTTGATTTAAAGGTATTTGAATGTGCAGGTAAACTCCCCATCACTTTTTCAGATGATTTACACCTCTGTTTGGGTCTTTGTACTGCAACATGTAGTGTAGTATGTTACATTACAATATCATTTACAACTCTTCAGGCAAGAAATGACATTAACTCAACATCAATAGTCAATTTAAAAAGTCCTATTGGCAAGACTATAGTGGTGTTGCAATAAAATGCATATGAAATATAAGAAAAAAGTGTATCAAAGCAAAATGATAATACTAGATAGCAAATCTCTGTGTGGTCTATGCTAAACAAGTCAGAGAAGCAATTTTCAATTTTCTGGTTTCATCGCTCTACCATACTCTTACAGGATCTCTCTCTCTCTTGCTCGCTCACTCTCTCACACACACACACACACACACACACACACACACACACACACACACACACCTTTCCTCTACAGATGAGTCATACTTTACCTTTTGATCTCTAATTTATGGAAGGTTTCCATTTTCCACAAAAGCTTGCCTGGAGGAAGAATGAAAAGGCATTCACGTTGTCTTCTAACAAAGTGTTCAGGTTTCAACACTCCTTATTTTAAATAAATATTGGCATATTCACTTAGACACATTAACATTGTCAAATGAGGTATAAAGCAACAAACCAGGTGACCATAAACATATATCTTGCTAAAGCAGATTAAGAGCAAATTTAATTAATTGTTAATCAATATTAACAATTTCCATGTTCTGAGAGAATCAGACAGAACTAATTCACCTCTCTGCAAATGTGCTAGAATCACCAAACCAACCTTAGCATAACCCAGTCTTTCAGTTAGAGATGTATATGAAGTAAAACGTATAGTCTAGTTCACAAGGACATTGCGTATCTGTTTGCATTGACTGTTGTTGCTATGGCAGCAATAAAGTGGGGATACCACTCATCTCTATTAAATAACTTGTAGAAATCTACATTATACTTCAATGGAGGACGAATCTAAACTCTTGGAAGTTTAAATCAGAACATCCATTCCAGGAAATTCTAAATATTTTAAACTTTCAAAAATATCAGTTGAACAGCCTAAACATTGCTTGGATAGATGAAAAAAAAAAAAAAAAAAAAAATATATATATATATATATATATATATATATATATATATAATTTGAAATTATATTACAATCTCATATATAAAAGACTGTGTCGTCAAACAGGTCTTCCAGAGTGACCAGCAGTCTGGGAGGATGCAGTTGCAGGATTCACATGTCTCACATCACTGCTTCCTCTACTAGAGTGACTAGTGCAGAACAACAGGGGAGAGTCAGTGCAGGCTGGCTGGTGACAACTAACCTTGAGGGAATAATTGCACAAAACAACCAGCTGCAGTACCAATAACAAAGCATCACTAATAATCATTTAAATCGATACTTTCATTGTATCGCAGCACTGTATTCTATGTATTCTCCATAGTCTTAGATGCAGAATTTACTCCTAGGAATTGTTCTGTTCATTTTTCTTTTTCTCTATATCTGATTGCCCTGTTACATCATCATTTCCCAAAACAACAAGATGTCGCTCATGGATGAACTGTCAAACCTGTTTACAGGCTTAGTTTGAAAAATTACTTGGAACTTGGAATTGTTAAATTCCTGTCAAATTTGCTTTTGAACCACCCTAAATCACATAGGTAATTTACTATACAGTGTACAAAATTAGCAGATTTAGGAAAGTGCAGGCATATTACACATCTCCATTAAGAAAATGTGTGAACCTTTATGACCTGTGCACATTTCGCCAGGATTGTAAAGGGGCAGAGGCTGCTGCATTAGTCAGATTTTATGGTTTTGTCTGACAAGACCTTGCACCTCAAATTAATAATTTAATTTCAAAACCATTATGTGAAGTACAAAGCAAAAAAACAACATCATTTGTGTCACAGCCATGAAACTTACAACCCACACATTGCCATTTGCTTACAATACACTTTACTTAAAACTGCAATTTGCTTAAAGTGGTAAATAATATGTCTTTGATGTAGCAGCATCACAGCAGGCCTTTAAAAGAGGAAATGGAAACATGGAAGATCAGAGATTTGAAGCACAGCTTTCTGGCTATTGCTAAGAAAAGCTCACTTGTATGAAAATCATAACATCAGCTGCATTTTCTTTCACTTGTGCCACTGCATCGCACGCTTGCCCTTTACAGACCTTTCCATTAATTACCAAGGACTGTCGATTTCTTGGATGAACTGTCAAGACTGGAACCAGGTTGGCTTAGACCTGAGACCACAGAACCAGCTGTGCCTGACGTCATGAAATACACTACATCAGAGCACATTTATTAATTCCACATCTTAATTAACCTTTAACAATTACACCGGAACGATCAAACTCCACCAGCTACATCCTACGTTTGATAAATGTAAATTAAGGTGCAGTTTTAAAGTACTAGTTTTAAACATTTTCTTGGTTTTGTTAATGTGGTTTTAAATAATACTTTAAGGGCAATGTGTTGTAACATGGTAGATCTGGTAAGGCAGCTTCATAATGGCAAAGCCTTTGGTAAGACTCCATGACCTTTCTCTGTTCAGAAGTGGGACACAGGGAAGAGAGTCAGCATTGTAGTTTGCATGCCATTGAAGCACAACGCACAACAAACGGTCTTCAATAGGAAAGACAGCACTCAGTAAAAATCTGTTGGAAGCTGAACTCTTAATATTAAGCTGAAGTCTTAATATCTGGACAGAGGGAGAGAGACAGCACAAGACATTTTTCCCCGAGGGTGTTGTGGCTATTTGGGGGATGATGTTTAATTAACTGTAATTTTGTAATTATCAATAAAATGCAGCGATGGAAGTGTAAATGACAATAGATTATGAGAGGGTCTGTTGAAATATAGGGACTATGCACACGAATATTCAGAAGAATGGCTACTTATTCAAACAATATGGAAAAACAGTTTCTCACAATTTAGTTTATTGGCCAAGTGCAAGATAAAGTGTCTGAAGACATGTGCAATGTCTCCATGAATGAGGCTACAGGAGTCTGCCAGGAGATTCCACTGCAAGAATGTAATTACAGACCAGTACTACAGAACCACGTTTTGCATGAAATGTTCACTATTGGACACTAGCTCATTTTCTGCATATTCAGAGGTAACTTTGAAAGTTTCAATTGAAAATGAAACAAACTCTGAGAAACAAATATATGTCAATATAGTATGCTTGTTATCTCTGAAAAGGAAATACCCAACATGTATTCCCAGCAATCATAACGTGAAACAAGTTCTTGAATTTTTGTGGGTGTTGAGCATTGATTTAACATGAAAACCAGCAGGCCAACAGCCATAAACATCTGACATTCAAGTCTCCAAATCACTAAGACTGAATTACTTTGTTCACAGGTAACACCACACTGCAAACCTCCCAGGTCTTCAAAGAAAATATTTAATATTTAATATTTAACTTGGACGTTTAGATGACTCACATAGGAAAAGGAAAAGCATGATATTCCAGTTTATATATGTGCTATGTCGAATCAGATACTTGATCCATCCTGGGCCTTTGGAAGGACATTTGTTCAGGTTAAAACCCTGGAACAAGCATCCAACAGGCTCTCATCAATACAGAGACTCATTAACAGATCCATTTATTGTAATAGCCTTTCTGACAGATAACTGCACACTGTGGAATGCACACTACAGGACCTTGTAATGACTGGCTTTAAAAAACATGAACTTGGTTGTTAAAAGGCTAATGCATTGGAACCCTAATATACAAGTAAACCGTGCAGTATAGTATCTGAAGGTAAATGTCAAAATAATCACACACTACACACAGGACAGAGTGTGTGGGTCATGCTCACTATTGCACATTCTAAACGAAGAGATTATATCTCAGTATAATCGAATTAACCTTTTTACTCCAGCTTGTAGAGTAAAAACCATCCTAACAGGCCTTTCATCAAATTAACATTTTCAAGGCCAGAGACTATTATCACATATAAAGACATTAGTGATTTTTTTTTTCCAACTGCCAATGTATTTGCTCTATCTAAATGTTTTATTATCTACGATCTCTGGTCAGTTCAGCCTGCCCTACTGTCAAGTGATGTCATCATAAATGCAGGCAGCACGAGAAACCAAAAGGGAGAGAGAATGTTTGCAGGAGTGGGAGCTTAAGGGCTTACGTGTACATTCAGCTCACCAAACTTGGCCCTTAGTCAACAGGAAAGTCTCCATGACTACAGAACAAGAAGAGTATCTGGATGCTATTGTATAATAATAATACATTTTAATGCACTTTTCCAGAAACTCAAGGTGGTTTCTGTCTCCATAATAAATAATGATCTCCAGAAAATAATCATCCTAATTCAAGTATTAATTCAGGGCTGGTTTAATAAAAACCCAGAAGGCCAACGATAGATGCAAACACAGAGAGGAAGAGGCTCACTACACGTGCACCTCTCTGAAGTCTGTAATGTCTCATCACTTACACCTAGTGCTACACGCACTGTTCTTGGAAGCAAAGACAACCAGGGATGAAATGTTTCATCTGTGAGTGAACACATTTGTGTTCTGCGTAACCATGAATGTAAAAATGTTTTTATTTAAACATAGGATTCCCGTATTACTGTCGTCTTGACTGATCACTGAGGGATTGCATTTCCTTAGTTATAGAGGAAAAACTGTAATTTCCATTGACCTAAGCCATTTTACTATCACTCTGGGTTATGTTCAGTTCTGCTCTTTTAATAGTGTCTTAAAAGGCAACAGTGTTCATGCATTATATATATATATATATATATATATATATATATATATATATATATATATATATATATATATATATATATATGAGAGAGGATCCAGAAATAGCCTTTAATAAAAAGTTTGATGAGACAAGAGACCTTCGTAATATTTCAAATAAGAGGTGAGGTTACTATTGTGTTTGTTAATAATGCAAAACTGTCAATAACTCCAGTAAGTCACATCTGCAGGTTATATATTGTGGGTTAAAAATTATCTTGGTGGAATTTATATACAGAGATTATTTGTTTTATCCTACAGAGCTACTAACCTTTTAAAGGTTTACTCTTTAGGTACTGCGAAAGAACTTTGGCTCTGAACCTCTTATGGAAAAATAAATAATCTAACACAAACAAAATACATAGATGACCATAATAATGACAGTTCACAGTGATGGGCCTAACTTCTTGTCAACATAAGACAGTTTTGAAATAGAGGTCTCTCCATACCTTCTGGCTATTGAGAGCATCAAGAAAGAACATGGGAGGCGTCTACTTGACACCACAGTGCCGGTTCTGCCTCAGCCGCACAAACTGGCCCAGTATACATGAGGAGACACGGTCACGGAGATGAGAACCTGAGTGGGTCACTTATGTATTGTGAATATTCAGCTGGTTCAGCGATCACCTCCGGACTGTGAAAATGAATATTTATCTGTAATGACTTCTTGTAAGGAGTCAGTTGGCTGAGCCTCAGACCACCACAAGAGGAAGGTAAAATGTCACCAGTTAGCCGCAATCTGCATCACCTGTGCCTTGGCCTACATAACTCTCTATACACAGTCCATGGTGGGGAGGTGTGAGATGTGGGATTGGGGGTCTGGGCTTTGTATGGGTTTGCAGCAATCTCCTCAAATTTCTCTTGATTTAGTGTTTAGTTGAGAGAGTTATTATCGAATTATTTCTGCAATTCTGGTGAGTTTGTAATAACCACAAAATCAACCAGAAATGAATTCATGCATACAGTGCCTAACAGATCTGCCTGTGAAGTGGAGCTCACGTGGAACTGGTTTTCTGCTATGGCATTTGTTTCATGTGCTCCAGCTGTTTCAGCATGACTGCTGTCAAATTTAACAGAGTTGCCAGGTAGGGTTTCAATGTGTCTACCAGTCCTGTGCAACAGTATGGATTTGATGAGGCTCTTTACAATGTTTTTCCACTTCTTTTCCTTGCCTCCCAAAATGTCTTCCTTATCAAATGGCATGTTTTGAGCAGTAATTCTTGGTGTTGTGTATGCAGCAGTATTTTCCTCAACCAGTTCTTCCAATGTAGACAACCTACAGGAACAACTTCTGTTGCAGTAGTGGTCTCCTTTCAAATTCTCCTTGCAGGGCATCTGATGTCACACTGAAGGAACAGGTGTCTATCTGTGTTGTTAGAGCTACATTCAGCTACAATGCCATTACAAATAAAAACAACTTTTTGGTTTCCTTTCAACACTTGATCTTTGAAATGTTTGATACACAACTGTGAAAATGCTATTATAAACTTTCTTCCAAATGCATAAACATTTTGGGATATGCTTATGGAAATTTTAATGATAGAATGTTTACAGCAATGACATATTTCTTGCCCACAGGAGAGAAGGGAGGATGGTATGGCAAAAGATCCATTCCTATTCTAACTAGACTGTTCTGGAGTAAAAGCTTTATAATAAACATTGGTTAATGAATCATCCCTGTTGGGACACTATTTAGTAAGTCAGGAAACAGAGAGATGAAAACACCAATTAATATCTGGGAGTATGAGTCAAGCGATCGCAGCGATGATGCAATGATGTGTGGACTATGAACCCTTGGAGAGATTCAACACTGGCACTCATGAGTCATATAATCCAGACTCAGTCAGTCCTAGGTGAGCTCTGTAACATGAAAGAAAAATTCCACAACATGCATACCTGGATATTATTTTGCACTGGCGATCCGATGCGAACAGGGACACCTGTTGGACCCCCCCGGTCAGTGTGTATGTTTTGTTGAATCTCCAAGTGAAAAGAAATTGTCTCTGACAGGCAAAATTGTAACCATGACATTTTTCTGCATATTTCAAAGCACACTTACTATGTATTTGCTGAATTTACCATATTGAAAAAACTGAATGTGACATGTGCAAATGTTGTCAGTACTTGGTACACAGATTATAGATTCTAAACATGCCCTGTAGCCAATCCAATCTTTCTGTCTTTCTGCATTTTAATTTTCACCCCACTGTACCCTGCAGAATTCTTCTAGCAGAGCAACACTCTTATGTGGTCATGCTATCCCTGCATGGGATACACGCGACAAGATGCTTCTCTGTCCTGGCACCCAGATGGTGGAACGAACTTCCACTGGCTGTCCGAACAGCGAACTCTCTCGCGGTTTTCAAACGCAGCCTGAAGACCCATCTCTTTGTAAAGCACTTATAAGCACAAATCAACTGAAGCATTGGTATAAAGCGTAATTGCACTTTATCTTTAGGAACACTTGCTAAGTATTGCACTATACTGCATGTAGTCTTGTAGGTATTTCAGTCTTGATAGGTATTGTCTAATCTTATATTTTGTTGTCTTCTTTCTAGGCATCAGCACTAGCAACGGTTTATGGCAGTGCTTGACCTCAAGTAGTTTGGACTTGAACCTGTTTATACTAGATAGAGATGCATATTCTGACTGAACACATAGTACTTTTGTAAGTCGCTCTGGATAAGAGCGTCTGCGAAATGCCGTAAATGTAAATGTAAATGTAAAATGTTTGAGATATTCCCTCGGATTATCAACTACTCAGGTCTGGGAATTGCGAAGGCTACAGTGATGATGCATACACATGAACCACACAGTGATGACACATACACATGAACCACACAGTGATGATGCATACACATGAACCATACAGTAAAAGATAAGTAGTGCTATGCACATAACTTGAGGTATTAATACGCATTCATAAACCAACCCGTCTAATCTGAAATATTAAAACCAGATTAGCCTTTTATGCTGCATGGCTACATTCATTCTAATCCAAAATCCTCATCTTTGTGAAGATTATACTCAGACTGCTTCTCATTGTGTGGGTGTAGCTAACGTATAGACCAGTTTAGACAGGTCGTCAAGGTTACATCACTGTGGCGGAAAAACAGCAGAAACAAGTGGAGCGAAATGGGCGAGATCCAGAGAATAATGACAAAAACATCATCTCGTGCTACTGGACGGCAGTAACAGGAACAGGAAAACAAATGACATTTCCATTATAGATATACCATCACCAAACCATTTGGGGCAACATGCAGATCTTTATGGTTGGAAGCTGGTAAAACATGCGGTGCAGTATGCGGTCAATATACAGCCCTCGTATATCTGCGTTTCATGTCCTTGTCTCTGGACAGGCAGTACATTGGTCCATAATACACAAACTAAACATCAAGCAAATATCAGGAATCAGGTCCTGGATATGACAACTATGTACAAAACTGTATGTGTAAAGAACTATGTACTGAGTTTTTCGACAGTGAGCACAATGGCAGGAAACCTCTCCCCATTGCTAATGGTTGGTCATCAACCACATACAACTGACATGATAAACATCATGTCATCATGACTGATGAGCGCTTGTGTGTGACATCCAATCTTCTACTGGTTAATCAATAAATCATTGGAGAAGCTGTCCAGATGACCCATTCTGCTATACTGTCACTTTCCAGATAAGTTGCACCCACAACATATGTCATCTGTTTTCAAACATAAACATAAGTTTAGCTTTCATATGATCTTTAGTGTGGGTCCCTAATAAGGCCTAAAACTACACACAGAGCTAACAGTGTTCTGACAGTTGGACTTCTTTGCAGCGTCTGTTTTTTCTGTGTACAGCATGCATTGACAAAATAATTTTACATCAGTCAGTTTTCTTATGCACACACCCCACCACCTACACTCATGTTTAGGCTTGTAAGTCTAATAAACTTTACAAATTTTAATGCAAATGGCTGATGTGATTTACCAGCATCTGTGTGGAAGTGTGTATTAAACTAGATTCCCACATTATTTATAAGCAACAGCTGAGAAGATTATCTAGTCATTTAGGCTCTGAATGTCTAACCAATAACCTTAAATTTGCTTATGTGCCCCGTGTCCTCATTGCTGAAAAACCAATGTCGCTGTTTATTTTGTCGCTGTTTATTAAATAGCTTTCCAAAGCAGTCTAAACTATGAACTAGCTAATATTACACCAAAGTTGGGAATGAGAAGAAAGACAATGTGAGGACCGCTACAGATCGTTCGAATCAAATTCCAAAAACCGGACATGCTGCCCTCTGCAGAATCAGCAGTGTAACTGCACGTTAGCCATTCATAAAAACTACCTAATGAAAACTACTAAACTACCATAACTACATAATAACTAATAACTGAACTAGAACTTTCCCTTTTATTTCAGTATTTCCTACCAAAGAGGTTTTTTCCTTGAATCTCCTAAGCATTCCAGACCTTTTGCAAGACCATTGACATGTTCTCTTCATAGCTATATTAGTTTTCAATTCAGCGTCAATTTTAGTTTGTTGTACATCAAAACTGTTGACGTCATTTCTTATGAATGAATGTACACTTAAGAACGTTGCCTGTTGTGAAGAACAACATATTCGCTATAATGGGACAAAAATATATTTTAAAACTATTGTGATTTAGTTTTATAATAATAAATGTGTACAAATATTAAGAAGTATGAAGTGCCAAGGCCTAGTACTACTTACTTTTTTCACTGCAGTAAAACATATTCAGAATAAATTAAAATGGATATTGTCGGGGAGTCAGTTGGCAAAGCAAAAACTACAGGAAGTAAATTAGACGTTGTCCGTTCCTTTTAAACATCCGTACTAAAACCAAGTACGTAAGGCATCGTAATAATAATAACAGTAGGTTAAACGTTAACTGTCAAATAGGATATCCTACATATTTTGCCTTCTTGTTTGGCCAGTTCTTTACGCAAACATAAATCAAAGGCATGATAGGTGCATACATTCTGTGACAATCACATAGCCGAGTAAAATAAAGTAAAAGCGAAATGCAAAGCATATATAGCCTCGGGAGGTTTAGCTAACTAAACACTGATTTCTGATCGTGGTAACTGGACAATCAGGTTTAGAATACTCACGACGTCACACATAAATGTAACCGTTGTCCTACCTTTCTATGACTGTATACGTAGATGACATCATACATGATGGAACGCTGGAGTTTTGTTTCCCCTCGTGCTCTTCTCATGTTGCACGCACACTCGCCAGTTTAAACTTCGAAAGGATAGATTTTGACAGGTTTTACTGGTGGTAACACGATTTTAACTTTTAAAACAGCGACGGGATCTAACTTCACTAAATGTATTAGTTGTCTATGTAACCACATACAAATGCCAACAGATGAATCATCTTCGCTATTCATTACACCATTGAGTTCAACTTGTATAACTAGATAGTTAGCTAACCAGCCTGAGTTCTGCTAAAATGGAATCATTTATCATACTCACAAACCAAAGCCAAGGAAGGGATCGTATTTTCAGGTGAAGGCTTTTAAGTACTTTAACTCTACTACATTTTCGTAGAAATGTTTTAGAAAAGGACACACATTTCGCTGTCGCACATGTGACAGAAACTACAGGTTATGCATACCATATTTTTTCTGGCTTCGTATTTAGAGCAACCCAATATGCATGCGCTTTGGCGAAGTACATGCTTCGAAATGATCCCACAAAGAAAAAAATGTTGCTGAAGTTGCAGAATTTGGAGTCGAGCATGAGCTCGGGACGGAAGCGTAAGTGACACGCGCCCTGTGTAGTTAGTGTATCGGTTAGGTTAGCAAACTAGCTAACTCATGTAGTAAGTTAGTTAACTACAAAGTCGAAGCCGATTTTAAAAAGCGAGAGGAAAAGATCTGAATTACAGAATTAATATTTAATTGCCTAAAATGCGTGTTAATGTCAAGTTTAATATCGTTTTTCCTTATTTGCGTTGTATTTATTTATTTGCTTGTTTGTTTGTTTGTGTGAAAATGTTAAAATGCTTTATTCATTATACAAGCTTGCCATCTACAGGGTGTGTCTTGCCAAACTGTACATTTCATGCGTAAGCATTCAGCTGATTTAAGAACTAAAAACAGTCGTTGCTATCCCTAAATTCGACAGACATCGGTGAATGTCAAAGTTATCTGGCATAATCAACGCGGACGATAAAGAAAATGTCAAACGCTGTATGACCTATGCTACATCAGTTCCATCAGTTTCATCGGTTCCGTCCGTCCTGTCCGTGTGTGGGGGATTCGTGGGATTCTGTTGGGGACAAGAAGAGGAAACCCTCAGCCAAATGTTGACTCTTACATCGCCAGACTGTGGACTTGACTCACGGACTTTTGACTTGCTTCCTGTCATAGTGGCCAACGTAATCACTTCAAATCGGGTCGAAGTGCTAGAAGACTTCAGACTTGTTCGACCTAACGCGGCGTTATTGTGTTTTTTTTCTGTTTGCGATGGCGTCAGCAACAGGGTCATTGTCGTCAGAGCGACGCGGTGCAGTTGCTCTCATCGGGGCGCGCAAGCCGAGGGACGGTTTGATGACGACAGAGCTTAATCACATTGGCTAGAATATCCACTGACAAACACGTATCCACCAACTGTTTAGAATACAGCACACAGACTTAAAATATTTAATGAGCGTGGATATTATGATAACATGCATACTTTTTAGATTCTGCAAAATAAATATTTGAATGAATCCCAGGAGAGCAAGATGTAACAATGTTGCTCTTGTTTACATTATTGTGCCTTTCATGACCGTTGCTCCATGTTCAGGCAAAGAGGGTATTATTACCTGACCTCATTGTTCAGACTCTTGCCTTCCAGGAACAGTTAGAGGTATCCAGTTTATTTTGAAACACATTTAGGCATCGGTCAGTAAACCAGCTGTTAACGAAAATAAAATATTATAGTTTAAACGGTTATAAATCATAACATTTGCTAAGTAAATGTAGATAAAAAGTATTTGATCAAAGTAATTTCTTATTTATATTGTCACAGCCTGCATCCCAAGCAGACTTCCTATAAGGTGGCAGTGTTCCCATTCCTAATGATATGAGCAGCAGAGTCCGACAGCTTAACTCTTTTAACATCTTAACAGTTTTATCAAGAAATCTGTTTGATAAATGTGGATAGATTCAGTTTAGTTCTAGTAATGGTTGCCAAATAACCATCAGGTTACACGTTCCTTTTCATTAATTAGAGCTCTTTAGATATTTTTTAAAAAAAGTAGGATAACTTAATTTACACAGGGGTGCACTGGTCTTTTCCTATGAATGACTGATATATTTATTTTCTTTTTTCTTAATGCTGAATGTCCCAATTGTTGAAAGTTATTAGTTAATTAAAATGTTTAATGAGCACGTTACTGACTAAGCTATTCACATATTCTGCATCGCCATTAAAAGGCACTTTAAAAACTAACTTTGCTTTTCTTTTCAGTTTTCAGGCTTGGAAATACTGTTAATTCCATTGATGCTGCCAAGAGAACCCTTGACCTCAGTGACCCCGTGTTGCGTTTTTTTCTCACCCTGGCCAACGTCAGCCGTTCCGCCTATTTCATTTGTGATAATGTCCTTTGGGCCAGAAATGTCGGCCTCATCCAAGACATCAATAAGGACCGTTGGAACTTGAATGCAATGCGGTATTACTTTTTTTCATTAGTGATGAGTCTTGCTAGAGATGCTTATGTGATCGCCCAGCTCATGGGGAAGAGGTCTCGGGACAGGCAGTATCAACAGAAAGCCGAGCAGCACATCAGTGACAGTCCTGACGTTGCTGGTGTCATCATTCCTCCACTCGATGCATTTCTATTCTTGCTCATTGAGAGCCTCAGAAGTCACCCAGCAGTGGCTCTTGACACGCTTAAGAATGTGTGTGATATTTTCCTTCCTCTAGACAAGCTAGGAATTTTCCAGACAAATGCAGGGGTTGTGGGAATCTGTGGGCTTGTCTCCTCTTTTATAGGCATCCTGTCAGTCCTGAAGCCCAATCTGAAAATAAAGCCATAGGAGAACAGGAAGGAAAATGTTTAAAGTCTGAATAAAGGATTTTAATTATTTTTATAGATAGATTACATATAAAATGCCTATGAACCTACTTGATAAATATCATTTATACAAGCCTATGATGCTAAGTATATTGAAGCAAGTAATGGATGAGTAATGACCTTACATTTGATTGTGTTCTATTTCTACCGGTGGTCTTATATGAATGAAAAAGTTTGGACTTGCTGACTTTATATAGACTTCAACACTAAGACGTTTTAATGCTTTTTTTTGTTGGACAAACATTAAATCTAGATCTAGGCTCAGTTTGAAATTGAAGTCTATAATGTAGTTATGTAAGTTGTAGATGTATGCAGACTGACCTTAAATACTTTAGGTGTAAAGTCATAGCAGTGTCAACAAATGCTAGCTGTGGTGAGACACAGAGTGACATCGTGACTTTTATTTTGGAACAGTGAATGTTTATTGAAATCTTTACTTAGAAATTTAACTTAGAACCCCCACAAATGTGGCCAGGGTGCTGAGCTCTGGTCCCGCAGGGCTACTGCTCTGCACAGTTCAGTTCCTGCACATCGTATCTAATATTGAGATGACCCTGAAGACTGATTAACTGGATAAGATTAGGGCTGGATTAGGATTGGAGGTAAACTCTGCAGGACTGAAGTTGGATGTGCCTCACATCTGCAAAATAAGAACTGAAATATAAATGCACTAATCCTGCATAGAGAGACAAAGTTACAGTTGTGTTTATTTAACATAGTTTCATCTGTAACTATTTTCATTATACTCTGTCAGACTTGAGATGCTGCTGTATGACCAAAGCTAAAAGGAAGGTCTGCTCAGGATACTGGACTCATTACATGTACTACCTTTCAAAGCCTGCCTTAAAAGGTGTATGTTCCTTCTGTCATTGAACCTACATTGTAAATCACTGAATCTGAAGGTGCAACAATTTAAGAGAACAAGAAATATTTTAATATAATCAGGGAACTATTTTTCAACATGCTCAGTGTCCAGATGCACATTTTGCATAATTAACTTAATTACTGTACTCTGTATTAACGTTGGTCCTGTTTAATTAAGGAGCATTAGTGAAACCATACCATCCTTTTACTTACAGATGTTTGCATCAAACCCAATAAAATTTAGATGGTGTGGTGTTAAAAGTGAAAACCTGCTTTTAACAGTATCTATTTAAAGAAGCTGCTTCATTTTCATGTCTATGAAGATTGTCCTGAACAAAATGAATTTTAATAAAAAGACTGCACCATTTCAAAGAAAGTTCCATTTTTACATTCTAATGGTTTCATTATTTCAGAAATGCTAAGAGAGTACAATGAATGACATGGAAATTCTACAGTACCAAAAATAAAAGAATGTTGTAATCATTTGCAATGGGGGCAACAGGTTTATAGTACTTTTTACATTGAATTTGAAATATAGTTTTTGGACATGTAATATTTTATAAACATTTGTTGTTGCAGGGAGCAATATCAGTGTTGACGAGTGTTTTGGGGCAGCTAGGACTGGGCAGCCTGTCCTGCTCTGTGTACGTGTCCCAGTCCCAGCTAGGCCTAAGCCTATACTAAAAGAATTTCTAATGGCAACTCGCCTTTAGCACTGCGACTTTATCCAAGAGCAGACATAGTGCAGTAGACGTACAGGATTGGAGTTAACGCTTCTGGCATATGGCAACCTTCCTACTCACAGACGTTCATGGGATACAAGTTTGTGTGGGTAGCGACACCATCTTTGACTTTTTTTTAAGTTACTAAGTCGAGGTAAATGTAGTTTTTAGTTCTTTTGTAAACTCATTGTAGCCTGTATAATGCTATAAAGGTGTGCCGTCTGAATTGACTCAGTACATACATTGTGTAAAGTTAATGCGGTCCAGTTTATTTAAGGCATCTACTGTACATCAATACATGAAGTAGCCCCAGGAGAAAAAAAAATTGTTACAATTAAAAAGAAAGAGATTGTGTGTGAGAGAGACACCTATGCTATTTTGGCAACTCTATCAGTTTTCACGCAGATATCAAATTTAGAGTGAGATGTAGAGAAAACTAACACTGCAGGGACATAAATAACAACTTAGCAGTCTCCAGGAGAGAAATGTCAACGCACAAAACAAACACAAAAATACTTCCAAAAATGCAAGTGGGTAAAATGAGCAGATTTCTGCCCATGATGAGGATTCATACAAACTGGGAATACAGAAACAATGCACCTGCACAACAGACAATATTTAGCATTTTGCTCAATTTAGGGACTGTTTTTGTTTTAAACGAAGAACCTAATTAAATAGAGATAAAAGATTTAGATGCAAGATTTCTACCAAATGTCACACTTGAGAATAAAATATCGGTTGAAAAAACAATGTTAAACAATCTTCGCACATGAGCTAGATATATCCAGCAGTAATCCTGGAAAGAAATTCATCCTGGGATCAGAAGTAAATTCTGCAGTATATGGTAGCTCTTCAGGAGCAATGTTAAGAGATACCTGGTTCAGAAGATATGAAGGTATACTCTGAGCAGTATAGTGTCCTTCAACAAAATGATCATAAACTCCATTTGTACAAGCAACAAAGTTGAAAACACCATCAAATGAACATCATGGTGGCCTGTTTGCACTGTGAAATATCTGGCCTGTAAGAGAAGTGATGTGCCTTTCTCATGTCACTACATTTCCACAAAAAAATACATGGACATTGGCTCAATGAAACAGATGGACAAATATATATACTAAAATAATGAAAGAAAATCGATCAAAATAAGCCAAAATAAACATGAAAATTAATGTGCTTTAAAACATGATTGTGTATGCCGTGAATGAGTTTAATAATAATAACAATAATAATAATGTGCTAAGGACACTGCTGTAGTGGTTTGAGCACCTGACCCTGGACAGAGAATTCATGGGATTTTCACCAATGCTGTACATTCTCAGGCCAGTCTTTCCAACACAGACTTGGTCTAGGGACGGACCAACGGAAACAGAAAAAAACCCACATTAAAATTCTGGTTTTGGCCATGCACTAGTTTGAATCTGGGTTCTGAAATCTGGCCCCTAAGAATGAGATCAAACAGTGTATTAAACTCAGACTTTGTAGGCATTTTTAATCGCTCCTCAATAGTCCTGTCTGATCCTGCCTTTCCTTTCACTTTAGCTAACTTCCGTTGGATCCTGGATGATGTTATCGAGCAGTGATACACAGCGTAAATCAGAAATCAGCCATCATCTAGAGAAACAATCCACCAAAACAGCGCATCCTAATATCCTACAGAACTCAGATGGAATGCCCTTGGTTCTTGTATATTTCAGGTTTCCCTTATTTTATCCAGTGATTTAAAATCCTCTGTTGTAGTCATGATCTTACAAGTTTACAAATGTTTACATTCAGTAAAATAGCAAAATAGAATGTATGCTTAGTACCCCAATAAAGCACAGAAACACAGCAAACAGGATAGGGGTTATCCTCTCTTACTGTCCAGTTATTATGATTGTACTATGAACCCATATAAGACAGGAGGGGGAGGGGGGTAGGAAATACATTAAATAAAGTTTGGTTTAAGTCACGTCTCACCATTTTCTACCCTCAAATTTTCACAAATGCAACACTTCCTTACAACAACAAGCAAATGGAAACAAACAAACAAAAAAAAGATAAAAAGGATTTTATTCACGAGTTGGAGGTCTTGGCCTACATGAGAATGTTTGGGCTTGATCCCAGAACACATCTTTGCCACCATTTGTGCAGAAGAGAAAGTGAAAAATGCTTCTTCAGGTTCTTCCAGGAAGAACCACACTTGTTCCTATCTTGTCTCCACTGAGGAGTCTTTTTGGTCCGTATGGAACCCAGACAAGGAAGGAGGAGGGAAATTGGAGGGAGCACTAAGAGGAGGTTTGAATGCGGTCGTAGTCCAAAATCAAGCCTTTGATGTGAGACAGTTTCCGATGGAGATACTCGCAACGCTTTTTCTCTTCCCGGTAGCCAGGGAACTTCTGCAACAAGAGACAAAGAAAGAGTTCTTCAACAGTCCTCAGAAAAAAGACAAAAACTCATGGATGGAATACAATAAATAAATAAAAACTGCATGACGATAGGAGTTTGCTCAACAGTAAAATAAAAATCTGTAAATGACTGGCCTTGACGAGGCTCAGGTACTATAGTGATGTACCTCACATTCCTCACCTTCTTATATCTCCTATACTTCTCCAATATTTGATCCTCCATTACCTAAAAGATTGACAAACATTTATTAATCCTAGAAATGTACACAATGCAGTATCTTGCTTTGTTAATTAGCGATATTTATTTGTTCATGTAGTACAAAATTTCAACTATTTCCTGCCCACCTCCACCTAAGCCCTTGTGTGGTGTATACTTTCCTACCTTGTACTCTTGAGTCCCCGGGGACAGAGTCTTTATCTTGGACCCCAGCTGGACAAATATCTCAGTGATTTTCCCAATTCGCTCATGAAGATCCCTGTACTCATCATATTCAGCACAGAAATCTTCCTTATACTGCTGCCGCTGTTCCAAGTCTGTTATAGTGTTGTATTTTCTGGATGGACACAAACAACCATCAGACATGTAAGCGTAAACAGATATTGTAAATGAAACTGAAGGATAACTGATCATAGAGCATGAAGCCCAGTCACCAACAGGTGGCACTATAGTACAACACAAATTTGGAGTATTCCTCAACAGCTGCATGCATTTTATAGTGCAAGGATTTCTGCTTGAGTGTTGGGGTATTTTCTTTTTGTTTATGAGTTATGCAAGGTCAGATCACATGATGAGGTATAAATAGAAAATTATAGCTTTGGAGTTTTGTGCCGTTTTCTGTCTCTCTCATTTCGACTTTTGAGTTTGATGGGAACTGGGACTGTTCATATGAAGTCTGCTTCAGGGTCTATGGATCTCTAGCATCTTTTTCTAGTTCAAATGGTTTTGAGACTAATTAAGCCAGTCATCGTCACCCAAGAGCGAGTGCTCCGCGACCACCTGCACATGCCGAACCACTCGAGTACCCCAGATGTTCCTGAAGAACCAAAGGGAGGCGTTCATCGCCGTTTGCTGTACTACGGCGCACAATTAGACTTTGATTTTTTCACATGGCATATCAAGCAGAGAGGCATCTCTGAACACTCAAACTGTTCCAGGACCACCAAGCTGCACACAGCAATTAGTTTTGACTCACAATAAATAGTCTGGCAGGTCCCCTGGCGAGGCATGGGTGACAGGTGTGTTTGGGCCATCATGGTCTACACACACACACACACACACACACGGAGAGAGAGAGAGAGAGAGAGAGAGAGAGAGCATATAAATGGTAAATGTAATATAGCTGTGCTAACGTGATTAAACACACACGCTGCTGGCCATGGCAGACTCATTTATCAGGCTCGTTTCTGATAAGGAAAGGGTTGCTGACAGACGTCCCAGATTGACTGGGCATATGTAAGCAAGCAGTGTGAGCCCTGCCCTGCCTGCTGGGTCTCTGGGTTGTGGGTCAGCCAGCTGGTATTGAGTCAATCATCAACCCAGCACACACACAGTAGGCCAGAGACAGGTAGCCACCTCGCATGCACTAAAACACACAGCAGTGGTTCCCATTGGCAAACGCCGTTACGTTCACCGTCATCAGAGATATGCTCTGACTTGTTATGCTTTTACATCTCTTAACGAGGCATTTATGTCCTATTAACATGATTATTTACACACCCAGAGTTATTATCGTATCTTAATAAAATTATGCCTGTTTGGGTTGACTGACATGAGCAAGTACAGAGTTATAGACTAATACACTAATATTAGAGAGTAATTTGGTGTTAGCATAGGTCATAATTTACCCCTACAAGTACATCAATCCTCAATGACACCTGTACTAACATTAAGGTGTCAAGATTATCAACATTAGTAGTTTTGTAATTGATTACTTAATTCTTGGCCCAATCCCATTTCACCTCTTGCCGCTACCACTTAGCTCCAACTCTGTGTTGCATATACACACCTAGGGGTGGTGTGTCCTGATTCTGCCAGTGTAGAGGGTGGTGTGAAGTTTTGTGAGCTACATGGTCCTCCACATGGAGGGTTCTGAGAGGCTCACTCCAAATGGAGTGTTATGAGAAATTTCCCAGAATGCCTCACAAATCACAGCAAAACAGATGTGCAATGGACAAAGAATCTCAAAGAATGTATTATCTCTGTTAATAAAGATACAATAGTGAGTGTTTTGTCTTAGTTTTGTGTCAATTCAAAGTAATGTTATAATGGCCCTTTTTCTTTAAGAACCATAACTAGTTGTATGCCAATGTCACAGTAGCTAGTGGACGTCATTTTGGTAGTGCCAGTTTGTGTATGGCAATCCTGCGTTTTGACATATTTTCATGTTCCACTTGCCACTTCTGAAGGCATAGGACACCCAAAATGTAACTCAAATAATGCATATAGATTGCTGAACTGGTTCTGTAATATCAGAACAGCTGACAGGTCTACAGACCACCACAAGTACCCTGGCATTGAAGCGATGTTGATGTTTATTGGGTGACTGATGCTTGCAATTGACAACTGCAAAAAGATGGATATGCTAAGCAAGAGGCATCGCCATAGTTGAGGATGGCATATTTGAAATTCCAGCAAAAACTGGAATTGAAGCTGTTTACATAAAAGCCACCAAGGACTACAGTAGCGATGACGTATCAGGTTCTTGGAGGGCTGTCCCATTTTGGAGGGGATGATTTCAACCACTATACTTTGTAAGTCACTAACCCTAACCCTTTGCAATTCAGTTCCAAAGGACAACAGGACACTTGGCATGGGGTATAAATAAGAAATGGGACCAGGTAACTGAATATGACATCCCCTGAGAACATGACCATTAAAGGAATACTTCAGCCAAATATTCCAACACTGCTAATTAAATCTATGAGGGGACAGTTAGCATTAAATGGTTTACCCTACTCTTTATTCACCATTAGACAGATTTTTCCTGCCAAGAAAGTGCACACAAATACAGAAGGAATGCAGTAACAGCATATTAAGAGAGACAGCAAACCCACCATTGAGATTTTCCTGGTTCTGCTTGAGGTCCGGACTCGTCTCCACCCAATCAGGTTTTAAGCGCTCTCGCTCCTTCTCCTTGTGCTTCTTGGGCTTCTTCTTTTTGGGCTGGCCGTTGGCTAGCTGCCGCTCGGTACAGAGAGGGAACTCGGTCCGTGAGGGGTTGGGGTTGGCTGACATTGTTGCTGGCTCAGGGTCTGGCCGTTCTGGCTTATGGACGCCGACCATCTCGCTAAGTCTGTGCCGTTGGTAAAGGCCATTGAGACTTTCTCGAACACCACTGCTGCTGCTCTCAAGCTCCGCTTTGTTTGGTAAACTGGAGCTTCCTGGAGCAGACGCTGAACTCCGACCCATGGAGGAACCAAGATGACCGCTGGATGAAGTCAGCAAAAGAGAGTTCTGGTCTAGCAATCTCTGTTTCTTCAGAGTCTGACTTTCCGGATGGTCTGAAGGCACTGGGCGTTTCTGTGAGCATGGATGGAGGGGCAAGAAACAATGTAACAAAACACCATTTACAGACAGACACCAACATTTGAAATGTCCAGAAGTTTAATGGGTTCCTGAGGAAAAGTAGCCACTGAAGTATCTGCAGTTATCATTAAAACGCAAATGGTGCCACATGTTTTATACAGGGTGAAAAAAGGGGATAATAAAACACCCAACAGAAAAACTCATTCCTCACATCATCCATCGGAATCAGTTCCTAAATCTCCCAATTAGCTTCACCCCTTGCAAAACACTTGAATAGTGCCAGACACATTAAAAAAAAAAAAAAAAAAAAAAGTAACATCGCTGAAAAACTGTGATTGAAAACCAAGAAAAAGAAAGCAGTTATATGTTTTCGGCACATACTCACCACAGGGAGATTCTTTACTGGGCTGAGCTGGGACGGTGAATCCCCAGTGGTTTTGTGGAATGAATGGCTGGACTGGAAGGTCTTTAGCTGGCCACTGCTGCTAAGAGGCTGAAGCTTTCTGCAGGACAAACACATACAAGGTGTTACTCTAAACCGTTCAGTCCACGCACATCAGACGAAGTCAGCTGCTGACCCACAGTTGCTGGGTTGGCTGTTATAAATAGGCCAATGGCCCTAAAGTCTTTCAACTAATAGACATCAGTCTATCAATTATTATTATAACAATCCATTAGATTTTTGATGCCCATGTAGTCTTATTTACCGTTAAGACATGCCTTGATTATTTTGGACTCCTCTTGAAGAACATTAGCACCCCCTAAATGTCATAAGTAAAATATGAAATGGCTAAGACGAGCTGATCTGATCTAGCTAGCTGCAGATTCACTCAGCCTCTCTGGCAGGTTTGTTTTGATGTACGACACGTAGTGAAGTGTCCGCTTGATTACATGTCCATGTGGGCTCGTTTATTTTAGCCCACGATGTGTAGCTCCTCCTTCCCTCCATCTCTACTCAGTACTATTAGGAGCGAAACACTGACTACAAAATCTAGAAGTTAAAGAAAATACACAGAGAATCACAGCATAGTGGCGAGGACCTTCATAGCACACAGCTGTTGTTTATAGTGTTTTTTTTGGTTTACATCAGTGTATTCCACTGTTAAAATATCAGACCCCTTTTACTTTGTGTCAACAGTCCTTTATAGTCAGTAGGCATTTTTCTAACAGTTATATAATATAGATAAAATAAAATGTTGAATGACATAAAACAGAAAACCGACAATCGTCACAAGGCATTGAATAATACAGTTTAGCTCGAGAACAGTGAGGCACAAAAACATAAATTTAAAGTATAAATCCAATAAAATAGAAGTCTCCATCCTATAAAAGGGTCCTGGGACCCAGCCTACCCACACCCTCCCCCACCACCGTGTCAATTCAAATGCTCCAGAACCGTCACTGCAAAGCTGTGTGAACAAGGAAGCTACAGTAAGCATTTCCAGAAAGCTATAAAAAGGCTACGCTGTGCTTTCAGGGAACTGAAAAACTAAACAGGAAGAAAGTTTGGCATTAGAACTATGAGGAGAACTACAAGGTCCAGGCGTGACATGCGAGTGCTTAGGCCGTGCCATTCTCACACATTCACGACACACTCTTCCACACTCACACACGCCCACACCTTGGTCAGAACGTCAGAGCTTGTTTGGTGCTTGCTTTCCACACTCGGTCCAGCTGCTGGTCATGTGTTTCTGGGCAACTGATAAGATCTGTAGTGGAGCAGGCACTGGCTTACCGCTGTCCAGCAGACAGAACAATAGTGCCAGACGCATTCTCTCCCCTCAGATACTCTCCTCTGGCAATCTACTTCCTACAGCTCTTTCCTTAGATAGAGCCACATATTATCTCACTGAGGGATCACGCCTCCCCAGTGGCCTGTTGTGGAACCTATTTAGTATCACATGAGAAATCCACAGAGCTGAATCGTACCAAAAGTAGTGGTTAAGGCTGGAGGGGTGGCTGCCTTCAACGACAAATGCACAGGATTTTATATTAGTGGATGAAAGATTCTTCCTAACCAGGTCACATTGTGTAACCCTTCCTTCAGGAGTTATTAAAACCCATTGCCAGAGCTAGGAGCAATGCACAGGGACCTCCCTGCTGCCTCTCCACTGGACTGCCTCTTGAGCACCATGCAGATGTGAGGAAGGCAGAGCGCACCAGTTTCTGAGAATTATGGCCAAAATCTTTTTTTGGCAGGCTGGGGAATTTCTGGCAGTCAAGGCTGAATGCCTAACCCTCTTCCCAGCTCTGTGGTGCAACTCAGTGATTTCAGAAAGCCTTATTGTGATTCTAACAAGCTTATTAACCGGATAATCAGTGTAGGCCTGTGAATTTAACAGCTCCTCGGAACACCCAGCAGGGGGCGCTGCAAGGGCCAAGGGTAGAACTGACAAGGACCACTGCAAAACATAAGCGGTCATTCCATCAGAAAGTCAATCAGATATGCCTTCAGGGTTCATCGGTGGTTCCATTCAAAGCCATGTTTATGTAAAGCTGAACAGGCAGGAATGCAAATTCATAGTAAATTCGTTTGGTTCGGTGGTGGAATTACAACAATATGGCTGGGGTCTGCCCACCTGGCTAGAACCCTGAGGATGAGCCGTTTCTCCTCCTCCACATAGCCAGGCCAGTCCCTCTGAACGCTCCTGTAGAAGTCGTCTTTCAGAGTGAAGCTGTGGTCTTTGGGGTTCAGTTTGGCCACCTGGAAGAGGAAGAGAACATTCCAGTTATGGTTTATTTGGCAGACAGATCCTGCTCATGACTCACTGAGGTGTTTCAGGATTGTGTCTGGCTGAAGGGCAGGGAAAGCATGAGGCAAAGTAACCAAAACTGCCCAAGCTATCTTACAAAGTACTGTTTAAAAAAAAAACCTTTAACATGCTGCAAATGTAATGGTTTCAGACTCTGTATTTGGTATTTCGAAAGAATGCGTGTTCAGTTCAGTTTTCAAAAAAACACAGAAGGACATTCACAAGGATCTTAGAACTAAAGAATGTATGAAACAACTTGTAGAATTGCAGGCTAGATAACTCTAGAGTGACCCAGAAACAGCAATTCAGTTCTCTCATGCTACACACACACATCCAGTCCAGAGCTGAGCGCCAGACCCCCACCCCACCCCACCCAAACACAACCCTCTCCTCCAAACAGAATTAAAGGAGCTGTCTAATTGCTGTCGCCAGCAGTGCAGTCTCCCTCTGATGGCTGCACTGGGGCTCGGAAATTTAAACGCTACAGGAAACGTGCAGCAAATAAACCTAGCGAGGAAGCTGGACGAGCTCCATTACGCTCTGCCTGTAAATACGCCCATTATTATGAGGACTAGGGGCAGCAGACTGTGGCCCATGTTGTCTCTGAGGAAGAGCGCTGAAGATCGACCATGGCTATTTGGACGGGCGAGTGTGAGTGTTAAAGACACAGCCACTGTTCCAGTGCCATGCAAAGCCATTTAGAAAAGCAGTCCGAAATCTCACAGGTGCTTGCAAAAAAACAAACAAACAAACAAACAAACAAACAAAAAGGCACTCTTTCATAGAATGAGACTGAGTGGAGTGCAAGAGGGAGAAACCCTAAATGGATTAAGGAGTCACCTGCACACCGTATGCGTTAGTGTAATGCTAAGTCTCAGCCTTGCTCCATATGGCTGTATACTGCCATGCACTGAGGCTATTCCAGAAAGAGTGCTGTACAACCCAGCAAATATAGTTACAACACAGAAGCTGGAGCTACTTGCTTTTTGTGTACCTAACCCATTAAACATATTTTACAAGGGTGTTCTACACAGCATGTGGGGCAGTGTGTGTGTGAATGAGTGTACACATCTGTGTGTGTGTGTGTGTGTGTGTGTGTGTGTGTGTGTGTGTGTATTTTACCTCTTCCAGCACTGCACTCAGATCAGCTTTGTCCTTGGGACTTGCCTTCTCCCTCTCCAACCATAGCAGTAGCTCTGGCTTCCTGTAGTGCTTTAGGGCCAGAAGGTGAATGACACGGTCTTTCAGGGGCCTGTGGGCCACGGCGTTGGCTGCTCCACTCCTCTTGTTGCTGGGTGAATGTCTATTCATCCCCTCAAAGGTGCCTGGGAGACCCTGTTTCCTCTTAATCTTAACACACTTACCTAAGAGCAAAAGGAAACACCACACATAGAAAACAATGTTCGCTATTCTCCTCTAATCTCTCCATCAGTCAAACAGCAAGCCTTAAATTATCAAGTTCTCCTTTAAAAAAAATTGTGCCTATGGCAACAGCAGTTTGCCAGAGTTTTACTGGAAACGGACTAGTTCAGAAAGTATAGAGTTAAACAAGACAGAGAGGCGGGAGGGATTATTGCCTAACCGAACTGCTTCTCCGAGCCTGAAAATAAACCGGGTGCACCTCAAATAGCCCGGCGCCTCTGGGCCCGGTCAAGTCCCTCAGCACTCGTTTAAGCAAAACAAAGGGGGAGAAAAGAAGTTGCAAGGTGAAATTAGAGAGAGAGAGAGAGAGAGGGAGAGGGAGAGAGAGAAAGAGGTGCTAGATGAAAACAGGAGTGAGTGAGTGAGACGGAGGTGGACAGAGAGGTATAGGGGGTGGATGTTGGCACAGGGGCCATGACACACGTCCGTCACACATATAGCACAGCAAACAGTGCATGCTGGACCACTGCAGGAAATGTGGCCTTTGCGTAAACACGGCCCGGCGGACCTCGTGTGACCTGCCTCCTGACATGCTCACCGGAGACCCCATGCCAGGGAGCGTGAAAGAGCTTTAACTGTAAACGGAGCTTTCTCCTGTGCAAACAAGCTGGCTGTGGAAACTGAAGTAGCTCAAACAGAGGTCCAACTGACCCAAACACTCCTCCTTCCCACCAGTGTGCTAATTCATCTAGAACCAGACCACGGCAGCACCGACAGATACCAAGCAGTCCTAATCTCATTAGGCGGCTTAAGCCGCACTTTGAAGGTTGCTGTAAGGGGAAGGACGTTGCATTGGCACGGTGGACAGTCTGCGTGCCGTGGGCCTGCATGCTTGTTTACATGACATTACTCAACGTGATTACACCACGCAGTGGGCAATGAGCTCTCTGCTGTGCTTTTAGGGAAATAAGTATCATGTTCTTTTGAAAGTGCAACTGCAGTGGCGTTTAAATAAATATGACACTCATGAAATTCGATAACCTTAAATCAACCTAATGTGGAAAGGTGGTCATTTTACCTTCATGATCACAACAGATTAGTTACCAGTATTCACCAATAACACACATATTTAAAAGCAAACTGCAAACACTACTCTCATTTCTTTGTCTTAAGTATCGTTCGGACATCATCTCATTAAGTTGAAGCTATGAACCAGCTTTAGAAAAAAAAAATGTACAAACATCATTATGCCACTACACTTGTTGAATGGAACAGAACACCTCAGCAGGACATGCTAGAACCGGACCTCTGCGGGACATGCTAGGACCGGACCTCTGCAGGACATGCTAGAACTGGACCTCTGTCGGCCCTCTACCCCACTTCTGCCGTCCCTCTACCGCACTTTCTGCTGGATTGCTATGAAACATCATGGCAAAAAGACACTGCACCTTTAAAGGAGCAGAGAAACCCCACCAGCGCTAAGGAATCACCTACAAGAGCTAGCATGTCCTGAAACAGGAGAGTACATGCTAACTCCACTGGCTAACTGAGAGACACAATGACTCCCTTGATATTTTCATTAATTTATTATTTTTACTTATGTATTACACTTTGTGTTCATAATTAATCTGTGTTCAGTAAACAGTTCTCGCTGTAGCTATGTGTGTGAGAGGGCCTTTATTCCAGCCTTTGCAAGGGAGTGCACCCAGGTAATGTCCACCTAACATCCAAAATGAATAAAAAAATAAACTCTGGCTGGAGTTTAACCCTTCCATGGAGGAGCAAAATTTGCTGTCCCTGCCTTTGTTGCTCCGTTTAAAGCACTGAAACATGAAAAGTTTTGCTGACAACCTGCATTGCATGGTCCTCTCATCACAGAACTCTGACCCAGCAGAATCTTATTCTTTTAGACTAGTGCAGTGTTGTATACTGGTGGTATGCACAGCGTTCAGACTACTCCTGGTCTACTGTTCCCTATACACTGACAGCTGGGCGCAAACAGCAACCACAGTAAATGGGCTATAAAATGTTTGATGCACTATAGCACACCACTCGGTCTGCAGGGTAAACAGCACCAACCTTAAAGACAACACAGGCCTCTATAATCATGCCTGCTCTGGAATACCTGCCATACATGTTAAATTAACCCTGTTCCAAGATCTATGATCACAAAAGCTGCATTTAGAAACTCCTTGAAGATAAGCCTGGCATTACATCACCACAAAAACACAGCAAGTCACCACCAGGGGATCCTCCGCTTAACAGTCAAGTCTGCAAGGCTTTTATTTCTGCACGAGCAGGACCGTAGTGTGAAAAACCACCACGGTGCTCAACAAAGCGGTGGAGCTTGCATGGTCAGCTAATTCGGGCCCTGCTTTGATTACAAGTTCTGCTTTATCCATTCATCAAGGGGAAGGGACTCCTGAAATAGCCCTGAACATTGCTTGTATGACCGTCCATTAAGAAGTAAAACTAACATGCTGATCTTCTTTACTCCCCCAACAGCACGTTCCAAAACACGAGGCATATGACAAAATCTTTTCCCTTTCAACCTCCTCGGGGGGACTGGTGAACTTCACTTCAGAGAGGACTGCCATGTATAATTCAGTGTTTCTACAGATGGAAACCTAATTGATTCCCAGCCATGGTAATTAAAATCCTGGGCTCAGCTTCTCCAGCACAGCGTGACACTTGTTAGTGCACACGTCCGGCAACCTCGGCCATGTTAGTGGAGCATGTTTCTTGCTCCGGTCTGGGTGGAGGACAGGAGAGAGGGATGGGAAGATCCCAACACACTGCCTCACTCAATCAGTGACTAACCACACCACAATACTGGATCGAGGAGGCTGAAGAGATTTCAGCAGTGTTAGCGTGTGTGTTTGTGTGGGTCTGGGGATCAGTCCATACTTGGATGTGTGGCCCCGGGTTTGATCTCGATAGCTGAACGGCTCCAGATGTCTTTCTCCACTTGGGACATTCGCTCGCGGGTCATCTGATAGGAGTCATCTGTGGCACACACTGTGATCTTGTCCTGAATACTGCCCTGGCCCTCCAGGTGGTCCCTGCCATCCCTGAGGTGAAGAAAACAGTAGAGAGTTTTGTAAAGGATTTCTACAGTAATTAGACCAAGACTTCTAATCGTTCTGGCAATTATATCTTGAAACAGCTACTCGAACCTGCAATACATAAAAGGTACATAAGTTTTTGCTGCATCATCTAGATGGTGACAAGCAATGCGATCTCTATGAATTGCAATTTTCAGAACATAGGACACACCTTGTTTATAAATCAGTCAAAAGCAATGGCGTTACGAGAAGTGGGCGTGAATCCCAAACGTGTGGTAGAGCAGGAGACTCCTGCCTCTGCTCCCATCTCTCATGCTTTCCCCCTTTTTCACCACATGCACTGAAGGCACAGTTGGGCCTATTGTGCACAGTTCAACCAGAAAGGCAGTGACTAATTTACGACTAATGCCCACAACCGGTTTGCTGGAATTGCTTTGCATCCTCCTTTCCCCACAAACCTATGTGCAGCTATTCTTTCTGTGGAACAAGTCAAGTATTGTAGAGCTCACAAGCCTCCTTTGAGGTTCAGAAGCAACTGATTTGTGTTGTTTGGCCTGGGGGAGGGGAAAGGGGAAAAAACAACAACAACAAAAACAAAAAAAACTTCACCCAGAATATTATGACCACAAACTCCAAGGATCAACAAATGATAGTCACTGGCTAAAGCTTCCACGCCCTAATGTAATTTGAAATGGAGTAGCTTCCTAAACCCATCATGAACCTCACAGAACTCACAGCAAAATTAATAATCCTTGAAAATGACATGAGTTTTGAAAAATGTTTGTTTTTTATAAAAAGCGATGCACTGCAATGAGACCACGTGAGCCACATCCATCCACATAGCTGTTCATATGTTCATATGCCATATCAGTTACTTACTGGCAATCACAAATGGGCTCAGAGTGAAGTTGGCGATCAGCATTTCTTACCCTGAGACATACTGGTGAATGCAGTCAAAGCTGGCTTGAGGTTTGTCTTTGCTGTCACTGGACAGGTAGAAGGAAAATACGCGAAAAGCATCGGCAGGGTCGGCTGTGGCAGCAGGAATCTTGATGTACTGTAAGAAAGGACAGGTTCCACAGCATTGTCAGGAAAAACACACCGTCTGGAAACCTAAAAAGCCAAGCCACCTCATATCTCGGCTCATGAGCTTGAAACTGAAATCAAACGCCCCTTGCCATCTTGCCGCACAGCAGATATTTAAAAATCTGTTTCAGACAGGCCTGATAGTAAAGATGACCCCATTCCTACAACCAGGTTAGAAATGTAATTAGAAAGCTAAAGCTGCTCACCAGGAAAGCGTTAACACTTGTTCATGAGCAGCACTGGCAGCTTAACTTTTAAGTGCCGCTGTACTACAGACCTGTCAATCATAAAAAACCCCCAAGCCTGTAGTTCACATTTCCTCCTCCTGACATGATGTCTTCTCTGATTTAACATGAGCATTTATGAAGAGAGCAGGCCCTTGCGAGCAAAGCCTCCTTTCAAGTTGGGCCACGCCTCCTTATAAGAGGGAGCCACGCCTCCTTATAAGATGGAGCCACACCTCCCTACGAGAGGGGCGAGTCTCACCTTGAGAGCACCCTGCTCATGCTCCTTGTCCACTAATCACACTCATTACCTTAACGTACCCGAGAGGAACGTGCTGTTCCAGAAAGCACTTCCCTGCAGGGCATTCTGCACTTGCTATTTCTGACTTAATAATGATCTTTTAAAGAAAGCACATCATATACAGTAAGATAATTGTGCGCAGGTGGGTTACGTAGGGTCAGGTTGTTTTGAGAGCTTAAGGAAGAACTACTTGCACATTATGACACTATAATACACAGTCAACAAATGGAAGAGAACAAGGCTTTCTAAACAAGAGCACGAACAAGAAGCCATGCTCAGGCACACACGCAGGCACGCACGCACGCAGGCACGCACGCAGGCACGCACGCAGGCACGCAGGCACGCACGCACGCACAGAAAATCAAACTTTTGACTAATTCGTAGAATCAACATTTGTTAAAGTCGAGCTGTACTGGCTGTAAGGATCCCTCTGGGTCTGGTGGAGCTCCGTGGCGGCCGCAATCCTGGGGTGTGCCTCACTTCAGCTCTGTCAGGAGAGCATCTCCTTATTGCACAGAAGCGTGATCCTTATTTTGGATGAACTCCCACTACATTTAAGCTCTCAAGCAGAGTCTGTAATTTGCAGAGGTGTATACATTCAAGGTCAAAAAGTAAAAGCTCTTCCATTTATATATATACACTTTTATCACCCAGCTAGAACAAAACCCTGGATGGGATTTCTACATTCTGAGCTGGAACTACCCGCATACATGCAGTCTACGTTCCACTGAAGCATGAATGGCTGCTTTCCTCTTTTATGAGTCAGTCAAGCATACACACACCTTTAATTAACTTTACCATCGTGTGGTTTGCCATTTAAAGGTGACTACCAGAACAGGGAAGAAAAAACTATCTACAAACCTGTAGTTTTATCATACAGTTGCAGCCCAAAAACAAGAACAATAAAGTAATTAGTTGATCATTTTCAGGGATATTTGGAGTAGAAGGTATGAGAACAGTGTACTTGTGCCTGTGACCACTTAAACCAATTGGGCAACATACTTTTAGCCAACCTGTCTGTCAGCCAGTCACTTTAGGCTGGTTTATATTGGAAGAGTTAGCATATCGTCAGGGCTTCCCAGGAACAATGCAATCCTTTACTTCTCACACGCGCAGGCTCCTGAAGCAACAGTAGGAGCACAGTGAGGACAGAGAGCTGCCTGACTTGTTGGAGCTTGATTTGGTCTTTGAGGGAATCACCCGAGGCAGCAGGAGGGAATCAGCCCATGGTGGTATGCTCGTGTAACTCACTGTCTCCAGAAGGCACTCCACAACAAAGTAACCCAGCAGTACCTGCATCTATAGTGAATCACAGAGGAACTTCATGAGAACGATCGAGCAAACATCTCCCTGGACACTCCCTCCAGAGAACACTTCGGCACAAACTGCTGAACTGCAGAACTGTTACACTGCTGTGAATCAAAAACATAGGTGCTTTGTACTGGGTAATGTGAGACTCTTTTTAAGCTGATCTAGAAGCAGTTGTTCCATCCTTGAGAGTTCAGGGGTGGGACTAAAGAACTGACTCGGTATCAGTGTGAAATTTCTCCTTCTAACGGATTATAATAGAATATAATAGCCTGGGCTGCATTCTCTCCACAGCTCCTGAACAATAAAATTCTGGATGAAAAACCCACTTCCACAATCAAAGAGCAATTATATTCTTAAAGGGAAGTCCTAGAAACCTACTTTCACTAATATGAAAAAGGAAAGCCAATTCAACTCATTAGGCAACAGGTATTGCAGCGTCCTTAAAAACACTGGTCCCTTTAAACAGCTTCAAATGGCAACTCAGTAGGGACATTGACAGACGCTTTAGTCTACGAGTTGGCCTAGATTTGCAGAAAAACACGACACACAGCACACCCTAAGCCTCCAGAGCTTCAGAAGGCTTTGCTGTTTTTCTTTTGTTGGAGGTGACGACACAAAAGTAAAAAGGTTGATCAATGTGCTCAGTGACTAAGAAATCTGGTGTTTGGATTTCTGTTACTAGCCAAGCAATACTGCAGTTCTGTACATATTTCTCTTTATCCCTCTATCAGTCACTGTGCCATTGGGCATTTGTTAAAATCTGACAGTATGTTTTAGCAGATAACTGGTCTTAAAGAACACATCTACAGCGCCTGCCGTCCCATGCTCTAAGACACACACTGACACACTTTAAACTGGAAAAGCTTCAGTGCTGAAGGGGTATATTTTGTTGAAATTATTAAATGGTCCTCATTAAAAGATCAAAGGCTGCTCCATGCGTGGACTAGGGATTCGCCTGCTCTAACGCTCCCTATGAAGGATCTTCTGCTGGTATTCAGAGAACGCCTCAGCCAACTGCTCTTGAATTTGAGGGCAGGACTCTGACCTTTCATGGCAAACTCAACCTTTCATGGCAAATGCTGTGAGGGCTTGAAAATTTCACCACCTACTGCATAAAACATAAGTGGCACTAAACCAATGAAAATGGCTTTGATTTGGCATCTGCCAGTTGCGATCATTTTGTATGTGCTCCTCACTGTATAATGCTGGCAAAACAATATTCTCTTCATGTGAAAATTTCAATCAAGATGATTCAAAACGGTTAAAAGATTTCTATCTACAGACATGATGTTGCATGCAGAAATGATAAAAATCCCACGTTGAATATTTTACACTTTAAAAATAAAACAAAAACTGTAGTTCCCACACATCATATTTTTGCTATGGCCACCCATGGCTGTTTAAAAAAAAAAAAGAAACAATTCTTCTACTTGCTCTGTTTGTGGATATAGTTTGTATCTGAACCCTTTCAGTTCTCTAGTGAGTCACATAGTAGTCTAAGACAAGAAATGGCAACCCCTCCATTAAAGCTCCAGAAAAGCTCCAGAAAGCTCTAAGCAGTATTAGGAGTAGTAAGAATCAGGGCAGACAGTGGGCCTCAGCACAGCCTCTTCAGCTCACTCCAGAGCAGGACTGATGTCAGGGATTAGCTCCCAGGCTCAGTGGTAACCAGAGAGAGGAGCAGAGAGGGAGAGGGAGGGTGGGAGAGACGCCAAGGGCAGATGTGGGGAGCAGGACTCAGGCTGTCACAAATGCCCAGTCATGCAGCACAGCCATAAGCAGCCGTGTGGAGTCAATAACAGCACTTCAACACCCCCCAGTCCTGCAATCTCTCTCTCTCTCTCTCTCTCCTCCCACACAGCTCAACAGCTTCCACCATGGGTACCCGGCCCCCTCATCTCACCTCAACCCCCTCCAGCACGCACCCACATAACCATTAGTTCTCTCTGTAGCATGCACATGCATGCATGAATGCTCTCTCACACACAAACACAACCACCCACACACACACACACACACACACACACAAATATTTTTTAAAAAAATCAGCCACTCAGTGGGCAACAGTGGGCCAATACTGGTGATTACTGATATTGGATGGTTTCAACAGCACAGCACATTCCAACACCCATGCAGATGTCCTTCTCTTGCTTATTTGGTGTTTATATTTTAAAATTAAATTAAAGAGCAGTTACCGTGACGAGTATCTAGGGGGCTCGTTACAGAATGAAGTTGTTGAGCAGCGACTGTCTTCAGTCAAATTACAAGCAACAAGTCAAATGGGAAGGCTCAGAGATGTAGGTCACAGTCACACGACATCACTCAAACTCCACCTCACGGGAGGCCCCAATAAGTTATTTATGCTCATAACCCTGCCCCCACACCAAACCTCCTCCTCCATCACACCCCCATTTATGCAGTTTTTCTGGAGCCAACACTCCTAACCCCCGCACCCCCCAGTTTAATGATGCATTTGTAAGTTACCCTTCCACCCCTCTCAACACACCACCACCACCACCACCACCACCACGCACACTTCACATTCTAATTCTAATCAATGTCACTCAGGTCAGTCCACTACGGGACTTTTCTCCCCCAGAGTTTCTCCTGCCATCTTCACAAACATATGCCATTTAACACATTGGTTCCCAGCTTCAGTCTCAAGGGGGGAGAAAAAAACCTCACAACACACTCAAGCTTTTCTGATTCCCAACGGAAATCAAAGATTTAGAGCCCATAAAGCATGCTGGCTTCTCAAAGCCCGGACTGGTGCCAAAAGAGCGGGTCTACAGCAGTGGTAAACGGATGGCTCGGAGGTGTGACATATTTCCACTAAGCTTACCTCTGCTATCTGAACTGAGCAGATCACAAAAACTGACACAGTCAGGGATGAATGTGAAAACCAGGCCATGTGTAGAGATGTAGAGATAGGAAAAAGAAGTTTGAAGGTTCAGTTTATAGACTACGACTGTTTCCCCAAAACAACACAAAGATGAATGCAAACTGGCAGAACAGCTAGTATTTTGAACACTTATGGCTGGTGTCCCAGATATGCATTAGCCCAGTCTTGGATAAAACTACATTTCAAATGGCAAAACATCATTTATTATTATTATTATCGTTGTAATACTTCAATGCCTGCAGAAAAAGCAAGCATGGGACTGACATTCATAGTGACTTGGCATGTTTTACAGACAGCTGGCAGTAAACATGACGTCAGGTGGAGAGATTTAGATAGCTCAGAGGTACGGGGAGGTACCAATCATTGGCCTGTGTACTATACATCTCTGTATGTAAATCTCAGCTCAGTGGCTGCAACTGCGGTGAACCCTTCAGATAAAGGAGCCAATATGGTAACACTTGACAAGAGGATGGATTGTCCACGGTGGATGGATTGTCTACAGTGACAAAGACAGCTTTAACTTTTCCAATATAACAGAAATGCTCAGAAGACGTGCAGTAAGTGAGATGTTTGGGCCTAGTATCAACAAGGACGCACACACAAACGTACACAAATACTTGGGCTGCCCCTTGGCAGCCAGTGACATTGGTTGCCCGTGTCACTGCAGCGAAGTGGCGTCAGATTGACAGACCTCACCACGTCGCAGCAGCGGCGCGAGGGAGTCGAGCAGCAGACAAAGCCTCCCTCTGTGGAGCCAGACCAGGCCACATCTGCCGCACTCAGCCCTGGGTGTTTGGAGATGTCAAATACTTTTGGCCTGTTGTAAGGCGTGAACTGGACTGGAACAGAACAGCTTTGGCGGAGGTGTGTTGGGGGGGGGGAATGGGGTTGCCCATTAGACAGGGAGACAAAGGAGACGTTCGGCAGCCGCTCCAAGAAAATGCATCCTTCAGATTTCGACGCATGCTAAAAAAAAAACTGCTTACGCAAGGGCTAAACGTGATTGTGCACAGCAGATGACACCTTCACCCAGCTCTTGGGAAGATTCTGAAAACATTTAGTCCTGCTTTAAAAGTGTAAAAGTGCACATCTGTTTGGAACAGAAATGAGAAGTTGGTGTGTTTTTTCAGGTGCTGTTTTTGTGAGTTGGCGCATGCTCGGATACAGAGGCGAGAGGGAAAGCCAGCCCTCTGCCTTGGCCTGGTTATTTCGAACCAGGGCATCGAAACCAACACGCATCCACCAGATTCATCCGGGTACGCCCGGCCCCACAATTCTAGCCATCTCATCCCATTATCAAGATGCCTCATACCGGTTTTTTAGTACAGGCCCATGCAATTCCAGGTCAGGCGTGGGCGTGGACCTGGTTAGGAAGGAACATGCAGGCTCAACTCTCTGCTCTCTGGCACGGGTCAGTTATCTCAAAGGCTCGTGTTTACACAGGCTATGTCCACTCCGGCTGCTGGGTGCTATTGTTCCGTCCTCACATCGTCACGGCTCCTCGGAAGCCACGGTCCACCTTTTGTCGGAGCGGGTGCATGCAATGGCACAGAGACGCCTGGATTATTCATGACCTGCAGGGGCGTGTGCCCTGTTGGGGGGGGGGGGGGGGGGGCCCCATGGCATCCTTAACACCCCCCAACCCCCAAATAAAACCGACAGTAAACCACTCATCCAAGGGAAGACAGGGAGGTGGCATTGTGTGTGTGTGAGAGAGAGAGAGAGAGAGAGAGAGGAGACAGAAAGAGATGGGGGCAGGGAGACTAAAACACAGTGCTGGAGACACAGTGCTGCTACTATCTCTCTGCATTAAAGAAATACTTCATCCAAAAATGCAAATGTAGTTATTAATAAACCAGTAGGTGGAAGTAAGCATAGTTCTTATAATGCTAGCCTGCTACCATTACCCTTCATCCACTATAAGCAACATTATAATTTTTAAGTCAAACATTATTGTAAAATGTTGCTAGACATCAGGTGTACGGTGGAGATCATCCAAACCCCTACTTCAGCAATCCTGTCATCACAGGATCCGACAGCAGCTCAAATTCAAAAGTGTGGAAGTGCTAACAAGTGGCATTTGGGGTGAAGGGACAGTTAATAAACATCCAGGCAGACAGCACATGCTAACACGAGCACAGAGTGTGCAGGACCAGATTCGGTCGCGTCTCCCCTCACCGTTACACTGTTTAGCATATGATCAATGAGCCTGCTGCCAGACCACGGCTGGGAAACGCGGCAGAGAGCGAACTCGTCTCTTCTCCTGCCGTTAAATCACTTCAGGGTTCGGGGGGAGCTCGGATGTTGGTTACATTTAAATGGGACGGTATGGGGGAGGTGGATGTGGTTGTCTGTTGAGGCCTGGGGGGGTGGGCAGGGGGAATGGAGGCGGGGTATTTGGTGGGGTGTTTGGGGATGGGGAATGTGGTGGTTGACTGCCTCAACCACTGAGTTCCTGCCTGGGATGCCAAGCTAAATCTGCCCCTGCCTCCTCCCTAGCACCTGAGGGCTAATCTGTCAAGCTCAGTAAGCTCTGGGTGACCCAGCTCGATGGGTGTGTGTGTGTGTGTGTGGGTGGGTGTGGTGCTCCATCTCTGTCGTGGACGAAGACAGAGCACCATGCACAAAGCCTTCGAATGCCTCCTGTTCTGAGCACACCCAGAAGCCAGCCATCCTCTGTCCCATTAGTTACTATAGAGACAGTAATGAGGATATTAAACAGTAGCAGGTCTAAGCGTTACAGGCTCACACATTCCCTACACCACATCCTCTCTCTGGATTTACATTATTCATTATCATTATATAGATTTATCAATAGCATTATATTCATTATATAAATTGTAAAAAACAAAAGAAGCTATATAACATACACTTCATGAAGATTGTTATTATTGTTGTCTTCAGTGCTGGACTATGTAAAATCACAAAGACAGGAGGTAAAATATGACTTCCAAAGCAGTGAGCTACATAACAAGCCATGATTAGTTACAGAGGAACAGAAATGCCCCCAGCCCACCCCTTGGGAAGTACCCCACATTCCCAAACATTTTTTTATTTTCTGAGTCTGCAACAGCTAACTATTTGTATGAAGGCATACAGATGCTGAGGGGAGAGGGGATTTTCCATTGTGTTTAATTGTTATATTTTTATGCGTGATACTGCTTCTTCAAAATAAACATAGTCTTTAAAATGTAAAGGTACAGTAAAACTGAGAAAGAAAACATGCTTGTGTGTCAAGAACATTTAGAAAGCCAAGTGGCCCCAAACGTTTCTCAAGCCAAGCAGTATGGTTCACAACATATCTGTCAAGATACACCATTAGATCTGTCCAGGGCTGATTCAGGTCCTGTGACATATCATCAAATAGCACCAAACACAGCTAATCAAAAGGTATCTGTCTTGGTGAGGCACTGTTTCCATGGCGAAGTTTATTTACTGGAGCACGACATTTCCTGCCCACCTTCGAGTTTCTGAAGCGGTCGGAGGAAAAACATCTGTAAACATCCGGTTATGACAGCTATCAAACAATGAAGTACAGGAATAACCCCATAAAAGGATTTGCCAACATACTGGCTCACACGAGAGTTAATCCAAAATTTGCTGACTGCTAGTTTCACAGAAGACTGAAAAACCTTGGTGTCCATGAGCTAGAACAATGCACTCTACAGGGAACAAACCATGATGCCCGAAGGAATCAGGAAATCAGTGCCTTTATGCCTTTAGTCATGCTGTGAAGGTTATCAGCTCCCAGCTCAGAAAGGGATTTGTCTGCACGATGCAATGATAAACAATTAATCAAGTGGAAACAACAGAAGGATGTTGGGAAATAAAAATGGTTAGAATATCAACCATGCTGTGCTTCAGGCTATTAATGTCATCTGTACCTTTGCAGAGACAAGATCTGTATTTAATCTATGTATGTCCCACAACTAGTCTTAAAAGAAGCAAAATTACCCAACACACACACATACCACTGTCAGAAGGTGTCAGTCAGGCCTGTTGACAGTGAATACTGTGTGTATCCATGCATAATTGGGAGTCTATGATCTTCCCTTCATAGTTACATCCACTGTTTATTTCTTCCCCATACCATGAGTTGGACTACTGAACATCATTGTGTGCCACACAACACACACCTGTGTACAAGTCTCACACACACACAATCTTCACTCATCAACCATCATAGTATCAAAGATAATAACATATACCAGGCAGTTGAAGCAACTCAGTGGTACATTTACATGCTTGAATAAAGCTGTAGCTACACACAAAAGCATTGCATGGCGATTACGTGAAACATCACAGCATTTGCCTTTTCACGCCTTCCTGTCAAGCGTCAGATCAAACTAGCCCTTAAAAATCCACTCACTTCAAAAATGAGCAGAGAGAAGGAGGAGACGCTGTCTGTAAGCAGCTCAGAAGAGATGACTTTGAAAGACCAAACAGCAGAACGCAGCGTCAGTCAAAACACTAGGCCAGTGGCCCACAGACAGGAGAAGCACTTTGGGCCCCAAAGCTCGGCAGATCACATCTGGATGAATGGGGCGACGTGTGTCCATTCATTCACACGTGGAACTGCACCCCCTCTACAGACCTGCTTGGGGGGGGGCACCACACTCTACTATACATTCCTCTCATTGTCATTCTAATTGGCTTTCAGGAAAAAGAAAAAGTCTCAGTCTCTCACACACACACACACACACACACCCAAACACACACACACACTCACTCACTCACAGTGCATCACGCACACAGACACGCACACAGACATGCACTGCTGTGGCTGGGGTTGGGTTGCTGCATGTGAGATGGAAGCCCTTCTGACTCCCAGGGTGAACTAAGACAATGACAACAAGAGACACAGAAGGGTGGGGGTATTGAACCCTCACACACACTCTCCATGAGAACTTTTCAGCAAGGAATGCTCCCTTCCCCACCTCCCTCCAGCAGCAAGCACCCAGCACACATGCTCAAATATCTCGCACAATTCTGAAATAAAAAAAATCTCATGAAAAAAAGACTCATGAAACTACTCTATGGACTCTGATAATATGCTCAAACTATTACCTGTGCGCATTTGGTGTATTGTTAACCAGCACGGACCTGGCTCAAACTCTCCTTCTACGTGTCTTTGCACAAGTCTTTGCATTTTTACTCATCCTCAATCGATTTTAAGCTCAGAAACTGGGAGGAATTCTTTCCTAGCAGGAACACAAACTGCAGTGGGTAGAAAGCAGACAGTGTCAGCTAATGGCAGAAGTTTAACAGCAGCAACCTTTTGTACTTAAATCTAAAAACTCAAATCTGAATGAATCTGAATTAACTGCAGTGCAAAAATAGCACAACCAGTCCTCCTGATTACAAAGCAAACACCTTTAAGTAAAAGCATGTTTGATTAAAGAAAGCAATGTGATAGTACATTGCTGATTTGTGCAATGCTCAAGGTCCTTGTTCCATGATGAAATGCTAATGTATATCTATATCTTGTCTAAAACTACATTTAGGCCAGTAATTAATGGATGACACAGCCCAAATCAATTGAAAACAGTTCCCTTTCAATTATCTGCACATTAGGCAATGCGAGTGAAAGTTCCATTTATTTTTCAAGGGAAACAGAAGACTGTGCGAGACGTTTTCTCAAGCGCTGACCCAGTAAAGCAGCACTACCTGTAAAAGACTGCTTTTCTAGGACCAAAACAAAATGGGCACCACTATGTGAAATTCCAGTCCTGAAGCAGCCTGAACACATTCCCCTCAGCCGCCTTATGAAACTTGCGGAGTCATTTAAATTCCACTAACTTTGCAGGACGTGGAACTGCTCTCAGCCAAATGAAAGCAATTTTACATATCTCCACTGCTCTTCGCATCTGACATGTTGTTCCTAGAACGTGGTCGAGTGTTGGGCCGATATTTTGAGGACTGCACGTTAGCGTGGCTGAGAGTTCCACCGGGGGTCGTATTCATTCCCTTACAAGAAGCCGTAAGGAGACTGCATCATAAAGTGGGCCTGCTTTACTTAGGTCTCATGAGCCTCCTCTTAGTGTTTAGCCTGGGGAGTTTTTCACTGCTCACTGACCAAGCATTCTGAAGTCAGTATGAAAGCTGAAAAGTGGTGGCGGATGATGTGTAGTAGGCAGACGAAGGAACTTTATTGCCAACACCCCACCTGCCGTGTCTGGAGACATGGGGACGATGTAATGTTTATGGGAAATCACCGCCAAGTGAGGACAACCCACAGCCGACGTAAAGGAAAACTTCAGCCAAGTTAGTGTAGCTAACAGGAAACGCTAGGCGCTAAGGGACAGTTAACATAATGCAGACAAGAGACACTAACTGATACCTTCATTTAGCTTAATTTTGTATTAGCAAAATTAACCCTTTAAGTCCGTCTTTCTCATTCTGTGACAGAGCTGTGTGTAACTTGAATGATTTATGCCAGCCCTTTCATTATGCAAACATAAAATTCCCACAAATAACCAGTACATTAAATAAGGAACACCTGTTCATTTAAACAATCTCTATCTTAATCTCTAGCTCTCTCTCAACAAGAATAGCTCAATGTGTCATTTTCGTCTATTCCTGACTTGCATTGAGAAATTTTGATAGGACGTTTGGTCTGATTGGTCCTTGTCTTTCCAGCTCACGGCAGCACCTCCTGTACTGTGCTCTCTGTGATACATTTCAATTTCTAGGTAACATATGCAAATTTACATAATATAGAATTAACAGGTAAATGTTTTTGGCGCCACAGATTGCTTTTTGAGAGACCTAATGGGCCTCTGTATAAAACACTGAGGATTCTAATGTAACTACTGCCCCCCATAAGTAACCTCCACCACACCCCTGTCTCTCAAACACACATACTTTCTCTCTCTCGGCTCAGATACCTCATTAATACTCAGCAGCCCATTGTCAGAAGAGGAGGAGTGTTCTACGCTCCAATTACCCACAGCCAATTTGAATATGTAACTCTCCAAATATGGATATCTCTAAATTCAATTTTAATTGCATACACCCAAGCCATGTGATCATGACCACTTGCCTCATTGGTCCAAATTAATTCACTGCATGTTTCTATGCAAATGTGACTTCTTACACATTAGATTGTTCTTTACCATAACTGGTTGTTTCTCTATAAATGCAGGATCTGTTGGTTTAGGTAGGAGTTCGCAGAGCTGCTGCCCTTAGAGACAAGGCAGCCATACCCCCCCCCCACAATTCTCGTTGTAGGCCTTTCATGTCTGCATAGAAACGACAGGCACAGAGACATGGGGGTTCCCTGGGGTTCGAACACGCCCACCTTCACCCTCCCCCAAGCCACCACCCCACGCTCCTAACAAAGCCCTCCCCAGTTGCCAGCCTGACCCAGTAACGGGGCAAGTAGCCCTGGGGGGTGTCGGATACCCTCTGGCGGGCTCCCCTTGTGGCCCCATGCGTGAGCCGACCGCACAGTTCGTCGTTTGTGTGCACAGCCAAGTCACTTTCCTCACAAGCGTCTCCCAGCCAGCGGGGGGATTAGACAGGCTTCTTTTAGACAGGAGCGATTGTGCGATTCAGCGTACGCAAGGAGAGCAGGCAGCAATGGGGAGGTGCTGTAGCTGAATGTGCTGTAGCCGAATGTGCTAATCCGGTTAGACACAGGCATCTTTCTTTATAACCATTTTACTGGAATTCTCTCTCCCTAGTTTGTGCAGGCTGACCACAGGCTACATGGCATGTTTCAATGGATATATCTCACCATGTCAGAAGGAGCATGGAACCACAGTCTATATGAAACCAGCAATTCAGAGGGAGACTCTGCCCTAACTTATGGCAGCAATCCAATTCATATCGGCACTTGCAAATGTGCGTGGCACTGAAATTCTGCAAATGGCTTCAGCCTAGTTGAGCAGGTCTTAAGGGTGGGAGAAGTCCCCCTCTTGGTGTTGAGGGAGTGCTGTTGGAAAGCTCATGAAATATTGAGATAGTGAAGAAAGCTACCATAAGGGTTTTTTTGTGGGCTGTATAGCTCAACAATCAAGACTAATTAAAGAATTCTATTTCTGAGACATTCAGAGTGAGTGAGTAGAAACACATTAATCTTACCCCCTGGTTCCCCTTGAAGCAAATTGCTGGCTGATTTGGTAAGGATCCCTAAGGACAAAGAAGAGCGGTAAAAAGTCACTGGTTAGTAATTAATATTGTTGGCTAAAGTGACACATGACAAAAGAGAACATTATTGATCCTCACCCATCAAGGCTCATTTCTAGGGTTGCAGGGCAAATTAGAATTTACAGAAGACAAAAAAAAGTCTACTCTTAAAAGGGCAAAGTCATCACAGCAGTGCCACTCCTGAAGAAAAGCCCCCCCCTTAAGCTCCCCGTCACCCTTCACAATAACTGCTTTGGGTCTGGTTTTGGTGCCAGAGAGAGACCATTTCCACGATTGGGCTAGTTTTTATTTACATCAGCCATACAGTGAAACCCAGTGAAAGGTACTAGGCTACCTTGGCAGTAATTAGAGTTTCACATTACTGGCCTTGCCCCTTCCACAGAGATGCAGGAAAGCAGAAGCTCTGTGCATGCAGACCACAAGGAGAAAAGAAAGGTGCCTGTCACTGGTCTCTCGACGATGTTGTAGTTCTGCATGCATGAGCCTAAAGATCAAGACTGGGTTTAGCTAATCTGTACTGGAATGTGTTCCCTTTAACACATCCAGAGTTAAGACCTTACATGAGTACTTTGTGTGTGTGTGTGTGTGTGTGTGTGTGGGGGGGAGGGTGTGTGTAAGGACAGGCAGGGAGAAATAGAAAATGCCCCATCAAACATATCTTTTAAATGTGTGTTGTTCCAAAATGACCTTTTCGTTGAGTTGAACTGTCATCTTAAAAACATAGAGCCCTCTTTTGCTCCATTTTGGTAAGGATAATGCATGCCTGCACCAGTCAGCATGTGATTAACACTGGCCTGAGTCCACTTTAAAATGTCTGTCCAAATAGATGTTTCTGTAAGTGTTCCATGCATGGTCTGTAAAACCTTGCCATGTCTAGGAGAAACATAAAAATGTGCTGAAGGAATCAGTGTCAGCCTGTCGTCTGTATTTACTACTAAGGGTAAATGGAGAATTTTTTTCACTCTGCTCTCAGTTTAATTCAGACTTTAAAATACAAGGTCAGCGACGAGCTTCATTATCTTTAAGGTACAGATGGAGCCATGGTCAACAAGTCCGTTTATCTATTATGGATGCTAAGGGAGAGGCGGCCATGTTCTTCGCAGTGCTTCAGTGCACCGCAAGTTAAATATTAGGCAGCGAACTTCAGTCCAGCATTTATCTTCACGCGGTCGGATTAGTTGATAAACATTATTAACGGAGGCTAATTTCAGGTTTGCTCATATTTCGTTTAGGTGAACGCTTTTAAATCCACATCAGTACTGTCCACAAAACATCTGACGACTTTAAGAAAGTTATAACGCAAGTTAACATAAACAGCATATATTAATGTATAGGAGAACACTGTAATATGAGAATTGCTTGGCTTCTTTAAAAAATAAAAGATTAATTAATAATAAGAAGCGCGAAAGCAAACACCTGATGATTAGTTAACCTATATAGGCCTCCCTGGGGATTGATTACAGCGTTTCAGTATTTTGAATTAGGTACGTTTGACAGTACGTAAATGACTATTACAGCTCTTTCTGTAAAACTGAGGAACTTAACTCTAAATACACCGTCCGCAGGACCAAAGCGCTCAATCCAATCTGGAGTGATTCCAGCGTTTAAAGGGCAACAACAAAAAAACGCTCAGCAACGAAATGTACTACCAATGGGTCAACATGCGAGTAGCAGTGAGGGGTTCGGGGTGAAACGCAAGCGCCCCGTCCCGGTTTCATGTTTAACTGCTGAGCAATTGATAGTACTGGAATCTGGATTGCCCCCCCCCCCAACTCAATCATAGAAATGTAAACACTCCTTATATTTAGAATTTATATTGCAAACTCGCTTTCACACGTTAAAACAAACCAGATCGCTGAAAATATGTATAAATCATGGTTTTAGCAGTCTAGCAAACAGCACATTTGAACACATTATATAGTATTATAGGCTACTCCTTGTAAGGTTTTTAAATTGTTTATAGATACAGTTCGCCCAGGGCTTTTACGAGTCATTCCAATACCCTTGATAAGACACTGCCTACAAGAACCAGTTCCAGTTTTTGCTAGAACAACAAATATCTAAATGACAATAGCCTAAATAAAGGGGTAAAGGTTGGCTGCTAAAGGATTTAGCAGCCAATTGCGTTTTCATTCTCAATAAGTAGACTAATCAAACAAAGAAACGACACGGGGAATAAATATAGATATATATACGCACAGTTAAACAATGATAAAGTCACTGAAAAATAGTCACGGAGGTGTCATTAAACGTGCACATAAATGAAAGCTAGACACAAGGTTGAGCCTCCTTCACCATGATCAGTTTCAGCCTGCCCCGAGCCCCTCTCAAACCGTATGATCCTTATAAGTAAGTAGCGACATTTCACATAACTTTTAAGGAACCTGTTCCTAACCATAATCCGTAAATAAACGGTACTGTCATTATGTATTTCCCAGTGGTAAGGTTTCGAATGATCTATGGTCCAAAGACTATGAGTGAATTGAATTTAGCCTCAAAGTGGTAATATAGATAGTAGGCTACTTGTTTTTGCATGACAATTGCCAAATTAGATTGTCTTTAGAGAACAACGCTAGTTAACAACCTATGACCAATTTCTTCATGAAACACTAAACCTGACTGAGACAGTAACTACTACATGGAACCTATTTTATCTCCTAAAGCTATCCGACTACAATACTGTTTATGCATCCACGCGTTGGGAATTGTTGTCTTAACACACTACAAAACATTTTAAATGTTACGGCAACGACTGGGCGATATAACAGTGCATGCGAGTCAACTCCTAACTTCTGCCAAGTTATTTTTTAAGCTTTGTTCTTCAGACATGATTTTACAATAAACAAAATAGCAACCTACGAAAACAATGACAAAATTCTAACGGTTACCTTAAGGCTCTGATAGGCTTCCAGCGTCCGAATGGCAGTGTCGGTGAGCTTGACGTGATATATAGTTTTGTTAGGAGTGTTTTTATTAATCTTTGCACAGGAGAGTCCATACCGATGCTCCTGTTTCAACGCTGCCATGTCTGGAACTGAGGTGAATTGGCGACATTCTCACTGAAACGTCACTCTGGTGTAGGAGGAGTTAGGATTGAGTGTTTGGAGCACGTCAAACTCACACACGCCAGCACGTACACACAAACGCGCACCCCGTACTAGAACGAAACACTGACACGCACGGAGAAAAATAGATACACACACAGAACATTTCAGGCGTACGCACCCACGCACGCGCGAAGGCACAGACCGGACCGTTAATTTAACATCTAAACAAGAGTAATTGCACTTGTTGTGTCAAGATGTCTAATGTAACAGATCGGCTTTAATGAAACTTTAAATGTCAGTGCCTGAAGATGGAATCAAATATACCGATCAAGAGTTTAACTGCACTGATGGGAGAATGGTCTAATTATGCAAACAGTTGAAAATCGAGCAATTTTATATTCGCATGAAATGTTTTGCGAGGAAAAACAAAGTAAAAGCGTCCACGGACCCACTGACAAAAATGAAACTTGCAGTGTAAAATGAAAAAAATAATTGCGGTGCATTAGATTTTGGTATTTCTAAAACATAAACTAAATTTAATAAAATGAAGATTATGAATTTAATTGGATCTAATTAATAAAACATCTGGTTTAAAACCTGTTTAGGTGTTCCAAAATGTCTTTAGATAGTTTAAAAAGAATTTTAAATGGATTTTAAGCAGTGGTTAAAAAATGGGTTAATGAGAGATGTATATTACCACATCCCAAGGAGAGCCTTGGAATTAAGGAACATTCTTGTAGTATCTAATGCAGGTTTTGTATGTCAAATGACAATCTGAGAAACAGGGATACTTTCTGACTTGACAAACTAGATGCGTAACTTTGAGTATGCACTGCCCAGAAAAGTGTCATTCAGACTCAGTTCTTTGTTTGCAATATAAACATAAGTGTTCCAATATACATGTGATCCTGTTCAAAACTTTACTATAGTGCTGGGGTCAATTGCAATGCCAGAGTGAATGATTGTGATACTGCTTGTCTTGAAGTATCAAAATATCCATGAAAGTGGAATTTATGCATCCATGATCCATGAAATCAGCTGTATATAGACCAGTACCTTTGGTCTGATAATGTTAGAACATATTTTTGTTCTCTGGTGTGTTTTTTTTAATATTGAGCCCACAAAGACAAATGCATGCGTTCAAAACCATATAGTTTAAAAATAATATTCACCGAAGACATTAGTGTCAGCACTTTCTGGAAGTGAAAACCATTCAGTTTTTTTTTAGCTTAATCAGTTCACCCATTTAAAGTCTGTAGTTTCTACTACACTTAAATACAGTTGGAGTTTGGTCTCCAAAAAAGGAAGAGAAAAGCAGGCCTATGCAACGCTCTGTTCTATCAGTGCCATAAACAGTGTCAAGAGCCTGTAGGGAGAATACAAAGCAACTGAACATCTCTTGTGTATTTTGCCTGTAGAGACAAGACAGGGAGCAACATGCAATAGTCATAGTTTGACTAAGAAGATTTAAGTTCACACTTGCACACAAATATATGACTGTTGATTTACAGGGGAAAGAAAACAGATTGCTACAATTCTTTATCTCCTGAAACTGAGCTACACTGACATACTGCTAAGATCTGTTTTAACATCACGAGCAAAAAAGTAAAAAGAGAAATTATTTTGAATGCATATTTTTTTTAAGTTCTCTGTTTTTGTAGTTTCTATTGATTAGGGTTTTGTCCAGTTGCTTTTTTTCTTTCTTTTTTGAATCAAAAAGTCTGCCAAGACCCAGTGTCAGGTCCTGTCTTGTCTTGACATTCACTGTAGTTCAGTTTTTTTAAAGGCATGCTGTAGGCCTGGAAAAACCTGTTCATGTCTTCTTGGAGTGTCATGCTGGGTCAACCATTTCCTGTGCTGAAGGTATCTATGTTCAATTTAGTTGTTTGCATTTTTGACATGTTACTGTCACTGTATCTTGAGCTTAATAACTCTGATTTTAATGGTTTCAAGCTAAAAAATATATATAGTCTTTAGTATAGTATATTATATATAGTATATTCAAATGTGCATCTCTCGACTGCCTTACTTAAACTTAAATGAGGAACCACAGTGCTATAAGGTGATGCTCCTCCAAACTCAAAGAGGCATCAGCAGTCACTGAAATGTTATTGGTGGACATGTCTATGGAAATTGCATTGTGGGGTGGCATGATGAGGTCATTAAGGAGCTTACAGACATTTGGGCAGATTAGATTTTGGTCTTCTAATCCATCAGATTACAATTGCACAACCCTAGCGACTGAGTGGGCTTCTCTCTGCAACATAGTTTATGCACACCGATCATTTCTGGCTATCCTTTCCAAGCTGGAACTGGCAGGCCTAAACGAATAGAGGAGCAACATCATCCTGACTTTATGAATAAGGAGAAATTCACCGGTAAGTAGATCTGCAATGTGTTTGTGATCCAATTCAGATGGCGTGTAGATAGACTGGGCTTTAGAAAGTACTCCATGTTATCAGTCATTAGTACAGGAGCGACGTGGCTGTAGCTTAAGCTAACAGGCAGAAGTAGCACTCTATTCCCAGGGATCTGGCTGCACTGGCACGGAGACTGTCTGTTTCGGAAAAGCTCTGTCGATGTTATCACTTGGTCCCTGTAGAAAAATGGAATCAGACACAGTAGAAGCTGAGGACAAAGCACTGAATCTGGGGGATGTTGAAGTGAGACCAGCCTTTCCAGCCGTCAAGGGCAATGAGAGTTTACAAGCACAAGAGGACAAGGAGGGGAAGCAGGATGTGGACAGCTTTTGTGGAGATGATGATATGGGTGCTGACCCAACCAGGACTCATACGGCCTCAGCAAACCTCAACCTCTCCCCATCCCAAATTCCTGAGGCAGCCAATAAGGATCGGCAAAAGCTGAGAAAGACACCCGGTTTGGGGAAAACTGTCCGGTTTTCAGAGACGGAGAAAGTAGAGAAAAAGAAGAACTTGGAAGAAAGTCTTTTCCCAGACCACGGGCTTGATGAATGGACAACTACTAGCTTTGAAGAACTGTTCTCAGCAGAGGACTGGATCGACATCACTGGTAAGATGCCCACATAACCAAATCATCCAAGTATTCTGTGAGGATAATAACAAAATTGCTCTAGTTTTCTCTTGTAGTGGTTTTGCAGTATAGAATTATATTGTATTCATAAATCCATCATTTTAAATGGGAAAATACAAGCATGCAACACGCTCAAAATGTAGTTAATATCATGATGCCATCTCAACACAAACAAATTTGACAGAAAAACAAAAGACTTGTTTCTTGGAACATGAAATTAAGTTGAGACTCAATAAATAACTCCTCCTCCTCTCTTCCTTAACTCCTTCTCCTCTCCTCCTGCACATGGCCTGCCTATAGATGACTGCCTACTCAGGAAGAAAGTGCTGGAACCCGCACTTATGCATGCCCTGTGCCCTGTTTGGGGTCAAGAGGTGGTTCTGAAAATGGAGGGTGTGTTAGAGGACAGGAGTGTGGTGGAAAAAGACCGTAAGCTGGTCTTTGTCATTGGGGAGGGAGATGTCAACCAGGTGAGAGACACACTAACACACACACACACATGCACACAAACACACACACACACACACACACACACACACCTGTCTGTGTGTAGACTGTCACCTTGCACCTGCTCCATGTTAAGATCTCAGTGGGGAATAGTCCATGTTTTCACATGATAGCCATTGTATATGTTTACGTTCCCGCCTTGCACATCTGACACCAGATGGTAATTCTTTTTAAAGGTATAGTTTTTGCTGTTATTTTATTGGTACGTAAATGCTATATGGTAGCCATATGTTGATTGACCCTTTTGTAACCAAAATTACATGTACCTGCCATCTCCAATTTATCTTTGCTGTGCAGCTGTGCATCACGAGCAGTTTAGAGTTCTATTTCTAATTAAGTCTATGCTCTGAAACGAAACAGAAATATTTTCTATTTATAGTGTATGAGTATTAACAATACCTTCTTTATTCAATACTCTACCACTTTGTAACTGTATTGTTTATAAGGCTATCCTATATCACCCTGAAAGCCTGAATGTGTGACTTGTTCCTATGTGCAGGCTTTAGAGGAGTGTGTCATAACAATGTGGACGAGTGAGATCGCATTACTGCTGGCGGACTCACAGTACACCTATGGACGTCTGGGAAGGTAGGAAGCGAAACCAGGAAGGTGCATTATGCTTGAGCATGACATCACAATCACTGTCATATGGGCGTCACCCATATCAAGACCAAGCCCAGTTCACATGAGCACGTTGAAAAGGGTCTATAAAATCTGCCCTGTGTGTGATGAATGGCTGTTTCATGTTCAAAACATAACGCTTTCCAAAGACTGAGTAAGTTAACCTGCCCCCGAACACATCTGTGATGACACTGGTTTGTGCAACGCGACATTTTTCTTGCGACAAAGTCCTTTTGAACCTGTTGCCGCTGGAGCGAAAGGCCTCTCCCTGCTAGCCTGCTAAATGAAGCGTGAACAGGAGCAGATGGCCTCCCACCAAAGCACCATTCAGGCGCTGGCCAGAGGTTCCTGCCCCTCCCTCCCCAACCTCAGGGAGCAGTGCTCCAATTTCAGCCAACGGCTCCGTTTTACTACTCTCAATTAAAAGACCATTGAAGTCCAAATAGTCAACACATGTCAACCCCGGTTCGTTTTTTGGTTTGTTTTGTTAATGTGAACTCACAAATGTAATTGCTGCATGCGCTGTACAGTCATAAACTTCTACATTATTGTGTAAACTAATGGAAGTAGTGGATGAATATACTCCTTATATATCCTCACCCATCCACCCACACATGCTTACAGACACTAAACACAAGTGATCCATGTGACAGTTCTTCATCTGTACTGTATTAGGGCTGTGTGGATAACTTCCTGAAGGACTCGGAGCAAGGTGACTGAACTTAACAAGCAAACACACACAAACACACGACAATGCTCAGCTGTGTCCAAGACAGTGTGCATCATTCAGTAGAAATGTTACAGCATAATGGTACAAACAGCCACCATATTCCGGGGACAGGCTCCTTCATGGCTTGTTTTTGCTTTCTTCCTGAATATAGTGACAACAATCTATTTTTTTTTTTTTTCAAAAAGAAATCTGAGCTTCCATCAGTGCTTTCGCTGAGCAGCCATGACATGGCCATGCAGTTCCCGCATCACGGCCACACGGCACATGGAGTCGTGCGCCAACCTTGTTTTTTTAGTGCCGACTGTGTTAAGCGTGTTCTCTGTGTGTGGATGTTTGTGTGCCTGCAGCAGGGACTCAGAGAGGGCTCCAGAGTGATTGTTAGGCTTGGGTGAAGTAGAACAGAGCCAGGCACTGATGGGACAACCCCCTGAGCGGCTCTCTCACTGGCCCTGTTATGAGCGGCCTCCTCCGGGAGCAGGGCAGTCGGGAGAGACGCAGCCAGATCTGGAGTTAATGGTTGTTTTTGATGCCACTGATTAGGGCTCTATGCAGGAGAGTCAAATTTAGCCCAGCCCCTAAGGTAGACCTCACGGGCTTCTCATGAGCAGTTAAAAAAGGGACGAGAGCACAGTGACATAGTGACAGTGACTACACGTCCTCCCATGGCACTCGTTCGTGTTACAATAAAAGAAAACACACACCGATCGGCTTAGGGAAAAAAAAAACCCTCCCATACTTCCCGCTCTATCGCAAGCGTGGTCTTGCTTGCTTGCTGAAAGACAAGCACAGGTGATGATTAATATGCAACAAACCCGCAACACGTCCTGCACGCGTGCGAAAAGGGCACCGGGTATTGCAGCTTGCTCCATGGCCGAGCATGATTAGGCCATCTGTGATGGAAAGGAGCACTCAAAGATAAATGTAATCACCAGCAACTTGTTCTCTGGCCTGGCTGTGGCGGTTTGTCAGAATGGCACTGTAGAAGCAAAAAGGTTTGGAGAGAGAGAGAGAGAGAGAGAATCTCATTTAGTCACTCTCCAGGAGCAGCGGCACGCATTGATTGAGCCCTGTTGGGAGCCCGTAGCAGACAGCTCTGCCTCTTCTCAGGGCACTTCACAGCTTTTAGCGTGTGCCGTCTGCAGACAAGCTGATTCCACTAACTGGGAAAAGAACTGTGGCTCTAAAGGTGGGCGGTGGGGCAACGCATTCTGTCTTCGTTTCGTACTCCCTGTATGTCGTTCTGTCTGTCTGTCTCTCTCTCTCACACTCACTATCTGTCTAGAATTTTTCCCTTCTCTCTCTCTCTCTCTCTCTCTCTCTCTTTCCCTCTCCATTTTTCTTTTCCATTCTCTTACCCCCCCCCCCCACTCTCTTTCCCACAGGCCATCCCCAAATTGCTTCAAAGCCAGCATATTAGCCTGCTAAGACCATGAAAATGCTTTTGTCACTAACAATTTGGGTGTCTAAATGTGACAGGCAGTGCGGTAAGAAGGAACAGGCAGTGCAGTGAGAATTGGTAAATCAAGTTTAAAGGGCAGCCCTGGTGAAAATGAGTCGAAGATCGACGCAATACAGAGATGACTGCAACCTCAAAGCTACTCGAGCTTTAAAAGAGAGGGAGAGGGAGGGAGAGAGAAAGAGAGAGAGAATCTTGGGGAAACAGTATCCAAGCAGTTCTAAGAAGGCCTCGGCTGGATCTCAGGCTTGTGGCCATGAATCAGCACATGCACCAGGGCTCTGCTCCGACCCCAAAACAACAGAGGGCGGAGCAAGCAGGAGGGCGTGGGGGCGGTCTCTCCCTTACAGACACACCCACCCCTGAGTGAAGCCCATTCTTCCACAGCTGGCGAGACTGGCAGTGGTTTGTGTTGGGACAGTGCTCTACAGGGCCCGGTAGAGTATAATCCGCATCCAAAACGTCTCTTATAGTTTTAGTTTTGGAGTCAACAGGGATGTTTGTCTTTAGCTCCTGGCAGGAGAGTCCTGAGAAAGACATTCAATCCTGAGAACAGCGGATAAGCAAATACAGTTATGGTTTGAGAATGAATTTAATTATCAACCTTCAGTGATACATATTTTTTATTTCATGCATGCAAGAAAACCTAATGGATTATACATTTTAAGCCCCGTACAAAATAACAACACAAATGTGTGAACCATGAATTTCACACACACACGCAAACAGTCACACATACACACACACACATACACAGGTCAGACAGAGCTGGAACAGGCCAAACAGAGGCCAAACAGATCTGGAACGAGGCTATCATTACCAGCATGGGAAAAACAAGAACACCCCCCCTGTTCTTCCCAGTGGCAGCGGCGGCAGATCCAGCCAGCTCCATGAGCCCAGCTAGGGAGGCGTCTCTATTTACTCTGAATCAGATGTCCCAAGCAAAGCCCAGATGGTCTGGGTAGAGTGAACTGGAGTGAACTCTCTCCATATTGATACACGGCACTTAGGAGTCACCCCAGGGGTGAGCAGACCAAGATGAACTGAAGGGCTGAAGTGAATGACCCAATCATTTGGCAGCAGATTCGACTATAACCACAGTGATGGGTGATTCTCCTTGTGGCGTTTCTGTGGTGTGGTGACGTGGTAGAGTTCGGGGGTTGGAGTAAAGGGGTCGTTGCCAAAGTCCTAACATGTGCCCTAACAATGACCCCTGGTCTTTACTTTCAGTCAGGTGCTAAGAGCTTGATACAAGGAATCTTTGTGGAGGGTGGTGTAAGAGGCTGAAGGTTCAGAGTTCACACGGGCATTGCTAGCACTCTACATCACCCTGCCCCACCCTGCCCAACTCTGCCCCATCCTGCCCCATCCTGCCCCACCCTGCTTCACTCTGCCCCACCCTGCCCCACCCTGCCCCACCTACATTCGGTGTTTTTGCTTTAAATTATATTTTATTTTGACCATTTGAATAGTGTGAATGTATCACATTAATTAAGAGCTAATGGACACTGAACTGAGCTCACGATCGTTGTATTAACTTTAGCGATATCTCAAAGCTCAAGAACTGTGGATAGGGCAGGATAATCCAATGTTCTGTGATACACTTCTCCCTTTCAGAGAGCAACTGAGGTTACTGAGGTTGCCATTTGTATTCGCTGCATTACCAATGTCATGACCAGGAAGTCTTTTAGGTGCTTTACAGACTACAGAACAGAAAACATTATGAATCTGTATTTTTAAAGCCAGACAAGCAGTGCCTAATGACTTCTATCATTTTCCTAGGGAAAGGTTCAAAGCAGCATTAGAACCATGTCTAAGGAAATAAGATAATGAGTGCAGACAGATTAGTCCTATGAGCAAATAGCACAGCGTGTATCAGTGTGTGATATAGAAGGGACAAAACTGACCCTCATCTGAATGACAAACAGTATAATCTGGAATATGTGGGTGCTGGAGCCGCTGATAAAAATCTCACCGGCACGCTGACATATGACGCATCCTCGCACACTGAACACATGGACCTACATGTGCTCAGGCGTCTGCTCACACGCACACGCACACACACACACACACACACACACACACATGCTGTTACGCAGCCAAATGATGAGTCTGTTCACAGCAGGTTTTTAAATGAATATACGCAAAGTCCTGATGACTTACTTCCATTTGCCAAATCTTGATAATGCTTGATAAATCTTGATAAAACAGCCATGCAGAAGGAGGCAGTGGCTCCTGTTCGTCTGTCTTCAGCTGCTTGGCCCTGTGAAGTCAGAGGCTAAAGTCTCCACAGCAGATGGAGTCAAACAGCCAAACAGTCAATAACACATTTGGGTGTTATCAAATACCACTTACTCTCCACTGTTACACTTGAAGGTTTTAGACAGAAACATGTAAATTCAAGGTGGTACATTTGTTTAAGAAGGACTTTTGCACGGGTGATTAGATTACCTGTCATATCTAGTAACATTACCATCCATGTAGCCAACTGTAACATCAACAGCATTTAAGATAGCATTTTAATTGCTTAAGCTTATGGGTTTAAAGGTTTATGCCAAAAACAAATTCTTAGACACACCCCAATTCACAGCAAAATAAAGCAGTGCTACTTGCTCAAATGTAGTACACACACTACACACAGTATCGCAGTCAGAGGTTTGCATTGAGTGTTTGGATCAAGTTGAGCCTTCACATGATTGTTACTGAGTGATCCTATCAGTACACTGTGATTCAGATCACTTGCACTAGACCAGGGCGAGAAACTCCAGCAAGGGTTGTACAGCTCATCAGCTAATGAACAAGTCTCTGTTCAAGTATGGCTAACTGACTTAGTTAAATACGAAGTTACCCATATTCATAAAAATTGTGATTTTTATTTGTGCATCAACAAAACACTATGCATTTTAATATAACAAGTAATACATCAAGCTTTTGCTATAGAGAGAGCTCCAGTTCTAAATGTTGTGGGTTAAAACATCTTTGATGTCCAGACAATGTGAAACAAACAGGCCATATGAGATCAGCGGGACTCATTGAGCTTGTAATATTGGTTAGACGGCGTACTGTGATGCGCACACGTGTCACTATGAGCATGTGTTGTGTGCATCTTGGAGGTGTGGGTGTGTGTGTATATGACTCAGAGCAGATGACCAATCCTGGTCAATGTGCAATATCCTTCGTATCCAGTGTGCTCGCGTGTGTCTGTGTCATGCTAAAGGTTTAAGAATGGGGAAAAATACCGGGTGTGTTTGGACACATGATTTGCGCACTGATTGTGAGCTACACCGCATAGCTTTCTGCTGCCATGTGCAGCTATACGCTACCATGATCAGCTACAGTCTGCCGTGACCAGCTATACGCTACCATGACCAGCTACAGTCTGCCGTGACCAGCTATACGCTACCATGACCAGCTACAGTCTGCCGTGACCAGCTATACGCTACCATGACCAGCTACAGTCTGCTGTGACCAGCTACAGTCTGCTGTGACCAGCTACTGTCTGCCGTGTCCAACTATACGCTACCATGACCAGCTACAGTCTGCCATGTCCAGCTACTATCTAGCGTGACAGGCTATATGCTACAGTGTCCAGCTATATGCTACAGTGTCCAGCTATTTGCTACAGTTTCCAGCTATGCGTTACTGTGTCCAACTATACGCTACCGTGCACAGCTATGTACTACCACGCACATCTATACACTAATATGCCGAGCCATATGTTACAACACCCAGCTAAAACGCTACCAAGCCTGAACTGGACACCTCACTCTGCTTCTCTGCAGGCATTCGAGATGAAATGTACCTGCAGCTCTGCTGGAGGTTTTACAGATTAGGTGAGTCATGTGATTTCAGAGCAGAAGGGACTGTCAGTCTGACGCTTCCCTGAGATACCTACTGAAAAGTGAGACAGAGCCACTCCCAGTTCTCACGCAGCAGGTATCTTGCCTGCTCTGAGGAAGCACACACTCACACACAGCTATGCTGACACAGGGGGGAGTCACAGATACAATCACACCTGTTAATAACGAAGATGGATCAGGCGTCCAAAGATCATATACATGATCATACATATATTCATACATTTGGACACACACACACACACACACACACACACACACTGTTTTAACCGGCAAATGACTAAATGTTTTTATAGGAGCAAGGTCCTGTGTGCCTGAATCACTGCCTCCTGTTGGATCCCCACATGCGGCCTTGCTAATCTCCCATCCCCCTTAATGTTTATTCTCTTCTCCTGCTCTTCTCGGCTCTTATCTTATACATTGACAGAAGCGTCGCTGTACCACGATAACCGTCCCCATCTACACTTCTGCTTTTTTTTCCCTTTACTTTACTGCCTGATTCTCCAGCACTGTTCTTCTGAGGACTGTTACGTTCGCTTGTGTTTGCCTTTGTCTATAGGGAGCTCCAGTCAAAAATCTGGTCTGAGGTCAGCATGGAATAAAGGAGTGCTGCAGAGGCCTTATCATCTGATGCATCTTAACTGTATGACAAAGTTAACGTTCACTGTGAAAACAACCCCACAAGATTAAACTGAAGAGCACAGCATTCAAGAGCTTTATCACAGATGACTAATAGTCCCTAACAGGGAGTACTAAACAGCCCTGCAGCTGCCCAGACCCCGAGCATCCTACAGGGGGGTGGTGGTGTGTTTTAGTGGGGGAGGTGGAACATCCTAAAGGAGGGTGGCGGTGTGTTTTAGTGGGGGAGGTGGAACGTCCTACAGGAGGGTGGTGGTGTGTTTTAGTGGGGGAGGTGGAACGTCCTACAGGAGGGTGGTGGTGTGTTTTAGGGGAGGAGGTGGCGCGTCCTACAGGAGGGTGGTGGTGTGTTTTAGTGGGGGAGGAGGAACGTCCTACAGGAGGGTGGTGGTGTGTTTTAGTGGGGGAGGTGGCGCGTCTTGTTCCTCTGCTTGCGGCAGTGTTCTGGCTGTGGTTTGACCTAATGAAAGTAAAAGCAAACACAATGGTCATTTACAGGAAGCCTGACGGTACTAAAGACAGCTACACTTAAACTCTAATGAGATCCATTTTATTGTAATAATGCTTCAAGGCATGCAATGGTACAGTATAACAGACAGGGTGTATATATATATATATGTGCAACTCTTCACTGTAAATGTAATATGTGCAATGAGGCACAGATCTTCTCAACGCCCAGATATACTCTTCACCAATATATTCACTTTGAATTGTTATCAGTAGAGTCAGAATTATGGCCAGCAGATTTACTGCAGTAATCATCTAAGGTCCTGGGTATCATGACAGGAGGAGGTCAGAGAATCAGAGACAGGAACATTAAAAAGAGACTCATTAATGTACTGCTCTGGCCAACACAGTTCTGCAACTTTTCTATTAATTCTTAAGAAAGAGCTACATTTGTGAAGAGTTATTTTGTTCAGACTCAGATAGGAAATTATATGGCTGTGGGACTGAGAAAGTGTAAACAGGTGACAAATGTCTTCACAATTAAGCTGTACCAAAATCTTAAAGCTCAACTGAGACCAACCTCCTGTATATACAGCAGGGAGTTTTCACCCATGTAAGACGTTGAGATTGGCTTGTGCAGCATGGATGTGAATTGTGTGACGTGCTATATTTGACAGAAGCGACGTGGTGTGCATGTAACACCTGTGAGGAAAGGCTGTATTGATATTTACTCCTATTTCTCTAAGGCTCCCTGTTAAGCTTCCCCAGTGATCTGTTCACTTTGTGATACTAAATAGGAAACCATAATAAATGGTAAAAATGAACACTACCATCTCAGAGCCTCAGTGTCAAGGTGCACACTAAAGGCTTGAATGTTTAGATTGTTGGCTTTTGTTAATGTATAGCTCATGACTGCAATCTGCCTATGAACATGTCCTAACAAATGTTTACTCAGAGAGGACATAGACTTGCACCACTCAAGTCATATATGCTGTGTGGAACAACACTGCCTTGTCAACTGAGATGAGATATCTGTGACTAGCTAAACTTTCTGTGCACATAGACAGCTGAGGTTAAAGTACGCTTGTATTTCTTTCTTGGTATTATTTGATATTTAAGAGCATGATATTTTGAAGAGAGTGATTTACATCAGTGTCTCCTTAGCCTTCTGGAAGTGTTCTGAAAAACACATGTATTATCTCCATCTGTCTGTTTTTATAGCTGACCTTGATGCTGAACACAACTTTACGTTCCCAAGATGTGTTTGATTAGGCCGCACAGCTCATCACCTTGTGTCCACCAAGTTTGAATGCACACTAATTAGGGAGATGATGCACACAAATGTGGGCTTGAAAGAGCAACAAGACATGGAATGGGACAAATTATTGATTGCATCTTCCATAACGACCGCCTGACTTTCTGTTAATGAGAAGATGTCTGTTAGGTAACCAGAAAAAAAAAACCCCACACACACACACACACGCGCGCGCACACGGAACAGCTATGTCTAGAATGCACCAAGTCTGCAATGAGAGCTCCATCGCTATTGGTCAGACAGCTTAACCTGTGTGTGCACATGTCTCTTGGTATCACACGCTTGTCTCCTTTTGAGAGAGGAGACTTCTTGCAGGATACCTAGTGCCATGCAGAGCTAACAATCCCCCCCGCCTTCTCGTACACACACGCTCACACACACGCACACTCAACACACACGCTTACGCACAGTATGCAGTGAGTCAGAGAGGAAGACGTCAGATCATCGTCACTAGCCCTCTTCATCAGTATTCACCTCAATTCATCATACACACACAGACTCAACCACACCACACACACACACACACACACCCCGCCAAAGCAAAAACTAAATAGTGACTACTGGAAAAGTATAAAAATAAACAGCCCCTGCTGAAAATGATTTACCTAAGTAACATCATGAGATGTGAAAAGAGAAGCACAGTATGTTCTACTTCAAAGTAGCGTTAGTCAACCAGCAGAAAGTGCCGTCTTTCTCTTATTTTATGCAGTGCCTTTGTGGAAAATGGCAATAATATGAGTGTAAACTGCTACAATATTAGTTTGGCTGACACTAAAATGTATGAGTATTTTACAGGACCAATATGTTGTGTTAACATCAAGCATTGAAAATGGGCACTGCAGACCAGTTGCAAAATTTTGGAGAGTTGTCTGAGAGCCACTGACTGACTGTGTAGCTACGTTAGCCAAAGCTAAGCTCGTTATCCCCAAAACATGTGCACATTGCTCAGAAGAAAACACAGTTGCGCAGTTGGAGTTCACAAAATTGAGTAAATTCGTTTAAATGGGTAGGCCATATGGTTTCTATTACATAAAACAGCTAGTGAGCTAACTAGCTACTAGCTATGAGTGGGCATGAGTAATGTTACTTGATTTGCACATCAGAGTTTGGTCAATGTTAATTGCATTCTTAAAGAAGCACAAATGCAATACAAAAACATCAATAATAACAATACGAAGAAGAAGAAGAAGAAGAAGAAGAAGCTATTGCAGTACTGTAGACTATTATTCACTACTCCTGACATTTCAGTTCCCTGCTGGGGACTTTCTAAAACATAATGTCAATCCATTTTAATGCATTAAAGCACTGCAAAAACAATAAATGATATGTACCAGAAAAAATTGTTAGTGAAAAAACAGTTATTGTGGGTCTGTCTGTGACCAAGAATTACAACGCCCTGATTGGGGCTTTCAGGATATATTTCTCAAACCCCTTTGCAGGAGATTGATCATTATTTGACCCATTTACTGCTGCAGAAGACTGCAGTGACCCCATTGGCTGTAGGATTGGTCATGTCTGTGTTCCAGCCCCCAACATGGAACTCTGCTGACATCTGCCCATCTAATAGTGGGTCCTACAGAAAAACACAGGCATATGAGCTGGACACCCCAATGTCCAAATGAATCAAAACTAAGATCCTGTGAGACATTCAGATCCTGACAGACAAGCAAATAATGTGAAATGCTAACATGAAAGTTGCCCCAGTGGCGATTAAGGGCACTTAAGGAGTATGACATCTAAGATGGAAATGTGGCTCCAAATCTCCCATATCCCCAGAACTGACAATAATCTCATTCCATAAGAGCACCATCATAGGAATATCAAAAATACTACCATGCACCATCAACCCCCCCAGCCTCTTACCCTTTGGGTCTTGTCTGGGGTGCTAGACCCAGTGCTTAGTTCATGTTTCCTTATTAATGTCTCTGTGCTGTCCATCAGTGCTGACTTTATCATTGTTAGGACTGTCTTATGTACACCCCCTCCACTATTTCACGTCAGCGCATTCTTAGGGGCTACTGAACAATATTCATAGATGTTTCATGACTACATTTCATTCTGTAGGCTCCTCCCCCTCTCCTTCTGACTGGTGTACAGCCCTTGGATGTTGGATTTTTGGATGGAGCACTCTGTGTACTGTGAGGGGTTTTCTGGTCTTGATGTCAGCCGCTTCTAGCTGTTTTTTCGTGGCCTGCCTGACGTTCCTGCAGGATGTGTATTGACTGGCAGGTGCACACGTGCTTATGGCTTTGATCTTCTTATTATTAGCTGTTGTGGACCTGTCTTACCCTGTGCAGGCACTTCTGGTTTCTGTTCCTTTGTAGCTCAATTCTCTCAATCCAGGGGAATTGGATCAATTCCCTCAATCCAGGGGAAATACTCTTCCACATTTTTCCTATTCTTTGACCACATTTTACTAGCCTGAATGACATTCCAGTGTCCTTGCTGCAGATCCTGGTGAGATGTAAGTTTCTTTAGCCAGTAGGAATAGACTATATCAAGCCCACAACCATACCAGGTACCACATAGACATCTGCTGTTGTAATGCTGACTAGTTCCTGTTCTGAGAGATTGTGGGCACTGAGCACTGATGTTACGTGATGATTCATTCTGTCATATGTTCTTCCAGCATTGTTTTGTTTTAGGTCTGGTGGATTTAGTTGCATTATTTGAGAGTATATTTTGGATAGTTCTTTGGTGAAAAGATAACACCAGATGACAGGTCATGATTTACAATGTTTCAAATAGCTAGTGAGATAGTATACTGAGTAAAGAGACCTATTGGCTGGCTGTAAATCTGTATGGCATTTTTAGGATGCTTTGAAATTATAATCATTGGTTGGTTCTGATTCAAACTAGGGTTAATGCTGGTTTGAGGAAGGTAAATATATTCTTCCTTGTTGTCAGTCATTCACATGAAGATGACAGCAACTTAATTTAGTTAACGTAATTTAACTGCCAATTGTTTCAAATGAGTAAGATAAAATTGCTCCAGAGAGACCATTCCTGCAGGATGTCATATCATGGGTGTGCTCTGGGTCACATAAATGTATTAATCAGTAGTGATAATTCACACATTTGCCAGATATGCAAAAGGAACACATATGTAAAATTATTTTTAATCAACTTATTTTGTTTGACAGTTAACTAATGTCAATTTGTTAGACTGGAATTATTTTGTTAAGTTCTGGGGGGATTTCAGTGTTTCCAGCTGATCATGGTTTTAGGAGAATGTTTTTCAAACAGGGACAGAGTACATTGCGTAAACAGTCAAATTCTTTGTAAGTCGAGGAGGAGTGTGCTTTCGAAAATGTGAAAATCAAGAACTGGACATGCCAAAACAGTCATAAAATGTGTTTTTTTAATTGTTTATCACAGTTATATTTCAGATATGGTAATTAGAAAACACTTAGCCTCTAATGTTAAGCATTGCCAACATGTTTCAATATTAAATGAATGTAATGGTAAATTCTGTCATCTTGCACTATTTGGTATTTGAAAAGCTAAAGCTCTTTGGTATTTGGCCAAAATGCTAGGCTCTTCAACATGACAAAATTTGTCTACATTGGAAACTTGTCAGAAATCTCTTTTAAATGTGTAGTATTATGACTTTGAAGAATATTAGGTTTAATGTAATTTAGATATCACATAATAACAGATCAAATATATTACATTATACTTTTGTGGATTTCCACCATTGGTGACAAAAGGGAAATATACACTAAAGTCTTTTTTCCAGACAGACAGAGAAAAGAAATGGTGGTGTTGTGTTACTATGATAGAGGCAGCCTGTGGAGAAGAGATGACTCAAGTTACTTCACAGGTGATATATTTTTTATGACAGTTTTACCCTTACTTCACTTCTTTCAAAGCAGCTGATGAGGATTAAAAAAGGTTTATCAGTTCAAGACTAGACCAATGTGTTTCTACTGAATTATCCACACTCCACAGAAACACACTTTGTTTCAAAATTGAATGATGTTTTTCAGTTAAACAGGCCTTGAGCCAAATGTTGACCTTGATGATTAACAGCAAAGCAATGAAAACACTGTATTATGTGCTGGATACTGTTTCAACCATTGCAAGGGCAAGATAATAGGATTTTCCTATAGTTGGTCCTCCTTTTACTGAGTAACTATGAATTTGATATATAGATTTTATATAAACATAATCAATATTTATGCAAATATAAATAAATTTTACCCAAACATCAAAGTATATTTTATGTTCATCCACATTCAAATGTGTTACATAAAAATAAAACTAAGAATTGTAGTATGTTCTATGGTGAAATTATTGAAATTAATTTTTACGACTTAACTAATAAGCTACTGTATTACTGTACATTTGGTTATTTTGCATTTAGCACAGAACAAATGCTAATCTTTAACATTTTTTTCAGAAACCAATACAAAAAAAATTACCAAACAAAATCAATTGATGCAGATGTACCTTGTCATTAGGTAAGACAACTGGACAACTGAAGTAAACATCAGTGTAAACCAGTTGTTGTCATTATTGTCAGGTTTCCTCTGTCCTCCCAGCATGGCCAAGGTGATATCTGCATGTACTTCCTGCACATGTCAGTATGAAATGGAGCAGAAGCACTATAGCGCAATCATCCCTCAGAGTGTCATCCAGAACAAGCTGTACACATGTCACACACACACACACACACACACACACACACACACACACACACACAAGCACCAGTAGCCCATAAACCAGTGGGGGGAGGATGGCGCCGGTGGCTGCAGGGTATGAGTATGAGTTGACGTTAAAAGGCCGAGGAAGCCTGCTCTGGATTATACGAGCACTTCTGATGAGCTCTCCCCCAGAGGCACAGGCCCCCACCACTGCCTTCATCCCCACCATCCACTCTCCCCTCCGCCTCGGCACATAAAAAACAAACAATACTGTAAACACTGACAAGCAAGCACGCCTTCCGCATATAATAGACGGCATAAAAGGCTAGGCTGGCCCCTGGAATGCTGTCGGTAATAGTCTGCCCCTGTTGCAGTAAACGAGGGATGGTGAAAGGGAAAACAGCTGTGACACCACGCTGAACTGGGGATTAAAGCTAAGCCGCCTTTTGTCTGCTTCTGATGATGTGGTGTTCTCAGACACATCTTGAAAGAAATAGTCTGTCCAAAACGAAATAAGACTGAACAAAATTGTCCACAGGAAGCCTCAATATGTCTGTTTTTCTATACTTTTATGCGATTAGTCGCAGAACCCACCCACACCTCTTGTACACTACCAGGTTATTGCTATGGCAACTGATCTGAGGAATATACTCAGATCGCAAACCTTATTGGACCCACATGATAAAACCAACACTTTAAGGTGGCATCCATTTGTTACCGCAGCAACCCCCTAGTTAGACACTGGGACAGATGCATTGACCAAGCACAGCAAGTACTTAGGAAGAAACTTGTAGTACTTCTTAGGTAAGAGAATGATGTCACCACTGCAGTGAGACGGTCCCTACAGAGATGACAGAGAGATTAATTTGTACCCTGACTGATCCCTCTGCTATATTTTTGGCATCAATTATGTTATCACGTAGACGTGTGGGAATAAACACTGTCTGGCAGGTCACAATTCTGCTGGTTAATCATGAAAGCGAACTTGGTTTGGAATTTACATATAGATTTAAGAACTAATAAAAAGCTCAAGAAACCACATATTTTCACAAATTTGACAAAATAATTATAAATTATTTAATTATTAATGTATCGTCTGTTCTTATGAGAGTGTTTAACACCTATTGTTCACATTAAAATAATCAGTGAGAGGAAACTTTAAAGAAATGTAACATTCTTAAACTAATGGCTACCACAGATCTCAGGTGGAGGTCTATATTAGTGGAAAGCCTTTGGGGTAGGCTAAGGGACCTGACCCTTGGATGTGACCTGAATGCTGTAGTCTCTTTTAATGGCCTTCCAGAGGTGGTTGAACGTCACCTAAAACTTCCCAACCCTGACACAGCACACTGTCTCCCAGGTCTTTTGCCAAAGCTTCTGCAGTTGCCATAGTGACGAGACAGAGGGGGCCTGTTTGAGTTTCTGGCACATGGTGGTGGCTGATTTAATGAAGCACTTACTAGGTGTGCAGCGGTTTCGCGGGAGCAAAAGAGCCAGAACACGACTGCAGTCATTGATCACGCCACGAATATGGTGTTTCCAAAAGAAAGAAAAAAAACAACAACAAGCTGAACATGCAATCTTGTCCATAATGTCCAGCAAACCCCCAAAGCCTAGTGAGTCAGCTGCACATTGTCCCGTATAGCAGCAGGCCAAGCAACCAGTGTTCCATGCTTACTGACCACAGTGGCTGTATTTAACCAGTCTGGCGTAGGCACATCCAAAAAGGAGGGACCCATAAATGTTTTGTATAGAATTAGAGTAGGCGTGTGTGGCCTCACTGGAGTCTTGTTGTCCATGATGAGTGGTGATAGACTGTGGCTGCAGCCCTCGGTCTAAAACAGAGCTCTTCTGAGCATTCAAGCACTGGCTGGTTTGTTGACTGCCATGGTTCTATGCTCAGGGTGTATTGCCTACTTTCCCTCAGTGGGCTAAAGTGTACTGTGAGTGTCCAAGTGCAGAATGATATGTCTGCAAGGCTTGGGTAACTCCTTCATAAGACACAGGTCAAGTTACTTTCAGTTTTGTCACATAAGCACTAGACAGTACAGCTTTTGTAGGTTAGGACAGTTCATAATTGGACATCTTATAATGTAAGCATTTTAAAAGCCGGTACATTCTTTTGCCATGGTCAGACCTGAATAAATGAAGTCTTTAACATTGGAATAACGTTTTTTTTTTTTTTTTTTTTGGGGGGGCAGCAGTGTAAGAGCCGATAAGAGCAGAAACAGCAGGTCAAAATTAATATTAAGTGTTGAGGTTCATTCAAAAAACTTTAATTTCAAACTATTTTATTGCCAAACGTTGTTCAGCCCTTTGATGGGAATACTGACCATGAGCTGGCAGAGTTTCAATGAGCACATTCAGAGGACAATAGTACAGATAATTCTAGACCATTCCAGACCTCCTGCTCATTTGAGGCCCCTCCTGCTCTTAATCATCCCCAGAAGACTCATGATATCTGGAGGCCTGAACTTAAGCTTCTTTACTGTGACTCTTCCTGCTACCAACTTTCTTCCTGCCTCAAGTCCCCAAGGCTTTGTAAAACACTGCAAATTATACTGCAAAAATACACAAGTTCAGTGTTGGTTGAAGAATGTGTTAACAAGAAAACTACACTGTACTTGATCTGGTCTTTGAACATCGCAAATGCTTTTCTTACATTCACTATTAAATGAGAAAATTAACATCATTTGTGAAAGTGTTGGGATAAATAGCTGGAAGTATGAGAGGTGTTTCTTAATTGTTGAGTACTATTTCTAAGGACTCTTAGGGTTAGGGTTAGGGTTAGGGTTTAGGGTTAGAGTGAGTGTTAACCCTAACCCAGTGTTGAAACTGACAGCCTGAGCTATGAACTTTCTCCTGTATCTCACATGGAAGTGCAGGTGGAGCAGGATGCTCAAAAGGTGATGGGTTTGATTCCAAGGGAGCATATCTACTGTCTAACTGATACATAGTCGTGAGTTACTCTGGGTCACTCCATCTGCTAAATGCTGCAGACGTAAATCCTCAAAAGTCTTATCTACAAATGCACGTATATGCTCCAGTGGATCTCCTCACATCTAATGCACTGTCATAATACAGAGTCCATCATTTGTGAGATCGTGCCTGCCTTTAATTCAGGGTAATGAAGTGAATGGTGTTTACAGTATGTGAATAACATTCAGCTCATGCGCCATAGAGGCATCACCTTGTGCATGAGAGAGAGAGGGGAGGAGGGGGGGAGAGAGAGAGAGAGAGAGAGAGAGGGAGAGACAGAAGGTGAGAGGTGAGAGGGTGAGAGAGAGTGAGAGAGAGGAGGGGGAGAGGAGGGGGAAGGAGGGGAGCGAGAGAGAGTTGGAGAGAGACAGACACAGGGGTGAGAGAGGAAGAGAGAGAGAGCAAATGTGTTGGCACATGTGACAGTAGCTCCCAATCTCTTACAAAAGCCACATCTGTCTTAGGCAAAAGCATCGGTGGGCTGCCGCGACCTGCATTAATTAGAAAATGACTCATACCACTAAAAAAGCCAGTTGGTAGTTACCTCTGTGGAAAAAATCCAGAAAAGACGCGGGTGAGTGGGTCTGCTGCTCCAGCAGGGCATGGCTTCTATGTCAGTGATAGCTGAAGAGGGCCAGGTGCATCTCAGCACTGAAACATTACAAGATATATGGCATGTGCTGTTAAAGAAAGCTTTTCTTATGGTACATGACAATTAAAAGATTCCATAAATGCAAATGCTATGAGTATTCCCATAAATACTCTTTTTGAAAAATTATAATTGAATGGCACAATGTGACATATGGTACTCTCTCTTTAATCACACATATGAAAACTCTCAGGCTTAATGACAGCACTGCCCTTTGTTGTATGGATGTGAGTCTAGTGTGATGACGCAAGTTGTGACACGTGAGTCTAGTGTGATGACGTGAGCTGTGACACGTGAGTCTAGTGTGATGATTCCTCCATAAAAAAAGAGCACTATAGTGGCCAATTCAGTATGATTACCTAAAATTTATTTATATTTATGTTATATTGTTCACTTGGCTATGCTCAAGGATGCTCTAAACCACCACAAATGGTTGTTTTGAAGTAGGATAGTATTTATAATATTATATTATTAATATTTTCTTTTAGACTCATGGAAATTGACTTTAAAATTAAAAAATGAAAATGTAAAAATATAAATGGCTGCTGCTTCGTCCTTCCAGTGAGTCCCACATGCAGGCTGTACTGGTAATGGAATGAGAGAGAGAGAGAGAGAGAGAGAGAGAGAGAGAGAGCAAGGGACCTCATTTACCCTGCCAAAACAGCTGGGTGCCCATATCAATCACAAGCCGGCCTTTTCACTGCATGACTTGTATTTCTCATTGCATAATATATGCAATGGTAAAGAGATAAAACCAGCGATGGCCTGTTTGTGAGCACAGACACATGAAGGTCTGGTGAACCACGCCAGGCTTGGTCACACTTGCCCCAAAGCACATAGTAATCTATCTTATCAAATCATGCACTTCTATTACCTTCCCTCTTGTCATGTGGAGCTCCACATCAGAGACACACAGGCTTCGGTTGCTTGTAAAATCCATGTAGGATGTAAAAGTAGAGGTGGCCCTGTCCAGGCCAGAAGCATCAGACCAATGTCAAAGTGGAAATAAGTTGCTCTGCTTTGGGCCATAATATATGATGCTACTATAGAATGAGTGAAGGAAATGTAATCTCCTGCATTCACCACTGTAGAGACAGACTGCAAATAAAACATGTATAGTGTGTAGTACTGTGACAGTTTAAAGAAGCTTCCATTTCTGAACCCAGAAACAATCTCAAAACATTCAGTATTTCAAAAGTCAACACACACAAAAAAAACAGCATGTAAGTGTTAAGTGTACAAGTCAGTGTAGGGCTTGTGGTACATTAACAGAGAACAGTCACAGAGTCGCACCTCTTTTCTTCTCATGCTCCAATAAATCATGATGTTGCCAAATGACAAACAATTACGAATTGGACCAAACAGATCCTGTCCAGATTCACCATGAGTTTCTGTTCTGGAGTAAAAACGTCTTGTGCCCTCTTTGCTGAGCTGAGCGTGTGTGTTTGTATGCAGTCGTGTGTCTGAACCCTATCCAGCCTCCATCTGTCTGCATGGACACTTTGCCCCAATTCCACAGTGAGAAGATTAACAGTGACAAAATTTCAAGTGGATAAAAGGCTTAAATTCCAACACACCCAGAGGCATAGCATGATCACAACAACTGTCTATGTCAAAGCTGAGCTGTAGTGTTAAATAACCCCTCTGCAAAGCCACGGGCATTGAAAATTAGTTAAATTACAACAAATAATAATCAAATTATTTAGGCAAAGAGGAGATCATGGTCAGCAGTGTGTAAGTGAAACGTCACTTCCTGTTCACAGATCATGTGACAGACATGCGACAGGAAGCCAGCAAGGCTTTACATAAGGTGAATCAAAACGCAAAAAAAAACTAGAGCTCACTCAAGCAAACTCGAGATCATACTCAAACACTGTTACACACTGTATGTGATTAGAAGTATTTATCCACGAATCTCACTAAAGAGGAGCAAAAAAAAGTTCACCACTTTAAATTAAATTAAAATGACTACTTAAATGAGGTTATACGCTGCATCACGTGTGTTTATGTAATGACATGCCTGAGACAGCACGGATTCTGTATGTGGTTGTGTCTGCCAGGGGACCACTGATGACATGCATAAAACTCAAGGCACCAACAGGATTGATTTTCTGTAGCATACTGCACTTCAGAAAAAATCAACAATAACATTTCTGAAGAGAAGCACAGAAATAGATCTGTTCTACTATTAGTACACAGTACACAGAAAGGTAACTACAATAAGACATTAACAACCAATATAACTCTTCTTTATATAAAACGTTCTTCACTGGAGGTGTCCTCACTTGCCTGGACACATACACCATAAATGGATGTTTACAATCCCGACCTGCACTTATTAATGGACTGCCTTCTGTGGGAACAAACGATCCACTCTGGGCCCATAGAGGAACGGTGAATGTGTCATGTTGCACAATGAGGCGACGGAAAGCAGGATGGGGCAAAAAGGATGCTATGTTTTTATTTGTAAATTTGAATCTTGTGATCTTGTACTTTCCAAAGGAACTGTCTTTTTTACAGCTTCTCACTTTGCTTGCACAACTGATTGAGGAGCTCTCATGAAAACATCCTGTTTCTCTGAAACAGTATCTATTTTACTGCAATTCTGAATATCTCTACATCTTTTACTGCACTGCACCCCAGCTATGACCTAGCATCTTCATCATAAAATGCAATATATGAGCTAATGAAATATAAAGTTTCTCTCTAAATGTATGTGTGCTGTTCGTAGTTGTCCAGAGTTCACTGAGAACAGATATAATCTCACAGGCAGCCTCAGCTGCTCACAATCATGTTAAATTCATTTTAGATTTACCCAACTACTGAGTCTCTGCCTGCCTCTCTATCTAACTCAATCAAGTTAAGCAAGGCCTGATCGGTGTCTTGGAAACCACACACACACACACACACACACACACACACACACACACATATCCACAGCCTCTCTCAGAGGGACACATGATTACCGATAATGATTCCTTTATGCCTCGTGAGTCCACAGGGTCAGCATATCTGCTGAACTGTCTTTTGAGATATGGTGCTGTAGCCACTGCTAAGGCACAGCTGTATGGTGTCCAGTTTCATTTCGAACAGCCTGGGCTAGTCCTCAGAGCTCAGCTCCCCTACTGAGCTTGATATTAAGACTCCAATTTACAGCAGCACCATGTGCTATGCTGTGATGACCACAGCTGAACAAACACATGTGCTTGGCCTTACTAGCACCCGACTGAGACTCATAACAGACCGCAGCTTTTCACTGCATTCAGTCCCTGTGACAAACCACAATGATTTGCATATATATCTAAAATGTCAGTGCAACACTTACAGCAATTACCGTGGATTGTGGAGTCCGCTCAGCTCCTTATGTTTCTTAGTTATGTAGTCAATAAAACTTACCTGTGATTAAACATTGGCACTGTCCAACCAAGAACAGTTTCATCTCACAGGGAAGCTTGTATGTGTTCCAGGATCAATTGGAACCTCTTACAAGCACTCATGTCTGCTCTGTCCCCACACAGGGCGAATGTAGGGACCTAACCATTAAAAAAAAATGACAATGCGAATACAGGCTTCTCCAGCCACAGAGGCACAGTCAGACTTGAACATTGCTAAATCAGTCACGGCCAGGGAAAAAGATCGGTGTGTGCTAGACAGCTTCTTTAATGGCCATAAGGGCTGTGGAAATGAGCTGGGCAGGTAATCCGTAACAAAACACAGGAGTGCTCATGCAGGCAGCCATTTTGTCATCCTTGTCGTGGCTGAGGCATGTATTGGCAGACATGTTGATGCCCCTGAGAGAGCTTTGTGGAAATGATGGACTGAAGAATCGAAGATGGAAGAGGAACCTCTAGTGCTCACAACATGGGGAATTAAAGTGATGATATTGCATTGGTATTCAGGATGGCCTGAATATTTTTAGTACAACATGAAAGAAAAGGATTAATGGCTTCTCAAATATTGTATTGTAGGTAGCTGCCTCTACCTTAAATAGCTGAATATTGCTTTTGTGTTGGTATTAGCTGTCCTATTGTTGAAACCTGTCAACACATGCAATAAGTTACGACTTCAAATAACTTGCCTCTGCTTGCAGATTGCCATGCGAGATGTTAAATATTCACACCTCTGCTTCACCCAAAGGCAAACCAAGGCTAGCAGAAACAAGTTAGCCTTTGTATTTAATTTATTATTATTTTATTTTTTTGCGTAGTACTAGGTGGCACACAATGGATAGCAACATTAGTATTAGGGGAAAAATATTTAATATCAGTGAGCCCATTGTGATACTCTGCTTCTCATGAAGCCTGTGGCATGAGGAAACTTACACGCGCACACACACTGCCCATGAGCCACAAACCGCAAGAGTTCATACGGAAGTTTCGCCTTACCAGCGACAGAGATTGATTGTGTGTGTGTATGTTGTTTTGTTTTTTTCCTGCAGATATTGCAATTTACTTATCTAATCTGGCTGTATGTTCACTCGAAATATATATATATGTGTGTATATATATAAAGTTAAAGTATATATATAAGTTAAAACCATAACAGGGGGTACATATTTTGAGCTTTAGCCCCAATAAAAGAAATTATTAAATAAATAAATTATGCACACACCCAATTGCAGAGAGAGAAATCACAGACCTCTCCTCAAAACTCAGAGTACTGAAAAGGGAAAATACACATGCATGTACATATACACACACACACACCATTACAAACACAATCAGAAACAGCTGATGACACCACAAAGTTTAAACTCTTGCAAACATAACTATAATATGAAATAAATATGGCAGCACTTTAACATTAATATGTGTGTGTGTGGGTGTGTGTGTGTGTGTGTGTGTGTGTGTGTGTGCGCGCATGTGTGTGTGTGTGTTTGTGCATGTGTCTAACAGAGAACCTGATATACCAGCCTGGTCTCCTATACTGTATCAGCTGCAGCTTTTAGAAATTAGAGACAAACCAAATCCATTAAGACTCCCCGTTGCTGACCGGATCCGCATTGGCAACCAGAAACGTGAACGAGGCAACTTCTTCTTCCAGAGGGATGAGTACCACCTGGCAGTGCGGGCCTACCACATGGCTCTGGACGTGCTCACCACATACACACAGGGTAATACCACCCGAACTCTCACCAAAACCTTTACTCACAGGCACCGCTGAATGCAGGCACACAAATGTACATTAAGATGGTGGATAAACAGGTTTTCTGATACTCACACACAAACTGGATCCTGAATATACTGTCAGTGTTTGATCCTAGATAAAACATTAAATCATTTAGCCCCGCACCCTGCACCCCCACCCCACACACACAAACTTTTAGATACAAAAGAATACAAAATAGCCTCTTTATTTCACACTCTGACACCATCTGAGATAAGCAGTCTGCTAGCCCTCCTGAACAATACCGTCATCTGCATGCTCAGTCACGTCTGTAAGATGTGAGTAATGCTCTTATTAGAGCTTTGGCTGATCAAGTGTAATGAATCTACATGTTATTTCCACCTTCTTAATCATGGTAATTGCTGGGGAAGCCGCTTCGACCTCAAGAGGAACATTTGACAGTAATGAGAGAGTGAAGTACAGGGCAGTGTTTCATGGCAGATGCTACAAATGACCACATGCTTATATATACAGAAAAAGAATCTTCTCTACTGTCCCCACAAGCATCATGGATTTGGGCTTTTGTAGTAGACATGGAGTAGACATATGTAGTCACAAACAAAATAAATAACTAGTATTAAAAACTAAATCAAAACATTGAGAATATGAAGATGCTTATATTTCTTCCTAGTATTTGTAACGATGGCGATGAGGGAGCGAGAGGTGAGGGAAATGTTCTAAAGTCTTTATTCTCCATGAGACTTTGAACATAAAAGTAAATGGCTGGTAGTGCAGCAAAACGAAACAAGCAAGCAGCAGAACAAACTCTCCCATGGCAGTTTAGAGACAAAGTGCCCCCGCAATGCGGAGTCTGATGTCTTGAGTCGGCATGCAAAGTGCAGCGAAGATGGCAGGAGCTTAAAATAGTGGCAGAAGAGAGTGAACATAAAACTAGCAACAGGTGAATGGAAAAACGTAAGGGGAGCAGGGCAGTGACTGAGTGGGAGTGGGTATGTCCTCTCAGGATGGGACCAGTGCACAGTGACAGAACCTCCAACCCCCCACCCTCAAGGACTCCTCCAGCCTCCTGGAGCAGGACCTTCCAGGTTCTGCGAAGTGCTGGCTTGTCTGGGAGCTTTGTTCCTCTGGACCGTACCCCTCCCATCAACTAGAGGCCTTCCTGTCCTCCTGGAGTTCAATAGGGCATGCAACTAGTATGCTAGGCCTCCCTCCAGGCCCAAGGGTGGAGGAGGAGCACCATTACAACTTGTCCCCTCATCTTAGAGGGCCAGTCACCACGGGCTTAGTGCTGACAGATGGAAGACCGATGATACACGGCGGCTCCCTGGCAAGCCAACTCTATGACGTCATTAAACCGCTCCACAGCTTCATAAGGAATGACGTATTTGTTTGCTTTGCCCTTTGGTCCCACTTGGCCGTCCTTTGTTGCCATCAACACCTTGTCTCCAGGTTATAGCATGGCATCTCACCTCTTCTGCAATCAGTTCTTTTTGAAGGCTGCGATGGTAGACTTCATGTTCCTGTGGGTCTCCTCTGAGACCGGATCACTGCATCGACACCATATTTTGACAAACAGCTGGTCTGAAGCAGAGGTATTCCAGGGATACAACAGAGGTTGGGAGCCCAGTATCTGCAAGATGAAGGGAAGTCTGGGTGTGCTTTGCCCAGGACAGGTAAGTTCTCCATGTCTGTGGATATTCTCGGCAGGAACTTACCCAGCCTTTCCAACACGATGTCCTCTGGTAGCCCTGTCTGGAAACTTGTCAGAAGAAGAGTTCAGCGGCCTCTAGTGCAGTAGGCAGCCCGGAGAGCAAGATGAACCTCACCATTTTGGCAAACTGGTTAACCAAAACCAGAATTGTGGTGCTCTCTTCCGATGCTGGCAGATCAAGGTTGGTGTGGAGTGAGTAGGGGGAGCAGCTTACCTGTTGGCTTTGTGCACAGGGTTTTGCTCCATGCACAACCTGCGCAGAAGGCGATGTAATGCACATTGCCCTTGTGCATCGTCGGCTTAGTGCTTCTTGCTTGATCTTGTGTTGCCATGATTACGACCCTCTGGGTTGTTGGTCTGTCCTGTCTTTTCCACCTATTGAGAATGTTTTTCTTACGTCTGTACCTCTGCTGTCATGTACCCTTCTGTGGAACGTCCTCTGGTACACATCAGTTCATCCTTGACGGCCATTGATTACATGTATTCATGGATGTTTCATGTCCATCTTGCATCAGAATCCATCCTGGAAGGTGGATCTTGCCCTAGTGCTTAGTTCTTCGTGTCATTATTAATGCCCCCTGTTCTGTCCATAAGTGCTGACTTTATCATTGTTAGGACTGTCTTATGTCTCTGCTATCTGCCAGTATTTCTCTCCATGAATGTGCTTATCCTGTCATGGAACCCCTCCATCTTCTATCAGTGTGAGGAGCTCTCATGACTCATCCGGGATAGTGCATTCTGTTGGCTCCATCCCTTATCCTTTTGGTGCCGGATCTTGAATGGAGTGCTTCATGCATTATGAGGAATGTTCTGGGCTTGGCATTGGCAGATCTTTTCTTGCCCAGTTTATTGGGCCTGTTGGGCATTTGATGACTGGCAGGGTATACATGTTTATGACTTTGTTCTTATTATTCCCATTCAACTTGATCTTGAGGACCTGTTGCTGTCCTTCTCATTTCTGCTTCATGGTAATTGGAGAATCCCCAGGTGTTTGTAGAAGTCCTCTAGGTCTGTTATATGGGCTTGTGGAACTTCAGATCTCTGGCCTCCTCTGGCAGGCTGCTGGTGGTAATACTCCTTCGCTCACCTCGCATATTTCGGAAGGGGTTTAGGTCAGAGGAATGGCATGGTCCCTGCAAAAACCTGACTATGTGGTCAGTTTGTGTGTATCTGGAGATACGAATCAAACTATAGCCCTGCTAGAAGATGAAACTACTGTCAGATTTTGGTAAAGAAATTTCACAGTGGGGACTGACTGACTTTGTTCCCAAAAAGCTTAATAGTTCCTAAAGACTTAGGTGTGCTTATAAAAGAGAAAAGGAATGGGAACATATGTCAATTAGATTTAGCTCATAAGAATTTCCAGAGGTGCTTTTAACTGAGACACATTTTACATTAAGGTATATTTAACCTTTTTTGTTGTAAACAAACAAAAAAAACCCAAACAAACAGATTTTCTCTTTATCTTGCTCATCTTAACCAATAACAACAACAACAATAATAATACTAATTCTGGAGAATTCAGTATAAGCATGACCTTACATTTATAGCTTGTTGAGTCAACTAAGAATATTCCATAAGTACTGGAGGACGTCAGAGGGAGTGTGTGGACCTATGTGGTCTATGTGTGTGTGTGTGTGTAAATATACAGACAGCCAACCCTTAGCACCTGATGAAGAGGAGGAGGTCAACAACTACCGGGTGAAGTGTCTCAACAACCTGGCAGCAGTGCAGCTGAAGCAGGAGCAGTACAGCGAGGCACTGCACACCAGCCAGGACGTGCTTCTCCTCGACCCCAACAACGTCAAGGCACTCTTTCGCAAAGGGAAGGTGAGGGTGCCCATTGGGCATTTCACAGCAGAAGGGCAGTTCCCAGATGAGTTTTGATGCAATGAAATATAGCCACTTAGTGCAATGAGACAGGATGCCTGAGGGATGCTTTTGATGAAGAATTTGAATAAAGAATTGTGAAGGAAGGAATGAGATCCCAGATCAACACTTATTGTGGGATGCTGTACACATTTATTCTGACCTTTTCCACGAATACAGGTGGAAAGGGTCCGCACCATATGTGGACCAGTAAAGTTAATCTGGAAGCCCAGATAAGCACTATACCTCTTCAAACTGTCTTGCGGGTGAGTTTTCCAGTTGATTCTATAGATTCCACTAAAGAGCAATTTAAAAATCTTGCAGCTTCTGTCAGACAGTGGTGATTATGAAGAAGCAATGGAAACCCTGAAGAAGGCTTTAAAACTGGAGCCAACTACCAAGGTACGTAGTCGTCTGCTCATCTTCTCACCTTACCTTTCACAACCTGCTGGTTGTCTGCAGTTTCCTGGTTCATGCAAGGTTTCAATAGTATACAAATGCCCAGTCGAAAGAGCAAACGTCTAAACTCAATGGCGGATACCCATCATGCAATAAGTGCTCTTTAATTAATGCTGTGAGCTCATGTAGTGAAATATTCATGATTCAGTTTACATAAAACTTTCATTAGCCAGAGCTATTTTCAACATGTCGTTTAAAAAAGGGCCGTGAATTAAAGAATGACTCATCGCTCATTCCACCTTTGCATGACCAGGCCTCTACAGGTGACAACTCCAGTTCCCGAGCCAGCAGTTCACAAGATTTGAATGTTTCGGCACTAGCTAAAGCAGTATTTCATGCTAAGCTAACAGTGAAAGCCAATGGAAACCAGTTTGCATAAACCTATTTGCATTTTACTACATTGTCCTATCAGCATTTATTCATCTATAGCAGGTTTAGCACTTTAAAGTGTAACATTCTTACTACACTTCCCACTAGTACAGAAGCATGTCATAAAGCATGTACTGGCTTTCAGTTTGGCCTGTTCAGAGGACAGAAGATTTTTCCAAATACTTTGGAACAAGGCTTGTTTACAACACATTTAAACATTCCAGATGAGAGATCTCTGAGATGAAAACATTTCCTTGGACCTCAGGCACTCAGTAGGTAGTAATAACATTAATGTTTTCCCCCAATGTGGATTAGTCATAAAAAAAACATCAAAAGAATATACTTATTTAGGCACTATATACATATTGTTAGAGTGTAAAGATGGGTAATAACATGGGTTTGTGTTAGATTTCCACTGACAGGGCCAAAACCTGTTCTAACATGCCTCTGTAGATAGTGTAGTCTGCTAAATCCTCAGCGCAGTCACAGAGATTAGAGTTGTCTGGAGCCACTGCACACGCACGCACACACACACACACATTTTGGTGTTGCTAAGGGGTGAATCAATACTGTTCATCAGGACTGTTTTTAAGTAATGACCATATCAGGGTAAGCATACACAAGGATATAGACTGCTGACACTGCATGACATAGTCCTATTTTTGATCCAGGTTCACAATGAAGTAGAAATGCATGAAATAATGTCCTTGGCAATGCTACTCAACGGACCACTTAGAGTCTTTTAGTTCAAACACTTTAAAATTATCCTGAAGCACTTAATATGCTTGTGGAATCTTCTCCTCTCAACACCTTTCTCATGCCAGAATCCTTATTAAAAGCACCAGGAAAGAGCTCATTTAAACAAATGAACTTGAAGTGTGTGGGTGTGGAACGGCCTCAGGTCCCCTCCCGCCCTGCTCTGACCCACTCCACACAGTCAATGTGGTAGCGAATGAACCGTGTCTAGACAAAACTGAAATATCTACTATTGCTCTAACGGCAGACTTGTCTGGATGGCATGAAAAAAGTACATGAGAGAGAGAGAGAGAGAGAGAGAGAGAGGAGTGGGAGGGAGAGAAAGTGAGGGAGAAAGAAAAATAAACTTTCCTCAGAGAGAAACCCATCACAACAAACACTGCAGCTAACCGCTTTCGAAAAAAGAGAAAGCAAACTGAAATATGTAGTGTTTGTGTACAGTCCTTTCAGACTATTTTGAAGCAACTGCTATGTTTACAGCATGTTCTTTGTAAAGCTGGTATTAGTAATATTTTCAGCTGTGTGTATGCAACACTATTTCTAAATCCATGCCCGTAAAAATTATTTTACAGTCCTTTCAGACAAAAAGACAGCGAAACAGTATCCTAACAGAAATATAGCATGCATTACACCCAACAATAACCCGTATGTTGAAATGATCTTGCTCTTTGGAAGTGCTTTAGAAAACCTGCTGCAGAAACATGAAGCTGCTTTGCGGTAAACGACAGCAGCCAACAATAGGCACACCTTTCTAGTCCTTAACTGTAATAATTATTCTGCTTTATTAATACGCGATTTCTCTGAACTCCCAGATCTCACACTCTAATTGTGTTTTTTGTTTTATTTTCTTATATAATATAATATAATATAATACAATTTGTAGCAAGAGACTTAGTGAAGAGCTAGAGCGTTTGCCCTGCTACGGTCATTGGTCATTTCATTAAACTATGATTAATGGAATGTGCTGCCACCTTCTGGGGATTATAAAAAAGTACAATAACAGTGTGAAAGGTTATGTCCTGCGGAGAGCACACGTTTTAGAAAGTCTATAGCAAAGGTATATAGAGGTATTCTGCTCTGGACCTTGAATCTAAAATTTCATCATAGGTATTATCATCACTGGTGCTTGATCTAAGACAGGCATTCAGGTATTCAAATCACATACATATGGTCTTGAAGTTAAAGAGTCACAATTATCTATGCTTTCCTCACTCCATTTACTTAAAAATAAAGTGTACAAGTGACAAAGTGGCCAGTCAGATGCATTAAATATTCAGCTAAGTACAAATTATGCCAAAATTCAAGAGCAGAATTGAGATTTAAAGTCTCGAGTTGAACAGATCTATAAATGTACATGTTCATCCTTTATTCCTCCACAGGCCATACATGCTGAGCTGTCAAAGCTGGTGAGAAGACAAGCAGTTGTCCATGAGAACCAGAACCAAAAACCTGCACAGCTCTTCAGGGAGAACATAGCACCCTACTTGAAAGCACCAAAAAAGAAGTTTCATGTAAGCAAATTACTGACCTGGTGATGAAGTGGGTGCTAAACAAACTGGCGCCAAAAACGAATGTCTCATTTATTTCTCATTCTGCTGTCTCATGTCGTCTCAGGGTATATCTTGGAAGCTTCTGTTCGGTGCTCTGGCAGTGGCGTTGGGTAGTTTAGTTGCCTCAGTGGTCCTGACTGCAAGAAACTAACTTTCTCCAAAGCTCCAAGGACCAAAAATGAATATCGACAAAACTGCAACAACAGAGGAGAGAGGGGAAAAGTGAACGAAAGTATTTAAGTTACTGTTGCATGTCAGCTGCACCACATGGACACAGCAACGTAGTATAATGCATGTGCAAAAAATGGATGCATAAACTTTGCAGTAATAATGAACATTGTGTGCATGAGGTTTCTTAATAATCATTTTTGGATTTGCTTTTCATTTGTCGCTGATATAGAAAAGCTAGCAGACAACCCTGTTTAGAGTTAAACCTCTAGACAATATTTATTTAGCTGTCTTACTTTCAGCAGGGGTTTTCAACTCCAAGGCTGTCACCATCTGCCCTAAAGAAATTCAGGTTTTCTCTCCTCTAAAGAGCCTGGTTCAACTCACAAATTATCATTTGATCATTAGTTGATAAGATGGATCAGGTGTGCTATATCAGGGAAATTTTCAACTGTGTGTGGCAGTCTGGCTCTAGTTGAATACCCCTATAGTACAGGACCTGTTTTGTATGAATAACTATGATTCATATTTAATTAATATTTAAGTAATAGAAAAAGTAGCTGAAAGATAATAGTTTATATGTAACATACACTTACCAGCTATTTTGGGAATCAGTTGGAAAATAGTGTTATTCAGTTCTCATGTAAAAAAGGGAATCATTGGCCCATACCTATATTAAACACCTAGAGGACAGAAGATTGTCAGATTTAGTGATATCCCTACTTCAACACACCCAGTAAACATGGTGATTAACTTATTCATTAAATCAGGAATGTTTGAGCAGGTAAATCATCAAACTGTGCTGGACCCCAGGCCTCTGGGCCCATAGTTTGGTACATTGATTTAGGGGATGTTACAATTATCTGTGAGAGTGGAGATTGATGCATACTCTACATTTTACCCTGTTCACTCAGTTGTAGATTTACATGTAGTATAAAATTCACATTAAAAGTCCATACTAAATAATGTTGTACCACTTCAGTGATATACCAATCCAGTTAATGACATTTACTCTTCCCAAGGATACATTCATTCATTCATTATCCGTACCGCTTATTCCCGCTAGTCGGGGTCACGGGGGGGCTGGAGCCAATCCCAGCATCTCCGCGCAAAGGCAGGGCACACCATGGGCAGTTCGCCTGTCCACCACATGGCCAACACGCACACACACACACACTCACACCTACGGGCAATCTAGAGTGACCAATCAACCTAGGATGCATGTCTTTGGACTGTGGGAGGAAACCAGAGTACCCGGAGAAAACCCACGCAGGCACAGGGAGAACATGCAAACTCCACACAGAGCAGCCTAGACCGAGAATCGAACCCAGACCGCCTTGCTGTGAGGCGACAGTGCTAACCACCACACCACCATGCCGCCCCAAGGATACATATTTTATTAAAGTTATTTTAAGAAAGTAAGATGAATCTTACAGTTATATATTTTGCTTTAAAACTGAATTATGGAATTTTATTTTAAGAAATTTCTACAACAGTTTTTTGTATATTGTATTAATTTGTATCTTTTCAAATAATGGTAGACAATGGTACATATTACTGTATGTCTAAAGCAGATGTTTCATATTTCATGTACATATGAGATTTTAGAGTTGTCACTTTCCCTGTGCATTAAAAAATATCAATACTATTTTACAAATACAAGTTAAGCCTATCGTATGCACAGTACAACAATGCCCAAAGTCCTGATATGAGAGAGTCCAAGCCTGTTATAACAGCCTAGTTTTAGAAGACAAATTTATCTTTATGAATGAGTGAAAAATTAAGTGAATTATAAGTGATTGCTCTTTTCTAATGATGTAGGCCAACCGCCACATTGCTTAGGTTAAGAAAATGACAAAACAATTAACCCAGAATTAACTGGGAGGTAAGTTTGTTCTCAATCAGGTCTGCACTATGTCACTATGCTTGCTGCAAACTAACATGTCTGATTTCACCCATGGAGGAGCAGAAATACGCTATACAGTGTCTGCGCTAAAAAGGTTTAAGGAGGTGTGTTTGATCAGGGAAAGCACAAAACAGTTCAGTGTGGAGTAACCCTCCATCTCATCCTGTTGTTTCATTCACTAATGCTGCCCTGTCTCATAGCTGTTCCAGGATAGCCTAAGACTGTCCCAATTTATCCTATTTTATACTTCTTGTAACTGGATCAACTGATTTGATAACCTACTTGAGAAGTAGCAATTGTGTTAACTCATCAACCCCTAACTTAATTGATTTGTCTTGTAAAGAAGAATCTAAACTATAAGCCTTCCACAATATAGGTAAATGTGTATGCAGAGCCTTACACCTGAAATTTACATTGAAAAACTAAAGAACCATTCAAGGCAGGTAAACAACATCCACTCTAAGCACGTTCCACTTGGTAGCTGAAAATGACCAATGAGAGTCACGCGAAACACATCGCGTCAACGTGTTCAAGCCAATCACGTTTCACACGTTTACAACGTATTTCTCGCGAGGGGGTGTTTTGACGTCAGTTTCGAGAGAGTTGACGGTTGACAGCGACTCAATCAATCGATTGTTTTGGGGGGGAAAGATAGCGCCCCTTTGGGTGAGCTTATCTGGAAATAAGGCGTAGTTTTATCAAACATGACAAGTGAGTATGCCTGGAATTACCTCCTTATTTCACTATTTACTTTGTTCGCGTGTAAGACCTTATACCGAGAGAGCACATCAGTCTCGACGTCTGTGGCCTGTTGTTGACTATCAGCTGGCTACCTAGCTAAGGTACTGGTGCGCTAACGAAACGAATCGTCTGAGAAATCGAAGCGTTTATTCAAAATGTAACGAAGATGTTATGGTCATTTAACCAGTTACGGTGATGGTGGTTCGTGTCCTGTCCAGTATGCGTTGGTGTGGTAACATTAGCTGTAACGTACAAGGTGGAGACGCCCCGTGGTTTATCTGGTTAACGGATATGGCTAACCGTAGTTATCACGTAGGTTATCACTGATTTCATGCGGTCTGTTATGTGTCACATTAAATTTAACTGTTGTCATGTCTTGCTAGCTAGCTAGCATATAACTTGCTGGATCCTAGAAATCGCTTGGCTACTACCTAATTCCCTTTGCCCATAACCATCTGTAGTGAGCTTGCTAACTAGCTAGCTAGCCGTTTATCCAGTTGAATTCAGATTTACTACATCGGTGTTCTTTTTAGGGGGAAATCAGCGTGAACTTGCCCGTCAGAGAAATGCAAAGAAGCACACCGACATCATCAAGGGCAAAAGAAATGATGATGGGTTGTCTGCTGCTGCTAGGAAGCAAAGGTACAGTGAACTAGTTGGATAACCCAGGTAGCTAGCTGCTTTGTCCGCAGTAAGTGTTTTGAGGGACGGCGGTAGCTAGCTGTAGTCTCGAAGAAAGTTCTGGAAACCAGGTAGCTAACCAGGTAGTCACGCGAAGTCCAGAAATGGCTATCGAGTTTGGCTCCGCCCACTGGGCCAAAGCGTTGTATGTATTGTTATATATTCCATTATAATATTTTCAATATCTGTATTATTGATTTCAGTTCTTATTCAGTTGTCTGGTATTGTTGAACTTAACCTGTTTCTTGTTCATTCACACCTTTGAAACTATCAATAAAATGTGCTTGGAAGAAGAATTTTATGTATGTCTGTGTATGTGCATTATATATTTGCAAACAGATCTTTGTTGTGGACAACAACATTCCTTGCAAAGAGCCACCAGCACACATGCTTAACCCAGCTTTCTGTAAACAAAAGGAATTTAATGAATAACAGGAAAGACCTTTTGTTATATCCGCTTTATTAGAACAAACGTGTTTCTGTATTAACTTCTTTCACTGTTACTGATACTAGTCTCTCCCTCCTCTAGGGATGCAGAGATAATGCAACAGAAGCAAAAAAAGGCTAATGAAAAAGCAGAAGCAAAACCCAAGTAGCTTCAACGAGGTCCAAGCAAGCCTGTTGCACTCAGATTATCCTCCATAAATTTTACCATTGGTGGTGTTGGGTTGCATCTGGATTTTCTTTGTGTTTCCAGAATATAAGATGTTCTTGTATTCTTTGTCGGGACATTTTGACATTGTATAGCATCAAGATGAAGAATCATTTGAAATGAGGATTTGGGTCTTTGCTTCACCACGTTCTTACTTTTCTTAATCATTATACACTGTGTGCACAATTATTAGGCATGTGAGAATTTTGACCGCATTATCATTTTTAGGCATATTTTGTAACTCCAAGTTGGATAAACTTGAATGCTTAATGGAGTGTGCACAATTATTAGGCAGCTTTTTTCCTTTAGGCAAAATAGGCAAAAACTGACTCTGAAAAGTAAAAAATTACCAAAAGTCACTCAGAGGGATGCAGCACTCTTGAAATTGCTAAGATATTGGGGCGTGATCACAGAACCATCAAACGTTTTGTTGCAAATAGTCAACAGGGTCGCAAGAAACGTGCTGAGAAAAAAAAGACGTAAATTAACTGCCATGGATTTGAGAAGAATCAAGCGTGAAGCTACAAGGAACCCATTATCTTCCAGTTCTGTCATATTCCAGAACTGCAATCTTCCTGGAGTACCAAGAAGTACAAGATGTTCAGTGCGAGTTCAGTAAGAGAGGCTGAAACCCCACCACCACTGAACAAGACACACAAGCTGAAGCGTCTAGACTGGTCCAAGAAATATCTGAAGATTTTTCAAAGGTTTTATGGACTGATGAAATGAGAGTGACTCTTGATGGACCAGATGGATGGGCTCGTGGCTGGATCAGTAATGGGCACAGAGCTCCACTTCCAGTCAGATGCCAACAAGGTGGAGGTGGGGTACAGGTATGGGCTGGTATCATTAAAGATGAGCTGGTCGGTCCTTTTCAGTTTTTAGAAAACACTTTCTTTAAGCAGTGGTACATGAGAAGTCTGCATCTTTCAAAAAGACAATGATTTTTATGCAGGACAATGCTCATTCGCGTGCATCCAAGTACACCTTTGCATAGCTAAACAGTAAAGGCATTAAATATGAAAACTATGACCTCTCTGAACAGTGTCTGTGAGGCTGTGGTTGCTGCTGCACAAAAAGTTGATCGTCAACTGATCAAGAAACTGACAGACACCATGAATGGAAGGTTATTGAGAAGAAGGGTGGCTATATTGATCACTTACCTTTTTTATGTCAGAAATGCTTATTGGAAGGATTTGAGTTGATTGTTTATAATTCACACTTGAACAGACAAAAATAAAAATGACATGTGAAAATGTGTTTTTCATTTAGCTGCATAATAATTATGCACAGTAATAGTTGCCCAACAATTGTGCACTTACATATATTCTCCAAAGAAAGCCCAAACTTCAGTTTTACTTTCTGAAACATTCATATTTGATGTTTATTGTTCTTTTGGATTCACAGAGAGCACTGTAGTTAGTCATTAATTAAAATAATCCTCAAACACAACCGTGCCTAATAATTGTACACAGTGTATACAGTACAAAAAAGCAAGAATTGCATACCACTTTGCTTGGAACCACAAATGTGTAATTTTATTCTTCCTTCATTTAATTTAAATTTACTGAATAAACTCCTGAGCTCTTGTGGGTTTGGTTTTTGTGCTGGTATATCAGTCCATTCAGATTTTGGTAAAACAATCTCTAGACACCTACAAAAAAGTGATATAGTGGTGCATTGGTTTATAATGTCAGACCCAAACTGGATGACACTTCTCTTGTTTTTCTGCAGTGCCAGATATTTGGCAAATGTATTCTATTCACAAGCCTCCAAGTTCTGCATCATGTTGATTGCAGATTTATAAAGTAGTCACAGCACACTGAAAAACATTGAAAGTGCTGCTAAAAGTGTAAACCGAAAGTGTAATAAACATAGCTGTGAGAAGCTGTCTGAAATTCATTGATGGACTAAAATATTGTGAAAATTATAAGTTTAGATGTGGGTTTGACCTTGGTTAAAGAAAATTTAATTGAAATTTTGTAAGGAACTGATTTGGACTTGCCTCGATTGTGTGTAAGCTGCTTTTGGAAATTGGATTTCTGCATAATTGGCTCCTAACTAATATTAAAGAAATAAAAGCTACAATGTTGAGATAATTAGTTTTATAATTCATATTGCAGTTTAAATACTACAGGTCATAGATTAACCAGAAGAATAGTGACTGTTTTATAAAAGAAATTAATTCAGGTAGGTTTGTTCTGCTCTGTCATAATAAATTACATGGTCTTCACTCAAATTTGGAATTCAGAAATGTTTATATTTGAAAGAGCTATAGCAGAATTTAAGATGTCCATCAGTCTACAGGAAATGCTGCTTTTCCCCAATAGTGGATATACAAACTCATTTTGAAGTTTTCAGTTAATTCAGAATAATTAATTTTTTAAAACTCATGCCACATTTAAATAAAAAAACATAAAATCAGCAAACAGAAGATATGCATACACATATGCTGGATTCCTGACCCAAGAGTGATCTGAAGCTGTTGAAGCAAAACCTACAAAAATATTACCAGAAACACTTCTGCCTTCATGCATGGACCACATTTCCTAACCTACATAGATTTCTGAAGCAAAACCCAAGTAGCTTCAAAGACACCCAAGCAAGCCCGTCACACTCCGATTATGCTCCGTAAACGTTACCATTGGTGGTGTTGGGTTGCACTGGGATTTTCTTTGCATTTCCAGAGTACAAGATGTGCTTGTTACTGAAAGTACGTGCCTGAGGTTATTGCAAACAAGGGAGCTCTCAAGGATTCTCGCACTTTACCACCAGAGGATTTGTTTAAGCCACTTAAAGATTTGGTACTCTAGATAAGCATGAGCTCACAATTTGGGATACTTATGTTGAAATTAATATCATTACAATTAGTTTACAAGCCTCACTTGTCAAAAGATTCTACTCAAACCAGTGACACTCACCACATTTGCCCTAAGCACTTTTTCTTCAGAACCATGTGGTAGACTACTGAAAAATCAGAGGCAACTGGAGTAAATTAGACGTGTATATAGTCGAGCACGTTTATTCATTCATTCATTATCCGTACCGCTTATTCCCGCTAGTCGGGGTCATGGGGGGGCTGGAGCCAATCCCAGCATCTCCGGGCGAAGGCAGGGTACACCATGGGCAGTTCGCCAGTCCACCACATGGCAAACACACACACACACGGGCAATCTAGAGTAACCAATCAACCTAGGATGCATGTCTTTGGACTGTGGGAGGAAACCGGAGTACCCGGAGAAAACCCACGCAGGCACAGGGAGAACATGCAAACTCCACACAGAGCAGCCCAGACAAAGAATCGAACCCAGACCGCCTTGCTGTGAGGCGACAGTGCTAACCACCACACCACCATGCCGCCCTCGAGCACGTTTAGAAAAAGTTAAATGATAAGGGGAGCCAATCAGCTTTTACAACCGCCATTGTAAACAATTACAGTGGCTCTGGATAATTGTTAGAATGCAACACAAATGCCCAAATGATCATTTGAATTTCACAAATGAGTACATTGCCTTTTCCCTGCATTTTAAGTATCACTTTTGGTTTTAGGTTTACACTTTGCAACTCAATGTCAATAGGTTACTTACTTTGCAAACCCAAGTATTGGGATTATAATGTTGCCATGTTGTCAGTGGGTCACCTTCAGATACCATAAATTCATCGTGAATGCTAGTGCAAATAGGCACAAGCTAGGAGGCTATGAATAACCGAGAAGGTCAATGGAGATGATGCAGAGGCCCTCGTGAGGGTAGGTACAGATCTATTTACTGGAAACAGAAAGGCTCTATGGAAGGAATGCATTACTATTTGGAAAGATGAGTTTAAGTGGGGGAAAAATATATGCATACATAAAGGTGGCACTGTCTTTGTTTATATCAACAGAGCACAAGAGGACATTTGTACAAGGCTTTCAGACAAGTATGATTAAAATAGCTTTTATTTATCATTTCAACCTAATCAAAATATTAATACAAAGGTACATTTAAAATGACAACATATAAAAAGTGACCAGAACTCCAATAAATACTGACCCCATCCTGAAGTGAAGTTGGAACCGATCATTTCTTCAAGTATATATGACCAGTGACAAAGTATTAAACCATCAAAGTGCTTAAAGTATTCAAAAAACTTAAAAACGTTTAAAAAAAAAATGCATTATATTAAAAGAGTTCTCACTGAGCATTATGACAATCATGGCCAGATATGGAGGAAAAGAGGAATATGTGGCTATGCTGTCAGACAACTGCAGGTGTGAGAACAGCAGCTTATATACACATGTTATGAATTAGCAGAATGGAGAAGTGTGTGAACACATCCTTTTCTCCTGTGCATGGCTGTGTGGGGAGTGTTCACACTGGTCTGTGCATGGATGTGACGAGTCCTTCCATTTACACTCCACAGCAGGTACTCAGTGCCTTCTTTCCGCTGCTCAGACTCAGTCTGATGTGGGACTCTGACGTCCGTCTTGCCTTGGCATGATTCTTTACCTCTCTATGAAAGATGCACCAAACCTCAGAACCAAAATCACTTAGGTTTCCCCATTTGTTAAAGCCAGTCTGCTTGTTCTTTTTATTGCCAGAGTGAACTAAAAAGCAAACCAATGGCAGTGACTGTATAACTGTATTTGAGCAATGCTAGAGCTGGCTAGATAGTAAATATTAGCATGTTCATTCCTTTAAGCAGGAATATCTGCTCTAGCAGCTTACCGTGCTAAATGCAGAACTGCCTCCACTACATTGGTACCTTCCTTGGCACTTGTCTCACAGAACAAGGCATTGTACGTCTGTGGTCACAAACAGGGGTCATAAAACCAGGCATGACTAGAGCAACCACCTACAAAAACACAGCACATTTCGGGACTCACCATGGCCAGCTTCTCGCCGTGGGCCGAACTCACACAGGTGCCCTGAGGCCTCTCAGCTCTCAGGTCCACCTTGTTCCCAACCACACACAAGGGCATACTCCTGTCTGTGGACTCCTTGGAAACATGGGGACATTTTTTTTTATGGGATGACAGGAGAAGGTAGTAACACAGGATGAGTGTGATGTGAAAGACCAATGTGAGCGGAGCTACCTGGATCTGTTCCATCCACTCTCGAACGTTTATGAAGCTGCTCTCCGATGTGACATCATAAAGCAACAACACTCCATGGGCTTTGCGGAAGTAAGATCGGGCAATGCTTCGGAATCTGCTCAAAGGGGGAATTGGCAATAACCCATTTTATGGAAAAATGTACACAGTATACAAACAAGTGACACGTCAGCACCTTGTGAACATTCATAGAAAATAAATGACCTTTCCTGTCCTGCAGTGTCCCAGATCTGAAGGTTTGTCTTCTCTCCATCCACAAGCATCTTCTTCATTTGAAAATCAACCCCTACAGTGAAAATATTCCCACTCTGTTATTTAATCTGCATCGTGTATAAGAGTTGAACACGAACATGAAAATTAATGCAATCAAATGTTGAATGTGTGAAGCTCATAAGCATAATTTAAAATGCTGGCTTGTGCAGTCTTACCAAGCGTGGTCTGCATGTCTCCTCTGAACTCATTGAGACTCAGACGCAGTAAGAAACTTGATTTGCCAGATCCTGCATCTCCTGCCAGCACCAAGCGGTACATCGGAACAGCCTCGTCAAAGTCAAACGCCTCAGCTCCCGTCTGCTGTGCATCAAGGAAATTCACTTTAAGCATCAGAAAAATTTAAGATAATTTTGCGACTCTGAATCTATGGAAATACCTTTATGGGAAAAGCAGACAGTCGTCGACGCAGAGAGGAGGCTAATGAGCTAACTTTGCTGTGAGTTGTTGACATGTTCATGTCAGACTTCAGATCAGACATCTGAAATAGGATAAAAACATTCAAACACACACAACCTTAGAGCTCCACCACAAGCCTGCAAATGGTCACAGTGTTCTAAGCTTGTCCTGGGTATTAAACATATTTCTAACAGACAGACCAACTAATTTAGTTACAATTACACAGAAACAAGTAGTTGACATAGGCCATATTTTAAGGTGACTTTACCTCCATTTCAGAATGAACATAGGAGTAGCTCTGATGCACCGATGTCTCCACAGACTCGTGGCTGTCGTCGCTGTCATAATTCGTGCACGACATCCGGTCCGTGTCCGTTTGTAAGGACACGCCACTGTCCAGATATTTATCTGCCCAGCGTTCCACAAGGGAGAACTTCTCTTTGGAGGGGTCCACAGATATGTCATCCTCCTCACTGACAATGCTTAAAGGAAAGGCCATGTAAGGTAGGCCCTCATGCTAACAAACCAGGCACTGCAATGCAGTCAGAGAGAGTACTAAAACTGTCAGTACCTGTTGTGATTGATTGTACTCTGTCGAAGAGGCTTCAGTTTCCTGGGGGGGATTTCGCTTTTTGGGGAATGCTGCAGAAAACCAGACAAGGCCCTGAGTTCATTTCCATCAGCATAAAACATTTCAAACCACAGGGACATTCAAGCGCCTACACATGCACAAGCAGTGGCCATTTACCATCAACAAAAGGAGGATACAAACATACAATCCTTGTTCATGGCACAAAGTAAAAACAGGTTGCATCCCAAATGTTTACCCATTTTCATATCTACACTTTATAGCATGATTTGAAACCAAACATTAGAATGTTACACCAGACTCTGCAGGCCTTACTTACCTGCCTCTTGGAAGAATTTGTGTCTGTAGCCAGAGCAGACCTTAACCCATCATTGCTGTCATATAATTTCTTATTCATTTCTCTGAGACAACAAAGGAGGAAAATAAAATCATTCTTCCATCTGCATGCTGTAGGCCTGCTTTTCAGGGTCATAGCTGCCAAGTATGGGGCAACACACCAAAAAAAGATGAAAAATTACTTACTGAAGGAATTCAATATGTTCAGCATAAGACTGGTACTCGATAACCATCTTTTTAAGGTCATTACTTTCTCTGTGGGGAGAAACATTATATGCTTCAATATATGCATCTCTATTGCTAAACTTACAATTGGCTGTTGGGTCATAACCTGCTGCTTTGTAAACCTGAGGGATTTTGAGGGGCATGTCTGTCCCATCACTCCAAATTATTTATTTATAGTATTCCCTGCAGATTTCTCCAAATGAGTTTCAATACAAGGAATTGTTAGATTGTGGGTTTTATTTATTTATTTTGCTTTTATATATATATATATATATATATATATATATATATATATATATATATATATATATATATATATATTTATTTGGAATTTAAAATGACCTTCAATGGGCCCCTGCCAAAGGACCAGGCCTCAGGAAAAACAACGCCTACTCAGGGGGCCTGCTTATTGGACACAGCCACCTCCACTCACCGCCCAGCATATTTCAAGCAACGGTCAACAGCATGACATGAGAATTTTCAGAAAGCACCAATTGTCTCAGATGTTTTCATTTTTATACTAGATAAAAAATAACTTGCTAGATTACAACAATCTTAATCACTACCTCACACACACAAATAAAGTACATGCCAGATACTCATTCAAGTTAGCTAAAATCATAATATCCAACAATGCCACTAGTGAATTAGTGTAATTATTGAAATGTAATGCACCAATGCAACCATCCACTTAATTTAACAATTAATGGAATAATAATAATCTTTATTTGTATAGCAGCGTTCATACATGCATGCAACTCAAAGTGCTTAACAGAATAAATAGAAAAAAACAAACAAAATGTAATAAAATTAAAAAATGACAATACTATAAAATGGAAGTATGACAATGACTTAACTGACAACAAGGTGACCATTGCCATGTACACTGCTTAGCACTTTGTCAAGCGCTAAGTGCTTGGCTGCCTAGACACCCATGTGTGCTTCAACACTGGATCAAACTCCAGGATACCCATGCCTTATCATCCAAGGAGCAAACACTCACCTCTCATGCTGGAGCTTCTCATCTGCAAAGGCGTTCTTCAGCTTGTCCAATTCCACCTGCAGGACAGAGACCTTCATTTGTGCCTTCAGCATGGAACATCTGAGGTCTTCATTCTCCTAGAGAAAGGGATTTTGTATACCGTCATACTGGTACATGATCACAGCCATTTCTAAGAGTTCCATCATGGGCTTCCTAGTGATCAATGTTGAAGGTAATATATATATATATATATATATATATATATACACACACACACACACACACACACACATACATACATACACACACACACATATATATAAAGTACTCAGGTTGTAGTGTTCAGGTTTTAGAACACAAGGTGGAAAGCATGTACACTTCTTCAAATCAAACCCATGTCACTAGAACGCATCCCCACAGGAAGTGTGAACTCAGATGATCAGTAGATTATTGCAGTGGTAGGCTATGGTGCATATTTAATCCAGCAATGAAGATTAGGTGGAAGCCCTAGACCATCCTTGTCAAACCACTTTAGTTCAACATCCCGATCTTGGTGATGAGACTTACAAATACAATTATTAAACTGCATGCAGTATTACTTTAAGGACTAATGTCCCAGAGATGAATTAAACTTAGTCCTGAACCAAAGTGCACAGGCAATTAGCCAATGGCAAAGCACCACTGGAAATTCTTTGTAGTTTGGCAAACGGCTCACAAATTGTAGAATACTACAACATGGCTACTGGTTTTAGAAACAAAAAGCATATACTGTTCTGGGTGAATCACATGAAATGAAGGCATGTGAAAAATAATGAACTTCTGGAGCAGTACGTTTCAACACACGACATCTCCATACCTGAGTCAACTCCTGCAGCTCATTCCTGTACTTGATGACTTCATCTCTGGGGCTGTTCAGCTCAGCCTCTTCTTGATGCTAAATAAAACACAAGATTATCGTTCAGCTCGGTAGCTACACTGCACAGTGTGAAAAAATAAACATTTTCGAAAACGTCCACAGAATAGCAGCACAGGACAGCGTGTGTCCTTGGTGCATTACTGCACCATACAGAGACGCTGTTTATTTATTTATTTGTAGTACCTCTGTAAGCCTGTCCACGGTTGCCTGCAGGTCTGCCAGTTCGTTCCTATGCTTGATCTGGATCGTGGCAACAGTGCTGTCCGTTTTCTTCTGCTCCTGTGTCCATGAAAGCCGAGAAGACCATTTCACTCATATACACAAGTCCAATAAAGAGGCCTTTACAAAAAGCCATAGAGGGGCCTTTGTAAGTGAAGGGCCTGGCTAACTGGCACACCTCTTAAATCCCCTCTGAGCTACAGGAATGCAGGTAAACCATTGCATGAAGGTGAAAAATGATTCCAGCTGACAGGAACTTCATGGGATGTTTATATAAATATTCAGAAATACTTTTTCGCCCCTCCCCATTTTAATTCTAAACTTTTGATTCACCAAATAAAGAATCATGCTGGAATGTACTGCTTTAACATTTATCCTGTTATATGGAGTTTAGCTGAAATCACACAGTCCTACATGTAGTTTGGACAGTCTCATGAATGTTTCCATATTGGACTGAAACATTTAAAAGAAATTCAAGACTTGGCCCTTCTCTAAATCAGCATTTTTAAAGGCTTGGGGGGGAAAATGCACCCAATTCTAGCACTGAAATCATTATAATGTGATTTAAATGTAACCCAAGCTTGGTGTGGCTGGACTCGCCTCCTGACGCACTCTCTGCTCCACACGGTTCAGCTGCTGCTGAAGGTCTTCCTCCATCTCCGCCAGCTGAGTGCTCGCCATCTCCTCCGTCCTGTTGGTGCAAGGGAAATGCCCACGCCCGTCAAATTATAATCCAAGTAATAATCCACTTCTTTGGTCATCAAATGCATAGTCAGAGCAGGCTCAGTCCAGAGCAGTTCCTAATCCACCCTGTTCACACATGTCTACATTCCAAGACTGTATTAAGAGTCTAACTGTTAAACATTCATACAAGTTAAACATTGATATCAGGTTCAGAATCCGGTGACTTAACTGAACCAACCTCTACAGTGCTAGAAAAGGAGCCAGGAGCCATAGGTGGGGTCGTTTTCTTTATAAATAAAAAAAGTAAAAATTCTTCTTTGCCAAAGACTTGAACCACATGCGCGTCTCTTAAACCATATATAAACCTCACGATTTAAAGTACGATTGCATACATATATCTGGCGTATAACCATGCACATTTTTATATATATATATATATATATATATATATATATATATATATATATATATATATATATATAGAGAGAGAGAGAGAGAGAGAGAGAGAGAGACTTCATTTTATACTCATGAAAAAGGTAGATGCTATGTGGTGCATTTTAAATGCAACGCCATGTTTTTGTCCAGTGTTTCATGAGATTGAAACCCCCCCCCCCATGTATACAAAATGCTTTGCCAAGTGAATCCATTCACCTAACAGGTGTGGTATATCAGCTGTGCTGATTAAACACTGGCATGCGGTGGTCTGTAGCACACACATGGCCATTCTGGGGCCCACTGACAAGATAATGAATGAAAAATATATTTAAAATTAACATTAAAAAATAAAAGATGTACATTAAAATGGAAAAAAAGGTAATTCCAATCCAATTCCCCTCCACCCACAGAAAGAAGAAAACAGTTACATGTATTTTCTATCCATTTTAAGAGATTGGAAAGAAAACCCATCACTTTGCCCATTTGTTTACATTTTAAACAATGTGTGGTTAACATGATCTAGTAGCTATTCATGTTATTTTTTTCCAGTGACGTAATTTGGAAGGGTATGGCTTACACAGAGCTCTTCCAGATCTGCTTACCATAGACCCATCAATAATAATAATAGTGCAAAACAAAATGGCAGCCCGTCCGACAAATATGACCTCTAGTAATTCAGAACATTAACAGTTCGTCATTAAGATATTAAGTAAAAATACATGATGTTTTTCTAAACTGGTCATACAAGTCAATCTTTTATCCAATGTCAAATCGTTTAATTGAATTTTGTGCTCATATAAAAAAAAAAAAGTCATGTATATGTATATGACTATTCTATATGGTCACCACAATAAAAAAAGGATAGATTGCTGGTAAAATCTACATTTTTAGTAACTAATGGGATTTCCTTATCTCCATCTACTGGATGGTAGAATGAACTGCAATACTCTATATTACCTTTAAGGCCATTCATAAGGCTTCAGGGCCCAGTCTCAAACTGCCATTCTGAAACCATTTCTAACATCATACAAGTGTCACAAATGGTACAAAAGACATCTAAAGGAGCAAAAAATAATAATCTGGGCCCAGAAGAGTCATCTTTCACAATGTTCTGACAACCTTCCTTGTTGGGACAAAGACAAAACATTTTTTAAAAATGCCACGATGCTCCCATAATGGTGTAGGCAGCCATCATGGGACACTGGGTAGGCAGCTGCTCCTTTAGTCAAATACCATGCAAAAAATAAAGGAGCATTTATAGGAGCAGTGCAAACACCAACACTACATGTGATGCCTAAAATAACATACTCTGCTAAACTGATTCAAGAACAATTTCATGATGTCTTCCATGGCCTCAAGACACCACATATAACCCCTTTTAACCTTTATGCAAGTTCAAAGTATTCCGTAGATTTCTAATAGGCATTAGTTTTAATCAATTCTATTCATTCCTCAAGGAATTCGAGGGAATATCCAACCACACAATTCAGAATTTGCATGACGGCATAAAATAAAATCATAAAGGCAAAGTCTTCCATTACAAGTCCATCCTAAACTGGGGTCAGAGCTGTAATTATTTGGATATTTAGTGCATTTCAATCACTACAGCAGTCCAAGCTCTTTGAGGAAATAGGAAAGAGGAAAGAGGACCCCCCCCCTCCCCCCATTAATAAATAAACCCTAGTCTCCGTATCCAAACTCTCCCAAAGTTCAAATCGAATGGAATAACTTCTGGAAAGTCTTGCTACAGTGCCTCAGACCAACTCTGGGCCAGTGGTCTCACCGTCTTAGGCTGGTCTCCAACTGATCGTTCTCCAGCCGGTGCTCTCTGCTCTCCACCACCAGGGCTTTGATCAGATCCTCATACTGCTGTAGGAGCAGCACGTCTGATGAAGCATGGATCTGCTGGTACAGCTCGCTCAGAGGATCCCATAACCTACCGCACACAAGTCGCAGAAGCAGAAAGTGACTTCATGTAGACCCATTTACAATTCTCACGATAAATCAATAATTTTGTGAATTAGTTGGTGAATAACTTTTATTCATCTCTAATATTCCTCGAGGAATGAAATGAGCAAAACATTCAGTTTTGGCTTTAATGTAACAATACTACTCTCCGTTAAAACTGGTTTATCACCATGGGAAATTGACCTTGGAAGCTTTTAATTCTAAAATCCTAGTCCGTTTTGCCTTTGTGCACTACAGCCGAGAATGAAGCGCATGTGGTTCGAGGAACGAAACTCATGCCACGCCCCTTAATCACGGGCGTGCTGGATGCTTGCTGCTTTACAATAAACTAATAGACTTACTATTGTAGCCAATCAGCTGTCAAGGGATTCACGCATACTGAATAAATTGGTATTGCTGAACCGGACCGAGTTACAGTGTTACCAGAAATATATTAATGAAATGGTCAGAATCTTTAATTAAAGTTGATAAACCATGTTTAATGTGAGTACGGGTTCGTTTTCTTTTCTTGGACATACCTTCCCAAATAGTAGGCCACATCTCCGTCCAAAGTGTTTTCAAAGTCATCCCAAGCACTTCCATAGCTCTGACCACTTTGGCCCAATGAAGCCAAATTGAGAGTTTCAGATACTTCGTGGAAGCTTGAACAAAAATCGCTGTAATTAATGCATCCGTCTCCGTCCACATCGAATTTGTTGAACAAAGTTCTTATCTCACCGGCTGGAACGTTAAGGTCTCTGCAAACAGTAGTGAAATCTTCATATTCAATTCTCCCGGACCTATTTCCATCACATGCGGAAAACAGTTTACGGAGGTCAGGTGTATCCATATTTTCACTTATTTTGACTAGGTTAGCCTGCTTTAGTTAACATGTACCCGACGACATTGGTAATGCCCACTGAACGTGAGAGCAAGAGTTTCCCCCTCTTTTCAAGAGAAGACTGAATAGGCTTCTTTTCGAGACCAGAACAAAGCGCACAGAAAAAAATCCTCTTCCATCCAGTAGATATAAACAGGTAAAAGCTCGCGGACGTTACATTCATAAAACTGGCGTTGAATAAGTGAATTGAAATAAACGTTTTAGGACAGACCGGTAATTATTACCTCACATCAAGCGTTCCTCTCAAACTGCGATTGGTTGACAGTGAAGGAGGGCGTGAAAAAAGGTGTGCCCAGTTGCAGGTCCACTCACAATAGTAGGTGTGTTCGATTAACGCAATTTCTGTGTGTGTCTTACGGTCTGTGTATCCTACATTGTCCAACAAAGTAGGACTTTATTAGGCACATTTACTCTGTGGCTGTGCCTATTCTAACATAGTGAATTGTGACACCATAATTAATTAATTATGACATCACTGTTGTACTGAAAACAACTGTCTCTGTTTGTATGACTGTAGGTAAATCTATTGAATAGCTGTATCAAATGAAGTGATTGAATCTGATGTTTATTATTTGAAGATCTGCTGAAGTACGTGATAGTTGCATTACTTGAATGCACAATTATATATTTTTAATGTGGCAAAGGCCACATGTTTTCCAGATAAGCCTGTCTAAGGTTGCAAAGTCAAAGTTATCTAAACAGAAAAGTTATTTGGTGTTTATTACCTCTAGAGCAAAATTGTGAACCTTACTGAAATCAGACATTTAGATTTCATGGACAAAAAAAAACACATGGTGCAAAAAAAAAGTGGGGTGTGAGCAGCTGGATTACATGAGCAGCCAGGGGGCCTTGAGACTGAAATCTCTGAAACCCCTGACATGTTCAAAGGCCCTCCTGTTGTTAGGATGTTAGCACTCATGTTGTAGCCATACACATAAACATTCAAGCAACAAGCACTGTCATGGTAACGTCTCCTGCTACCTCACTCTTCACAATTGGCAGATACTTTATTTCCCTTTCAGGTGTGGACTGCATCTTATCTCTAGTTCCCTGTCTTTTGTTGGGAATTTATTTGTGCAGCTCCACCTATGAAGTTACAGGTTCCTATGAAGTTACTCTTTCTGCTACATGCCCTATGATTCACAATTTTCATTCCAGATTCATTCCATCCAGCATATTACCTTCAGAAAACCAAGAAGATGTGCTGTCTTGAACTATGCTATGATTTAGTGCATCCTCTGGCCTAAGTTCTTATGAAATTCGTATAAGTCTGTCTTTCTGACTTTCCAGTCATTGTGCAAACAGTGGGCTCCACCTGAGACTATAGCAAATGGAGCTGTGTACAAAAGACGCAGCCATCATTAACATTTTACATTTCTGAGATAACCACACACAAAAAAGTAATGATGCTATGGAAGATAAATGATTAACCACCCATATATGGATGGAAGCATTAGCTTAAAGGATTGTGTAACTGCTAAACATGCTGTCTTTAGAGCATTGTGTGCTTTATTGTTTAATTTGGTTAATCTCCTCTAAATAAAGGCTTTGTTGATTTTTTTTCCTTGTGTATTCTAGTATTATTTGATAATATCTTAATGTATTCATTAATAATATCATCTTAATCAATATCAAATTATTATGTTCACAGGATAATAAAAAAACACAGACCATTTAGTTAGATTACTTAATTCATGTTTCTTGGAAGTCACAGAGATGAGTTGATTTTGTGTGGAATACATTGCACAGAGATGCCAAGTGATGGCAGTGTTGTTCAAATGAAGACTCCAGGGAGGTCAGGCATGTTGCCCACTGGCAGGACTACCCTGGGGTAGACAACATCAGAACACCACCAGGGAGATGAGCTGTTTGATATTTATTCTGGGTGCACATTATGATTTGCCTTGTGCTCAGTAGTTGTAACAACGCCTACAGCTCCATAGGTGTAGTTTTGGGGGAGGGGAACAGGGGAGGGAAGAGTGACGTGTGTCGTCCCCCCCCACCCCAATATGTTCTGCTCACACTACTCATATAATGTGTTAGGTTGGGTGGTGTGAGCAATGTACCCCCCACACCCCCAAAGTTGAAATGAAATCTACGCCACTGACCTACCACTGAGGCTCCAGTTTCCTTTCATAGATGGGGGTCATGTAGACCACGTTGTGGTGTTTTCCAGATATTTTGTGTTAATATCTGACTAGTAGTGAGCTTTGGCTTTTAATCTGTTCTGTATTCTACTTCCTCCTTCCTTTAGAAGCTTAGTTCCTGTTAACATGAACACAAACAATAGGGAGGGATTTGGCTTTGTTCATTAATAGCAGATTATGAGCATTTTGCACATGAAATTTGGTATTTCCTGGTGCATTAAGAGCAGCAGGAAGAAATTCAATAAGACTAGCACTTCACCTTTTTCAAACTTTGTTATATTACAAAAGCTGTAGGTTTTTCCCAAAGTGTTTCACAGGGGAGCCATATTAGAACTGTTATGTAAACTAACAAATAGGTGTGTTCATCTGAGGTTTAGTCACTGCTAAATATAGTTCTACCACTACCTCTCATCTTGTGGTATTATTTTGTATACTGATTGTATCTTGTGAACTTAGGAATAAAGGCAATGTATTACATATATTGTGTTATGTGCATTGATTTAAACAACAATTCTTCTAACAAAACCAAGTGATCTGAATTTATTTAATTTTATTTTACATTGTTTTCTAATTATGTTAAGAGATTTTAATCTTGAACTTTGAAAGTCATTTTAATTAATGCAATTTATCAAATATATATTTTTTACACATAGTAATTGGCAAGAGATTAGGAATGCATTTTCATACTAAATCACACTAAAAATTCAAGGGTATATTACATTTTACCAAATTTTGTAATCATATAAAATGAAGTGAAAATTTGTGTATTAAAGGGAATTTTAGTGCACAGTCATGGAGCGTATTACACAAACCTTGTTTATTTCGTTAATTAACTTTTAATTTATTTTCTATATTAATCAAAAATATCTTATTAGCACTGTAGTTTATCTATATCCCATATATTTTCATTAACATGTAACATTTTAGACACAAACATATTTTATAATATTTACTAGAAATGCTAAATGAAACATCAGTGCTCAATGATTTACATTTCTATTAACTTTTAAAAATAATGTGATGGCCCAAGAGGAACTTCGATTCAAAACATTTCTGTGTTTTATTACTTTTATTTATAAAATTAAAATAAAGTGCGCTTTTATGTACAGTATAATAAAAACAGAAACAGTAGTTGATGTATAATACAAAAAGTACATTTCACAACATTTGTTCTTTTTTTTTTTTTTACATTGGCAGCGAACTTTACAAATACACCTTTACAACAACGTTTACAAGACGTTAACTTACAATAAGTCAGAGTGACTTGGTGCACTGTCATAAAGAATGGATTTGGATAGAGCATTTAAGAGTATAGTTGACTGAAGCTCTCTAACCCCAGTACTGACACAAAATAAAAAGTTGGGTGTATTCACATTTGTCTACTCTGATAAGGAGCACTGGAAAACAGTGATTTTGTTCATAAACGTACCTTTGAATATGGTTTCTAGAAATATGTTGATGTTGGTATTTTCATAAAACTTGTTTTTTTAAAAAAAATGTATAGGTAATAGAGAGAGAGAGAGAGAGATTATTGGCTGCCCTTTATGGACCTGTTTATGGACCTTTCCACAGTGGAGACATAGTCCAGTGGCAAAGTGGAGTACAAATGACCATTCATAATTCAGTGGTTTTCGACATGTCTAGGTACTGTATATGACAAAATGATGGCGTTTGCCTTTTCAACCAACATATTTTGCAGTTACTGGCCTCAGTCATAAGGCATTTTCTTTAATCAATCCTGAATCAGTTTTTGAAATGAGCATGCTAGTGTGAATTTGATAGCGTCATCCATCAGAGGAGTCATGTGTGTAAGGTTTGCAGTCTCTGCGTGTGATGGAGTGTTGCCACAGAAAGGCTACCAGTATATGCCTCACATGTCAAAAAACACCACCTTTGATTCACAAAATGTAGCCTTAAAGTGTAAAATAAAATCTCTAAAACTTGCTACTGAATTGTCAAAAGAATTACAGCCCCATTCGACTTTAGCGAAGGCTTCAACATTCTGGGAAAGAAGCAGACACTGTGCCATTTTTTGTATTCAGACACAACATCGAAACCATTCAACCAGCCCCACACCAATATCATAGATATATACATATATACACATCCACAACGCCAGTCCATCAGTAGCACAGTAGCATACTTAATGCATGGCTACTTTGTCAAAATAGTTTCAAATTAGATCTCTCACATTAAAAACATCTAGGCTAAAACTTAAATAAGACACTTTTTCACTTAAAGAATAGATTTGGAATACTTTCAATGATTTTTTTTTCACTACATTCCACAAAACAAATGTTTGTCTGCATGCTCTGACTGGAGCAGTTCCATTGAGTTCATACATCGTACCCCCAGTGGTGCAAAAATGATGTCCATCTTTGGAAAATTATTAGGTCACAATGTTCAAGAATAATCACTGAAAATGGCATTTTTTTTAAACCATGAAGACATTTTGTATAATTAAACTATACATGTATTCTGCTCATGACATATGTTAATATTTTGTTATTACAGTATGTTTTTATTATTCATTATGTATGCAGTTATCTCACTCACTCTGCAGCTGCCAAAGTCCGGTCAAAATTTTGAAACACACTGTGCTATCCAGCCTGTAACTGAAATGTAACTTCACCCTTATGCTCATCCAACAGAGCTGTGTTCATCTAATCCTTGGCTCCAACATAGTAAACGTGGCATTTCTTATTAATGGAAACAGAAGTGCGAAGCACTAATCACACGCATTCACATGAAGTGTACACAACAATGCTCATGCAGTCGAAATGTAAAAACGAATCTCCAGCGATTTAAGCTGAATTCACAGGAACAAAGTTATTACCATTAGCATAAAAATGTCTATATCGCACTTTTGTGGGTGAAAGAAATTATTTCAGTTTTGGCCCTTTGAAGATTTTTAGACCCCTTGTGCCATTTTCTATGCCAATGAGAGATTTAGAAGTTTATTATGTGAATATTTGGCACAACAGACTACAAATTTGGTTCTGTAAACGACTATGAATATTGTTCTCCCTAAGACTAGCTACTGGCCCATAGGATACCTGGACTTTGTAGTCCTTCAACTCTTAAGGCCTTTCCTCCCTCCTTATTTCCCCAACTCCTCAGAACATCATTCTTGGGCCCTGCCCACATGGAGCCCTGATTTGGACTCCATCATTGCAACATCATCTCAGTATCACCTGCATACTTGTGATTGTATGTGTTGTATCTCTGAGTAGCGATACTGGAGACGTGGCTTCTGGTTATTGTAGCAGGAGTGCTGTCTGCTCTACATAATCATTTCTAGATGGAATTCCATTTCCTGCTAAAATCCCAGTGCTTTGCATAGTACGCCTGCCTGCTGTGTGCTGAGGTCACGATAATTTACAACTACAGGCCTTGCATATATATCATGAGGCTTTTATCAAGCTTGTTCACATTGTATCATTTACAGAGGCTTACTCTCTGATCTTTAGGTGCCATACTTGGCAGATGTCTCTGCTTCTTTATGGTCCACACCTGAACTTGAAGTCCCTCTGGTTCCATCAGCCATTTGAGAGGTGGTCAGTGTAATGGTGAAAATTAATGATCCAATGACATGACCAGTGATGCAAATGAGAGGGTGGGAGCTTAGTAATCACATCACATGACCTAACAATGGCATCACATGACCAAACGGTGATGACATCAGACGACTATGATGGAATGGGGCTAGGAACATGGCTTACTTACTATTGGCCATTATGTCACTGTCACAGAGCTCGCTGGATTTACTGCTCTCATTCTGGACACACCTAAGCACATCTTAAGAGTCTGAGCCTTGTTCATCTCTGTCTGTTGTGCTGTTGAAGGCACTCCAGAACTACCAGTGACTGAGAGGAAAATGTGAACAGACCACCAAAGACAAAACAATGGACCAAAGTGCAATAACAACAAAAAACAAAAACAAAGATGGTATGTTGAGTCCAATGGTGTTGAGTTTGGAGTCTTTTCAGTGTGTCCCCTTCCTCAGTGTTTCTGGTCCTCAGCAGCCTCTCTGCAGCACTGCATCGTCACTGCCGTAGCGCTTCGCATATACGGTCTCAGACGATGGAGTCTTTGATCTCGGAGCCCAGGCGCACCCGAGGCCGTGGGCAGGTGGGCGAGATCTCCACGTGGCTCTCTTTGAGGTTCAGTGGCCGTTTCTCAGACTCCGAGAAGCTCTTGCTGTTCTCGGGCGAGGAGCACTCCTGGGTGGGTGTGCTGCAGAAGTAGTTGTCGTGGAGCGTTTGGTAGCCTTTATGGTCCGACACGGAGGGAGGGATGTTATTACCGTTCAGCGGGAGGCTCTCGGTGGGTTTGCCCGCTATGCGCGCCTTCTTCTGCTGCATGTTGGGACACTCACCCTCTTTCAGCATGGACTTCATCCGGTCCCTATTCCGGTAGACCACGAACAAGGAGAAGACCACCAGGGAGAAACCCAGCAGAGCACAGACCACGATCAGCTCATTCCAGTAGGTCTTCGTCTCCATCTGCGGCGAACGAGCCTCACCTGGAAGGATTATTGGCTCCCCATTGGGTACCATGGGAGTGCGGGAGTGGCCTATCGGGGTGGTGCTGTCGTGTCGAGGCTCCGCCTTCACACAGTAATTGGCCAGGAGTTGCCGGAAGCCCTTCTCCACTGACCAGCATTCGTAGGACTCCTCTCTGTCTGCTTGGGCCACTACCACTAGGCCACCATCAGGGCTAGGGTACAGGAAACGGCCAGCACTCTCTCTGTACTCCCATCGCCTCTCAGCTAAATTAGAGCGCAGATTGCAGGGCAGCACTCGGAATGTGTTCGCTGGGATTAAAATTACCTGACAGGATGGAGAACCTGAGGGTGAAAAGGTTTATTAATTATTAATAAGTCAAATATTTCTACAGAATTAAAACATAATTCCCTGTCCCTTGTGGAAATAGGTGAATATACAATTAGTCCTTAATAAATCTACCCTTAGGTATAGTATGGAAGGATTTTCTGTGTCTGTTATTGAACTATCAAAGTAGCGTAAATGGAAGCACAGCCTAAAAGTGTCACCAGCTGTTCAATCACAGGGAGGTCAGCAGGGTGAACAGAGGGCAGGCTCGCTAAGCCTGTCTCTGGGCTATAAGCACACATCAATGCCATGATGCCCCAGACTTGACTCCTTCTCCGGGGTTGTGGGGTAGGCCTGGCACTCACGTGTGGACGGGGGGCGGACGAAACGGGCTGTGACCAGCGTCTTATCACACAACGCTGTGTTGGCATCTTCCACATCTTGTACTAACTTACTGTGAAAACAAGAACAGAAGGGCTATTCAACACAAATAGCTAGCACATTCCACTTACTTACTTACGGCTTTACAGTCTTGTTACAAAAACAAATGCGATATTACATGTGCGAAGATCATGGCATGGTGCACATAGCAAATGTTCCACGAGTCCACTTCTATTTACATTTTAGGAGGAGCCTTCCTGACATCTATACACTGTCTCCCTGTCCAGGCACAGTATGGATCCCTGGAAAGGATGCACTCCCCACAGCTCTGGTAGTTGGAGCAGTTAGCCACAGGGATCTCCACCAGTCCAGAGTAGGAGGACACAAACAGCAAACCCTGGGTCAGAGGAGACGACACAGTCAGTGGGCAAATTTACAGCAAAAAAAAAAACAAAAGCTGAACCAGTGAGACATGCACATACGTGTGTGTATATGGCTGTGTGTAGTACAGTCAGCATTGTAAATCTAACCATTTCATATCACACTGTAAATGACTGAATTAGGGAGTCATGTTCCTGTAATTCAGGAAGAGAGATGGCCTGAGTGTTGTTTGTTTCCCATGCGTCCCATCAGTCCCCAGAGAGGATGATGGGATGTAATTATCTCTGCAAGAACCCAGCTCCAGTTGCAGACACTAAGACTACTGCTACACCAGCCCTCTGATTCATCCCCCACTGCTGTGTCATGCGTTGTGGTCATCCTACCCTTTCGATGTCCAGCTCAATGTGCTGCACAGGCTGGGGTTTGGGGAAGAGCACCAGCTCCTCAATGATGTGCATCTTGCCCTTGGCGTTGATTGCCTTGTGAAGCTTGCCATCATCTGAAAAACAATGGACACATGGGAGGTTACCAGAAAGCGCCTGGGTCTGATCGGTTTCTGTTATCTAGCCACTGTGTACATTTTACGATCTACATATGCAAAACTGTGTAATATCTGCATTGCTCAAACACCCCCACTGTGCGCTAGGAAGTTACACTCGTGGCCATGATTTGTCACAATTAACGCACATCTTGGATCAGTTGCTTTCAACAGGGAATTTTCCATACAAAGCTCATCATAGTGCAGACAGACTCGATATATCTCCAAGTTTCCAGGCAGGTTTTGTTAAGTAACTGTTGGCATGGGGCCTACTGCCAAACCTGGTTTGCAGAGCCATTAATCCAAAGCCATTTTGGTAAATTGCCTAGGAAGCTATTTAGAAGGAAGCAAGACCAGACGCCTATAATACCTCTAATATCCATTTAACGTATATGCGTTTGCATTTAAACGTGCAGCGATTGAATACAAAACATTAGGACATCAGCGTTGTCCAAAACCCAGCTGTATTTTGGCAGCCGAAAATTTTTTTTCCCATTTTATTGCTGCTACCTGTCATGGTTTCCTCCTCTGGTATCAGGGATCCCATGGAACTGAGCACCATATTGTTTTCTTAGATTTTTTCCACTCTGGTTCCCATGGTGATCGCCATGTGGTTCTGTTTTGGCTTCTTTCTCTTCCCTCATGTCTTCTATGTCTCGTACATCTCGTATGTTGTCATTGCCCTCATGTATCTTTGCTATTTATTGGCCATTTATTGCATCCTTTGTTGATACTTTGTATTAATACCCTGGCTTCTCTTGTTCCTGTTGTTGGTCACTGTTGGCCAAATTTATTTCTGTAGATCTCTCTTTTGTTGTTGTTATGAATTTCATATTGCTGCAGATCTCTTGAATAGCTCACTTGGTTTAGTCATTTTATGTATTTTATGTTGCTCTTTCAGTGCTTGTTTTGTTTAGTCTTCTTTGATTTGCTTATGTTTCTGGTATCTATCCTGATTATGGACTCGATTTTCAGACCATGTACAGGTTTAATTCTCATGCATTTGGAACAAGCTAAATCGTACCTATTCCGATGAAAAGGACATCGTAGGCCTGGTGCACAGCCTGGACATGGTGCACGGCGATCTGCGTGTAGCGCACGCTGCGTTTGAGCAGCAAGGGCTGTCCACGGATCACTCCGTCCATCAGGAAGTGATCCTTCACGAAGTTCAGCACCTTGTCTGGCATCTGAAGGGAGGAGGAGATGCCCTGTGCCCGTGCCGCGTTGGTAATGCACTGCAGAGACGGAGGGACGGCGGGAAGGGAGGTCAGAGGTCAAGATGAGCGGAATTTCCATGCCCACACATGTACGTATAGGTTGACATTACTGTGTGCTTGTCAGAATGGGTCAATGTAAACGTACACACGCCTTTCTGGTTTTTCAGTACACATGAATATGATGGATGTACACAAACATGTCTCGCTCTCTGTGTCTCTCTCTCACACACACACACACTATACATGACTTGTCTCTTCAGCCTTCTGTTTTTTATGAGCAAGTTAATGTAATGAATATCTACACAGCCAGGCGGTCCATTAGTCTCTGTTTGGAATCCTGCTGCACATGCTCCTCAGTGCCGACAGAAGGGCAGGAAATGAACGCTGAATGGGGTCAGTGATAAAGATCAGAGCTGGTGGGCAGCGGCCCGAGCGTGCTCAGTCGGACGCGGCCATCAGCCCTGCACTGATGTCCCATCCAGATTGGTGCAGTGACTGAAGAGCCGTCTGGTTCTCACCCAGGCTGGTCACGCTAGTCTAGACAGCGTCTGAGGTCGAGTCTGCGCCCAGAGCCGAGAAATACATGAGACTACAGCAACTACTGTTTCATGCATACTAATGCATGCATGTTTGCAGTAGTTGGTGACCTGGAGCCCATGAGAGCACCGCTCAGCCTCACTGCTTTCGCTGTGTACAGAGGGCGGCAAAGCCCTCCCTTCCTGTTGATATGCACTGACGCTCCCCAGTCAAGGACGCCTGTCAGGTCGAATATACAGAGCTGAGCAGACAGCGCTCTCTTCCAAGCTCACTCTGCTGTCCCAGTGGCATCTTAAAAAAGGTGCAGTTAGTGGAGTCCCCGAGGAAGATGAAGCAGATGTTAAGCGTCCTCACCAACACCACGCCAGCCCAACACTGCCTCCAGGTCCTAGCTGTGCTCCAACGGCACGCACCCGTAGCAGGTGGGTATTGGCTACGTCTAATGTCGGCAGAAAAAATGTTGTGAACATTTGTCTGCAGCCAGGGAGTGTGTTGGGAATGCTGACAAGTGCTGGCTCATCTTCTGCAGTGGAGAGGGCAAACACGACCTCCCATGTCCAAAAATGTCTGTGGAGAGAGCTGAATACTCGCTTTTTGACGGCGGGGCAGCACGGGGAGGCATACGTACCGCCCCGGGTCTGGGCTCTGGCAAGGGGTGGTTGTAGGTGTACCACTGCTGAGTGTCCCTGTTAACCTCCCGGTAGCGGCCATTAAAAACCTCCTCCACCTGGTCCATGGTGAAGGCACACACTGCAGAGCTGCCAGACGCGCCTTTGTACCTATGAACACACACACACACACACACACACAGCCATTATTTCATGATGTGACACATTTTCTATGCATTTGCTGACCACTCCTAGTAAATACACAGCTTAACTACTTCACACCTTGGAAACACATGACAGTGTGTTCGCAACAGGTTCCCTGGACACAAAATCTGGGTATTACAAATAATGAGACTTCACAGAATGTGTTTGGTCTGAGAATGCGCTGAGTCTCTGCTGCTAAGCCCTTGGGCGAACGTGAGCGTCACCCTGTTGTCACACTCACAATCAATAACCAAACCACACAGGCTACATCCATAAGAACTGAGAGTGAACTAAAGGCTTTGCTGGGAAAGGGTTCTGTTTACCCAGAACTCCCTCCTCTACTGCCCATGATATTAACAAAATGTAGTGGGACAAATATAATGGGATGCTAAACATAGCAAAACATTAAATATGTTACAATACACCAGAAGACATAAAATAAATAACCATATACCTCTGTGGATAACACTCGTTAAAAATACATCCCACAATTCATACACTCCAAACTTATTTTCATTTCACTAAAACGGTCATTATTCTTGTTCACTATCGCACGACAGATATTGTGTCATCAAATGTGTCATCAGCTCATATGTCATCAAACAGCTGGAGACCTACCACTGGGAGGTGAAGACGCCATAAAACACGGTGGTCTTCCAGTCCTCTGTGCTGGGGGTGAGGACGAACATGTCCTGAATGATATTAAAAGGGAAGCCGTCGTCAGGAAGTGAACACAGGAGCTGAGCTTTCAGGAAGGTGGTCCATTTCTTCTGCAGGACCCTCTCTCCTCCCTTATCACCCTGTAGTACACACACACACACAAACACACACACACACAGAGGGTTTTTGTAAAATGAAAATGCCTGCTATTAACACATTGATTCACTAGAGGGAGACAACTGTAGACTCGCAGACTGTGCACAAAACCACATTTGATGAAATTCACATTTTGCTTTGGCAACATACACAAACAGTAATGAAGTAACGGTAGGATAACCGCACACATCCATGTAGCCAGTGCAGTGTTATTACAGGCTTATCTGACACGTTTCCCCCACAGTGATCAAGGTCAGCCCAGCAAACAGACCTCGCGCGGACGGCGTGCCGGGCATTAGGACCCAGAGTGCTGGTGAGGCCCTGTGAGCAGCATTTGTCCTCCGCTTACAGGACTTGGGAAAGCCCAGGCGCAGTCAGCCCAGGCAACAAAAGCACTACAGGTTGTTCGAAGGGCCAAGTGCTTTCCAAAAGGGCTCTACACATGGGAGATGGGGCCACATCAACTCCGGCACTTCAAACGGGTGCCGACGCCACGCGTTTCCCAGCAGCCTCTGCCTGCCTGCCTGCCTGCTGGAGTGACTTTCATTGGCTTGGGGGGGGGGGCGAGCAGGGGAGGCTGACCAAATTCACCACGCACAGATGTATTCACGCACGCCATCCACCATGAGAAACATCTGCTACACAGCACTGCAACAAAAACGTCTGCCTTCAGCAGAGCTACAAAGACGACACAAAGACCCACACTTTACACCGGAGATGAAGCAACTACAACCTAAAAACACCCCTTTGGTAATAACAACTACACGATCGTGTTGTCACATGCTGCACAGTGAAGCCAAACTACACAGGACTGGTGCTGAGGTTTCTGAGGTGTGCTTTGCTAACCCAAGCCAGGCACACCCCCTCTCCCTCCCAGCCGGAGCTCTGAATGCGGAGAACCAACCAATCGTCTCTGTATGTTCTGTGGAACGTAACTCTTAAAATCATGCAAAAAAGAATAGCATAAAAAGAGTGAAGAGAAGCTGAAAAAAGAAAAGAATGAAATAAAAAGGGTATAAATGATGTTTTCTATAATTAAGCTGCGAATACAGACGCTAGAGCTGGTCTATGGTCCTCCCCCTCGAGTATTTCTAGAACTCCGGAGTGGTTGTTTACTGTTCCTGAAAGCCTGTCATTTCAGCAGAACTTTTATCAGACACCTGAACAAACAACAGAACAGGGTGCGGAGCTACAGATTAGAACAGAAAAAAGATAAAGAAGGGAAAATGGAAGACACAGGAGAGTGTGAGGTGAGTCACTAAGCTGCCGGTTCCAGGAACGCGAGAAGAGTCCTCCTCCAAAGACCATCTGCCTCTCTGTCATTGGAACGATGGAGGGAAGGACCCTGGCCACTGCCATGGCCTTTTCTGCAACAGATTCTACTTATATCAACAGCTCCAAACTCTGAAACAGCCTTGCATGACATCAGCAATGAGCTCAACTGTGTTAGGGATCTTTCATTTATGACTAGAGGCCTCGACGCATTAGCACTACGCAGTATAACCCACTGCTGTATAAGACTGATTTGCAAACTTCACCATCATAACACAAGACAGATATGGCAATACAAAGGCCCACTCCATTTCCTAATTTAATTTATACTGAACAGAGTACGCAGATGAGGAAGCCTCCATATATGGAGATTACACTGAATTGATTGTAAATTGTGCAGCAGAAATTAAATCAGGATTGATTTACTTTTATTTTGACAAATCTTCACCTCCAGCTCTCGTCTAGGTGTGGCTACTCAATTGTGCTCTGTATTAGTTCTATGTGATGTGATGTCTGGCAGTTCTCCACCCTATGGCGATTTAGCTCTGATTCAGTTCTGATTCAGTTCTGATTTAGCTCTGATTCAGTTCTGTAGAGGGATTACACATTGCCTAAATGGTCTGTAAAACATTTAGGGTTGGATTGACAGATGACCTCTCACTCTCTCTGAAAAGGACAAGCAAAATATGTTACTGTCTGAAATCATGAGGGCCAGCACGCTTGAAGGCATCGTTTACTGTGCAGAGTGCTTGTTTACTTTGATGCGTCCTTGTTATGATCAGAAATTCCAGGAAGAAAGTTAACAAAAAGGGGACTATTGGGTCATTCTAATGAACATCCTGTCTAGATAGTTTTCTTTCCAGCCTTTTTTTTTCGTAGTCTGTAAGGTTCATCTTATCAGCTTCAACATCCATTGCTATTAACATCGACCTATTACTCAATGTCTTACTGAGAGTAGTTTCTTGCTTCTGTCTGTCATAACACATGGAGAGACACAAAACCGGTGGAAACCAGTTAGCATTACACAAATCCCAGCATGCCCGCCAGGTTGTGAGCCTTTTATCTTCCCCGTCGGTGTTTTGGGGTGAAGCATGCCTTAAATCTCACTGCCCTCGTCTGTTCTTGGAAGCACCTGCAGCCTCCAGAGACAAAGCGGCTGGCGATGTGCACAGGCTCTGTTAAAAAAAATAAAAACAGGCACTTTGCAGGACTTCCGGGGGGTGGAGGGGGTGGGGGGGGGGGTTGGCCTTGTTGAGATGCAGAGCACAGCTTGTGCACACGAGCCCCGCCGGACTGCGCACGGCAAACCCGTCTCACCAAATCCACAGACAAGGCGGAAAGAGTATTCCTGGGAGGGTCTTGGGCTCCCCACACACCGTGGCTAATACGGTATAATTAGCCTGATAATAGGCTTGGTTGGATTCGCCATGTTTGTTTTGTTGACCAAAAGAAATAGAGAGGTCTCATATATTCTCAGGCATCACCTCATTTATACATTCATATTAACAGGGTCATAAAAGTCATATGAGCTATTCTAGAAAAAAATAAGCAAGAAAAATAATATATTTATATAATGAAATGCAAATTAACTAGGCAACTTGCACAAGATCCTGGCTGCTAAGAATAAAGAGCTTGAACAATACGAGGGGGTGATGGCCATTAAACTGTCAGGCAGTATTTCACGGAGCTGGTGAGATAATCCAGATTATATCCCGAGCCAAAAGAAAGTCTACCACGTCCTGTATGAGACTGAAGCAGACGTCTCTATGAGACTGAAGCAGACGTCTCTATGAGATGTGCCTCTGATAAAAAAAAGAGCTGTCACTAATTGCCTGCTGCAACATTATGCTAGCGTCTACGGTTATTACAGGCAGAGAGAGTCGCCTTTAGATTGATCTGTAGCACACCGAAAATATTCCAATCCTGTTCTTTCTTTCTCTAAAAACTAAACTGAATGTGCAATGGGAAGTATGCGTGTGCATGTGTGTGTGTGTGTGTGTACCCCCCTGAATAGGAGGCATTTCACGCTGGACGCTGAAGCTGTATGCTAATATTTGCAGAGGAGCGATAAGACTGGGGTATGGGAGCATTGTGGAGAGAGAGAGGGGAGTGAATGTAAGAGGAATGTGTTTTTGAAACAGAAGTCACTACAGCCTCCTGAAGCTCTGAAGGCCTCTACTAGCAGCATGACACGCAGAACCATCACGCAAGACAGACAGGCATGCAGCTACATGAACACGGCCTGGCAAGCGTGCACACACACACACACAAACATACCCAAACACACACGCACGTCACATGTTTTAGTACCACTTCAATAGATTCCAAAACCTTGACTAAGCTGGGGTGGTATATTTAAGGGGGTGTAGTGTGGTATTCTACTAGTGTATGTGTGTGTGTGTGTGTGTGTGTGTGTGTGAGTTTGCAAATGTATATGTGTTGTGTGTGTATTCGATTACTGGAAGGAACAACAAACCCCCTTCATGTCCACTGTCCCCACAGAAGAGTGCCTTACCTTACACACACGGGCTATGCGTGACACGATCGTGTTGTCGAAGAAGTCGAACTCCTTCCCTGCTTCACTGAAGAAGAAGTACACTTTGTCATCATCGCCCACCACGTTGCCTTTGGGCAGACTCTCCCGGATGTAAGCCGAACCTACGAAAGCCGGATCTGGAGAAAGAAGTGGTACTTTGCATGACCATTAGCCTTCATTGCCATAACCTATTAATCCGCTCGGTTTAGGCTAAGGGCCACTCGATACTGCATTTCCTGTTGCCATTCTGATGTATGCTTTAGGATAGATAGAACACTCTTCATACTCTGTCAAACTGCTCTTCCTGGTGCATTTTATTCATTCTGTTTTGCCATAATATAACATGAATTATCTGAGAGCAATCAGATGATCAAAATAATAAATAAATAATCGCTGAAAAAAACACTGTAGTTCTGCTCTTGTGCAGATATTTTTAGCCTGAACTGTAGTGATATTACTAAGTGAGCATGTGCAGTGAGATATTACTTGTTGCCTTTTAATCTAGAGACAGATGCTTGGTCCAAAAAGTGTGTGTGTTCAGCAGCGATCCAGAGCAGCAGAAGGGGGTGTCTGATCTTACCTTGCAGCCAGTTAAGCGAGTTCTCCGTCTTTAACGCAGTGCCCTGGCCGAGGCTCTTGTAAATGATGGGCTCATTCCCCTGGAAGTTACTGACTGTGCCAGCGTACAGTTCGCCATCTACACACGAGTCAGAGTTTCAGGCGGACGCACAGTCAACAAAGCCACATTCGGTCGTCTATTACTTGTGGGTGATGTTTAGCTTGCAGCTTTGAGCTTTAGCTTTGAACTTGCAGTGAACGCACTCAATCCACATTATTCATATATGTGATTGTTGAATTTGAAGTCTGCAGTTTCCAGTAATCCAAGAAAAACTGACCAGAGGTCAGTTGATAACTGAATATGCATTAAGATCTACCATATCTGCAACAATCATTAAAGCTGAAATAAGGTTGGAAAGGTCACCAATGACGAAATGATGCTTTTTGTCCAACGTCTTTGCTGATGGTGCACATACCAGCCATGATTGCTGTGGACTTGTACTCCGGGTTAAAAGGGCAACGACTGCGTCCATCTTCTGTCACAATCTCCCCCGCCTCGGTGCGAACCAGTGAGAAGTTCGCCGTGCTCTGCAAACAAATTGCACACGTCGCTAAGCCAAAAACATAGCGTTTCCAGTGCTCCCTCTCCCCCTTGGATCTATCCAGCGAGACCCGGTGTGATGCAACCCCACGGGTTCTTAATGTTCTTACAGAGATCAGTCTGGCGAGAGGGAGGGAGGACTAGAACAGCACGCGCATGTTCTGCGTATGTCCTGTGGGCCTCTGATAAGGGGTCTGGATAAGCAATGGACCTTCCTGGTTTGGAAAGCCACAGGGCGGCAGGCCAGCCATGACATTCTGCAGCCTCTTGCTCTGAGATGGTTTTCTGGCTTAAATGGCAATAATCAGATGCAGGTAGACAGAACCGATGCAATAAAAAGGCTTGCAGAGGGAGCTGGGAAGCTTTTCTTAACCGTGCAGGGCTTGAGTATTTTTTTAAATGTAAACAACACCTTTTGCCTAACGCCCAGCAACTTGGCCTTCCAACTAGATAAAGAACACTGAAGATAGAAACAATCAAACATACAGATCTAAAACCTTGAACCTTGCTATGGGCACACCATGAACCATGCTCAGCTAGTGGTATTCACATGCTGTTAAACGCTGTCACTACTAAACAATGTCTGCTTCTTAAAAATCATTACGGAAACAGTGTCAAATATTTGTATGTCAAATACTAAAGTCTATTTACCAAAACATGAGCCAGTCTTAGTTCTGCAGGTGCTGCACTATCGTAGTTAATTTCTCATTCTGACATCACTCACCCTCTGATGGAGGAGGGGCCAAATTGATTGACTGAGTAAATTACATGAATAATGCATAAACCCCTGCTGCCTGCTAAAAGCACGAGGAGGAGGAGGGAGGAAGAATAAGGCCTGCAGCAGCAAAAACCCCAACGCGCCCCTACGAGGCATGCACAGGCTCAGGTAGGCCTTAAAATCTAGTGCCCACTTGCCAAGTATGCACAAATAGTGCTCAAAAGCCTAATGTCCACTTATGAAGTATGCACAAATAGTGCTCAAAAGCCTAATGTCCACTTATGAAGTATGCACAAATAGTGCTCAAAAGCCTAATGTCCACTTACTATGTATGCACAGATAGGGCTGAAGGCGTATGTCCCACATACATACAGATGGGTAGTGTTGACACGCAGCAATATCTTGATGTAGTTGAAGCAGTCAGTCTGGTGGGATGACAAGAAGACAGAGAGAGAGAGAGAGAATGAGAGAGAAAGAAGAGAGAGAGAGAGAGAATGAGAGAGATAGCAGACAGTATTTACTGTCATTGTTTCAGTTCTCATACTTATAAATAAAGTGAGCAAAGGTACATCAAGACAGAACATGAAACTGCTTAGCAGAGACTCAAGCTGTCCTTCAAAGCTCCTTTGCACACGGCGCTACCTACCCTAATACATGTCATTTTCTTGAACTGGAGAAGGCATTTGGCAGCAGTGTGTCATCTGTGTGCAGCTACAGCGCCTATTACACTGTCTCCCCAAGACTGGAGCTTCGTCAAAGCTTTGCTCTCCAGGCAAATCAATCACGCACCAAATTAGGCATGCCGATTATTAATCTAATAACAGCCTTCTCGCAATGTCAAGCTTCTAGGAAAATTACAGTGGGGAGGTGTCAGAGTGGTGAGAGCCAGCAAACAAAAACACAGAACAACTTCATCTACTAGCCACAGCTCATTTAAACCTAGCATTCCTGTGTCAGTTTGGTCACTGTGGGTCAGTTTCATTCTGTGGGATTGTAATGAATTTATAGCATAAAAAAACAATTTATAAATTTATATGAGCAGAAGTATGGGTACTGTCCACCTCTGACATTCAGGGTTGATAAAATACTCACGTGTAAATTTTTGCCTTTAAAGCTACACTCATCACGTTTCTTTTCCGGTGTGCTCCACGTAAACTGCAAAATCAATAGAAGAAAATCAGAGAATTATTTAAACCATGCTTATTAAAGACATACTATTCATGAAAAACACATACAAGATTCTTTAGTTCACTTAATTAAAATTTTGTTAGTTATTTCCAACTTAATTACCAGCCCACGCACCACCAACCTGGGAGGGCATGGGCTTCAATAACCCTGCCTTTGATCTGTTTGCTGTAGCACGTTCTTAAACTCAGTGGACACAGAAATGAAGTGAATAAGCAAACACAGCCTTAATTGACTGGCACGCTCCCAGAGATCAGGCACCTCACTAAGCTTCAGGCTCAGGCATGTTCAAGCAAAAATGCTACTACACAGCACTTGGCATAGATAGATTATATCTCAACATGAACCCCAACTCCGGGACATTGTTGTTGATTAATAAGAACAGTGGTTTTCCTGACGTGCAACTCTCACCATACATAAAGGAGATAATAAAGGATGGTGTTCAATATATGAACATTCGCAGCGACTACTAATGCTGACCAAAACAGCATTTGAATCAAAATGTTTATGGACGCTCTATGATATGGATGAAGGCGGATTAATATGTATACGTAACAACGTCGTGGTCGTGTACAAACACAGCACGTACTGCTATACTTGTTATTGTCGAGGAGTGTAACTAGGGCAGTTTTATAAGCGACAGCCTAAGCAAACATCGACACGCCGACGTAGCTAGACACAGCACACACGTGCATCTTATTTACGTGACAACGCAAGCACTCAGGCGTAACATTCCAGTGCAAACACGCACGCGAGCAGACACGAGCGCATATGCGCACGCACGCACACACACACAGACACATACACACACACACTTACATTGCGCTGTAGTTGCGGTCTGCTGATATCGCTGAGATTCAGCGCAAAGAGAACCTCTCTCGCGCCGACGTATAGCGTGTTATCTTCCGGGCTGAGCAGCAGAGATGTGTAATTGAAGACTCCATCCGCTGAGAACCTCTTGGCTGACCTCTCCTTTGCATCTGGAAGTACAGATAGAGAACTGAATGCAGGGACAGGGATTTAGAAGGAAATGGAAGAAGAGTTCAAAAAGATTAGATGAGATGAGAGTCCTTACTGAGACAATTGTAGTGACCAAGGCGCATTCAGAGAAAGCCAAAATGATACATAAAACAGTTTTTAAAAATCGAGGCTCTTCCTTCTGGCGAAGAGGGGCGCTACCTTTAAAACTGACACGGCAGTTCGTTCTGAACTGTTAAGAAAATGAACACCCAAGCAACAAATAAAAACCTGTTGTGAAATCCTTCCGTTTATTTACATTAACGCATATGCGTGTGGCCACGCGGCGCTCAGAAACAGATGTTCATCTCTTAATCAAAGACACTGATGCTCTCGAGCTCATACACGGTTCCTGCAGGCTGTTTCACTGTTTCCATGACAACAGTTTCCCGTAATAAGCTATTTTTCCTGATAACCACTAGGGGAGCTGTAACGTCCCAGAACCTGCTGAAACATGTGATATACTTTTTCTACACATCTACACTATAGAATATAATAATACATAAACAATTGTGTAGGGGCTAGGCTAGTTATCATAATGAACATGCAAACTGCGTTCTATTATCTTTAGTTAATTTGTGATGATTAACTAATTATTTTAATTTGAATTTATAAAAAAATGAATTTCAGGTTAAATAACAGTCCTTGACTAAAGAAAATAGTGCTCTCTTCCCACCCAGAGTTAAACAGCTGAAAGTCTTGTCTCACTTTCATCACCAATAAATCCAATATTGTAATAAAGTCTCTATTCAATATGATGCTAGTAATAGCTGCCACCTCTACTGGAGCTACTTCACTTTCCGTGGCTCCATGAACTATATTAAGTTACTAGACTCACTATAAATAGAGTTTACAGCTGAAAGGCAGCACAATTTACAACAGGTGTTTGGACTCCACGGGACGATGCAGTCAAGTTCTCTCCAGTCTTATATCCCAGACCGATTGGGCTTTACTTTTTATTTGCTGTGAGGGTCTTTCATGATTCACTGGTCTCACAGTAATCTGAGTAATCCTGCTCTCTTGTCTGTGACGTGCATGGCTGTAGCTGTTTTCTGGGCTGCATGGTGATTAGTCCTCTGTGTGTTACTTGGATCTGTGGAGGGAAGGTGCCCATGTTTGGCACTGTGAGGTCTGGGAGGAGCCTCTAAACAGCTGTGCATGCTCCTGCCTGTCAATGGGGCGGGGATGAGTGGGGTAAGGGTTGGAGTTGGGGGATCGAGAGGTGGTGGGTTGTGGGGGAGGGGTGACGAAGGTCGGCTTGCTCACTTCTGGGGAAGGAGGTGAGGAGGAGTTGCAGTAATAATAGAGCCTCATCTTTCTACCCGGAGGCCTTATTATTGGTAAACCACAGCAGGATCTGGGAGAATATGTTTGAGAATATGTAGGGAATTATCTTATGAAGGTGGTGTTCTCTTTGATGGGTTTGTTTGTGGGTGTTGGCAGATATTCAGATATGCTGTGTGGTGATAAGAGTCTGGATGTGCCTCTCTCTCTCTCTCTCTCTCTCTCTCTCTCTCTCTCTCTCTCCTCTCTCTCTCTCTCTCACTCTCTGTCTCTCTCTCTCTCTCCCTCTCTCTCTCCCTCCTCAGAAGGAAATAGGGCAGTGCTTCATGCTGGCAGCGCCTGCCACTCTGAGCTTGAGGGAAATTTAACGGAGATTTAGCGAGGCAAAGACAAACGACATGGCAGAACCCAAAACAGGGGCTTTGCAGGGATTTGCACCAAAAGGAGCAGCTCATCCAGTTATTCTCCAGAGTGGCTCCACTGGGATCTATCCACTCCCCCAGTAGCACCCACAGTGAGGCGGGGCTCTGTTACAAGAAACTCATGTGAGAGTGAATGCATTTTCTTGTCAGTCTGCTCCTCTTACATGTGGCATAACTGTTTTTCAGTGTTATGCGGGTAGCAAAGGCAAATCATTATTTGGTGTATTACATCCTTATTTAAGAATTAAATAAAAGATACTATATGCGATTTCACTGAACTTCTCGAACTTACTCAAAGTAACAACCCAAACTATTAACTGCATCTTATATAAATATGATGCAAAATATGTTAATAATGGTACATCATTATGATACTATACATCATGCACATTTGGTCCTTTGACAACCAATCAAGCAACTCGTCCTTACTGATGAGTTTCTTGCTGCAGATGTAGCTATAGAAAATGTATAAAAGTGCAGCAAAGAGCAAAAAACTGACGTTAGCAAGGCGAGACCAGGCGTGAGTGACTAGGACACTTTTAGCTGCTGACCTGGAGGAGTCACCAAGCATAGAAACATTTATTCCAGCATAATTGCTACATTTTTATCTCATGTGCAAGTCTAAACCCATGTGTAAACGTTGTGTTATAAACGCAGCCTTATAAACATATAAAAAAATACATCATCTAGAATCTTCTGATATCATCTTCTATGCTATCTATCATATATCAAGAGAACTGTTATATGTTCAACTTCAAGGCACTTGGCAGAGGGATGACAGGCCCCAGCTGCACAGCTGGGTCAGAGCGTGTGCTCCCAAACCTCCGTCTGATTGGAGCAGGACTAAGCAAACTCAGATCATGCCTGCAAACATGATGGAATTTCAGCCCAGAGCAGGTCTAGAGATGTAATGAAGACTTCATGGCAAATCTTTGCATTTTATATTAAAAAAAAAAATCTTTGATTTATGGAAATTTGTTATGTATCCTGCAAGAACACTCATAGATCCAGTAGACTACGCTTTGGAGGTTTTGGAAGTCCTCAAAGTAAACAAAAAAACAACAACAACAAGAAACAAAAACAACCACGAGCAACAGAAGCACTGCCACGCCATTGTACCATTTGTTTGTGTTCTGTCTTCTGTTTGTAAAGCCTGCAGGCACAGTGCTGCTGCAGCAGATCCTGATAGCTTTACATGCTCCGCACAATCCATTTGTGCAGCTTTGGACTTTCCAATCCAAGCCTAGTGGAAAACGTTAGGTGAAATCTCCCAGCAGATGTTGGATGTTAAGACTGCAGCCATTTAAGCTAATTCTGGAGAAACATAAGAATTTAAAAGCTGTGTGTGGTGGGTGTGGTGCGGCAGTAGCAGTGGCAGACGTGGAGAGAGTCCCCCTCCACTCTCCATTAGCCAGGCCTTACTGCCCCCATTTGAAACGCAAGTATCATTAACCATTTGCACACTTGTCGTACTCACACCCAACACACACACACACAAGCACCTCCCTTTCTTTCTCTCTTGTCTCTTTGCATGTATGTGTTATTACAGTTGGAATGACTGAGGTCGGCTCCCCGAGGCCGATTCCATGACGATGGCATCTGCCTCTCGGGGCCTCCAAAAGTGTTTCACTGATGCACTCTGGGAAAAAGGTGTCTCATGTTCCCAATCGCAAGGCAGAGAGGACTGAGTGGAGCATGGAGCCTGTAGCGCTAAGGGCGTGATTAGGAGACGAGTGGGTTTGGTCTGTCCTGAAGAGGCACAACATATCATATCTGGTTTGTTCTTGTTTTGCCCCCCTTCTCTCTCTCTCTTTCTCTCCCCCTCTCCCCTCTCTCTCCCCCCTCCCCTCTCTCTCCCCCCTCCCCTCGCTCTCTTCCTCTCTCTCTCTTTCTTGCTCTGGTCTGCTCTCTCTCTGTGTCCTGCCCCAAGCACTTCAAAGAGGCTCTTCTGGCCCGTCACAGATATCTCTGTGCAATTACCAAGTCCTTGGGGAGTGAAGTGGGCTTACTGAATACAAGCCTCAGATTTACAAGCATCTGAACATAAACCTGCTGCTCTATCTTTACCGGGGTTCCCGAATGTAGCTTAAATTATATATTTTATTTAAAGGACACATTTTACAGGACTGATTTTGAAGAATGAAAAGCCTTAATATAGTCTGCGGCTCATGAAAGCTTATTAAGTTTGTAACTCCTGCGAGGTAAGGTATATTCTTACACCTTATGTCACAGTGTAGTTCTTTCTAGAATACAACAGTTTGAGTTAAAAGCTGAGTGTAGTTTGCATCCAGGCCAGCTCCCCAGAAGGGACACCACTGTGTTTCCAAACATCCCAATTGCTCAAGGGTACAGGCTCCAAAAGAAGCAGCGCTGGGTTCTGCATCTCTCCCTCTCCGCTGGGTTCTGCATCTCTCCCTCTCCGCTGGGCTCTGCATCTCTCCCTCTCTGCTGGGCTCTGCGGTTTACAGAGCTGCTGCCGTTGGAACAGACACAGGCTGGCGGTGTGTGTTTCACAGTCCGTGTTCGTCACCCTGATGTCATGCCTGTTGGTCTAGCACTAAACTGCCCACACTTCTCTTCGAGGAGATCTCGTTGCTTCATCCTTAGGTTCACAGACGAACAGGGGTGGGGGTGTGGGCACTGAGGCACAAGGCAAGAGAAACACTGTGTCACGGAAAGCACTTTCATTATTACAAAACCCATTACACACATACACGCGCATACACACAATGACATAATATGAAAACCCTGAGGCAGCACAAACCATATAAGATCATTACTACCACTATGCAATTAGAAGTCCTTCTCTTTTTTTACAGTGAGTGCCACTGCAAAATGGATTGCAGCATCCTCTGAGCTCTCCTCACTAATCCATTTAGGGGGAAATTAATTATGAGGCCTTTTAGGGAACGTTCTTAGCTGGAGTTTGGCAGAGTGTAATTCCTAACGGCTCCTCAGCTGTTGCGCGGCCAAAGTTCATTAGAGACAAAGAGCATCTCACGGTGAATGTGTGGAGCAATGGAGTCTGGAGCAGGGTGATCTGACCATCACTGGGTCAAAGCGTTTTGGTCAGGCATCTGAATGGTTAGCTCATTTAAGTAAATGACTATTGCTTTAGATTCTATCAGGTTTCAACAGTGGGACACTTAGAACATAAAAGCTTGTTCCTCCTATCTGACATGCATGCACGCACGCACACACATACACACACACACACACACACACACACACACACCCTTCCATTGTTCATGCTGTCCTTACAGCATTAAGAGGAAACAGTCACTCTGTCAGTTTACAGACTTCATCAGTTCACAGAGTTGGTTGTGTAATTCCAATAACTGTAAATAATGAATAAGAAATCTATGTGTGGAGACATGATGGATGTTGCTGAGCTGATGAGTAAACAAAGAAAAAAAGAAAAGAAAAAAAGAATGAGTTGCCATGGGGAAATGAGAAAGGCAAACCCTGAGTGGTGTTTACTGCATCCCTCACTTCCAGAGCACTCCCCGAAGTGATGAAGCAGGAATGTCATCACCAGGTGTCAAAACAATGCCAATCCCCTATTGACTTAACCAAAAAGTGCTGTCTGCTTGAATAACTTCTAATATTGTGTCAGCAGGCTTGAGAAAAAAAAAGATTTCATCCTTTGCCTCCCCAGCCAAACATTACTTAAGAATTCTGATGTCACCTTTTAATGGAAAGTCTCAGGGCCATTCCCAGCTGCAGAGTAAATGTGGCCTATATTCTGAGTCAACTCAAGGCCAGAGTTGGGAACTACTCAAGAGGTGTGTAAAAGCTCTATTGACCTTCAGCTCTGTCTACAGGTCACAGTGCAAAAGTAGAGCTGCCGTTTTCTGTAAATTCTGAACCTTGGTTTAAAACAAGCCCCTGTTCTATCAGCACTTTAACTGATTTCCAGTGGTTGTGTTTTCCAGGGAACGTGATTGTAATTCAAGTGAACAGATTTCATCATGTTGTCATGTGGAAGCTTGTCAAAGCAACAAGCAGACACTGTAAATACGGTAGAAACAAATGTTTAGAAAAATGCTTAGAAAGCCTGATGATAATAACTTCCTGAGCACATGGGCAGTAGTGAAAGACCATCTGTAAGATTTAGTTAAGAAGCCAGTGCCATAGACCTTTGGGTTGAGAATTCCTAAAGAAAGACAAAAAAAATTCTTAGCAGGTGATGGTCCTGTAACCCAGGACCTGTGACCCTATCCAGAACACAGCCTGTGAGATGGCATCGGTCCTATCTCCAAAAGATTTCACACACTGAGGATGAGGATGGAGAAGATTTAATTTAGGTTGAAGAATTCTCTGTTTAAGGAAGCCAACATAGCTCAGAGAAGACTCTAAACCTCTGAGTTGCATTACATCCACAAAAGACCTATCATCTAACTGCCTCCAGATGGCCAGAGAGGCAGTTTCATCCATGTTTCAACAGCTCTATGAATAAACAACTTTATCTTCTTTATTTTTCTTATTTTTTTCTTTTTGATTCACCTAGTTTATTTTTTTAATAAAATCCTTAGAGCTATGAAATATGTTTTGTTCCATGCGAGAACTCAATGATGTGCTTGGCTTCTAAATTCTGTAAGGATTGTTTAGTAAGCCAAGTTAATTAAACTGTAGGACCCGGAGAATAGGGGAGCAGTAGAGCAAAGCACAGAGTGGCGTTTCATATATCCACGGCTTTCAGCACTTGAGATGCAGTCTCAGAAGGCCTCAACATTGTTTAATCTCCCACGTGCCTGTGTGCCTAGACCTGTATGAACCACCCTCTTTGGCATGCCCTGAATGGATCCACTCCAAACTTTTGCTTACGCTTAAAAATCCTCGCCCAGTGACTTTATCTTCTCCCAACGTCCCCTCCCTCCAAAACTCCCGCCCTTGGCCAAAGGAAACAAATGGAACCCACACTGCATGCTGTCCTACACCATTCTTGCACAGCCCATCCAGAGGAAGTGGTCAGCTAAGTACTCTGGGGAAACCATAACCTCTGATGCAGAGCTGAGCAAGTTCCTCACCCTATTGAGGGGAGACCGCATTTCTCCGGAGGGAGCTAGGCATGGGAGAGTGGGACCAAGCCCCTCCCTCAGCACTCTCGGCCGGAACAAGCCCCTCCCTCTGCGCTCTCGCCCGGGACAAACTCCTCCCTCAGCGCTCTCATCTGGGACAAGCCCCTCCCTCAGCGCTCTCATCTGGGACAAGCCCCTCCCTCAGCGCTCTCATCTGGGACAAGCCCCTCCCTCAGCACGCTTGCCCGTCTCCACTCCACTCAAGAGGAAGAACAACTCCGATGCCTTTGGCACGACAAATGAAACAAGGCTTAGTCTGTAGCTTGTAATCAAATAAAATGAAAATAAATATTTGTCCACCTACCCACTGTAATGGCATCTCTACTTCAGAGATCTGAAATCTAAATATTAGCATGGAAGAGCATGTGTGACGCTTGGGGGGGGGAGGGGTGCAGGAACATCTGGAAGGCATTAAGCCATCAGGCGCAGAGGGGCAGGGCTCGTCAGGAGATTGGTTAGATGAGTTGTGAGGTGCTCGTGTTTGTTCAGGGAGCCTGCTCTCAGGGATCGGCTTATTAGCAGGGAAAACCGTGCACGAGTGCTGAAGCCCTGGTGATGATTGAAGGTCTGGGTAGGGCAAACACGAGCTTGATGAGAAGAACCTCGTAGCGGCAGTCCGAGCATGTCTCAAAGACAGAAGAGAGACAAACACACAGTGAATGTCGTTCATGCCAACAAAAACCCACCAGTCAATATGCCAAGAAGGTGTAGTTACAAATTTCATGAGCAATGTGCTAATATTTATTGGGAAAAATGATTGAGTTACCCATTTAAACAGCATAAACATTTCAGCACTTACACAAACCTGAAACTTGCCAAGAATGATCTACGTGCCTGCAGGACAGGAAGTATACAGACCAACATGCAGCAGCGGATAACCTTGAGCAACTGCGTACATAAAATACTCACATCTGAGCCCGGAGACACACTAGATTGTGCAATGTAGTGTTTTCATACACTGTCAAATCCAATTTATCAGAATCAGTAGTTAATCAGTTAATTCATGAACTGAAAGGGATTGAGCAATACCGCTTTAAATCGTGCTGTGAATTAAATAAGAAATGTTCTGTGGTGAAGCCACAACTTGCTATGGATGTTTTATGAAGAAGCAGTTCAGCCTCTAGGACAAGACTATTAGAGCTATATATGTCACTGTTTAAATGAAAAATACCAGGTATGATTTAAAAAAAAAAAAAAACACTCTACTCTATGTCAAGATCAATGTGAAAATTATAGCAACATGCTGAAAATAAACTGGTTTGATTTTCAGACCTAAAGATAACTTTAATCGGCTAACCCATCACTGCTACCACGTGACGTCAGAAAACTCCCTGAACTCCATATAAGTACTGTGGCAAACTATGATTGGTGACCTCTTCTGTAGGGTTAGCAAAACAGCACTTCCAAGAAGGTAAACAAGAGAGATTCCTTTCTCCTCGTGTCGCGGTGTTCTGCGTGCGCCAGCCGACCGAGTTCCAGCGGATTGGCTCTTTCAGGAATGCGCCTCTTCCCAGCCAAAACCGTACCATCCGGCCAGTGGCCAGAGACCCTGCGAAGGCCTGGGCCTGCTGGAGGCTTCGCCGGAGCACGTCGGAGCTGCCCCGGGATACACCCCTCCGAGCAGCAGCCAACACGGGCACGTGTCACACACGCACGCGCTGCGTCGCGCCTGGCGCACGCACACGCTCCCCGCTCTACAGCATGTGCTCTGGAAGCGTGTCCTCCATCTGACCCAGCTGTCACTTTGATTCATTTCCAACACAGTAAATCAAGAGGCACCAAATAGGTCACGGATGGAGTGCGGCGTGCGGACAGGTCGGGCGTAGGTGTCTCCACATAAATAGGAGTAGGTGTTTCGGGCCCGTGCGAGGCAAGACGTGGTGCTGCAAGGCCGTCTTGAGCGAGGGGTGAGACGGCTGGGGAGGCCGCGTGAGCCGGGGTAATGTGCCTCGCGGCTCTGTTGTTGAACAGGCTCCTAGCGTGCGACAAGCTTCGCCGCACTGGTGCGTGTTATAAGGAGGAACAGGAGGCGGAGCAGTTTCTTTTCAATGAATCCCTGATCCGTGATAGGCACATAATGGGAAACAGGCCAGTTCACACCATGACACACACACACACATACACATACACACATGTACACACACACACCTACCCATTCATTATTCACGCTAGATTAGTCTCTTCATTAGGCGGGGAGGTGGAGGCACTGGGGGCTGGGCGATGAAGCCGAATCCTCAGCCCGGATCTGTGCTGCTGGATGGAAGGAGAAGGCACATGCCTACAGTATGTTCTGGAGCTATAGATGTGGCTCTATGGCCAGCCTGCTGAGAGATGATCTCAATTGTGTGTGTGCATGTGGAGATGTCACCAGTGCCACCAGTGACATTATACCACAGAGAGCACGGTGCCCTCACCAAATCCCACTGAACGTTCTTCTCGTATATATTAGGGTCTCATACACACACACGCGCACACACACACACACACACACACACACACAGATACATACACAAATGGTCCATAGTACTGCTGGCTACTGCTGTGCCAGAGAGTCAGTGTGACCTGAGTAGTTTCCTAAACTTGAGTGCTTCAGCTTCAGTTTGGTGTGGGTAACCAAAGCCTTTTATGTAGTAAAGGAAGCTTATTATAGTGCATATTATACTGGTACTTAAAAAACCCACAACAGCTGCAAGTGGGCCATCCCCTCAACATATGGGGTTGTGTCCTTCATGTGAAGGACATACCATGGTCCTTCACCGTGTGCGAGGTCTCTTCCTGCAAGCTTATCTGCTTCACATTTATTGCAGGTGGCATTTTTAGCAATATTATTACACATGCAGATTTCCCTCTACAAAGGTCAGATTAGATTTTACAGAAGACAAGATGATCCAAGCAAACAGCCAATCACACACCGGCGAAAAGCAGTGAAACGGGAGGACTCCTCCTGCTTTAACTAGAGCCGAGAAGGTCCCGATAAAATAAAACACTCTGACATTTGTTTTGACATTGTAACAGTGCTCCACAGGACTGATGAACCCATTTGGGGGGGGGTCAACTTTTTTCCTTGTTGGAGAAGAGAAGAGAAGAGAAGAGAAGAAGAAGAGTGCAGTGGACTGGAGTGAGGTTATGATTTATGATGTTTGACATGCTCAATCAGCATGGTACTGTCTGTTGTTTGCATGGATATGGCATGTGAAAGATAATATCTTTACATCTCCTCAAAGAAGCAGGAGGCTTGTGCACACAGGCACACTTCTTACCTTTTCTAATCCATTTTTTCATCCAATCGATGATTGGGAGCAAGCGTGGAGAAAGTGCATGTGAATATTGTGACAATGCAATCTGGACTTTGTTGCGCAACGTGTGTGACAGAGGATATAATACAGGATCGCTTTAGTTCATCAATCATTTGAACCAAACTCCGCTACTAAATTTACAGAATAAAACAATACTTCCATTTGCCCCAGATCATATAAATTCATCTGTCCCTTAGAACAGAAATTCATTTCCAGACTACCTTTAGGCAGTTATTTGTGCAACACTATATGAAGCTACACATATTCATCAATTAGAGACAAACACCGTTGGCTAGTTCATTATGCGAAGGAATGACATGTAACTGTGGATTAAATGTAGTCTGTGCTATTTCATCATTAACCTTTTCAGGGCATACTCTGTGTTCCCGTAAACCAAACCTAAAGCTCCAAATATTACAAACAAAGGCTGACAATCTCTGCAAAGTACACAATGAACCTCACGCACAGACGCCGTTCACATTTCCATCGTAATGAAATCCATTAGCGCACTACTAACACGGCGAGCACAAAAGTTGCTATAGTGTCTGATGTTTACGAGCAACATCTTGCATTGTTGTGAATGAGTCAGATTACAGAATACTAGCTGCCTTAGCAAAACACTCTAGCCGGGACCTGAATTGACGCACCCTTAACAACCCGCCATTAATAGAGTGGAATTAAGCAAGCTTTACTGTGACTGCCTTCTGGAAGTGGTGTGACACATGGCTAAGAATGAATGGAGCTCAACACGCAAAGGGGTGGGCGCTCAAATGCCATATGCTATTACAGAAACCATCCACTATATCAGTGAGACTATCCACTTTTCTCTGGATAGAGAACATTTTCCAAAACTGATTAGTAGTTATGGAAGGAAAGGAGCAGAAAAGAAGAGTCCTGTTCTGCAGCGGATTCTGTTGGTTACGTAAAGCTAATGCTGTACCTCTGACATACAGACGCTTGCATACATATACTTACACACTGACAAGCACATGCAGAAGGAGACAGCTCTTTGCCTGCATGTACAAGACAGCTAGGTGTTTTATTGTCATCTCAGCGTGTAGCTATATGCAACTATCCATACGAGGAGAATTGCAGTGGTCTGGAAGACCATACAGCTCCCAGTAGCCCAGCTGAGGCAGGTCAGACCCACACCAGACATTATTTATAGCCCAACAACAGCGTTTGGGAGTTTGGGGACAGAGCTCTGACATGCTTTTCAGTAAATGGATGATCTCCACGCGTGGGTCAGTGGAGGAGGCCTTGCCACAGAGTAAACATAGATATTCATCTCTACAGTTACACTTCTAGCACTGCTACAAACAGTCACTGACTGCTGATTTGAGAACAGTTATTTTTATTTAAGATTTAACAAGGCTTAGATATATGTTTATGACGGACTGGTGCAAGAAGAGCCCCTATAAGCATACATGGAGTTTCCCAACTGCCCGGCTTCGCCATAGGAAAAATGCGGAAGAATACTGAACGCAGTTGTGTTCGTTAGCTCCTCAGGGTGTGTGTAGCACTCTGCTTACCAAAGCCAAAGCTTAGGCGCGGTGTTACGTCATCCTCTGTTCTGTGTGCCGTGGCCGCTTGAAGGGAGAGGAGGATGAGGAAGAGGAAGCAGGACAGGGATGAAGGCCACACTGCGCTTGCTGTCCGCATGCTGTTCCTCAGAGATTTTCCTTCTATAACCCTCTGGAGCTTGCAGAATGCATGAAGAATGTCTTTTCTCTCCTGTTCACCTCCTTCCCTGGCTCTCCCACTGGAGACCTGCTCTCCTCTGGACGGCAGAGCTGTGTGCAGCGAGCACAGGAGGCCTGAGCCGTGGACGATCACCCCTACTTCACAACAGCGTCCCTCCAAGAACGTAAGAGCCTCCCAGGACAGACGGCACACTCATGTCAGCCTCCATGGGTTTGGAGCATCGCTTCAGTCTTCTCAGAAATCCTGTAGGGAGGACACAAGGCAGACGACCGGTTAGTCATGCTCCAGCAAGGTGAGAAGGGCCTATTTATCATCCTTTAGGCCAGGCCCATCAAACCATGGGCCTGTGGAATGTGCATAGGAAACGATCGACCTGCAACTCAACACTGGACTGAGCAAGTGCACTCTTGCTGCATGCTGAGTGGCACAAGCAAGGCGTTGCTTGTGGCATTGGTTTCACAAGCATCTGCCGGTTACTAAATGAGGCGAACACTCTCTTTATATGAATCCATGCCAGATCCACACCTGGGTTTTCATGAAATAACCTCTTGAAGAAAGAGTTCTGATCTAGGAGCAGGTTTTGGATTAGTCCGATCCTAATTGACATGCTTATGAACCTGGAGCAACTGGTCCCTGATCGCCCTTTTAATTTAGGATTACTGACACATATGGTCACACATCTCGAATTTCATTATGGATATACTGAACTTACTGAACTTCATAGAGAAGAAAAGACCAATAAAATACCAGTCACCTGTATGTTTACAGGTACTAGTACTCATTCAGTGGAATATTAGTCACTCCAAATCTGCACATTCTTATCTTAAAGCAGTGTTTATGAATGAATGCCCGCATACAGACCCACCTAAGAGGAGCATAACTGTAGGGCAACAATTCAACTGTGCATTTTCACTTTGCAGCTATTGAGATTAGGTTACATGCAAGATGTTTGCTTGTTTATGTGTGTGTGTGTGTGTGTGTGTGTGTGTGTGTGTGTGTGTGTGTGTGTGTGGTTGTGTGTGTGTGTGTGTAATGTGTACTGTTGCACAGTTGGAAGTAGCAGACAACTATTCACGTCACATCACCATATTCTCATTTCTCTTACTATCTAAGACTATTTCTATAACATAGATATTGCACAAACAAGTCACAAAATCTTCCAAAGTAAGCTATTGTTTTAAGTTATATCCTATTCTTTAAAGAAAACCCACTGGCTTTACTGTGTAAAAATCCACCAATACAATATTTCCTTAGCATCTGTCACATTGCCAAACATATTCATAGGGCTTTACCATACGGCAAATGAAATGGATTGTAAATAATTCGAATAGCACGGTATTGGATAGGGGGTTATACGGTTTCATGCTGGAAAGTGATCCTGTCGTCATGCCGATACATCATCTGGTGTGCTGAAACACTTTCCATTAGAGCTGCCTATGAGGCAAGGCTTTAAGAGCAACTATAATGATAATCTCATTCCACCCATTTGAGGTTAGAGGTTTAATAAAAGTTGAATGATAATTAGATGACAGCTTATACAAACTGCCAACTAAACTACTAATAAATAGAATATGGTCATAGAGACATAATTTTGTCATTGTTGTAGCTTGAGCAAAATACAGCGATATAGATATTTATGGTTTCATAAGGCATCTTTTCATTATAAACAAAATATGAAATAATACAATAAAAACAAAGAATTAAGGTAGAAAGCTTGTAAGGATCCCCATGTAGATTAAGATGCCGGTTATACTGTTTTTGCCTTTTCATACTGAAGTCCCTAAGTCTAGAGAGTAGAGACTCGATCACAGAATGGAAAGAAAACTGCCATCTACATGTTAAGTATGCACAGTTTTACAGTCTTTCCTAAAAAGGCTTCAGTGTGACTCTCGAAAGCAGGGAAACTGGGAGGAAAGTGTGAGGAAAGTGTGAGGACACTGGGAGGACACTGGGAGGACACTGGGAGGACACGGGGAGGACACTGGGAGGACATGGCTCTCTGACTATGTTGTGTTGAATGCTCTTGGGGCTTTTACAGGCTATTATTGTTTTACCACAGGCTCCCAGCCTGTATTTACAAGACCATCTGAATTGGCGTTGACAGATCTATCAGTGTCAGAGAAGATTTGAATGTTTAACACACATATCACTGCACAATACATTGTGTATTTATGAGCCAGCCTAAGGCTGTGTGAAAGTATGAAAGCGCTCAAAGCAAAACTGGAAGGGGTAGTTTCAATGTCAGAAAAAGTGACTGGAAGAGCAACATAGGCCTTGTATTGCAATGCTGTCCACAAGGTTCAAATTTATCATTGGCACATTAACAAAGACCACACGGAGCTTCAAAAGTGGCTTAATAAATTAACTTAATCTTTTTGGTAAGGCAAGGTTTGTCCACCTTCAGCAGAATCGCTACAATCGGATATTTACCACCTGCACTGAGCCAAAAGAATGCAGCCTGGGCCCACAACATGCTACTAGTACTGCCAGCGCAGTTTACAGGGTCACCTCTCCCACCCACGACCCATATGCTGGGGTGGAAGAGTGCTCTGCCCTGGTCAGAGCTGTAGGCTGAGCCATATTGCTGGTGGAGTTTCACGCTAAAAACATCATTAGCCCAAAGCATGGGGCATACGGCTGTGACTCGCTCACTGGCCAATGCCGGTGCACTCCTATACTTACTGAAAGTGAACAAGAGGGATTATGCTCTAAATGCTCTGCCTTTACTGGTTTGGATAGTCTGAGGAACACAAAGGGTTGAGGAGTTGTAGTAAGATGTGTCTGTTATCAGAGAGATGGCTATGCAGCAATATGTACGACACATCTATTTCAATAGGGAGAATGGTTCTTCAGTGATGAATCAAACTGTTGTTTTGTCAGTATCTCTCTCAAGTCTTTCCAGCGAAGAACAGCAAGGGATTATGTGATCCTGACATTAGAGACCCTGGTGAACAAACATGAACCTCACAGATGAATCACTTTGCTGAACTTTGCAATGAAGTCTATTTTTTCCTTAAATGGAAAACTCACAACTCGCTTTTTGTCCAACTGATATCAACATCATTGTGTAATTCTTCACTTGGGTTTCATCTCTTGAGTTTTGTAAATTGGAACAACATTCTGCCAGTGGTTTGATAAGGAAACTGGAGGAAGACCACAAGCATTCAGCAAGACTTCTGGGACAACGAAGATGGACGGCCATGAAGAAGCGCAGGCTTTGTCCTCAGTTCGTGCCTTAACCCCACCCCCAGCCCTAGCTTAATGAATACTTCAGATGTTTATGGTAATACAGCCACCCATGGGACAGTTGAAGGCCAACTGCTTCTTTAAGGAGTCTACATGAAAATTAATAGACTCTGGAGCAGATGGGGTTTGAGCCACTTTCTGGTGTGCCTGTCAGTAACAAACTGAAGACCTGTCTGTCATCTACATGACACAGGTCATAATGCCTATGGGGAAGAAGGACGTTCCTCTCCTCAAGTCCGACACAGACTCTTTTTCTAACTCTTTTCTAACAGACTCTTTTTATAAATGATAAGTAACAGCGTCGAGCAAATACGTCATCTGGGGTAAGACAGCTGTAAATACAGGTAGTGGGACACCTGTGTTTAAGATCTTTGATAGTGGGGTGGGGAGGGCCGTCAGTGACGCATACTGCTTGTCTTCATCTTCGTCATCTTGTTCATCACCCCCATACAAAGGTTACAGATGTGTATGGATGTGTGTGTGTGTGTGTGTGTGTAAGTGTGTGTGTGAGTAAGAGAAATAGGCATCTGGTGTCATCCATTAGAGCACAGAGGACTACTAAAACATGGCTGTGTACGTGGGCCAGAAAGATGACTCATGGATTTTATAAGTGCTGGTGATGAAAATGTCTGGCACAAAAATGAGCACTCACTGAGCTCAACAGGTGCTTGGGGCGGATGAGCTCAAAAGCACTTCCTGGTTGAACGTTCAGTAGCTGAATGCGACTCCATTGACAGAGGTCTTTGAGTGTCTTCTGCAACAACTCCCTTAAGCACTCACAATCTTGCTCTGCTCACATCATGCTGTCTGGAAACTCTGAGTCAGTGTAGTCCATGGCTGTGTCTTCTCCTGTCCTCTGCTTCTCCACAATGCTCCCCAGACCCAGCTTAGAGTAATTAATAGCCTACTCCTTCCTGGGCGATCTGGCCAGTGCTAATTACGTCCATATGCTCTTTCAAAGACCTTTAATTGCTTAATTAAAATCTTATTAAAGAGCCAAATCAAAATGGAAAGACTTCTTGGACCAGAGCTCAATCTGGAATTTGAAAATGAAGAAGAAGCAGTTTCACACTGGAAACTCCCATGAGCCACCGGTCTGATTTTATGAAGGGCACTCTCTGGAAGAGAACCTTTAAATATTAGCTTAATGAAATGAGAGGGTCTTACTAGTGGATAAATGTAAAATATGACAAAAAGTGACAGAAAATATCCTCCCTGCCTCTTCAACCCAATGCCGCTTGAAGACGAGGAGTCGTTAGATGTGCAAATATTTCAAATGATGTTGCGTTTCCTTCCAGTGAGAAATGTCCATAGCTGATATGGGGACTGGCAGATAAAAAGTTTACTTTAACTTAACCTTCAACTGCCATTGGCTCCTTGGAGGTTAAAAGCAACCAGACTGGTAACAGTGTTTCTGGATGCTATGAGAATAGCATCTTAGCACAAATTTACTGGATGGTTACAAAAAAAGAGTTTTGTGGTTTTGAAGTTCCTCACAGACATAGTTCAGGTTGTGATTGTGTTTTTCTATGAGATGCAAAAGGTAATCCATAACTTTGAGAAGATTCTCACTAGGACTATTTAATTGACATGGCCTTTAAGCACACAATGTAAACTTAATAAAGTTCCAAAAGCACTCTTTATAAGGGACCAAAAGCAACTGAATGGTAATAAATCCTTTGTCTGAAATACCTCTTAAAGACCTCACTGAAAACCACACAGGGACCTGGCAAAGGCAATAAAACAAGCAGTGATGTGGCATTTCAGGAAGTGCTAACATAAAAAATAAGGTCATAACCTTTTCATGATGTGTCTTTTCACCAGGTAAAGCACCCCTGTAACTGGGTTTATCTAGCCTGGGACTTTTGAAGGAGTCATCAGTAGAACATCATTGCAAACATTCCTCAGTAAGACTGAAGGACCATGTCTCCAGTCATCTCCTTCTATAGCAGCATACACCTGTCCTCTGTCATGCTACTGGCAAAACATCAGCAAGGAATAAAAGCCTTAGAGTAAAGCATTGTGAGTGTTATAATGTACTATATATACAACATGCTAATATACAAAGGCAAATTCTTTAATGGAGGTATAAGGAACTGCTTTTTTTCATCAGTTTTTATTAACTTCTACTGAAACTGGATTGTCCTATGATCATGAAGCCCTGGTGATTCTCTGAAGGTACCGTGAATCCTTTTTATATGTTCCAGCTTTGCACAGCTCCAATTGCATAAAGGAAGTATCAAAACTTTGATACTTCACCTTGTCCATTTGCACAAAATCAGACTCTCAGGGACATGATGTGCCCTATATCAAGCTGTAATTTAAGCCGCAAGCTGTGTTCTGTGTATCGTCTTCAACAAAGCCGTCTTTATTAACCACACCTTCAGATCGAATGAGCAGGACTTGGCAGGCATGGCCAAGTCATTTTTACATGAATAGACTTTGGCAAAGCAATATCACTATAATGATGATGCCAAATAATTATCTCAAACAGTAAGCTACACTATACTTGTCAATAAATACGCTACATGTTATGGGCGTTGACTATTCGATAAGCATTGCATATACAGATCTATAGTTACATAGAACAAAGGATGTCCCAGATAATATCTTTGAGAGATCTTCCTATGTCTACGATGCCTGCTAGTGCGATGAGGAGTGTTGGAGAAAATGGTTCTCTTTGTAAATTTCTGTATCTCAGTGTATGTTTATTCTGTGAACATTAAGTGTTCTTACTTCCGGGGCAGCTGGCATTATAAAGATTCAGAGTAAACAATCAAATATTGCTTGTTGACATTTTGCTTTGACATCTACACTGTACAGAAGATACGTATATTGCTTGCAACTTTGAAAACATATTTGGACAATAGGATTTAAAAATTATTTAAAACTTGACTTTGTGTTACATGTGAAGCCTGACTATTTCAAATCCTGAAATGAGATTCAAAACAAATGATCCAATATGTTATATTCTTACAATTCTGCTTATTAAAATGCTCTGATGCCCTCGAATTTGGTTCCACAATCAAGACAATAACAAAATCTCTTCTGTTTGTTTGCAAAAGGAACTGCAAAACGTTCTAACATTTTAATCTTTGCATCACAGACCCCCAAAAAAGTAAAGTTTACTCTCATATTAGTGTTGGTGCCACTGTGCAAAATGACTTAATCTCTTGCACTGCAAGCATGAAGCCAGCAGGTCACTCCAATTCATTCACTGGCTGGAGAAGCCATAAAGACAAGACTTATAATGGCTACCAAAGGGCCACTTTCTGCTCAAGATCCTAATGGAAACCTGGAGTAATTACAAGGACAAGTGTGTCTGGCAGACTAGCAAAAGGCATAGTGGGTCTACCATAGTGCCATCATGGACAGGCTTAAAACAGCAACCAACCACCTACTTTCACTGAAACAGATGAATCATTTGATTAGCAACAGTCCATAATGTTGCGATCACAGTACCACAAGTAATATTTCTAAAAAGCTGTCAATTTGTTTGATTTTTTGAGAACTGTGTGAGGATCAAAGCCAAAAGATCCACATTCTTCCCAGTTGTCTGAGATGGCCAGGGAGTGGAGCGAGCACTACTTTTACCCTTGGAGTTCTTCTTCTTCCCCCACAAGAGGTCAGTTCAAGAAAACTGATCTCTTCCAATAAAGTATCCCTGTTTTAAAGTGCACAGTGTTCTGCTATAACAATTCCACAGGTTGGCATCAGCTTGCAGATGGTAGTTTAAACAGTCTGCTATGGCTCCATCTGCATGGGGCATTGCATAGGTGAGAGCAGCTACAAACGGAGTCTGGACCGAAAGTAGGTCAGACTGCTTTACCACTCCACTCTCATTCCTCAATGTTTTCAGTTGTTCGCCTTTATCTCCCTGTGGCGGCCTGGATATATTTGGGGTGCAGGGCTGTATTGGCTGCTCCAATCAGCTCATACCCATGTTTTCTCCACTTCCTGTTACACTTCCATCGTGGACATGATGAACATGCACTTTCTGGAAACATTTGATTTCATATAATTTCATTCAGTGCCCTTGCCCTCTCTGAAAATTCTATGTCAAAAAGCCTTGATCACCTCCAGAACCTAACAGCTGTAAAAACCCCAAAAGTCTTCCCAAAGACATTAAGCGATTTTCTTATGTTACGTAAATAATGCTTTACCCTCTCTTCCTATTTTTTTTTTAACCACACTGATGTCATCATTAGTAAATCTCTCAAACAATAAATGCTAACATCACACTGACATGAATGCATGCCTATTCCTTGTTTCTGCATCATTAGTCATAACTCACATTCCTTGAAAACAAAGCGCATAGGCTTGTTTGCTATTGATGTCCAGCAGGATAAAGAATGCTTGCATTCCTGCCCAAAACGGCTAACACAAATGCTAGCTAGCACAGGGCACTGGGAAGCATGCTAATACTATCAATCATAGCAAAAGGTCAAGAGTTTGTGGGGAATGTGGGCGGAGTTTCATCACACATACCCCAACCAATGACAATTAGTATCTCCTCCATCATTCCCACTGCCCTGCACATTAACACAGCAGTTAGCAGCAATCTGTCTCCCAGATTTCTTCCTTTAGTATCAATTTGGAGCTTGTCTGTGACAAGCATCACACAGGCCCTTCATTAAGCGCGTGGCAGAGTCCCTCTGCCAAAGAAAAGGCAACTCTACATGACAAGCATATATGCACACAGTACACATAGGATGGTTATATACTGCCAGTTGGTGTATTAATTAGAAAAAAGGGTAATAAAGGAAGAAATGGACAAATGGTATTAAACAAATGGTAGTAAAATTTAAATTGTTTGTACTTTTATTGAAACCTAAATTGTAATTAGTCTAAAACTTTTAAGGTACTATAGGTGATATTTTTCAGCACTGATGTTCAGTCATCATTTCCTCTCTCATATGAAATCACTGTGGTTATACTTATAGCTCATGTTGTAGCCCACACCTCTTCCTGCAGCTGCCTGAGGTAATTACTCCCAGATCTCTGGATTTTCTGCCTTGTTCTAAGACAGATATTAGTTTGAAATTTGACTGATAAAAACACTTAAATTTGTGATAAAGACACATAAATTTGCTTTTATTGGTAAGCCAATCTGCTTAGCACCAACTGGTAAATGGAACTCTATCAAAAGTGGAAATCGAGCTCCCAGGCAAGCCAGTACATGTACTTATTTTTTTATTTGAACATCATTGCTTCATTATATTTAACATCAAACACAAGAAAGAACATCAAAACAGTGTTTGGCAATGCAAAATCTTGATTCCCTTTTTGGGATCAGTGAATTTATCTGTCAAATGAAAATGACTATTAAAATATACTATCTGTCTGTCATAAGGATTTTTATGGAGGGTTCACTACTGACATGCATGCTAATAGTAACATAACTTCTAAACAGTGTATTTAATACCAATACACATTAAACAACGCAGATCAGACAATAAAGCAATGCAGAAGAGAAGTGTGAAGAAGAGGAGTTCTGACACTACACTCCGTCTGTGCTTGGAATGGTAAGTGTTCTCACTCTGTGCTGGCAGACTGCTGTGATGAGACACACCCACAGCATTCAGACACAGTGAGGCCAAATATCTACAAATATTTACTACAGGGTGAAACAATTGCAACTTTGAATCCTCTTTGCTCTTTTGAATGTAGTCCGTAGTGGTGTCCTTGAAACGTAGTACGTGCAAAACACATCTGTAGCACTGCAATGGCTGTGCATGCCTTTAAGCGGACAAGAGACTTTCTGATTCTTCAAGCATTCCTCTTGCTGATATAAAGCAGACTCAAGGGTGTGTGGGCCAATTACACACCCATATCTAAAGTGCCCCCCCACTCACACACACACACACAAATGTGGGTGTCTCAGTAGTAGGCTGCACATTCCGAAGTTACCGTGGCAATGGCATCTCAGCCATGTCTGTGATCCTGATAGTCCTTTATTACTTTTATATTTTTTGAGTACAATTCTGTCGTTCGTGCATTCGTATCCTAGACAACGGGCGGTGACCCCAGAGAGTTTCCTGCCCCATAATTAATCAGACTAGTATGGGTCATGTCAATCAAAGTGACAGCTTGCCCAAGTCACTCTTACACACTCGTTGCTTCTGCCCAACAAGAACATTTACAATTCGGGTCTTGTCATGTTCGAAATCGGATCTATGAGCTATTACTTTGCAAGCTGGCATTTTTCAAAGATATACTTTACAAAACATTATGCAATCCATTCAAAACAATCTAAAGGAGCTCTGAGGCTTTCTTACTCAAATTGCTTTAAGAAGTTTGGAAATGTGAGACAGTCACATTGATCCTTAAGGCGAGACGAATTTGAAGGCCGGCTGCCTCTCTGTTTCACCAGGCAGTCTGAAAGAAGGGATTTTCAGCATATCGGATGGCTCTGCCTGGCAGACTCTGCCACTTAGGACTGATCTGAAATCAGTAAACTCTTGTTTTGGAAAAAAGTGATCAGCTCAAGCTGAAACTTGATGAAGTTGAAAGGTATTCGATCCTTTGTGGAACAATATATTCCACGCTAACACCCTGCCACTTGGAAAAACACCAGCTCTGAAAGGGAGCTACTTTTCATTCACACCTTCACAGGGGTGAAGATTTGTTTGAATGAAGTATTGCTCATGAGATGTAGCAGCATGGAACTTCTACCCATCCATGTTGAACCACGAGCAAGCTAGGATTACTTGTCATGGTCCCTCTACAATTTGATCAAATCTGATGCATTAGTCATGTCCACATAGCATTTCGGCTCCCTGTACATGCAGGTGAGAACTGATGGCATGGGTAGATGGAAATGCAATGATGTGTTAAAGGCAAGCTCAGCATTTGTTTGGATTATCATTTATCAAGAAGAGCAGACTTGCCCTTCCAACAGCTTCACCCAATTGTGCCAGAATTGCCAATGAAGATCCTGCTGATAACAGGTTCTAAACTATCACCCTAGGTGGGATCCAGTTTATGCTAAATCAGGCATCATGGCTGGTCTTTTTATGGCATGAGATCCTTGAGTGACTTTAGAAACAAGGTCAACCATATGAGTGTATTGCCATGTGAGCATGCAGGAACACACCAAAGTGGCGTTGAAAACCAAACACCAACTGTGACTGATGATCACGTTCCATCAGCTCACTGTTGCCCGTCGACACCTGTGTGTATTTACCCTCGAACACAACAAACGGATTACAGCTGATGAATGACATGTACTTAAATTCTGTTCCTGTTTAAAAAAAACAGCTGAAAAGAAATTCGCACAAAATAACGACTTCCTCCACAAGTATTTGTATAACTAGTATACTGAGATCTGAGCGACTCACACTAATGCTTGTGCTCCTAGATAGTTAGTACAGCAAAACTATTTTCCACATAGCAAAATAAAATGTGGTGGTAGTGGTGGTGGGGGGGGGGGGGCACAAAGAGGGCTGATGTGGAAATGCCTACTGCAGTTTTAAACAGTACATCACACTCCAGTTAAAGGAGCATCTTAGCAGGAAACAGCATACATCAAATTTAATCCACATTTTTCATTGTTTTAAAAATGCTAACTGTGCTGATAACCAGCTTTGTGATAATGATGGAAATATCAATTTCAATAGCAGCCTGGTAATGTAATGGCTTCCTGGAGCTGAGCAGTGCATATGATCAACTAAATTCAATTACAATGTCAGTCAAAATACCAACTATGATGCATTTTCCTGGCCAGGATCTGGTAATGCTCAGTAAAAAAATAAATAAATAAGAAAAAAGATCAACTCTGTCTCCCTACAGGCCAAGCTATTCAAAAAAGAACAGCTACTCAGCGTGTGAAACAGGGGCAGAGGCCCTCAGCCCCTGGGTCTAAAGCCGTCATATCTGTGATATGTTAATAAATTATTCAGCATGTACTCTCACCCTTTCACTCTACATCTCCAAACACTTGTGACAACTGCCTGCTTTTCTTTTAGCACAAGAAGCTTTTAGCCTGTTGCCAATTTTGGGCTTGTTGTTCCAGCTGGCGACAGCAGTCCTCGTTGCTGCCTGGTGTAAGGTAGATGTCTTGGCATAGGTAAAGTAATAAAGGACCCCAGTGCCATACAAAGAGATAAAAGCACTGCGTGGGACTGCTGGATTGATTGATCTGCACTGAACTGAAATTAATTGAACTAAACTGAACTGCGCTGAATTACACTGAGCAAAACGTAATTGCACTACTCTGAACTGAATTGTTTTGCACTGCACTGAACTGAATTGATCTGCGCTGAGCTGAATTGATCTGCACTGAACCGAACTGCACTGCACTAGACTTTGGACCTAGACAACTTCACCACTGTCATAACGACTAGCTGGAAGGGGCTTCATGATAGGTTGGCAAAGACTTCTTCCCTTTGTATTGTGAGCTGTAAACTTTTACAGTCTATGTCTCGGTCATACAGACAACACTGAGAGGAAATACCACTGATGAGAAAGCCTTTGATGTAATGAGAGAGAGAGAGAGAGAGAGAAAGAGAGAGAGAGAGAGAGAGAGAGAGAGAGCATTGATAGTAAGTGGTCGAATTATTTTTTCATATTCCAACAAAAACTCTCTTTGCAGATGACACAGCATTTTGAAAAGCTATATATAACATGTTTACATATATTTACAATTGTCTCCCAGTTTTACAAATGCTAAAATTGACATTTGACAACTAAAACCTTCAAAGAAAGCCACCATGCTCATTTTCCAAAACAGTACAGCATATCTCCCTAATACAAAAACACGGACAGACTCAAATTCAACAGAAATCTCAATATCATATCTAATTTATTTTTGTATTCTGCTTATTGTTTGCAAAATAAGTATTCTTGCTATCTATGATGTGCAGAAGATCTTAGAAAAGATCTCCATGCATTCCATAAATAAATAAATTTTACTGATGATACTGTGGTGGACGGGGGTGGGAGATAAATAGATGGAGAGGGAGAGAGAGAGAGAGAGAGAGCAAGAGAGACACAGAGAGAGAGCAAGAGAGAAAAATTCCACCCTAGATTCCTCCTCTATATAAATATAACTCCCAATTCCAAAGTTCCTTCTGCCGTCCCTCTGCCCTAGTCTTCCCTCCCCTGCTATCAGGGTTTCCTAACACATGATCACATGACTGAGGCACATTCTCCTTCTCATGCAGCGTCATGGGCTGCACATGCTCTAAATCATGGGGCCTGTCCATCAGAACCGAACTGGGGCCTTCTGGCTTAGATTAAAGAAGAAAGAAGCAGGCTAGCAGGTGAAATAAGGCGTGTCAAATGAGAGTGGCTGTGTGTCGTGTCTCACACCGCGAGCAGAGTGAGACATGCCAGGGTCATGGCAACACGTAGAGAGTACAGGACACAACCTGGGATGCTCTGAGATATCAGATCACTGCGTATGTGTAGTGTGTTTGTGTGTGTGTGTTTGCATATAGGTGTATGTTCTTATGTGTGGGTGGGGTGGGATAGAGCAGGAGGCCTATTAATCAGACCTGGACCATCAGTGGTCTAAGTATACTGAATACTCTGCACCCTAATGCACATGCCTACAGTTGATGAGCTGCCTGCACACACAGGAATGCACACCGCATTCGTATCCAGGCATTCGAACGCACACATACATACATTCATACACGGACGCACATGAAAGTCTTGGAAGCCGGTCATTGACATTCCAAAGGCCAAAAACAGTCCTGAATAAATCAAGTTTCATGGCCACTCAAGAGCAGGTGAGAGCATAGAAAAGGCAGCGGAACGCAATGCCGTCCTAGACGTGAGAAACGCGCTGCATTCGATCAAAATATTCATCCCCCTCAAACGACTTCAGACTTCAGAAGCTTGGGTACAATTCAAATAAGGTCGAGGGTGCATAATGTCAAAGCCACGGGGGAATGTGATGTCGCCACTCCCAGAGAAGTCAGCACGCTGGCTCCCGAGTCTTGGCGTCGCTCCAGCAGTCCGAGCTGGTTTCCCATATCCCACTCCTGTGGGGCTGTACTGAGAAACCCAGAGGAGGCCTCTCCTCTGACGTCCCAACAGCAGGCCTACTTGCCCCGGTTCCCAGCAGCGAACGTACAGTGAGTCCCAACCCACGCGGCCCGAAAGCCTGACCCATGTGCTCCCAGAGACGGGACCGCTGTTCGGCCCCGCCCACACTCCCTCACAACCCGCCCACACTCCCTCCCTCACCCCCGCCCCTTCTGTTCCCATCGTTTGACAAGCTGTAGCTGAGAGCTGCTTGATCTGACGCTTCGCAGACGTTAGCTCGTCTGCCTCGTGGAGTTTGCAGGGCAGGGCGGCGTGATGCCACGCTTGTTAACATAAGCAAACACGGCTGGAGAAATTGTGGTTACGCACTGTAGACAGGCAGCAATCACAGCTCCCTGTAGTTAACAGGTTGGGTGTGTGTGTGTGTGTGTGTGTGGAGGGTGGAGGGGGGCGGGGGGCGGGGGGGGGGTGGGTGCAGCAGAGTGCATCGTTCCACGTGCCTCAGGGGACTGAAGCCCCAGCTGACCATGTGTAGCTACACTCCTGGATCTTTACGACCTAGTCTGCCAATCCAATTTTTATGTCTCTTGCAAATGCAAAGCACGGCGGGTAAATGGAGGACACCCTCATGCCAGGACGGAGAAGCCAAAGCCGAAGACGGGAGGCACTCTGGAGACCAGGCGGGAACGCGGGGGACAGAATGGCCAGGAAGTCTGAAGCTTCACACTGCGTCCAGAGATAAAGCTAAGGCCACTTTTTGAAGCAGAGCTAAATGATGCATGTGCAATGGTTGGTGCTACAGAAATACTATATACCACAGTCTGGCTCTTGTTCTGGTTAATTAATACCTATAAATAGCTATCACTAGTTTTCAGCATTACAGTTCATTCTAAACCTCTCCCCATTTCTAAAGATTCTCTCCTCTCACGCTTCGACTGCTCTGTGCATGAGTGGAAGGGCTCTAGCCATAGATCTGCACTATTGACATAGCAGGCACCATGTTTTAACAACTAGCCAAACTCTTTTTGACAGCTTCATACAGCAAAGAACATTGTCCAGGCTCATAGAGCCACAATCCTATAGCCAGTTGCGGTTTTAATGGTGAGACCCAGTGAAAACACATGGGCAAGGCCATCAGTGATGTTTCTCTTTCTGTCTCTCTTGCCCTCTCTCTGTCTCTCCATCTCTCCCTCTTTCTCTCTGTCCCTCTCTCTCTCTCTCTCTCTCTCACACACACTCTGTCTCTCTCTCCACATTTCCACTGATGCACTTTTCTGCTGTGCTCTGCTTTTTAATTTTCCATCTTTCATCTTTTCTTCCAGAATGAACACACACACATTTCTTCTTCTGCATCCCTGTGAAGGTCTTTTAACAGTGTCTTGTCGAGGACAAATGCTATCTATCTTCACCGTAGTAGTCTTAGCATTTGGAACAGGTCCCTATAGTTTACAGCCTACTGACAGGTCGTCCACGGCCAGCTGTCCAAATAAAAATACCAGAATAACCGTCAGGCACAAAAAAGAAAGTAAAACTGTTGGGTCAGTCTGGAGATTTCGCGAGTTTCAGTCTTACGCTGTGACTTGTTTATCACCAGTCACAGGACAGAAATGCATAAAAAATAAAACAAAAGTTTAAAATGACTCAACTCAGAACTCAAGTTCTACTCCAGTGAACTTCCTTGGATTTGGTTTACCATGAATATTAACTCGAGTACTCGGAAGGCAATAAAAAAAAAAGAAAAGTGATATCCCTTTTGAGGAATCATCTTCTCATACATGCAGACATAGCGCATGCAGCTGTGATTCTCAGTGACTGGCAAAGAAAAACTCTTTTTAAACTAATACCTGCAGCTCCATATGCACCCCCCCCCCACACACACACACACACACACACACAGACATCCTGTGGTGGCTTAACCCCAAACAGTCAGTCTGGAGACAGTACAGCCGCATGAAGTAAAGTGAGCTCTGCGCGGTCTAAGGCGCCCGCCTCTGCTCTCCTGCTCTCCTTCCCGCCCCGTGTGTGAGAAGCCACATCGGCACCAGGAGTTCATGGAAAGTTCCTGAGCTCAGCAAGCAAGCGACAGTGCGCTGGCTGACACGCACGCTGCCGTCTGCGTGCTCGGGCCCCGGCCGGAGGGGGAGCCCTGTGAACGCGTGTCTGTGTGCGCGTCTTTGCAAGCTCAGGCAGTAAGGCAGCTCCCTCTCGGGCAATAACAACACCTCTGTACTGTAGAGGAGCCAGTGTCAACTCTAACACACCCTGGTAAATTGCAGCTTTCTCACATAAGGAGCTGGTGTGCTAGAGCCACTGACGCACCAACCCCCCCCCCACCCGACAACCCCCATATTTCCACAGAAGCTAGCTGCACGCACTGCCCTGGTCCAATCATCTTGCAGATAGGCTCTTAGCACAGGGAGGCTGTCTTATGTCAGAGCCACTACCAAAGACCCCCCCCCACACACACACACCAACTCCAAACTTGAAGTGAACCTTCACAACAACAAACCCCACGTAGCTATGGCACTCCCCCAGCAGGTGGTAACAGGAGAAGAACTGCCTCTTAAACCCCCCCATTCAACACACTAAGCAAACACCCCGTGGACCAGGATCAATCATTTACAGCTGTCAGTTAATGAAGGACTAAACACAAGACTGTTTCAGCTCGTGAGTACTCACTCTGTTCGGGGCTTCCTCAGGGTTCCACAGGAGGGAAATGAGTGAACAAAAAAATTCGCCTTTTTGTTGAAGAAGAAACCAAAGTGTAATAAATTCCTTTAATGCCGGAGGAGGATGCCTGTATAGTAGAGTAGAGTATCCAGCCAGCCAAACCGCTGTGCTGCGTTCTGAAAGGTGGAGAAGAGAAGATCTCTTTCTCCTGCGCGTGCTCTGCGTTAGTGCGTGTGTATACGTGAGCAAGGGAGAGGGTAGAGTCTCTGACACACTGGTGTAGTGCCTCTGGCGTAATCTGTTGCCCCGCCCCTAACACACGGCCAGGAAAGGGGAGAGAGGAGGAGAAAGGGGGAGGGAAAGAGAACGAAAGGAAGGGAGAGAAGGAGGGTGAAAGGAACTATTCCTTTGGTGGTTTAAAGATTCTAAGACACAGAGATGTGAAGAGCAGATTACCAGATGGCGCTTCTAGTTTTTTGCCTTTTGTCTTTGCATTTGGTGAGTAGTTAACTTAGTTAGGTGGGATTTAGACTTAACCCGTCTAGGGTGAGGACTATCACTCAGCTTTGCAATTCTCCCTGTAATGCAGAGGGAAACGGAATCAATAGCAACAGCAAAAAGAAAGAAAGAAAGAAAGAAAGAAAGTAAGAAAGAAAGAAAGAAGAGCTCTCTGAATTTTACTTGCACTTGATGAGGTGACACCACCATTGTGCACATTCACAGATCCATGGCCATGGCTTTCGAATAAAACTTGAAGGCTGCCAAGAACAAAACTGCCATCCTTGCTGTAGTGTGAGCACCAGCTAGTCCTCCCAGGCCCTCCTATTAGGGCCAAGATGCTGTTTCATATGCTGAAAAGGACCTTGTGTGTCCTGTTGAAACTGCATACTCCCAGTGGTCTATGCTCACAGCTTGAACTTGGCTCATAATGAAACAGTACTAATGAATGTTATCCCTGGGTGTGTGACAAGCACCTTCCAGCAAATCGGAAACTGGATTCATGACTGTCGTACCACATGACTGTCGCTCTCAGCTGTGAGAATTCAGGGTTTGAGAACGAAGAGGAATTGGGTACCCTGCCATCAGCAAGCACTCTCTCTGGTTTCTTATGAGGGCCAATGGCAAATGAGAAAAGCATCTAGGCTGTCAAAACTGAATCGGGTTCACGTCAATAGAGCAGAAAGATCTCAGCAACAAATCGCGGGACAAAAGGAACTGTCACGATGGCCGAGAGAGGAGGAGGCTGAGAGAGACGCCGCATCAGAGGGAACCCGCAGTACTGACAAGAATGTGCCTAATTACATATGGAGGGGGCAACGCTAAGCAGTCAGGATGAAGAGGAACATTGGGGTGTCAGTCTGTGGAATGCTTCTCCAGCCATTGCTGGGAACCTGGCAAGCCTGAGATTCCACCAGGTCACATGACGACGGCACCAGAACCACTGGTGCCACTTAGGAAAGGTTTAGCTTACCCAAGACTGACCTGAACTGAACACTGAACTCTGCTTCACTGAAGTGTTACTGACAACTCCAGTCTACTACATATATAGATGGGTAGATAGATAAACAGAGATTACAGCTTCAACACTTTCTTTTCCCAGTAGTTCAATAAAAGAACTCCATTTGTTGAACCCTAGCAGACAATTATACTATTTTTTTATTATACTATTTTAAAAGGTTTACAGGAGTAGCATTTCTGTTGTTTTTCCATCTTGCTTATAGTCACTCAAAGAAATTAAAAAGAAAGAAGAATTTTGCATGTAGAAAGTATACTAAATGCAACATTGAGCTACACAGAGTGATACTGTTTAAAATCTGGAGTGCATCCTGCACCACAAACCCTGCAGGAGAAATGCATGGGTCAGTTTATATACACCCATTATCAGCCATGATAAAACATGACAGCATGGAGGGCAAAGACTGTTTATATCACACATTAGCTGAGCAAACAAACAGCAGACAGTCATCCTCTGGCTCGAGTCTCGTGCTGTTTAGCGGGACAATAGGCAAACTGGCTGGTTTCGTCCCAAATCTTATCCCTCAGATACCCAACTCAATACCCACACACACGCACACACAGGAAACATTAAGATTTGACCTTCAAAAATTCTACCCTATCCTCAGTCCTTATATGTGGGTTTTATTGGTCTTGGACGCTGTAAGCGGACTGATTTGGCTCGAGTGTTTTAGGCAGCTTTTGCGAAACCATCTCACTTCTCTCTTAGAGGCAGTCTATCATCTAAATTCATCAGATTCTGTGGGTGCATACCAGAGGAAAACTTACTGTCTTTTTCACACTATTGGGGGCGTGTAATCCCCCAAATCAAAACATGGATTAGTGCTGCTCAAATTATTCACAGATTATTTATCTGCTTCTGGGGGGGGTTTCATTGGTCAAGGAGGCATTTTCACATTGCATCAAATTTCAAAGGCACCCAGACATGATGGTGTGCATGGGTGAGTTGAACCAGAGTAGTGAACATGTAAAAGTACTGTTAGCCAATAGTGATGTCACAGGTAAAGTGCTCATTCTGACCTCTATAGATTACAATGTGCATTGCAATCAGCAAAAAAAATAAAAAAACATTTTTTCAAAGGAAAATAAACTACACAAGTAAAGCATTTTATTGATAGCTGACACAGCTGTCAGAACAGACAGCAGCACAGTAGCACACTGGGCTAACACCAGTGCATACTGAGTCATCAGCATGAAGTTTATTTCACCTAGTCCTGGAGAGGCTGGTGGAACCTGGACCATATCGAGTGAGTATGTTTCATTGACATCCTAATGGAGCGGGCGACAGGAGGCCTCACTCCCTGTATATATTACTATATTTGATCTGATATCAGGTCATGCTAATCTCGCAGCCCTAACGCGCCTGAGTAAAGACTTCATCCACTACGCCATGTGTCAAATCCAGCATTTTGTCTTCTTTTAGTAGATTCTTAAGATCTGTGCGGTGCAGAAAGACTCTTTTGTACACTATACAATCAGACTACATTATATACTCAGAGTACACTGTACACTCAAAGTACACTGTACACTCAAAGTACACTGTACACTCAGAGTACACTGTACACTCAGAGTACACTGTACACTCAAAGTACACTGTACGCTCAGAGTGCACTGTACTGATGTGCTTTACTAGCCACTGAGGCACAGATTCTCCTGCAACATGCAAACAGGCGGAGTTAGCTCCACAAACAGGCGGAGTTAGCTCCACAAACAGGCGGGTTAGCTCCACAAACAGGCGGGGTTAGCTCCACAAACAGGCGGAGTTAGCACCACAAACAGGCGGAGTTAGCTCCACAAACAGGCGGGGTTAGCTCCACAAACAGGCGGAGTTAGCACCACAAACAGCGGCACTGGTGTGCTTCTGGGGCACTTTGACAGGCACATATCCACAGGACCAGATAATCTCCTTGCTGGCTGGAGAGCTCACACTAGGGTTAGGGTTAGGGTTGTCATCTTGTGCTTGCTTTAATCTCAGTGAGTCATCTCCAGGCCCCACTGCAAGTGTGGCGAGCTGCAAATGCAGGCCCAGTGCACCTGGCTCTAATGTCAGCATTAACAGCTCTCAGCGCCCTGGCCCCGAATTCAGGTAGACAATGTTTTCCTTGTCATTGAGGAGAAATAAAAGATAACATAGATTGTGAAAATAAAGAAAAGAAAAGATTTGTACATGTCAGATTGTACTATGTTCTATTTCGGATTTCTCTGGAAGTCCTGATTTTCAAGCTGCAAGTAATGAAATTGGTATGGTTGAAAGCTGTGTGTTCGTGTAGGCTATTTTCTTTGTCCTGATTTTTTTTTTCTCATTGTATTGGTTGAGGTTTACATATTTACATTTAAATATATCATGAAAAGGGTATTAATCGCAGGTGGGTGTCTTTTAAGTAACCATATGTCAGTGTATCTGACTTTTTTAAATGTTGTGATCTTTTGTGAACATTATATCAACCTGCTGTGCTACACAATGGTTCCACAGCATTCATAGCATTACACAGCATATTTACGAATTTCAGTCTGCTAACATATCTCAGTCTGTGGTGATTCAGCTATAGAGCTACAAATTTCTGTCTGGGACTTTCTTCCTTGATGGAGAGTGATCATAAATTTTTTCAGTGTCTTTTTGTTAGGGAACATTGCTGAAATTCTGCTCCGGTTGGCAAAATCAACAGTTTCAAACAGGGAGGGCCTAACCATTTTGGAAAGACTCAGCATTTGATGTTACAATTCATTAGCAAATTCTGTTTGCATGCAGCATAAAATGTACGTTCAGTCCTAATTCAGAGGTAGCTCTGTGAAAGGGATACACACATGTCCCCACAAAATGAATTTTTGTTTGCTTTAACCCATTACATTAAGATGCTGATTCATCAGCCCTGAACATTGTGCAGGTGTACAGCCTAGTCTAGTCAATCCACCACGCAGTCCAAAAGTAAGTGGACAGTGACACAAGTTTAGTTTTTGTACATTAGCAAAATTAGAGGTTAAAATGCAGGATGTCAGGTTTAAAGAGTATTTTTATTTGTCCTGGGTGAACCATGCAGTAACCATGGTTCATGGTTCACCTTTTTATATACAGGTTCAGGAGACCAGGAGACAACCTTCCTGTTTGTTTCTTGGTCAGTGGTGTGTAGTTGTATTATTAGCATGTTTATGTCTAAAGTTGAGTCTAGATTTACATCTGCTGCACTTGACTCTCAACATGGGGACCACATAAAGCGTTAAGCAAGGCCGGCCTCGAGAATGAGGTTATAATAAATGAATCAGAGCTAAAAGAATAGAGCATGATCCAAAATCAACAGCACTAGCTGAGATGCTGAAATTAAAAAGAACACAATATATTTACTTCACAGATTTTATTATAAAATGCATAATGCAAAAAATCTGGAAATCAGATAAAGGCCAAAACTGGTAAATCCCCAAACTGGTAAACACCAAAAAGGGTAAATCCCAAAACTGGCAAACCCTAAAACTGGTAAATCCCAAAACTGGTGAACTCCAAAACTGACAACCCCCCCAAACACCTTAACTACCTTAGGGATAGATAACAATTAACCTACAAAGAATGGAGCAAGAAAAATGTGATTTAAAAATGTTTCTGATCCTATCCAAACCATACTTCCTATTTCCTGTGTATGATAGGGAGGATGGGGACAGTGACTCCTACAAGTGGGGCAGATGGACACTGATGTCTGTCACAGGGCACAATCAGAATAACGCAACTCATTTTTTTGGGCCAAAATTTGGAAGGTTCTTGAACTGCCTTGAGCTGGAACACAATGTCTTCTCCACAATGAGGGAGAGAATCCACGTACGGATCTTAGCACGCCGTTGGCACCCAGGGTAGAGAAGAAAGGCCAGACTGCTCCTCAGGTTCCTCTATGTGCCCATATCAAAGGAACAGTGGCTTCCTTTCATGTGCATGCTCCGGCAATCCCCCCACCAAAGTGCTAGAGATCATTTGTCATCTGCCCATCTCCTACTCCCCCCTGCTGACAAGGAGGGTAAAGATAATTAACTAGACAATACCGGTGTCAGGTTTAATCTTTCCTATTTTATTACCAGCTATGTGATACTACAGGAGATTTTGCTGATAGTCACCCTCATTTCAGCAGAGAAAATATCACAACTTATTCAGATTCAGCAAAAATCCTGGTCAGGTTTTTTTAAATCCCATGAATTTGGAATATGTGAATCCTTTTGTGGTTTCTTACACTGGTTTGCTCCAACAGGTGAGACATTTACAGTATAATCCTGGTGTGTGCTCACCCTACCTCCACCCCCCCCCCCCCAAAAAAAAAGCAAAAATCTAAAACATTGACTCAGAGGCTGCCAGACCTACCAGAGGTCTTTCATTGTACCCAGATCTCTGGAGGCCATCCAATAAAAAAACGAATTACCTCTGACTAATAAAATTAAAATGACGAACTGGTTCCTTGCCTCTTAGTCCTGGATCCTCTGACACTAGTCTGAGGCAAAACCAAAAAAACCTCTACTCCTACCAGAAAGGAGACTTCAATTACTGGGACATCTTCTGAGAAAAAATGTGCAGGAAGGCAAGAAGGCATTTTTTCACCTCTAGGGCTGCTGAGCTTGTAAAAGGAGCATCTGTTTTATTTCAGCTCAGGTGGGTATTTCAGACCTGTACAGGTCATGAACCAAAATTTACAGTGAGTCAATACCTGTTCTTATTACTACCTGTATAGAAGGACACCAAGGCCACAAGCATTTTGTTATGAAAGCTATGTATGCAAAATATCTTCGCCATGCTTAATAACTGTGAAGTAGTTGAAATCATTAACATATAGTATGACTTATAAACTTCAGACACAATAATGTATAATAAGACAGAGGTGTTGCTAGCAGAAGAGAGAGCAGTGCCAGGGATATTTTGAGATCTGAAAAGCGTCTTTTATTTTAAGTACAGCACATTTGCAACAGGGGAAATCCCATCTTTATATCTGTGGTAGTTGATATTTTGCAGAAGAAAGAAAAAGTCAAGGGGTCTGTCTTATCACCACTCCAATCATGAATCTCCAGCACAAGCTCTTGAAAGTCTGTCTCACCCTAATGTAAAATACTTTCCTCTGCTATTTAGTTTACCATGTGAGTCCTGCGATCTTTGATTAGCGCTGGTTAGAAGTGCAGCTAACCCCAGTACTGCAGGGCGCAGGGACTAACATGTCCACATCATAGAACAGACTCAGTTCACCTTAGTCTTGACACCCAAAAGAGGTTTGTTCAATATTGCTGTCATTTTAGAACCATTTGGCCTCTTTCCTTTATTATTTGTGTGTGTGTGTGTGTGTGTATTTAAGAAGGGTTTAGTAAAACACACTCACATACACACTTACACACTCAGAACACACACACACACACACACATAGACTGATTAGAGAGATGTTATATAGCTAGCCTGATAAGTAGCAGCTCCAAAGAGATGAGGCATTGATTCTGTGTACTGTCTCTCCCCACTTTGTTAGAGGACACAGAACCCTGCTATAATGTCTCTAAGGATGGTCCCCTCTCCCTTCTCGCTCTGTAATTGGAAAAGCTCCTCTGATTGTCCCTATTATATCACTACCACAGGTTGAAGAAGACCTACTGCCACAGAGTTACACTGTGGAGGAGTAACAGGCCATTCCTAACAGCTGTCATTTGAACCTCAACGAGGAGAACTGGGAAATGTAGTTTAGCCTCTGAGGGCCAGTGTTATCATTCCCTATGAGGGAAAGGTGGAGGTGTTTGCAAGATGACACAGTAATGAGACAGAACTGACAAGCTGTCCTCGTGCTTTAATTACAGCCAGAGGAGGAATCAATAAAGAAAGCACCTCGTGAGAAAACTGCCTTTTCTGGCACTACACAAGCCAGTCTTTGGAGACCCTCAGGCACTCGCCCATTTAATTTCTCGCCTATTGGTTTGTGTTCTTGAAGGTCACTGGGACAAAAGCTCTCTCCTTATCTTATACAGAACGATTCAGATTAGGTTGCCTCTTTTAGATACCAAAAACTCAATCTCCTGGCACATTTGATAATACAATGGAATATTAACAGTGCTGCCTATGTACATAAAGCATGGTGACTGCATGAGCCGGTCGCGACATTTAGGCAGAGTAAACACAACCTCCTCCCTACTGGGATGTCATAAATTGATCCCTGACAAGCCCATGTGGTCTTATTCCACCAATCACAGCAAGCCATCTTTCTGAAGTCTGCAGCTTTCAAATTTCCCCACAAATGTATCCACATGATGTGAGGCAGTGGGATCTGCCCTCTTTTATTAGATTGCTACTCATAAATGTTCCAGGCTAATTGTCAGAGTGACCAGGTCAATGATCAAGTGATCGGATCAGCAGAAATTTACACTGGCCTCCTAAAACGATGAAATAATGTTGCCTGGGATGACTGCACAACCTATAGCAGGCCCTTTCTTACATGTCCTAGGTGTAATTATCCCTCTTATTTGCTGATGTGATTCATTTTGTGAAACTGGTGCATTGGGAGCATGCATTTTAACTTCCCTGAAATAAGAAGGGAATCCTATACATAAATTAGTTATGACCACATCAGCACCAGACAAGATGTATTAAATATTAACACTGCAACAGACAAATTATGACAGACTTTAAAGAGGACAACCACTAGAGAATAAAGGGCAGTTCCTCCAATCCAAACAAGTGGGATTAAATAAAATTAAGCACCTATCAGTAGCAAATTCGTTATGTGCATGTAGATATTACAGAAATGCAATGGTGGTTCGAAGCTGAAATGTTATTAACCGGCGTGAAGGCGGAGGGCAGAAGTGGATGCACGAGTGGCTAACGCGTCGGAACGGCGGAGCACTGGCCATGCAGGCGAAGCAGCTGCTGCCTCGTACCCACCCCCACCCGGCATGCATGGAAATCAATCTAGACATCTATACCTCCATCCACTCAGAGAGACACCTCAGACGCACCATAAAGGAAAAAGAACAACCAAAAAATGAACGTAGGAGTAACAGACAGGAAGAAGAAGGGGAAAAAAAAGCTTTGCAACAAGTTTATCTGCTCATCCATCCAGCACAGAAATGGGGAGAAATTCTTACTGTCAAGCTGTAGAAAGGATTCCGATCACAGAGGGAATCTCCTTTTCTGAAGCGTCTTCTTTTCAGGAGACTTGCTGAACAAGCTGGTAGCCAGCACAGGAATTCATCCCTCGCTAACCATGGTAACCAGCACCTTACTACAGGCAGCACAGCAGAGAGAAAGACAGAGGGAGAAAAAGAAGAGACAGAAAGCAAAGAGAGAGGAAGAGAAGAGAGAGAGAATAAGACACAAGGCAGATAGCGGCAGCCACAGGGAACCAAATTCAATCCATTGCCATGGCACCTGCCGCTATGGTGACGGCAGCGCTTGTGTTTCCCCCAGGCTCCCCTATTCTTTTCCGTTGTGCTCCAGACCTCTGGAGCCTAACTCCTGCCCTGTCCCTTTCTGTCCACCCCACCCGGCAACGATCCCTTCCTCGTGCCATCCGCAGCGCACGCCTTTTGTCTGACGCGTGAGTAATTACCTCGGCCGACGAACGCGAGGGTCTCTCCTCTGGCCAGCAGCGGTTCCGCTCGTCACGCGGCGAGGAGAAGAGGCGCGTCAACTCCGCAGGGATCCCACGAGACAGCCAGGGCTGCAGCTAACACCGCACAGAAGGGCTGTACTCCGGCAGTCGGGCAGCCACTACGATCAGCGGCACCAGCAGGGGATGGGAGGGGTAGGGGCAAGAGAGCGAGAGAGAGAGAAAGAGAGAGAGAGAGATATCAAGAGACTGAGAGAAAAAAGAGAGCGAGAGTGAGAGAGAGGGAGAGAGGAGAAGCAGCCGTGGGGAGGGGGGCGGGGGGGGGGGTTGCTCATTCTGAAGCAGCCAGGAACATTACATCATTGCTCTATGCTCCTGAGCAGGCTGGGCTGGAGAGTGAACAGCAGGCACTCCCCCTGTACGCCTCCTGCAGAGCCAGCAGACAGGAAAACGCACCAAAAGCAAGGCAGACCGCCAATCAGCCACGGCGAGATGCACGGCGATGAAACGCGACCGCGTCCACGGACATCCCCTCAACCGCTGCACGCTCACTTGTGTGATGCAATCAGCGATCATCATTCGGTAATCGCAAATGACCCACGACGATATTTAGATACAAATTTGGCTGAATGACGCCGATTTCTAAAATATTCAGCATGTTTTGCAGAGGAGAGAGTCGGTGCATAGCAGCATTGTTATGGCATATATTGCAGACAATAAAAAGCTGCATGAAAATTGCAGTCGTGTACTTTCTGCTAACAGTGACATCTGGAGGCAAAGGGGACAGTAGGAGAGGCCTACAGTGGTGTGGTCACTGGTGCTGAGCCTTGCTGCTTCGTATCTTCTACTGCATCTCTCCAGCCCAACATTCAAACCCAACACCATACACATCCCTCTAGACCAACACCCTCACCCAACACCACACACATCCCTCCAGACCAACACCCTCACCCAACACCACACACATCCCTCTAGACCAACACCCTCACCCAACACACACATCCCTCCAGACCAACACCCTCACCCAACACCACACACATCCCTCCAGACCAACACCCTCACCCAACACCACACACATCCCTCCAGACCAACACCCTCACCCAACACCACACACATCCCTCCAGACCAACACCCTCACCCAACACCACACACATCCCTTCAGACCAACACCCTCACCCAACACCACACACATCCCTCCAGACCAACACCCCTCACCCAACACCACACACATCCCTCCAGACCAACACCCTCACCCAACACCACACACATCCCTTCAACACCCTCACCCAACACCACACACATCCCTCCAGACCAACACCCTCACCCAACACCACACACATCCCTCCAGACCAACACCCTCACCCAACACCACACACATCCCTGTAGACCAACACCCTCACCCAACACCACACACATCCCTCCAGACCAACACCCTCACCCAACACCACACACATCCCTCCAGACCAACACCCTCACCCAACACCACACACATCCCTTCAACACCCTCACCCAACACACACACACATCCCTCCAGACCAACACCCTCACCCAACACCACACACACCCTCCAGACCAACACCCTCACCCAACACCACACACATCCCTGTAGACCAACACCCTCACCCAACACCACACACATCCCTCCAGCCCAACACCCTCACCAACACCACACACATCCCTCCAGACCAACACCCTCACCCAACACCACACACATCCCTGTAGACCAACACCCTCACCCAACACCACACACATCCCTGTAGATCAACTGACTACTACACACATCCCTCTAGTCTAAGACCTCCAACCGTTTTAAAGAGTAAAGAACAATGTGTCCAGCTGCACCCTACTCACACCACAAGGGTGTACGATTCAGTATGAGAACTATATAAAAGAACAAACCGCCGACACAGGAACCCAGTAGGTTTTTTTAAGAAGCAGGAAACACACATATATTCACATACATGCGTGATTCACTTTTGTTATCCTATTTGCATCACTTCCTCCCAGAAGCAGGCCATCTGAGAATGGCAGAGGATGTAGGAGAGCCCTGACACAGCACCTTTCCTCAAACAACACAAGAACTTTCTCTCTCAGCAGGAGCAATCTCACCACTATTGGCCCAGTGTCTCTATTCCTAACACTGCCTCTATTAATAACTTCTGATTGCAGAGCATTGATACTCTCACATTTCACTGTATTTTCTGCCCCCTGCCTCGCATTGATCCACAACTGGAACACAAACCACTGCAGAAGGAAATCGATACTCGCACAAAGGATGGGGGCTCCTACTGTCTCTCCTCCCACTGTCTCTCCTTTTCTGACATCATGGAGCTCCAGCTTTTTGCTTCTCTGGAGCCATGGCTGCTTGTGCCACACTAACATTTTTGGTTCCTTCTAGGCAGGTTTTCCAACAAGATGCACGCACTGGCCATTTAAAACAGCAATAATAACCCAGGCAGTTGTTTGGAGTGCCAAACCAGGGCAGCCTGCAGAGACAGAGTTGTCTCTGTGCTGGAGCAGACCTAACTAAGCGATCGTGATTTATTTGCACCAATTCGACACTTTGCAAGAAGCCACTGATTCATGGCTAGTAAAATCTCCCGGACAAATAAAGTAGCTCTGTTTGGGATGAATGGCACATGTTGTTCCTGTGTTACTCGTTGCTGAAGATGTGACTTTTCCCAGTAGTGGCAGATGTTGGCTAATCGGAAAGCATAGCCTTGTGGCAGGGCTCCCGAGGTAGTGTTTAGAAATGACTGTCATTGCTAACTATGATGGAAATATGCTGCAAATACTAAATTAATCATAGTTCTGACGATTCAACAAAATCGTCTTAAATACTAATAAAATAATAAATAATAATAAAAAAATAAATAAAAATATATATAAGATGAAAGATTAAAGAAAGATTAAAGAAAAAAGCAAAGAACATCTACCACATTTGACATGGTCTACCAAAATGTAAATGTCTACAAGACCAATGTTTGTGTACTTTAAAGCTTCTTGTCTGTGCACATCTGCTTGTTGTTGAACTTGCTGTTACAGTAAATGACAGGTGGGGCCACCTTGGATGAGTGTGTAGGTCTGACAGAGGCATACCACAGACATGATTAAAAAATGGCTTACAAAACATCAGTTAGGTTGCAGTGGTGAAATAAGTACCTGCTTGGCCTATGATGCAACATTAGGCCCATAGGGTCTTTCTAATCATTACTTTCAGAACTTGAAGCAAACAGGAACTAGGCATCGCATGTGGGAATGAAAAAGTCTTAGACTTTATGACAGGGTCTGTAAGACGCTTTTAATTTGAGCTATTTGAGGTTACTTTTGTTGGGGCAAATGTACAACCATCTTTAAGAACAAGACGTGTTTCTGTGATTCCCCTTTCTACAAGACTGATTGTGTTTCATTAATAGCCAAACTCCTAAGTGATAGTTCATCATAAATCTGAGATGAGCCCTTCACACATCAAACTAGCAAAGAACAGCATTGTGTGTGTATGCCCAAAGTAGGAAATAAAGAAGCCTTGTCCATTCCATATTGGACTTAATAAGTATGACCACGAGGGAACGAAGTCGCGCACTACGGCCTTTTGTGAGTCCCATACTTTCGTTGGAAGCCAGTGAATGACATTCCGACCACACTGCCCATCGTAGGTCGACTGGAATGCAGGGGAAACGCTGGGGCTCCGAGCTGTTGTGCAGAACTGCCGAGAACTCCACTCCATAGGGCAAAGCCCCAAGCAAGAGCGAAGCTCGACAAACACACACAGCACTCCACGCCAACCTGACCTCCGTCTCGCCAGGATTCGTCTCGCCGGGCTGTCCAGGGGGGCAGGAGGGTGCCGCAGGGGGCAGGAAGGCCATGCCCTGCTGCCTGGGGATGTTTAAGCAGTGCAGGAGCCATGGCATTTCTCACCCCCCTGCACCAAAAATGCTGATCTCTGCGGTTGCTGTCGTGTGGCTGTAGTGCCGCACGTGAATGTTAGCACTGCATTGTGTGAAGAATGGAAAAACAAAGATATTTAAGTAGGAGATAAGTGGGAGAGTGAGGCATGATCCAACAGAAAGATGCCAAACCGCCTTGATAACAGAATCATCACTTTATGTATTACAGTTATGTATTAAATTAACATTTTTAATGAACACTTATCAAACAATACTCATTATTTCAGAATGTGTCATAGTGATTCCCATAAAACACTTTAAAACAGGCCTCCGAGTATTTTAAAGCCTTGCTAATATGTTGGTAATTACAAAATTGCAACAGCACAGAAGTCCAATGGGAGGATGGCTTGACTTACAGAGCCGATTGATCACACTTATTGCTTGCAGTGGGACTGCCCACACCAGAGAGCACTTTACTAATTAAAGAGTCAAAGGTCACGGACCGGCCCTGTCTGTGTTCATTGAACAAAGCCAAGCCAAATTAGGCCAGCCTACAATTGGCCTGTGTGTGTGATGCCCTATCAGACCTGAGGAAACGGATGTAGGGTTGAATCTTGCTTCCATATGAAGAAGAGCCCAGTTCTTCACATGACAGAGACTCCAGGGTTGCTGAGTCCAGCGCTCCAGTGTTACAGATCCGACACTTAATCTAACTCACCCAGCAACACAACCACTTCCAACACAAGTTGGAGGGCAAGACCCTTTATTACCCTGGGCTTGTAGAACCAATCACAGGGCAAATGTGAATCCTTCAAAGAGCAATCAGGAAATGTGCAGGTTTCGATAAATCTCTGTGTTTAGCTAGAATGCAACCACATGTGCATCACAGCACCCTCCCAAACGCGGCCCACTTAAGAGTGACCTCTCATCATAGATGACTTCATCCCACCACAGTGTATTGACCTCACACCAAATACGCTGCCTGTTGCACACACTTTTCTACGTCTCGTCGTTTCCGAGGTCTCGTGTGATCCATCACTTCCAAACTTTAGCAGCCTGTTTACTTTGGGTTCTTTCATTCTTTGTTTCTGTTCTTTCACGATTCCATGGCTGCCAACATCAGTCAAAACGTTGCTCAAATGAGAATAGGGAGAAAAACAGGCTCGACAAATCTGACTCTCCAACAGAACTGAATTGCAGGGACAGCAAACACCAACATTTATTTTCCCGTCCTGTTTTTTTTTACTTTTTTCCAAGAGGCTCTGGTGGTGATGAGGACCCTACACAGATATGAAGGGAAATTCCTGTGCAGACTAGCAAATTAAAATAACTGTACTTTCAGGAAATGCAGTTCTTGACCTAGGCAATAAATATATAATAATGATGTTTAACACACAGCTGTGGAAGTGACATCATACAGTGCTTAGCAGAGAGACCACACAAACATTGCATTAACGAGTTGAAATACAGACACATCATGTTCTGTTCTGTCATACTTTGAATGCATAAACCCAAGTGATCCAACATTCTTCACACGATGCACAAAAACAAAACTGACCTTAGCATTTTATGGTAAACCACATCAGAGAACATTTCCTTAATATGGAAAAGTGGAACCATCCAGTGTTACTCCCACTAAGCCATTCCTGTTCCTGCACTTTAGATCAGTATTTTATTGTGATATGGAAGTTCTGCTGATGTCTGGCTGTCCTTCAACTAGCAGATAGCTTAATGAGCTTGGAGTTAAAGTGAAATTATAATGGCCTCTTGGCATGGAGTGTCCTGCCAAGAGTCGACACTGGGGTTAGGTTCCCAGGGTTGGACATATCACAGATCAACAGAGGACTCCCATCACGATGTAAGCAAAGTGGCTGTCATTGGGCTGAACCGATAGCACAGGACTTTGGAAGGGTTGCTGTTGTTTTTCGGAAATGTGAATAAGTGATAGGGTATTTGCTCTCTAACTGGGAGCTGATGGAGCGCTGCTTTGATTTTAAAGATATTTTATAGATATTAATCTGGTTCAGCCTATTAGTAACAGCCATAACAAATTGGTTTAGAAAACCAACCATGTGTTGTGAGATTTATAAAAACAATACAAACCTTAAAAGCAAAAAGAAGAGGATAATTCCACCTGTACACACACTTACGCTTCACAATATCTGTCTAAAATAGTTTTCTTGTATCTGTACAAACATTGGTACAATGCATCAAATCGAGTGTTAAAAAGATCATATTGTGAAATTATAAATAGTCAAGCTTCAGTTTTCGTGGCGAGAGTCCTGCCCTGATCTGTTGTGCGTGTTCTGCTCACGTATGTGCTCCTGTGAGGAACATGTCAGAGAACAGCAGCTGGATTAATGCCATGACTTTCAACTACTAAAAACACGCCATTCTTCTTTCTTTGAGGTCCCTATGTACACAAAGCTAAACCATATGCTCATAGGAAATCTATAGAAAGATAGACACACAGCATACTGTATACAGTACATATTAAAGGGTGAAGCAATGCATGACCTGTACTAATGGAAGGGAAATCAACTGTAGGGAACGTGGCATGTGAGAGGATAAAAGTGGTCATGAAACGAGGCTATGCTAGCTGGGTTTTTTTCTTGTTTGTAGCTTGAATCGAACGAACGTACTCATCCAAATCAGCAGCATGTGGAATCATTTTTTTATTGTTATGTAGCCAGAAAAATACATTAATGTTCATGAGAGCATCACAATAACGCTCCCAGAATTTGATGTTGTACAAAGTTCGCGTTAATGGAACATGTCTTCGAGGTCAGGTCCTGAACATGACATACGCTTGAAAGGAATTCACTTGAGAAAATCCCAGTGTACTAGTCAAGGCAGACAGATAATATACATGCTACAGTGTGCAGATAATATACACGATCATCCCAGTAAGATCATCTGCATTCGTGAGGGAAAAAAAAATGTAAAAATGTCAAATCAAAACCAAAAAAAAAAAGCTGCCTGATTTAGATTTTTTGATTTTCAGTCTCTGTAGCTCTCAGTCTTGTGCTGCCCCTGTCTGCTCTGCTCTGTTTACTAATCAAGGGCTTTGGTGATTAGCTGACGCTCTGAATCGCACGTGTGAGAAACAGCGAGTGCAGGACATGAACCCTCCAGACTGGAGAGCAGGACCATCCACAGCGCTCTGCCAAACCCTGAAGCTCCTCCTTCACTGTGAGGGACGCGTCCTCCTGGGCCCTGGAGCTGCGCCGGCTGACCACGACTCTCCTGTTTCACGACTCTCTCTACCTGTACCGCCTCCTCACTCCTCCCCCACCTACGCTCCTCTCTCTGCGGTGTACTGTTCCACGTTACCTTGGCAACGTGGTGGGTATGTTCTGCTCTCTATTCAGCCGGTGTTCTCTCGCCCTGGAGGGCAGACACTCACGGCTCATCGTCCTGTCAGCCACGCGGGGAAACACAAATGAGCATGCACGTGCGCACACACACACACACACACACACATGCACACACACATACATACATACATAAAAAACACACCAAGGGGATTGCCCTTGGGGGACTCCGTTTATTCTATGGAGTACCTAACACAAACTGCAGTAAAGGAAGATCTGGATTCAGGATCTCATATCCTAGGGGCAGAAGAGAAGGCCCCTTATTCATGTTCACATAGTTGCTGATCTATTTCATTGCCCAGCATGGGGGCAGGGGCATGTTTAAATAATATCTATGATGCCTTCTACAAGCTGCACCTAATTGTGAAGTCTGGTTGCCATGGGAACATATTAAAAAGCCAGGGATATGGTGACGGGAGAACCCCTCGCTGCCTGCTCTCTCCCAGAGGAGAGGACACACCGTGGCCGTTCATGCAAGATTTCGCCGGCGCGCAGTTTCTCCTTGACATCACCTCTGCTTCATGTTTTGCAGTATTACATCAGGATAACACTTAAAGGCTGAATTAACGAGGAAAGCAGAAACTAGGCGGCTGTGCGTCGCGTCGCTGGTGGCTTCGTCGAACTGACCCAGGCGACAAGGGATCTGGTGATTACATCTGAGGTTTGGCTCTCAGACGCGAACGGGGGAGGTGGATGGCTTAAGAGGCCGTAATTTGAGGGAAGGATATAAAGAGTGGGTACGATGGGGCGTGGCGGCGGAGCTGAGCGTGCTCCGGTGGGGCTGTGTGAGGTCACGCGTGAGCATGAGCAGTCAGACCAGAGACACATACGAGCTAAGAGGCCTGGACGTCTGAGAAATGTGTCTGCACGCTGTAGAATTCAAAGATTTATTCTGATTTATTATGTTCACTGTGATATTTTGATTTTAGTGCCATAATCCATTACCCACTAAAGGTTTTCTAATGGGAGTACAAAACAGAAACCAATACAATCAGTTTCACAAAAATTGTATCAGTGGTTAGGGCTACTGACTAACTATGGATAAAATGTAGAGCTTTTATCAGACATCCACAGGGCTGTAGCTTACTGGCTTTTATTTTGGCTTTTGTGCTCTGGACCAAGTGATAAGTAGGGAGGGGGGGGGGGAACTTGAATGAGAATTTTCACTGCATCTCTTAATAAAATGAAAATGTTAGTCCACTCACAGAACATAAAAAAGCAGCACAATCAAATTCCCTCATAGCAGCGCTTGGTGATTCCATCCTTCCAGTTGGCAGGAAACACGATGCACTTATCCCCCAGACCCCTGGCTGTGTTGCTGCCCAGTCTGGGCATTAACAATATCGCTGGTCTTCAGAGACTTGTGCAGATGCTATGAGTGCATGAATGTGCTAAGTTCAGGGGCCTGCAGGGCAAAAGCTGCAGCGCACCACCCAAACGCTGCACCACCCAAACGCTGCACCACCCAGGGGAGGAACAGAATCCTTCATCGGGAAGCCAGGGTTGCTACTCAGCCCTGAGAGACACATCCCAGCATGGCAGCCTGTGAGTTGACGGGGGAGGTGCAACGGAGGTTGTCACACACCCTGCGTCGAGAGTCTGCCACAGCCAATCAAAGGAGGCGTTGCCTTGTGGGTGATTTTAGCCTTGCATCTTCTGCCCGAGAAGAAGAGACAACTACATTTGATTTTACAGTGCATGGACGTGCTGACTAAGATGTTAAACAGATGAGCGAGAGGGCCGTGAAGCGGCAGTATCTTTTGTTCTTGGGGAAAATCAACAGTCAATTGCAGTAAGATATTTCACATTTTTGCCAGGTAAACCACACAGCTCCTTTGTCAGGGTACGTCACAGAATTAGAAATTAAGTGCTCTAAGTTGTAGCCACATGGCTGGGATCATAAAGAGGAATGCGGGGAGTTCTCAGCTGGTGTGGAGTGATCACGTTCTCATATGCACTGCCGTTTCTCAGATGCCAGAGTGAGTTTCCCTTCCACTCTAGGTAACTCTGAAGTGTTAATTGGGTAAAACACCTCATTTTATTCTTAGCTCCCCACACACACACATTTAGACGCTGTTTGAAGTTCCCCCCTCATTTGGTGTCTATATTGGGTTCTCGTGGTGTACAAAAGTTCGTCCAGTGACTTACAGGAACAGTTCCCTGAGCTGCTGAACGAATGAAAAGGCCACGCTTGGAAAAACTGCTTTGAAATGTTAAAGGTCGTCAAACATGCATATTCTTCATTAGCACATGCAGGAGAAATAGGATGGTGTGGAGCATGATCACTGGTGTTCTGATCTTCATGTATATATATACATATATATATATATATATATATACACACACACACACACACATACAGGAGGCTTTCGAGTGAAAAAGAGATATAAAGATAGCAGGTAATACCAAAGAAACGGCTTATCTTCTTCTGATGCTTCGCAAGAAACATTTTGCAGACGATATTTATATTAGTATAAATTTCACAATTTCATGAAATTTTAATTATTCTAAACCGCTCTAAACAATAGCACATGCATTTAATCAGAAAATTATTACATTTTTGTCTTTTTTTTTTACCTAATTCTGCCATAGATAAATCAGTTCTAAACATAATGTTGTCTTAGAGCTCCCATACGTGCCTCTGTCTTAGCATATGAGGTATCCCCAGGTGTGTAAGCCGAGTTTTACATATACACTCAATGACATTTATAAGGAACTCCTAAAGCAGAGGTTTGCCTTGGAAAAAAATACATGAAAGGATCCTATGTTTTAAACCTTTGGGACATTGGGACATCTATGGTACAATATCAGTACCTATATGGAGACTTCTGTGGTTTGGAAGTTGCTGAAGGAAAATTCCATGCCCCTTCCATACACTGACTCAAGGCAGGGCGTCTAACCAGGTACTGATTTAATGGTGTGTCACCACGGTGATTGTTAATGTCTGTGAGAGGCTTGTCTAGATGAGACACATCTAATCACAATATGGAGATTTGTCACTGAACACTTATGAGCAGCATTTGCGTGAGTATTTTAGATAAGCACGTAATTTTCCGGTTTTACAGAGAATAGAGCCTTTGCTCATTTGCGCTCTCTCTTGCTCTTTCTCACTCTCTCTCTCTCTCTTTCTCTGTCTCTTCCAGTCAGAACATCCATTACCATCCATAATGGTCAGAGAATTTATGCTAAAGGACCTTACTCAGTTTCTCTCTTTTTCCCTTCTCTCATTGCATTTTTCATTCTCTCTCTCTCTCTCCCTCCATCACCCTCTCTAGCTCATAGCTGAGGCGTGGGAGCAGGCAGATGTGTCTGTAATGCTTCAGGAGAAACAGCAATTATACAAGTAGTTGCTGACACATTAGCCATCACCTTTCCCTCACTGTTAGCTGTGCACACAGGAGATTAAGAGAGGGTCTGATGCACCCAGACCAAGTTCCATCACTCTTCAGTTGGCATTCACACCAACATACACACTGTGGAGAGTGACCACCTTCCCCCAGGATCTGTCCAAGATCTTGACCTTTACAAAAAGGTGCATTTGAGAACACAGTTCACCGATATCCTCTCAACCTGTTTATCTACATATAAAATTTAAATGCAAAATTAGGAAACTTTCCAAAGACAGACGGAGAAAATCTTAGCGAAGATATTTCTTTCCTTTTTTAAGAATCAATAAATCTCTTAAATTTATTGAAATTCAATTAAAATAATCTATTCTAAAAAGTTTTTAAGAACATAAAAATGATCCGTAATGTTTAGTACACAATATTTTGCTCCAATTTGCTGGCCAACAGCTGACAGTATTTGCTGGCCAACAGCTCTACAATTTTGAAGCATTAATGAGCTAAACCTTTTTTAAGCTTTATCTGTTATACACACACTGAGGGCACTGAGGAATGCGTTTAACAGAGACTGAAGCATTAAGTGCTGCTTGGTGCCGGGCTGCAAGGGTGTGGCACATGTCTTTGCTTTGGCGAGAGACCTCGGGTCAGGATCTAATAATATGCTGACCAGATCCTTCAGCTGGCAGCAGCCGCCATGACCCAGACTCCCCTTCTTCAAAGACTCCAGGGTTCAGGACAACTGTGCGCATTCCAGGAGTGGAACTGCGGATGGTGGGGGGAAGGGGGGGCACTGCATCAACACTTTTAATCCGTCAGCGTCTGCTGGGACCGCACAAGGGGATTCCAAAAAGCGGCACCGAAGTCCCGCCAAGCTGAGTGCGTGGAAACGCCTGGTTTGCAGAGCCCAGTTGGAAAAACCTTCAACCCAAGCCTGACAACGAATGCTGTATTCCAATGTGCTGCAGTGTGAGGACGGAGGGATAAGAAATGGGTGATCATAAGAAAGGCTTGAATGTAGAAGTACTAATCAGATATGGCTCTGCTAGCACATGGCGGCTTCGTGTCCTTGTGTCTCGGGGTTGACGGTAAAAACGTTACGGCTCATTCTAAGCGGGCCTCCATTGACTGATTTTTTTTCTCACGGATCATTTTACACATGTTAAAGAGGCACTGAGGCAGTGCCATGAAGAACCACGAAAGACACCATGAGTCAGCTTCATATCGTCTGTCAAAACATGCCACGGTGCTAAGCATATCATTTTTCAAAGTCAAGTACAGAACATTTCTTACCAAATGTCAAAAGGACACAGTAGAGCTTCAACCAAAGGTGAACTCCCTGACGTAGCCAGGAAAACAAAAGAAGTCAACGGTATGGCAGAAAAGAAGCATTCTGCCAGTGAAAAACTTCAAAATGTAGAGCCCATGCATACATTCTAATGACAATGGCAGGGACACCAACTCTAACCATGTCCTAAGCATTCCTAACCATGTCATTAGAGGTCAGATCATCGGAGCCTGACATGATAAGAACAATGTGCTGATGAGGCTTGCTGGAGACGCAGTTTGATCTGCTGGAGTCCCTGCCAGTCGTGCCGGGGGGCGATGAGCTTGTGTGAGAGTGTGTGTGAGGGAAGTTCTCAGTGTGAGTTCTTCTACAAACCTACACACATCAACTCTGTTTGCCAGTGAAGAGATGCACATTCTCCGTCTCAGGAAATGTGCTAATGCTTTGCTTATGATGTCAGCCATCCAAGGGTATCAAGAGCCGCAAAACCCTGTGGACAGCTTCAAACTCATGTCAGTGTGCGAATAAATGCACCAGAAAAACGCTATGTGCTTAAGGCAAGGCAAAGTACAAGGATGAACTTTGTTCAAACTGAAGACGCAAATTAACTCGTATTACGCAATTGCTGGAACTAGGCCCTTACTGCAGAATTGTTATTGCCCAAGATTACAGAGGACTTGAATCCACATGATGTTGAAAGAACTTCACCTGTTCAACTATATGTGATCAGTGTTGCATCCAACCAGGAAATGGGGACTGTGTTTCTGGCCCACTGCAGAGGGGCATGTCTGGGACCAGCATGCTTGACTACTGTTGCGGGAAGGAAATAGATGCCATAGCATTTCCTGCTTCAGAGGGTTCCATGTGGGTGCATGCTACTGAACACTCGCACACAAGCATCTGTAATCTGAGCCTGCTCTGCTGAGCCTACCGGTCACCACATAGAACATATATAGCCTTCGTGAACTCTGCAAGCACGTTTTCATCTTGCAAGGTTAATCATTTTACATGCAGTATATTAAAAAAGTGTAATCCAGTGGATTCCAGTGGATCCCATTCATTTGACCACACTGCATCTTAAACGGTGGTTGCTGAGGTGTGCATATAACTCCACTGGAGCAAGCGAGACAAAACCCCTACACTCCACTGTGCTTTGCATGAAAATCAGACATAAAACGTTTGTTGAACTTTTCTCGAGGTTATAAAATGGAGTTCTTGGCCCGCATCAAATGACTCTGATCAAAAGGGGGTTTGTAGGTTAGGAGGGGAAGGACAAAGCTCATTAGTGTAACAACAACAACATAGTACACACACACACACACACATCCCCCAAACAAAGACTAACATTGTCTGTGGAGGCAACCTCAATGAAATGTGCTCTACAAAGGGGTCAGAGAATAAACTGTTGACACAAAGTAGAACAACAGACAAAGTGAAATCGTTCAAATGTAATTACAGTTGAACAGAGGCTGAATTTACTTAGGAAATGTAAAAAGAATCTAAACTAAATCTTTAAAATTGGTTACATGAGGTTAAATTCTGAAGATATATGCTAATAAAACTTTTTAAATGTTATTTTAACATCAATAACAAAACATATAGACAGCATATTACAGCAAGTTAGACAGCATAAAACAAAATTTAGGTTTCGTAAAACTACACAAAACTTTAAATCTTTACAAACCTTTTGGGCAATGTTACACAATGTTTTTGTGAATGTCCAACCTTCATTAATAATGAATAATGCTAAATAACACACTCCCAGTGTAGTAGTATTACACACTCCCAGTGTAGTACCTTTAACACAGACCCAGTGTAGTAGCATTAATACAGTCCCAGTGTAGTAGTATTACACACTCCCAGTGTAGTAGCTTTAACACAGACCCAGTGTAGTAGCAATAAAGTTGAGGTTATGCAACACACTGAAGATGTACAATATTCAGTAGTAACATAGAATTAGAACAGGGCCTTGGAGCTATATTCGATTTTCTTTTTCTTATTTGGTACTTATAACAATACTAGCATATCTATTCATAAGTATTCATTTAATATTGCAAGTTCTTAGAATACCTCAAGCTGTCAGAAAAAATGCATTTAAGATAATACATATTTTGAACTAAGGACTAATATAGGCAGGGTGCAAGGTGTAACAAGTGGCGACCAAAAAGTGGTGACTATGTTTCTTATTTTTTGGAAATATGTAGAGATCTTACAACTCAGTGCACTCGTCCCACATACAGAACCATTTATCTGCCCAAACATTCACTCTTCCAGAGTGGAAAGGTCTGTGGTGCCGTTTAGCTGCAGATGAAGTGAAGCCCGATATGAGATGCCGCATCGGTGTCATACGTGTGAAACAACCCCCGCGCAGGCGCTGGGAGCGGGACTCAGTGACTCACTGGAGACGGTTCTGACGGAGAGACACAAGTGTCAGAACTGAGCCCTCACAGACGCTGTGATCCAGAGCCTCGGGTCTATTTTCTGCCTGTCTTACGGATGCCAGGCACATGTTAGCAACACTCTCCTCACGACTCGTCTTGTGTGTTTTGCAGGATGGTTGGATTAAAGCATCTTTGGTTCGACAACTTAGGACTCAACCTGTCCCGATAAGGGCTCGCGCCTTTTACTAGACTATGTCCTTGGATGGTCTGGGAGATATTCCCTAAGAGCCTTGTTTCATTTGAGGTGAATTCTTTCTTTGTCTTCCTTTTCCTGCAGCTCTTGCTTCTTATGGCGTAATTAAACATCTATGCATGGATGCCTTTAGCGAGCAAATCTAAATTCCTTTTGTTCTCTAAATCTGGCCACAAATCTGCTTACCCTCCCCAGCAAGATCCATCTTAATCTTATTTTCACTAACACGATCTCTCCACGCTTCTGGAACCCCAGAGTCCTCAAAAAGACATATGATGAGACTTGTTCAGCGATTCTTCCCAGAAGCCACAGTGGAACAAGTCCAAAACATGTGCACACTTACAGTTGTTTATCTCTTCACCTGATCATGCTCAGCTGTCCCATCCAGAGAGCCATGGTCACTGAACACGCTGCCTTCAGACTTTGCATTGCAATCTGTTATTGCAGCTGGATGGCCGAGTGGGACATAATGAAAGTCACGTCAGCTGGGTGTGTAGCGGCCACGATATTGACTCGGCGCCATCCAAAACAACACAAAAACATCATGAACTGGCCCATCTGGCGGAGGATGAGTGCCTAGCTGAACCCCACCCTAGCAGACCAGCGCAACACCACCCATGAATTCCTGACGTTTTGCCTGGCAGTGAATCAACAGGAACCTTCTGGCAAGGATTGGGAAGGCGTGAATGAGGTGTTTAAAAAACACATGGCTCTCCTTATGAAGGAGCTAATCCAGAGAGGCATCTCATTGTGAGATTTATTCTGGATGATGACTGTGCTTCTGAAACAGATGGCTTCTAAGGTGCGAAAAAAGACACGGAAAGAAAGATAACACCACAGGAAAAGAGAATTAGACAATCACAAGAACCACAAGGGGATCCTCTAAACTTAATCAGTGTTAACAGACAATGACAAGGGACCAGTATGAACCCAAAAGGTTTTACGGTCAGAGAAGCAGAAGAACAGTAAATCAAATCTAAGGAGAGGAAGAAAGTGGGTAAAACGCTAAGAAAACAGCCACGAAAGGAGATGGACAACCTTTGATATTCATGGCTTCGCATCAAAGTGTGAAGCACAGTAGCTACATGAAGCCACTGGACCCAAGATGTAGCATTCCAGTTCAAACATATACACACTACAAAGTACAAGAAGTTCCACTGTTCTTTATGTGCTGGATTGTTGAATCCCTTTCATGCCTCCTAGGCTGGCCAGTGAGAGGGGAACCGCCGAGTCCTCTCAGACGAAGTGTAAGAAACTAGCTGAATAAGTGGCTGAGCTTTTGATTCCACCACATCAAGCGCAGGGGTCTGCAATTATGCAGACGTGCCCACACGACACTCAGCCTCTGCTGAAAGGCTCTGCAGACGTCGAGAGTGATCTCTGCATTCAAGCGCTTGAGTCCATGAGGGTCAGATCTGCAGCTTGGTCAACCCCCACATGAGAAGTAAGCATAGTACCAGTAGTAACTGTAGAAACAACAGTAAGTGTAGTAACAGCAGTAAAAAGTCCAGGAATGTACAGGATGCACATGAGATGTGGAAGTTGTGTCTTTTGGGGACAAGGGTGTTTGTTTTCTGTTTGATTTTTGATTTACCTTTCTCATAAGAAAACGGTAGGTGTTGAAACGTCTGAAAAGAACATACATGAGTTTCCAACCACATTTAACAAAGCTTGCCAGCAATGATTTGAGGACAGATCAGATTACTATCAATGTGAATGAATGAAACCTCCACAGTGAGTGTTCCACATGCCCTATCAGGTAACCTAATATGATCCAGGTTAGTTTCAGGCTAAATGTAGTGTGGCTTTTCCCTCTTTGGACTCATCAAACATCTTTTTCAGAACATCAAAGACTACACATTCTTTTAGAGGAATAGCACCTGCACCGATGAATCAGTTGAAGCGGGCGTCAGTATGGGATTACTAAGATCAAGGGCAAGTTAGCTTTGGTGTTAAATGACATGTAAAGCAACATTGCCAATGTATTTATGCTGACGTGTTACAGACTTTAACACCGTTCATTAACGAAATTATTTTAGATTGCTAACAAGGCTATGCAGGTTTGCCCTAAAATCTTACATTCCTGGTTTCATTTAATGTGTTATAGGGATTTCTTAATGCTACATCTTTGATCTGAGATTTTTTATTTGTAGTGTACAGAACTGATTGATCAACTAAGAAAAGAAAGACGAAGAAAGCACGGAGGACATAAGCTACAGCAACTGGAGATAGCGGTGGACATCATCAACATCATTAACACAATAGCCAGCGGTGAGAATACTGAGACATATAACCGTATGCCTTGTCATTCTTCTCTATGCCTTTCAGAGAGTTGCATATCCGCATGTCCATGAATGAACTCATGCTGCCTCCAAGCACCCTGGTCATCAGTCGTTCAACTGCATTAGTGGTTGTTGGGTAGGCGCTGGTCTCCCTCGCCACTCTGGCAAGGCAGCGACTTGTAAACCTGAATTTGCAGCAATTGTGTGAAGAGCAAATCAAAGTGGGCACAAAAAGAGTGGTTTACTCAGCCTCTTAGGCTGGGAGCAAGGGTTAATGGTGCCCACAAGGAGGCAGGGGGCAAAGTGCGTGGCTTTCGGTTGGTTAGAGAACTCAGTGTCATCTGGATTATCAACGAGGTCATCTTCTGGCAGTCATAGTGACTCAGGCTGGCTGGCTAACAGGATGTGAAACAAGGGGACAGTGCGTCTTTGTCTCTATTTTGTGAACACATGTCTTGGAGTGACTCGTTTGAACACACTAGCAAAATGAATAAAGGTTTGCTGGAGGTGTAAAGCACGGCTGAGAACCTGGTCCACCGAACAAAGATAGCTCCTGGGGATAAGCCACTGGGGAAAATGGGGTTGATTCTGAGCATTTTCCAAGAGCTCCACCCCAAAGTGTCAAAGTGCCCATAACAGGCTTAGCAAATTCTCAAAACATCGACAGATCAGTTCCATTAAAACCTCATGTGACTCATGGAAAACAACAGGAGTTATATTCTTAGTTTCATGTCTTTTTGTGTATGTTCGTGTATTGCACGTAAAGCTGTTGCACCAGTTCATTAACTGTTGCTACAGTGTAAGATTGTTTTAACAGCAACAAAAGGATAAAGGGAAAAAAAAGAAAAACAAAAGGCCTTCTGGGCAAGCATGTGCATGAACCGCGATTCGTCCCCAAATCCATCAGTGATAGTCTCTACCTTGACAAGAGCTCTATAGACCTACATGATTTCTCCATCAAAGACGTCTTACTTGTCTGCGGAGGACAGCAAGCTTATCCACGCACCCCCACAATTCCAGTGGATATGTAAACACTCGTTTGCCAACACCGTCGCTGATTTTCACTGTAACGGCTTGCTTATAAGAGGAGGTGCGTAAACACCTCCTCCCCTGGCCCCCGGCTGACAAGACAATGATCCTGGCTTGTGTAAAGTAACATGCTTGGCGGTTTGAATAAAGTTTGAGCAAGACCTAAGGATAAAAGAGAGCTCACCAACATGGAGCAAAACAGGCTTGTTTAAGACAAAAAAATCAGCCTGCCTAATCACTCCACTCAGAAACTGAGGAAAGGCTTGTGCAGCTACCTTCCTCCTTCTTGCCTGAACTGGCTCGACTAGCAAGCAGGAAGCACTGTGGCTTCATCTTCTTTTGCCCGGACATCTCTTGACACAATGTGGTAATGTGGTCATTTTATTTTTTCTATTGCAATATTGGTTTATACCACGATATGGGATTAGGATGTATACTCTTGCACTATAGTGCTCTTAAAAACCTGCTTACTCCCTCAAGTATACCAGAAAGTCATACCACCATGAAGTCATACCACAAGCTTCAGATTGCAGGTGGACTACAGTGATCTATGTGCAGTATCTTCTGTGGAAGTCCAGCTAAGGCCTGCCCAGCACACAGGAAGGGTTTTTGGAGTATCAGTGACCCTCAGACCCTATACTGAGTATATTTACACAAGAATATTTGAGATGACTTAAAGATATGAGGCGGTACTGTGCGTAGAAAGTCCAAAAAGGTTAAATTTTAATCTAGTATTTCCAGACACTCAGAAACCTGTTTGAACTCAGAAAGCACCAATAAAATATTATTAACATTTATGCAAAATGTACACTCGCTAAATTGATCGCTTTGGTAAAGAGTTATTCAAAGACTTCCATTCTAGACATTTACAATAGATCTTCTTTCAAGTGTCTGATTGAGCCCTGCAAAGACGTGTGGACTGAAACGACTCGCCTGATGCTGAAGTTAAAATCTGCCCAGACACATTTAAACACAGGAGCTTTAGTTACACGTCTGCTCTGCCTACTGCTTCAACATTTTCCTCAAAATCCTTAAACCTACAAGTAGCACTGGATCTTTCGATCAGTATGCATTTTTCAAGAGAATAAAAGCGGGAGCTCTTCGACTCCTACACAGTCACGCACTCCACCAACACAGCCAGACGAACTCCACGAGCAGTAGCGCTTCATGGCGCATCAGCTTCTGGCTGAGCAGAAATAGACGTCTGGAGGTCTCTTGCCTATGCAGGTGCCGAAGTCTAGCCCACCCTGCCCATGAGCGGCCAGGTTATTTATTCAGTGGACCCCAGAGCTTTTTGCTCACTGCTTTCCCCACACTTTGCATGGTTCTGCACACAGATTGGACGTGACAGCTGAGACAGAGTTATTATTCCACACATTATCAGTGCAGTCACACTGCTGACTGGGAGCTTTTACATCTTGCTGTCGGCTCAGAGGGCGAGAGTGAGAAACAGACAGAGAGGGAGAGAGACAGAGAGTGAGAAACAGACAGAGAGGGAGAGAGACAGAGAGTGAGAAAGAGAGGTGCTGCCATGCCATATGTCAATATAGCAATAATCACAACTGATTGTCTTTAAAATTCTCTATTAGGATTATGCCAAAACTGTCTAGAACAAGCCAGTGGGACAGACCCATTCAACAGCATCAACAAGGTAGCTAACCCATGTGAATCTCTAGCTTGAGATAACAGCCAAACAGTGAAATACGTTTCCAATAATCCAAGTGAATGGTGCTGTACCAAATAACCAGGCCAGTGTTGAGCTCTTCCTGCAGGTCTGTGTAGCAGGTTTATGTGCACGTCCACAGGGGTTTTTGCGTCAGACAGACAGGAGCAGACATGCTTGGATGACTCTTTGTTTCCCCTTGATTCTGGGAAATCTGTTAATTGTTTAGACAGTACAACATTAAACTCTTTACCTCACAGCCATTGCACTGACCTCTGGCACCTAGAAACCTCTTACAATCACTTACCGGTACATGACTGCATGAGGACTACGACTTCTCAAAGTCCCTTTGTTATACGGCTCATCCAAACCAGACAGACAGGCGCGATGAATCAGGAGATTTTATTACTGAACTTGTTGTTGGTCATGGTTCAGAAGGAGAGGTTACGGAGAGAAAACTTACCTCATACAGCACCAAGCAGAGGATATTCTAGCTTGACCTACCCTCTTAAGCCACAGCTCACTGGAACCAGACTGAGAAATGAAACAATTACAGTTTAAGACTTTAATCTGGCAACTTTCACTTATTTTAGTTTTTAGTTCAGTTTGATCATAAACATAATAGAGCTCTTGACATATTTTGTTCACCCACACTGAGCTAAAGGCCGATACGGGTCCGGTCCATCCAGACGCAGCTGTCATGGCGTCGGCTCTGGGAACGTCCTCAGCTAGCGCTATTTTTAAAGCCCGGGCCATGGTCTCCGCTTCACTCCCGTGACCTTGCGTGGCATTTAGTAACGCATGTTGCTCCGTGACCCCAGGGTTAGCTCAGTGTTTATGAAAGGTTTCTGGGTGCTCCTTGGATGTGGCTGTGGTAGCCAGCCACTCCCGTCATCACAGGGACAGCTGCCAGTGAGTACCACCAGCAAGGAGTGAGATGTGATCTGAGTTAGGGACTCGCCGTCCTCCTGAGAGCCTCCCCAGCCAGAGTACAACCCAGGGAAAGGGGCTTGGGTCGACACCGGTTTTCACACATCACAGACTGTGTCGCAATAACTTGCTATTTGTCAGCAGAGGTTATGGAAATTAAACCAGATCTCAATATATCACCACTATATATACCCCAGTCTTCTTCCTACACAAATACCGTGGCAGAATGCTACATCTTCCTGACAGTGCTACAGTTCTGGAGAGCGTTTTCTACATGGGTAAATGTCTCATTATCAGTCCTACACATGCATGTGGGACTCGTCCAGTTGATGTGACCCGTAAGAAAAGTATTTCTATACACATTATAAATTTCTATACGACACATTATAAATTGCTGCTTTGATTTTTTATTTAGCTTAAAACGGCCTGTGTGTTAATTAGCATATTTAATCCATGTTTGATTTTTTTATACGAGGTAATGATAGTCTTACTGGGTAGTCGCGTCATACCTATAGTTTGCTTTAATGGGGCACAACAGTGACAAACTGGTAAGTCATACACTCACTGGTTCATTCTGGTCATTTTCCTGCATTTGTAAATTCTCACTAATTTTGTAAGACAACTGCTTGACAATTACATAGACATGACAACATTATTCAAGTCAAGTTTAGTGGTAGATCGGAACAATGCAAACGTTCTGTGATCTGCGAATCATCTGAGCGGACAGCAAGTCTGATCTGCTCTCTGTGGCGCTGGATGGCAGTGCTGGCTGGAGGCAGCCTGGCTTGACCAGGATGGTCATTGACATGCTGGAGGGGCCCTCGGCAGCTAACAGGGGTGTGATGCTGCTGCCAGTCGATACACTGTGTCCTGTCATTAATTTGAAGTTGGAGATAATCAATATAACCGAGTTGTATTGTTCTGTATCGCTGTACATGTGGGAAAAGTGAAATCGGCACATTTTTAAAACGCTAGATATATGTAAATTGATGATTAATGTTACCCAGTTTTATGTCGTTTGCGCTGTTCAGTTTACTTTGCTTTGACATTATTTATCTATGACTGAAGTAAGCATGCTGTCTAAGTATAAACAGCAGTATGATCCTAACTGCTCTGGTGGGAGTGAAGGGGGATGCTGATAAAGTTTTATTTTGAAATATAATCCTACAGCATCTTATTCTAAGTGATGCCTCTTTCGTGTGGGATCTATTTAATCTCATTGACAGAATGGGGGGGGGTTGACTGCACAGAGAATAGCACTTTGTGCATGTCTGGAGTCAGGTGGCTTCTTACAGATGAAATGGTCATTACATTGCCATGGAAACCTTCACGGGCACCTGACAGCAAACATTTAAGTGAACAGTCACGTAGCTGGCCTCACTTCCTGTGGTGTGGGGGAGGGGCGGGAGCAGGGCAGTTGATGGATGGAATTTTTAAACTCTTGAGACACATTTGATGATGCTGGGTCTCACAAGGTTACTGCTCACTTAGAGATGGAGAGCAAACAATATAAAACACTTTCATTTTGCCATTAATGAATAAAAAGACTTGACTTTCAGATAATATTCATGTCTAATTCATGTATTGTCAGGTGAGTAATAAGTAATAATATCCGCCACAAAGAAAGTGCACAAAACCTTCCTCTATTTCCTATATTAGTACTGTAGATCAGGACCTTATCTCTAATACTGCAGAACAGGACTCTGTCTCCAGTACTGTAGAACAGGACCCTGTCTCCAATACTGTAGAACAGGACCCTGTCTCCAATACTGTAGAACAGGACCATGTCTCCAATGCTGTAGAACAGGACCCTGTCTCCAGTTGTTGCAAATCAGAGACCTTTAAATTCTCATCTTCAGTGCCGTCTCTTAAACTGAGGTATAATTGAGGTTAATCTAGGAGCAGGATACAAACGGTTTGCAGCTTTCTAATATTAGCACGACGTGGCTCTCTGGCTCTGTAAACACTTGTGCTTGTGTATACAGCCTGGTGTCCAGCTGAATTCTGCCATTACAGAACATGTTACAGTCAGTAGTGATTACAGTGCAGAGCTGTGGAGTTGTGGCCTCGGGGCAGAAGACCAGGGACCCCTTCACACCAGCTCAGGAACAGCGCTGAACTTTTACAGCAGGTGCCCTCCGGCACGACCTCCGCTGACCTTCTCCTGCGGCATGTAATCAGCTCCTTTATTCCTGGAGAACCCAGAACCAGCGGACGACATACAACACGATGAGCTAATGTTAATGAACTACACACGGGATGCCATGCAAGGTCCTAACACAAGACAAGACTTGAACACCTTGAACATGGCAAACACATTGACTCACAGAGGAGCTAATAAGCTAATTAAATGACATGTCTAGGGGCTGAGGAGCTGGCTTTGCCGTTCCTTTGCAAATGGCCTATCGTAGCAGCTTTTCAGCAGCTCACTCTGCCTGTTTAATGTCTCACGTTAGAGAGTGTGAGCCAGAGGAGTCTGAACTATACCACTGACTTCACTGCTCTGAATGGCGGGAGACCTCCACATGTACCAACACTGTAAGGCTTGTCAGTGATATTACCATTGTGATAAATATACCAGTGTGCTAAATAATATGCTGAACCATAACCAACAACACTTCAGGACACCATAACTGAGCAGCTCTCTAGGAAAAGGCTCTATGGGTGAGCGTGCAGTTGCTTCCCCCATTTTACACAAGCATGCAATCTTACGCATTCGTACACCACGCATTTGGACAGACTTCCTGTACACGCATGAGGTCATGCTGTTACACCCAAACAAAAAAAAATGGCTGTTAAAAGAAAATAATTCACTATTTTGAATTACAAACCATGTGCCTTCTCTGCATTTCCCCAGCAATCAGGCCACTCTGCGCATCGGCCAGGGAGGGGAGCGATCGGCCGGGTGTGCGGAGACACCCCCCCCCCCCCCCCTCGGGCGCAGGGGCACAGGTAGTGGCAGTGTTTCCCAGGGCCCTGTGCCTCCTCGGCTCTGCCACAAAAGGGCCTTTCACGGCGCGGAGGGGCGGTGCGGGGGCCAGCTGGAATGCGAGAGACTGACCTTTAACGCGAAGAACCTGAGCGGCACACAGCTGCGGAGGGAAGTGTCAACGCTGCCAAGCCCTAATGAGCGCGGCCCTGATTTAGGCCGTGCCAGCGCCGTGTGACAGCGCGCCTTAATGAACCCAGCGGCACGCGCACGTCTCAGAGGATGCCCGCCGTCCACAGAGGAGAGAGAGGAAAAAACGCACAGCCAAGCTCATGTTTGGCAAAACTCGCCATTTAGTGGTGGTGAAAGGAGACGGATTGATCGTGGCCAAAGCACCATCTATAATGCTCTCTTTCGTCATGGCAGGGACACAGCTGGTGGGCCGTGCAGACACCTGTGGAAGCTCTGGACTGTGATGGAACACCTGCAGAAAGCAGGAGACCCTTTCACCCGCCTGCTACACACATCACTCCAGCTAGGCCAGAGGAGCACAGGAATGCAGAAGAGTTTACTGTTGATCGTTGCCAGATCAGACTATGAAGACCCAGCGACTGTTCAGGGACTGCTAAACTGTGGCTTCTTCAGGCAGCTGAAAATACTATTGAGTCATTGTTCTAATATGCTAAATATGTGCTAAATATATTAGAATACTGACATTTAGCCAAAAATGTATCTTCTTAAAGAATTCTCTTTTAAACAAGGATGTCTTGTTTAAAAGAATTTTGAAACATAAACAGTTTTATTGAAGGAAATGATTTTTTTTTCTTCTCTGTGTATTTTCAAATTTTACATAAATGTACACAAATAAAGCTTTGATCTGTTCTAAATTACATTTAGATCTTTTAAAAGAGATCTTCAAAATGTTCTCTGCACAAACGCAAGTAGTAATACAGCAATTTTTAGGTTTTGGATAGTTGCAATTAGCTAAAAAACAACACTTCTAATTTGTTCAACACACTGTAAAACAAATGGACAAAACCAAGTCTGTCCAAAGACATTTCGGGAGAAGTAACTAGCAAGCAGACATAACACCAACTTCAAAGAGCTACACCACTGGCAACACCAGGCCCCACGCTGTGCGGCTGCAGACCACAAGCTGCTAGTCCTGCAGCTCCTCCAGTGCCTTAGCACAGCTTACAAAATCACACGTTAGCCTGGCTGTCCGTTTTCATGCAGAACAGCTCAACAGAATGGGAGGGGCTACTTCTCAGAAAACTCAAGTTATCCAACAACAGAAAATCTGTTTTATTCTCAGTGCCCTTGAGTGAGCACTGAGCCTGTTTGTTAAGTCAACGTGCTGTAATGTAGCTGGTTCAGGCTGTGCAAGGCCACACCTGAACATCTGCACACCGATGGCTGAACTCCTGAACATCTGCACACCCATGGGTTTGTGTGCTTCACACTGACTCAGTCCCAGTGTGTCTCCACACACACAAGTTCAGCTGTTTCACGTCAGATTGAAGGGAAGGTTGTGCTGGTGATGATTCATACTTGACAACACATAAGCAGCTTTAAATTAAACCAAAGCGTCTTCAATGGAAATATATAAAAGCATCATGAGAAGGTAGAGATGGTCGTGATGAAAGAGAGTTTTGAAGATGGAACATGCAGTCTATCAAGAAGACAACTGGTGAATAACTCTCCATAGCCGGCTCCTGGTGTAAGAGTCTGCTACTGCATGAGTCTGCGGATGTGAGAGTCTGTTGGTGTGTGAGTCTGCTGGTGTGTGAGTCTGCTTGTGTGAGTCTGTTGGTGTGTGAGTCTGCTGGTGTGTGAGTCTGCTGGTGTGTGAGTCTGTTGGTGTGTGAGTCTGCTTGTGTGAGTCTGTTGGTGTGTGAGTCTGTTGGTGTGTGAGTCTGCTGGTGTGTGAGTCTGTTGGTGTGTGAGTCTGCTAGTGTGAGAGTCTGCTACTGCATGAGTCTGCGGATGTGAGAGTCTGTTGGTGTGTGAGTCTGCTGGTGTGTGAGTCTGCTTGTGTGAGTCTGTTGGTGTGTGAGTCTGTTGGTGTGTGAGTCTGCTGGTGTGTGAATCTGCTGGTGTGAGAGTCTGCTACTGCGTGAGTCTGCGGATGTGAGAGTCTGTTGGTGTGTGAGTCTGCTGGTGTGTGAGTCTGTTGGTGTGTGAGTCTGCTGGTGTGTGAATCTGCTGGTGTGAGAGTCTGCTACTGCGTGAGTCTGCGGATGTGAGAGTCTGTTGGTGTGTGAGTCTGCTGGTGTGTGAGTCTGTTGGTGTGTGAGTCTGTTGGTGTGTGAGTCTGCTGGTGTGTGAGTCTGTTGGTGTGTGAGTCTGCTGGTGTGAGAGTCTGCTACTGCGTGAGTCTGCGGATGTGAGAGTCAGTTGGTGTGTGAGTCTGCTGGTGTGTGAGTCTGCTGGTGTGTGAGTCTGTTGGTGTGTGAGTCTGCTGGTGTGTGAGTCTGCTGTTGTGTGTTGCATCATCAGGCCTAGAACCACATAAGTGAAAATGTAACCTGGGAACAGAACAGAACTTACTGTGTCCCCAACAAAACTCGACGTGTTCCATAACTACAGAATCATGGGGGAGTCTGTGCTTTTCCAAGCACTATGTATGACTTAAACAGGAGCAAGAGAGGCACTGTTCATGTTCAACACTTAAAAGATTAACTCTCCCAAACAGGCTCACATGATTGATGATGAACTGAAACCAAAACTGCATGACATCATTTTCTAATGCATATGCAGACCGGTAGCCATTCGGTTATTTATTTATTTATTATTGCCAATCTTACCATTCTCACTGAAAGTTGCTTTTAAAACCTATAGCATTTTTTTTTACATTTACATTTACATTAAAAACCACTTCAGGGACATGCAGTGTCTGTGCCAAATCATACTTCCCACAGGCATGTCTCACAAATCATGCCAGCAAGGCAGTCCAATCACTAACCTCTATGGACTAGTCAGTTAATTTACCAAGTAAACGGGGTGCCAGCGGCACAATGGCTGCCGTGAAGCAGAAAGCTTACAGCGGCTCCATCAAAGCCCTCCATCAGAGTATCTCTATATCTGAATTATCCATTGTGCTGTTAGTGTGAAAAGATTGTATCCTCATGGCTACACAATTGGTTATGGCTTAACTCTTTAAGGAAATAGCCTTTTCTGTTCATCTCATTCAGCTGGTCTGCTCTTCACCTCACATCTCACCCTTCTGCCAACAACGAACGGCAGTTCTAAGCCTTGAAGCTCTTGGTCAGGTTGCATGTGGAAAGGTGGTAATTCATGATTAAGATGATCATTCTGGTCCGTGTTACAAGGACAGGAATGAATTCTGGCACACCACGTGCAGCTTTAATAATGGAACTTGTGGCCTCGCACCCACAGATTGGCAGATGCAGGTGAATACAGTGACCTGCACCTCAAGCAACCTGACCATGGATTACAGTTTTATTATAAGCGCCCAGGCAGCTCGGCCTGCGTCACACACAAGCCAAAGTCAGGCACTGCCATGGTTCCTATGCAGCACGGGTGCCTGGCTGTGGGACCAGAGAGACCTTCCAGCTCTGCGGGTTCCCTGGAAGCCCAGCCCTCTGGCCCACACACTGACAGAGCCCAGCTTGGCATGGCGCTCTTGGACTGTAGCATACAAACCACAAGCTCTGCAGATTTTCTTTCTCCAACAGGTTCCCACATGACTTGGTGTACTGCGCCTGGATGGGCTAATTAAATATCATTAAAGCCAAATGGATCAGAGTCGAAGAATGAACGCGTGGCTGTACGTTTCCCTTTACATCTCCGTAAAGTCTGCTAAAGAACGCAGGGCTGCATGTAACGACGACTTTCCTTTTCCCTATGGACGGGTGCGAGGTCAGCTGACCTGAGCTCTGTTCATGCGAAAACTGTTCTTGTGGTTTGGCACTGACACCCAGCCATCGCTAGCTTCTCAATACTAACCATAATGCTTTGCAATAAACAACTTCACATATTCTACAGCGATGATTCAATGAATGAATGTGCTTCAAATAATTGACCATAATTTCCACAAGCACATTCGGCAAGAGCATGCAACCCCCCCGTACCGATGACATAATGACTACAACAAATGAAAGAAGAGGATAAAACACCAAACAGCAGAATGTGAAGCTGTGGACAGCTGATGAGGTTCGCTCACATCTGGAGGGCTTTTTTCTCCTCCACATATGTAAGGCATTACCTTTCAGCGCTGATTACTGCAACGTGTTAGCTCTCGCCCTCCAAAAATCATCCAAATCCCTGCTAGCAAACCTTTTGCTAAGCATGGGAATGCATGTGTGTGTGTGCCTGTGTGAACATAGGTGTGCATGTGTGTGTGTGTGTGCATGCATGTGAATGAGCGTGCGTGTGTGTGTGTGTGTGTGTGTTTTTGTGTGTGTGTGCGTGTGCGTGCATGTACATGTGCAGAGTTGGGAGTGTCTGTGTTTCATAAGCAGAAAGTCTCCAGGATTCCAATAACTCTTACTTCAGAACAGCCAAAAGATCCACTGGGAGCAGAGAAAGGTGGAGTTAACAGTGGACAACACTGACTTTACATACATTTACTACTGCTCTGTATTTAAAGGTTTGAGAACAATAAAACAGTAAGCCAAATTTCAAGTGACCACACTTTGGAAGATGTTGTTCATGAAGTTGTTTGAGGGCTTACTGAAAGTGATAGTAAACATTAGTAATAACAAAGTGCTATGTGACTAACACTGACTGAGCTAGTTCTGCAGCCACTATACAGCTTCCTTTTAAACTTTAACAAACAGGCCACATTGTTTATTACAGCTGAAAAAGAAACTCTGAGGAATACTTTTAGAGCACTGTCTGGAACATGAGGTTTGAACAAGGGGTTTGAACTTCATTTGATTTTTATGATCCTTCAGAATTCAGTTGAAAGGATGTTGAATCTGCTGTTACTGACATGGGTATGAATAAACCCATGAACAGATAAATAATGGGTAATCTGTTACAACTGATCAGAGCTGTCTGATCAGTTATGCACACACACACACACACACACACACACACAATATATATACACACACACACACATCCGAATTTATGCATTTTTGGCGCCATCTTGTGGCTAAACTATGTATTTATTAATTTATTAGGTACATTTCCACCCAGTTTGAAAGTGGTGCAAGCACACCTCAAGGCCCGGTAGTCATTTTAACACAACTCCCCCTCACCTCCCGCCCTCTGATGGCCCACAGAGAATATTAATGACAGCATAAAAGAGAGCACACCAGACACTGAGACGGACAGAGAGAGAGAGAGACACTGGAGTTAAATACTGCCATCTAGTGGATTTGGTATTCGTTGCATTGATCAAATTTTGTTGCTATTTTCACATTCACGTACTTAGATTCATTATAATTCAGAAGCGAGATACATTTTCAGTAAAATTAAATTAGATTGGTCCAAGAGGATTGGGCCTGAGTACATTTATATTTATTTGTATCTATCTTTCCTAGTTCCCAATCTTTCCTAATTATTTCCTTATACATGCCAATTCTGAAATAAATTAACATCCAGTGATGAACTAGACACAATAATGTTTTGATCTCTTCTTGACTTGGAGTAAATAGAAATTTCAGACTGAAGCCCAATCTAGTTACAAGGTCTAGGAAGTCTGTGACGTCTGTTAAGTCACCTTGATGGCCTCTAACCTCAGTGAAGTGATAACAGGTCTCTGTTATGGGGATCACTATTTCAACATTGCTTGGCATTTTACACAGCCAGACCCTTGAGTAATGAATGTATCTGTGGTTTCATGTATTCCGACCGGCTGTCACTGCACAGCACCTAGACAGAGTGGAAACCTGGTGTGCAGGTGGTGATGTTAAAGCATTAAGGTCAGAACCATAAATATGTCTGGGGGAAAGCTTCTTCCATTTTGATTAATGGACATCTTGTTTTTTACTCATTCACTAGCATTACCATTCTGAAAAGAATCTAGTTTTAAAGAGAATGCTTGAGATTTGGAAATGTCTATATTAAACAAACAGCCCACAGTGTAGATAAATGTTTCACTGCTGATCCTGGAAGCTTAAAGCCAGACCGAAAGACTTTCTGCAGTGGTAGGGAGTATTGTGAAGGTGTCAGATACATGACAGATAACAGACTGAAGTTTTAATGTGGGTCAGGACCAAGGTCTCCATGACAGTGGTAAACTGTGCATGTTTTCCTGCATGCTGTATGTGCAACAATGTTACTCAAGCCCGATCTTCAAATCCAAATCTAGTTTTAGAATCTCTAATTACTGGTAATTAAAGAAAGGGTGAAGATCTGTAGGACCTTGACCTGCATGACTGTGAGTGAAAATCTGTAATAATACCTTTAATAATACTTGTAATTCTAAAGTCCAGGAGGGGATTAGGATTTGGGGGCCACATTTGATCACTGTATTTCTCAGTCCTGCTGCAGAGTTGTGTATGTGTCTAGTACTTGGGCGGTCTAGCTTTATCCAGGAAAACCGGGAAATCACAAAGGTGGTCATGCCCAGACTAGGAACAATAACACTAACACCACACTAGTGCACCATAGTACTGTAACCTGGTGGAATCCGGGCCTGCTTCGGTGCAGAGACCCAGGCAGCTATAAAAAGGTACTCATAGTATCAGCACATCCATCACAGGGGTGAGCCACTCTCTTTAAGGCTGAAGCACCAATGAACAGCCAAGGGCAACACAGACTCCCAAGCCTCTGTTCTGTCAGAAACATGTAGAGCAGCCCCTGGAGGACGAACATACATCTGACAAAGACATAAAGCTTTACGGTGAAAAATTATAAGCAAAGTCTAATTTCAGACCGAATAGCGAATAAATATCTGTCAGTAATGTTTGTTGTCTTAATGCACCTTGAATCACTACATTAGCATGTTATTATAAAATAGATCCTTTTGTATGAATATCCACTAAGTCGCACAATATAGAATTTCCTAATTGTTCTTATGGTGATGTGCTGTGCAGTAATGATAGAGCAGAGTGCTGTTGATTTAGTTTGTGTTGTGAGCATCATGAACTCTCATACGTAGCAGGTGAGAGTTCTGTGGGTGTTCTGATTAATTAAGGTATTCAACAAATATTAGTTCCAAACAATTTGATCCAAATAACACAGGTCTTTACCGTGTCACCATTGGGTTTCATCAATGAGCTTTCATACTTCCATTTCAATATGTGGTAGTATAATCATGACTGTGTTTTGTCAGGGTAAATATTCTTCCACCCAGTCTACAAAATGCTAACAAACCTGTAAGATGGAAACAGCTTGAACAATATGCTTAACACAAGAGTTGGAGTGTCTTAAAATGTTTGGCAGTTTGTAAGTTCAACAGCTGCAATGCTGCTGAAAACTAATTAAAGAATAAACTCTTTCCATCTTAAAAACATTGTAGCTTTGGTCATCGGCTTTGAACCAGCTGTGTCCTAATCAATAACACATGGCTCTAGCTCAGGACCTTTCTGAGGATGTACATGAGTGCGATCGTCTGTACCACATGGACATTGTGATGGTCTGGAAGCTCTCGAAGGTGCATTTCAAATCTTTTCTTGATGGTACCAAGAACTCCCGCCATCACAGGCACAGTTCTGTCTTTGGTACTCCACATTCTGCTTTGATATCGAGGTGTTTGCACTTGCTGAGTTTTTCTGCTTTTTATTGCGATGTTCTGGTAAACCAGAACCGAGCCAAACTCCATTTTGATGTCATCACTAAACATCTTGACAATCAAGAGCACCTGCTTGAGCTGAGTCTCATCTCTGGCAAATTGCATCAGGTTGTCCACGTTCAGCAAATGGCTAATTGTATGCTGTTTGTTGATTGCATATTCAAGACACTGTCTATTCAGCATGTTGGAGAGCGGCACACGAGTGACGCGGAATGGCAGGGGAGATAGGGATATCCCCTGAAAGATGCCTCTATTGATCGAGATCAGCCCTGTCCTGACACAGCCTCCTTGGTAGAAAACTTGCATTTCAGTCCTGTATTCTTTCATTGTGCCCTCCACGAACCAGGTAATTGTTGGACATACCCAGAAAATCTTCAAGACTTTAAGGATCCTGGAGTACAGTATGCTGCCGAAGGCTTTTTGTCGACCCATGCCAGTCCCAGATTTCACCTTCTTCGCGATGCTGACAAGCAGCTGGTCCTTATATCCTCTAGGCGACCTTCGACAGCCTTTCTGTTCATCTGTTAGGTTGTTGTTCTCCTGCAAGTGATTGTAGAGGCGGTCAGCGACTGCCGCAGAGAGGATTTTATAAGTGGCAGGCAGGGAGGTGATTGGTCAGTAGTTTTAGGGGGTTCCTTTGTGTCCTTGCCTTTCAAAAGAAGGAAAGTGGTGCTGGCTGTCAACCACTCGGGGCTGCGACTTGGATCTCTGATGGCTTCAAGGCCCACATCAAGTGCATCTTCTCTGGCACAGGAGCCTGTTGTGAGCTCACCTGACGACCTGCTGAATCTCATCAACCGTGAAGTTGCACTATGCTTCTGTGGGTAGTTTTTCATGTGCATCCTCCTCCTGTTTAGTCGTCGTGGGCGATGCTGTCTTCCAAGACTCCACAGCAGAATTCTCCGACTCAGTTTTTGAGGGTGCTTCTGTTAGGTCTAGTGAGGCTTTTACGATTGAGCTCTTGGTAGAATTTCTTAGCCTCTTCTGTTGGTCCTGCTTCCATCACTTCTTGAACCTACTAATTTCTTGCTTGAGTTTGCTGACACTCTGCATTTTTGCTTGGCAATATGAGGTTGGTCTGGATATGCAATTGTTTGCTTTTGACTTCTTCCACCAGTTCACTAATGACAGAGAGGTCCTTCCGATGCTTATTGATTTTGTTCTGGATCCTCTTCTTCCATGCTGATTCCTCTCGGGATTTCATGTCGCATTCTTCCTGACGATCATGGCAGCTGTCACATACATCATCTCATTGACTTTAATGAGGTTATGTTGGTCGCTCTTCATGAGTTCAGAGACGGCCTGAACAAAATACCCTTTTTTAAAAGCTTTTTTGTTAAGCTTTCTGTGCTTTCCAGGACTAATGAGGTGGGTTTTGTACAGACTCCTGATTATATTATAACGTAAAGTGCTATATTCGAATGTTTATTATTATGTTTATTTATTTATTATCAATGTATTTAGCTAGATGGAAGCTACAAATACTATGAACTATGGTAAAAACAAATAACTAGCTAGCTAGCTAACTTATCTGAAACTGAAAACTAACTTAGCTAGCAACATGCCGAGTGCGCTGCTAAGGCAGTTTTCAGTTGTGTACTAGCAATAGTGTCACGATCAGCCCCGGATCCCTCCCTGTGGGCGTGTGTTTATGTTGTCGACGTCCTTATGTGTATTTCCGTGGGTGTGTGTATCGGGATGAGTGTGTTCATGAGTCGCACCTGTAGCTTGTCTCGTCGTCACGAAGGGTTAGCGTGGTTTGTCTATTTAATGTGTGCTTGCGCAGTGTCCCGTGCTCGTCTTTGTTGAGTCGTTAATGTGGAGTCGGTGTGTGTGTGTTTGTTGCATGTAAACGCTGACGTTAAGAGAAAATAAAAGGTGCATCCCTTCTATCACGGTCGTCTATTTATTAGGGCATTAGAATTCCACTCCACCGTGACAGAAAGACGAGCCGTAGGATGCCAGGACACCGTGAGAGGGGAAGGAGAGCCAGCACGCATGGAGCGCGTGGAGTGGGGCACCGGCATGCCCTCTCTAACCGGGACTGTCACGTGCCTTCCTCGAGTCACCTCCTCGCAGACCTGGAAACGGACAAGAGCGAGGGAGAAAAAATAGCCGCCTACCTGCGGCAATACCCCCTCGAGGCGGAAGAAGAGGGGTTGGCAGGCTATTACCGCCTACTCATGGAGGCCGCCTGGGAAGCGCGTATCCGCCAACCCTTACATACTTACCGTCACCTCGCGGAGGAAGCCTGGGCGGAGCGAACCCGCCAGCCGAGGGAAGACCCCGTTCCCAGGGCAGAGGAGATACCCGCGTTCGTGATTACCTCCGGGATGATGGAGCTCGCTCCCCCGGAGAGCGAGGACGGGGAGACAGACTACGAAGAGGACGAGGCCTCTCCCCCGTCAGTGTGCTCTAAGAGCACAGTGCGCTACCTGGGTGAAGAGGAAAGCCCCCCTCCCTCCGAGTACGCGACAGAGTATGAGGGTGAGTGGAGCGCGGACGATCGCCCCCCTCCCTCAGAATACGCGGAAGACACGGAGTACCAAAAGGGGGTTATGACAGTCCTCCTCCCTCTGAGTACGCGAGAGAGTATGAGGGTGAGTGGAGCGCGGACGATCGCCCCCCTCCCTCAGAATACGCGGAAGACACGGAGTGCCAGAAGGGAGGTTATGACAGTCCTTCTCCCTCCGAGTACGCGCAGGAGTACGAGGGTGAGTATTATGAGGACGATCGCCCCCCTCCCTCAGAATACGCGGAAGAAACGGAGTACCAGAAGGAGGACAGTTTCTCCGTATCCGAGTACTCGACCGTGGGAGACAAGCCAGAGAGTAGGAGGCCCGGCCAGATGTCGCAACAGACTCCCATGGAAACGAGTGAGTACGTGCCCTGGGAGAGAAGCGCCTTCATCACAGCGAGAGGATCTGGCAATGGACTGCCAGTGGGAGAGAGCGCTGGAAGAGGCCAGTATGCGGAGCTATGGTTCCTCTGAGGGCGAGAGGAGTCTGGGGGAGGAGGTCGAAGAGGTTTCCCCTTGGCAGGGTGTCGGGGCACGGCGCAGAGAAACAGAGCGCGCAAATCGCTCTGGCCAGCGAGCGTCGGTAACGCCCCGAAAGAAGGCAACAACCCCGAGGCGCACGACACGCGCTGGGCAGCGCGCTTCGTCAACGCCCGGCAGAGGGCAAAACCTCCAGGGCGCAAGCCTCAAGCTGGTCAGCGAGCGCCGGTAACGACCAGCAGGAAAGCGAAAGCCTCTGGGCACACGCCTCACGGTGGTGGGCAGACACAGGGTAAGCCCAGGAGGAAAAGGAGTCGGGCCACCCAGACCCAGGAGCCGACGCAAGCTCCCGGTCCACCCGAGGCGGGAGAGGGACCTCAGAAGCCGCGACGGGAGGAGGGTTTGGACCGAACCCCCCAATGGTCGCGGGGTTGCAGTCCGTAAAGCCTGCTCAGCTATGGTCCCTGCTCCCTATTCCGGTGTTCGTGTCAGTCCCTGTGTTTATACCGAATCCCCTTCTCCCCATGTTGCCTATGTTAATTAATGTGCCTGTGTGTGTCTTAGTGTCTGTACCGGTGTTTTCGTCTAACGTGTTTTCCCCTGTCATCCCAGGGAGGTGGATCTGAGGTGCGTGGTTGTGTGGCTCCCCCTCGGGGGGGCGACAATGCCCGGAGGCCGGAGTTCTCGGCGACCACGGGACCACCCATAGGTGTGGATCCGAGGCAGCACAACTTCGCTGGGCACTCCGGGCGGAGTAGCCCCTTTGGGGAGGGCTATGTCACGATCAGCCCCGGATCCCTCCCTGTGGGCGTGTGTTTATGTTGTCGACGTCCTTATGTGTATTTCCGTGGGTGTGTGTATCGGGATGAGTGTGTTCATGAGTCGCACCTGTAGCTTGTCTCGTCGTCACGAAGGGTTAGCGTGGTTTGTCTATTTAATGTGTGCTTGCGCAGTGTCCCGTGCTCGTCTTTGTTGAGTCGTTAATGTGGAGTCGGTGTGTGTGTGTTTGTTGCATGTAAACGCTGACGTTAAGAGAAAATAAAAGGTGCATCCCTTCTATCACGGTCGTCTATTTATTAGGGCATTAGAATTCCACTCCACCGTGACAAATAGCCTACTTAGCTAGCTAACTAACGGTGTATACAATGCTAATGTCGGACGTATTTTAACATACTCAAAGAAACGGTTTGCTGCAAGCTATTGTTAGATTTCTCACTAGAAAATGAAAAAAGCTTACCTGTACGTGTTTCCTTAGATTGGATATGGAATTCTTATAAGAAGAAATCATATGAAATTGAGTCAGGCACTGACTGAGTTATTTTTCTTTTCGATGACTTCAAAAATTTCACTCAGTTAAGGCCATGGGTTTTGAACGGCCATTGCCGTTGAACCGTACCCTGCTTGGTGTGCTTGCTTCGCGCTTTTGTTTTGACGTTACTTTTTTAATGAACACATACGCCTAAATGAACGACAGATTTCGCATAATGTAGTGGAGTAAAAAGTAAAATATTTGTCTTTGAAATGTAGTGGAGATAAAGTAAAAAGTTACAAAAATGGAAATCCTTGAGAATCATAACGAATTACATGTACTTCATTACTGTCCACCTCTAATTAGTAAAGTTGACATTAGGTTATTGTTGATAGACCTGCCTCTGTGCTACCTCTTGTTCATTCCCATCTAAACCTGTTTTTTGTTTATGGACTTATTATTTCCTGTTTGCTTCTGGTCTTCATGTTGTCTTACATCATAAATCCCTAGTCTTAGTTATACTTATTCCTAGTCGAAGTTATAATTATTCCCAGTCTTAGTTTATCCTGTTGCCTTATCACTGCATTTATCATTATGCAAAATATTCAGTGCTTATACAAACCCATCTGGACATAAACAGACCTTCTAACACTGGTGACTTAACACACAGTCTATTAATTCAACACTAGGGCAATTGTTGTATGAAACAGCATGTGTTAATGCTGGACAAGCCATGATAAACTGAATGAGCACTTGCAGGCATGAGATTCGGGACTAAAGATGCAACATCATAGAAGATTACAACAAATTAAGTGGACGTTCAACTAAGTTAAAAGCAACAAAAATACATATCGAAGCACTTTTATAAAGTATTAAATCTGTTTTTAACTATCAGATTTTTAGGGAAAGAAGATTTTAAGTAGAGCTACACTAAAACCAGTGGCCACCAATCTCCTAAAGAGTTTAATTAAGCCTAAATATTACACCTATTTTAGTGTTGTGCTAATCCCTTGGTTAGCTAGATGAGGTGTGCTAGATTTAATCTGGGGACACAAGTCTCCATAGGCCTAATCATTTTTTAATTTTATTTCATTCTAAATCTATATATTGCCTTTCTTGTACCCAAGGTCGCTTCACAAACAACTATTAATGAAAGCCAGCAGTGGAAGACTTCTTTTTTGGAATATGAATCCTATATTGACTTGCCCTTCAGAAAAAAAATATATATATTTTTTTCTATTCCACATTAAGATTACTTCATCTAGTTTCAGTTTTGTGTGGAATCAAGTACTAGGAGATGGAGATGACCTACTTCTCAAAGTCTCTTTGTGAAATATAACGAATAAAGAATGGAAAGATGGACTGAAGTTTTGAATTGGATTCAAAAGCTTGCAGCCTGAAAGATGTTAGTTAGTGAATAAATCTATCAAAAGCAGCACCCCAGAAGTGCCAGAACATGAAATCTGAGTGTGGTGATGGGGAGACATTCTGGAAACTAACTTGAAGATGAAGATAATGAAGAGAAGGCCAAGATCGTTTGAGTAACCACACTATTAATCAGCTGAGAACTGAAATCGAAAAACAGTCGAAGTGCAGTTGTGCTATTAGCATATTACAGTTTAAGGGGGAAAAAAAGAAAAAAGCTGTCATAATAAGCAGCAAACACTATCTGGGTAGTAAGTGACCAGCAAATTATTATTTTCCTAAAGTTTTCTTACTGTTAACAAATGTAAGAAGTATGAAATACAGCTGCTGAAGAGATTCTTTTAAATAGATGTGCTGGAATGGAAAAACAAGCTCGAGTGATTGTCATTTAATGTTTAAAAGTCAGTTTAAAAATGTTCATTCCCAAAATTCTGAACCCCCAAACGTTGCTCAAAACACTGAACCTCTACACTGTTTTTCATATAAAAGCCCTATTCAGGAATTGCTGCATCTGGGAGCAATTTCTACATATAGAACACCAGTACCTACTATGCAAGTATGTACACGCCATGTTCTGCACTCCTATTGAGAGAGCAGTATCAAAACCACTGTTTGCATACTTTCCAATCCCTATGTATTAAATCCCTATGTATTAAAGCATGAATGAGCATATGCACAAACACTGGGTCTGCTCCATTTTAGTCTTTGACAACTGCTTGTACAGTCAGTAGTCATAAACGAACATGAAGAGTCATCAAGAGCCAGTAGAGAAACAGTAAGCCAAGCATTGTGGAAGCAAGACTACATTTTAGTTTGATAGCCAAACTTAAAATCAAGCAAAATTCTTTATGATTGCAGATGTTTTGTTTTCTGTGGACATCTGATGGGCATCTGATAGACCGATGCACCCTTGATACTGAGCAGGTAAGTCCAGTTGGTATGTGACCTCATTCACTTGTTTCTGGATCTTGTACAGGCCAATATACATGGGCTGTAGTCTCCTATTTTCCTGATGGCTGTAGCACCCTTCGACAAAAGGGGCCAGTGGATAGCCAGACCCAGACAACGGGCTTTTAGGAAGGGGCCTCCTAACGACATCAGTCAGCTTGTGCCTCATGATATTTGCGGATGTTTTCAATGCGCTGGTGAGTATTCTCCAAGACGAGGCCCTCAAACATCTCCCAAGTCAGCGATGCCAATTCTTTCCTGTGGGAATAAGTTTTTGAGAGAACTCAGCCTGGAGCTTCATAGGATTCCCGACATAAACTGCTCATACCCCTACATTGGAGGTGTCTACCTCTCCCACAAAAGGCTCAGAAGGATCAGTGTGTTTATGTATGGGAGCAGAAGTGAACACCCTCTTGAGAGATTCAAAGGCTGCCTCAGAATTCCAGCACATACTTTTAGGACATCCCTTAAGGAGAGTGGTCAGAAGCACTGCTAGACTATTATAACCTTAAATAAATCTCTGATAGAAATGGGTGAAGCCAAGAAATTGCTGTTGCCCCTTGAAAGTGGTTGAGATGGGCCACATACCTACTGCTTCTATCTGCCTATCATCCCTGACCACACCATCAGAACCAATGACATATCCATAGAAAGCTGTCTTTTGCAGATGAAACACCTTCTCTCCATTAATGTACAACTGATTCTCTAACAGATTACTGAGGACCAGGTGGATGTGATTCATATGGGTTTCCAAGTTAACCAAATGTAATTACTGTAGGCAATCATGAATCTACTGAGCATATCACAGTGTACATCATTAATTAGCACCTGGAAAACAGATGGGACATTATATTGGCCAAGAGGGAAAACGAAATATCCATAATGTCCGGATATTGTATTGTCAAATGCAGTTTTCCACTCATCACCCTCCTTAATGTGGACAAGATTATAAACACTTCATAGCTCTAACTTAGTGAGGGACTTTGCTCCATGAAGTTCTACCAGGACCAGACACAGAGAATATGGGTCTATTTATTAGTGTCAGTTATGAAGTCGTGATGACCTATAAATGGGTGGAGACCACCATCCTTCTTACTAACAAAGTGCTGTTGGATACATGGATGGCTGGAAGGAGCCATGAGCTAGTGCCTCCTGGATGTAAGCATCCGTGGCCTTTTGTTCTGTGTCATGCAGTGGCCCTGTCTACTGCCTTACCTGTTAAGAGAGGCTCTACAATACATGTGAGCTTCATCCAAGCTTGGGGGAGAATTGTTAAAATAGAGGGAACACTGCAATAGAACCTCTCTGCAGTCATTGGGTCTCCCATCATATTTATCTGGTTTGCTCACTAGGAACACAGGCTCTACCAGTGGAGTGGAAACACCCCTGGGCATGTATGTGATATTAGGAGAGTGCACAGACTGTAACACAAGGGTCAGCTCCTTCATTCTCAATGTGAACTAGGTGCTTCTGCTCTTCTCCTTGCTGCTGGGTAAGAACATTAACAGAACAAGTAAAAACTTTCAAAAGAAATAGAGACCAAGTTGCTTAGGAAATGGCTAAAACTTTTTGAACACAGTAGTAAAAAATATGTGAGCTAACTGTATCATTCTTAGTGTTGTTATTTCTGGTAATGGTGAAACTGGGCCTTCAGTTTGCTCCAGCATTGGTCCAGCATTGGTCCAGCATTGGTCCAGTTTGCTCCAGCATTGGTCCAGCATTGGTCCAGCATTGGTCCAGTTTGCTCCAGCATTGGTCCAGCATTGGTCCAGTTTGCTCCAGCATTGGTCCAGTATTGGTCCAGCATTGGTTCAGTTTGCTCCAGCATTGGTCCAGCATTGGTCCAGCATTGGTCCGGTTTGCTCCAGCATTGGTCCAGTTTGCTCCAGCATTGGTCCAGCATTGGTCCAACAATGTGTAAAGTTGGACAACATTTTCAATAAAATTTAAAACCATGACTTTAAAAATGTAAATGCCCAGTAGACAGTAAATCAACCGCCTAGTGCACAAGCTTGTTTCAGTGCCAGCCTGCAGCTACAGTTGTCCTCATAAGATAAGATTGTCCATGTCCTTTCCTGAATGTCCATCATACACGAATCCCACAACAACCATGCTCTTTCAGACTTTGCCCATGCAGGTTTTCATATTGATAGGACACCTCTTATCCTCTTATCTTTCCTTTCATGCTTCCATTATCTTGTGTAATAAGGTTCATTTGCTACCCCTTCCATTTTCAAGTATCATGCACAAGCCACTAACCCTGACTGAAAGTTTCAGCCTTTGACCCACTGATGTTAGTTGTTTTTTTCACTGATAATGTTGTTGCATGTTTTTTTTTCTTTTATTCTTCCAGAAAACTGGAGGAATTTATTTTGTTACTCTTTAATTTTTTAAATTAGAGCAACCAAAATTGTTATGCAGCGAAACATTGGCTTGCTTCATCAATCTAATGTAATACATAAAATTATGTTTATTATCAGCTTAGACACTGATGCATTTTACTGCACAAAATAATTGAATAAATGTTTTTTGATACCAAGATAATATTTTTTCCAAATTTGCTTCTAAAATTGTTTGCTGTACAGAACACGTTATATGAAGTTTCATTTCACGTTTTTCAATCAAAGATGCACTATGTGTTAAATGACATTAAGTTCCAAGAAAACTGCTGAATATTGCATCATAGGATCTAACTACTTCTCACTAGTGTAGAATGTGCAGGAAAAAAGGAGGAAGGGAACGAGAGTCTCCGAGTGAAGAGTGTAATGAAACAAACGAATATAAAAGTGTGCCAACAAGAAACAAAGATACCAACACAGCATCCAATGACCCGCAAACACACAACACATGTAAAATCACAAAACCCAATGAGCTTTTACAGGACATAGCAAACAACACAGCAGCCCTCAGGTGGTGTGGCAAACGAGACACGACACATACCACTTGAGGGAGGGGGTGCTGTTACAGTAGCCCTGACTACAATGCTGTGGCAGTGGCAAAGCAAGGGGGCGGTGGGGACAGTCACGGGGCCGGGCTCACGCAGAGGGTCTCAGGGCATGGTGTGTTAGCTTTGAGCGTGGCGGCCACCCTCTTGATTGATGGGGTCCCCTCTCACCGACTAAAGCACATATGGTAAGATGACACCCTATTTCTTCGATACGTCCCTCTAGGTGACTGCACACAGGGACGTGGAAATGGCACCGTAGTCTCATAGCCTCTCTTGGGCCCTCCTTTGTCGATAGGAGTGGAGGTGGCATCCCCTTTTGTCACCAGGGCCCCTTCCTACCCTTCCCAGGGTCTTTCTACACAAACAGAGACCCTTTCGTCGACTGGACGTATAACCAGCATCTTCCTGTGTTGATGGCCCTCCCTTTACGACCATGAGTATGACTGCAAACACACAAAGCACATGATAATGCCCCTGGGCAACCTCCAGATCGACATAGTGGTCAGACATGTACCAGTCTGCCCCTGGAGAGCAGGGCCAAGTCTCCAGCTAGCAGTGCAATGATGGAAAGGATGGAACGCCCCTCCCTGTAGCTAAGGGGCTACTGGAATTCCCAGCCTTCGGCCCTCTGGGGCACTACTGAATGCTTTGGTGTTGGCTCTTCTTCCACAAGCAGTGCTCAGGTCATGGCTTTCTTGCTGCCACAGATGAAGAATTCAGAACAGGTCTCCTGGTGTCAGGTGGAGCAACCTGAGCAACGCTAGGTCGGAGTGAGGGGTTTGTGTCAGATAATTGGTTTGCCCTTGTGCATCAATGCCAGTGAATGTACCTGTGCATCATGTACCTGTGAGCCATGTCTCTGTGAACAATGTACCTGTGCACCATGCACCAGTGCACCATGCACCTGTGCACCATGGTTTCATGGGTCATCCTAATCTCATGTCAAGCAATTGAAATGAGAGCTGAGAGCTATACCAGCTTTCCAGGATGAAATAACATTAAAGATAAATTCACCACCAGATGAATCATAAATTATGCAATTTAACTACCCTTTTAATCTATTCAGTAGTAAAAATCACTTTATTTTTTTTGTGATGACCACAGATTACGTCTTGAGAATATAGAGGGTTATACAGTTATAGCACTTTCTTTTTCAAATATGTTATGTTAATTTACCTCAGACACAACATGATTCAGAAAACAGGTTCTAACTGACCTCATGACCTGAATTTTCAAATGTCTTAAAACAAACCAAATGATTAAATTGCAATTATATATATTTAGTGACCTTTACAATACATTTACATTTTTTTAAACAATCTTCAAAATTTGCAGTCAGCACGGTCTACAAAATGCAAAACATTAAGAGCTTTCTGTCCCATGTTGCCTTGCAGTAAACCTGATTTCAGTCTCGGTTGTGACAGTCTTGTTTGTGGCAGGCTCGTTTGTGACAGTCTCGTTTGTGACAGTCTCGTTTGTGACAGTCTCGTTTGTGGCAGGCTCGTTTGTGACAAGCTCGTTTGTAACAGTCTCGTTTGTGACAGGCTCGTTTGTGACAGTCTCGTTTGTGGCAGGCTCGTTTGTGGCAGGCTCGTTTGTGACAGGCTCGTTTGTGACAGTCTCGTTTGTGGCAGGCTCGTTTGTGACAGTCTCGTTTGTGACAGGCTCGTTTGTGGCAGGCTCGTTTGTGACAGTCTCGTTTGTGGCAGGCTCGTTTGTGACAGTCTTGTTTGTGACAGTCTCGTTTGTGACAGGCTCGTTTGTGACAGGCTCGTTTGTGACAGGCTCGTTTGTGCAGAGCAGCTCCCTACCCAGACCCAAGTAGCCTTCCCATGTAGCCTACACACAGGACCCACATCTGGATGGACAACGTGTCTGAACATAATCCTAGTTTTCTCCTGGAACTGCAGAAAACATGCAGGGTCATATAGCAGGTGCCACATAACACATATCTCTCTCTCTCCCTGTCTCTGTCTCTCTTTCTGTATGTCTGTCTCTCTTTCTCTCTCTCTCTCTCTCTCTCTATCTCTATCTCAAATCAAATCAAATGTGCTTTATTGGCATGACAGGAAAAATAATACCAATGTTGCCAAAGCAAGTACAATCAGTACATACGGTACATGTGTAACATTAATATACAGAGCAGTACATACAGTAGGCCTATATGTGTATCATTAATTTACAGAACAATTTACATCCCTGTTTTTCTCTCAGGTACTGTACACCCAGTTAATGTTATCACATCCATTAAATGTCTTACTTTCATACATATCCTGCTAATTATCTAACCATTCGTATGCTTCTCTCTCTTTCTCTCTCTCTGTCTCTTTGTCTCTCTGTCCCTCTCTCTTGTGTTTGTATGTGTACTCATCTGTTGTGTAGGTTGTTTCAGTCCGATCCATCTACTCCTGTCCGGTTGTTCCCTACAGCTAATCCAATTGGTGTCACATGATCAATCACCTGATGTGGGGTATAAATTAGGCTGCTGAAGCCTTCTAAGGCAGTGCTTGTCTGACTAGCTCTGCTTGGCCTTGTTTGTTAGCTTTGACTGATGCAGTTTCTCCTGATTGTTTGCTTGAAGGCTTATGTTGTGTTTGACTCTGATGTTTGAATATTTGTAAATAGCCACCTTTGCTACAACACTCACTTTGAATGTATGTTTGTAGCACATCAGTGGGATGTAGGGTCTGGTTGCCATTTCTATGGGTTGGGGAATTTGTTATATGTTTGGTCTAGTAAGAGTTATGGTAGTTTCTTGCCTTTTTTGTTTTGATGTTGTTTTCAACTAGATGATGTAGACCTGATCTGCCAGACCTAGCTTTGGGTTTTGTTCTTTATGTTGGTCTGTGCCAGGCCTGGAACTAAATCCCCCGCCATGCATGTACCTTCAGACTGTTTGAGACATTTAAGAATAAAATAATTTTTTAATTGCTACTTTTGTTTTCATTTTTCTTCTTTGTGTTACTGCTTTACCATAGATGAGGTCGTAACCCTGTCTCTCTCCCCTTCTGTCTCTCTCTCCTCCTTTCGCCTCTCCCCTTCTGTCTCTCTCCCCTTCTGTCTCTCTCTCCTCCTTTCTCCTCTGCCCTGCTGTCTTCCTCCCCTTCTCTCTCTCTCTCTCTTCTCCTTTCTCCTCTGCCCTGCTGTCTTCCTCCCCTTCTCTCTCTCTCTCTCTTCTCCTTTCTCCTCTCCCCTTCAGTCTCTTCTCTCCCTTCCATGCTGGTGTTCATTGTCCCATTTGTCTTTAGTTGAGACTCCCCCTGGATGTTGACCATGAATCTTTCTTAGGTGACTTGAAAAATATGATTACTTAGACCAAGTTAAAGGACATTCAAATGATCTTTGACCAGCAAGACCCAAACCAAGGAAACCTAGGAAATGTTATCTGGAAAACATTTGAAAACATTTGATTGGAGAATGTCTGCAGAATTGGCTGTTAGGACATCATCAACACTTCTTTTTTTCATATTCTGTTCACTTTACCATCACAGTTGTCATACAAATCAACATCAATGTTATCATGCAATGACGGCATATGCTAGCATTTAGCATATTTTCTGCACTCTGACCAATATAAATCATTATTAACTAGCTAACCAGAAAATGAGAGACAAGTTGCTCTGAAAAAGCCAAGCATTTGGATGGTAAATTGACAGTGCAGTATAATATATATATATATATATATATATATATATATATATATATATATATATAGGCAATATGAGAAAGTGTAGAACTGTATGGATTGATAAGGGTAATGCAGAGAGAAAGAGAGATTGCATGTTCTGGGAGTGGGGGACCTTGTAAATCAATAGTGATGGAAGTAAATAAGTAAAAAGAAACAACAGCCGTGTGATGAAAGAATGGGAGTGGGAACATGAAAGCAAGCGTTAGTGTTAGTTACTGCAGAGGAGAGCAGAGCAGCTCAGTGTGTTGGTTCTGGAGGGTTTTGAATATCTAAAATGGCTTTCAGTGTGTTTTATGCGAAACAGCATTAATTTGTATATGAAGTATGGAGCTTGAAAAGCAAAATAATTGGAAGTGTTTTGAAATTAATGGAAGGAAAGAGAGATGAAAATGATAGAAGGGGAGTCTTGGTTCACTGGGATGATACGTGATACGTGGTGTAAGAAATATAGTGGCATTTAACTGAAGAACAGGAATAATTCAGAAAATGAACTGAATTAAATGGGGATGGGAGGATGAAAAGGGGCCACGGACTTGGGTGTCTTACCATGAATGGTAGATTACATCATCTCACGTATAATATGAAGTCTGGTGACAGTTTGGTGGCAGAATCTCAAACGTTGAGCCCCTGTAGATGAAGAGTGACGCGCGTAAATAAGGAAAATGAATAAAAGAGGGAGGAAGAAAGGGTGATGGTAGATGGGAGTAGTTAAGGTAGTGTGGAAAGATTTGGTGCATGTTATAACCTCTGTAGAGTGGAACAGGAGAGGAGGATTTCAGCAGACCTGTGTAGACCTGGGAATGGCTGTGTGGTAGTCTCAAGACAGCGGATCTTGAGACAGCTGGACAGAAACAGAGATGATGACCAAGATGTCTTGAAATAAGAGTGTTAACATGGTACGCAGTCATAAAAGTGTGGCGTCCGTTAACTAAAAAGTGAAACATTTGGTGGGATTTAGAAAATAAATTGAAGTCAATAGGATGAGAGTGGGATAAGCCATATGGGGTTACCATGGTGATGCTAGATGAATGGTTGAAGCAAGGTAGAGTGGGGGGAACTAGCACAGGTAGAATGATACTAGTGAATAAAGAGAAGTACGGCAGCAAAGATTAGTTTAAAGATGTCAGTTCACTTCAGTGCATAAGCCATTATGACTTCAGCATTATGACTGTGGCAGTAAGAGTGTTTCCTTTCTCAGAATTCTGCCATGTATTTCAATGAAGAAAAGGTTGTATAAAGTTCTCTTTTTTCTGACACTATAGTTAATACCAGCAAAAAAAAAGTGTCCCAAACCACCTTAGCTTGAAGCTCTGTGCGAAGTGTGGTGAGTTTAGATTAAACACTGTGGTAGGAGAGGCTGGAGGAGGAATTTCATGTCAGAAGAAGAAATTTCACTTTCAAGTTAACTTCATCAAAAGAAAATTAAGGTAGCTTTATCACGGCAGCTTAAGGAGCCTGGTACCTATCACATTACTATGTTAACATCAACAACAATGAGTTTAATGAGATGGAATTGCTGGATTTTACTAGTAATATCAAGACTAAAAATTACCACAGCATTTTTTTGTTAGTCCAAATTAGTGGAGTAGACAAAAAAAGATTTTTAAAAAACAAAGAAATTATTTAATTGATGACAGATTGTTAGTAAGATTGTTTATACCCAGTTATGTTTCCTAATTAATTTGCCACATGTAGATCATTGCTTATTTAAAAAGATTTGGTGTGCATTGTCATGCTAGCAATATTCTATACATTATATTGCACATAAAGGTACATATAAAGCTACAGAGCCTGGGGCCCCCAGTTGTCCAGTCACTTCATGCATTCACTCAGGTTTGTGATGGTGATGTGGGTGGAGTGTCATATCCGTGAGAGCCCTCAGGACTCTGCTAGCCCTCTGGTCCTCCCCTTTACTTATTTTGTTACAGAATAACCTGCCAAAGTCACATGCTTCTTGCTGGCACATCTGCTGAATATGGACTGTTCATATGGTCTTCATCTTCATTCATCTAACCTACATCTTTCTTTTTTATTTGCATGCTGCAGTAGATATAATGCCAACACTGGACCAGACCTGCTCAGGGGTGATGAAGCATCTGAGGAAATGTCCCAGTACCGCCTGTAGATGAACCAATGTAGCCAGCAGACCAACTGATGCTGCCAGTAGATCATCTGATGGTGCCATCTCAGAAACAGCCCACCCACTCAAGCTCCACTGGAGTAACTGAGGCTCCACATCTACACTGAAGAGGCTACTCTAACCCAAAATAACATGGAGTGGTTACCGGCTGGGCTGCCCAATGGAGGATGGGTTCCCTCTTGAGTATTGATCCTCCCATGTTTTTTTATATATATATATACACATATATTAAATCTCTTCTTCTCTTTTGTCCTCTTCCAGAGGCCTGGGAGCTTGAAGGTCCTGCATAAGACTAGCCATCATTCTAGCTCAAAATGACCACATGTTCAGTTCTATGACAAGTGAAAATGAAATAGATAAATAAATAAAACTATACTAATATATTTACCAGCCACTTTGTTAGGCACAACCTCAACTGCTTATTAATGCAAATATCAGCCAATCACGTGTCCTCAACTCAGTACGTTTAGGCATGGTTAGAACAACCTGCTGAAGATCAAACCAAGCATTAGAATAGTGAACAAAGGAGATTTGAGTGACTTTGAGCATGACATGGTTGTTGGTGCTAGATGGATTGCTCTGAGTATTTCAGAAACTGCTGATCTGCTGGGATCTCTGGGTTTTACAGAGAATGGTCAGAACAGTCCAGTGAGCAGCAGTTCTCTAGAACAGCAGAGGTCAGAGGAGAAGGGCCAGACTAGTTCAAGCTGATAGAAACGCAGCAGTAACTCAAATAACCACTCATCCATTCATTATGCAAAAGGGGGTCTACGAACGCACAACACATTGAATCTTGAAGCAGATGGGCCTCAGCAGCAGGGGACCAGGTGCCACTCCTCACAGCTCAGAACAGGCAACTAAGGCTACAATTCACATGGGCTCACCAACATTGGACAATAGAAGGTTGGACGAACGTCTGTCTGATGAGTCTCAGGTTCTGCTGCCTTGTCTTGTATGAACGATTCAGTTGGTAGTGTAATGGTGTGGGGATTTTTTCACCACAGTCACCACACCACAATCTAAACACCACAGTGTAAACACCACAGCCTGAACGCCACAGCCTACCTGAGTATTGTTGCTGGCCATGTCCATCCCTTTATAAGCACAGTGTACCAATCTTCTGACGGCTCCTTCCCACAGGACAGCATGCCGAGTCACAAAGCTCAAATCATCTCAAACAGATTTCTGGAACGTGACAATGAGTTCAGCATACTCAAATGGCCCTCCACAGTCACCAGATCTTAATCCAATAGAGCACATTTGGGATGTGGTGGAACTGGAGATTTGCATCGTGGGTGTGCAGACGACAAACCTGCAGTAACTGCGTGATGCTATTATGTCAACTTGGACCAAAACCTCTGAGGAAATGTTTCCAGCACCTTGTTGAATCTGTGCCACAAAGAATTAAGGCAGTTCCCAAGATAAAAGGGTATCCAACTTGGTACTAGTAAGATAATAAAGCAGCCAGGAGAATAATGATAATGTTAACATGATGTTAAAGAGGATAATGTTAACATTATCATTTTTAAAGAGTCAGATATAAGGCATGGAGTGTCTTGATAAAAAAAAAAAGTTTTGCATAGCTACAAGAATTACATTTAGCTTTGGGCTTGGATAAGAATATTTCTCTAGGTGAGAGATGACAATGGCATTGATTTCGGCCTACATCTGTTGCCCAAGCATCATCACATTACTAGCATAGCTAACGTTAGCCATAACCCCGCCTGCCTACTCTGAGAATAAAACACCCTGGCAAAAAGAAACTAATGCTGAAACTGCATGATTAGTTAGATTTGTGAAGTCAGTTAGCAGTTAGCTGTTTCGGTACAGTCTTGCTTTCTCACAGCAGACTGGTCGTAGTTCTCTTTCCTGAATATCAGAGAAGGTGTGTTGCCATGGTAGAGACATGATGTAGTCTACTGGTGACAACTGTGCAGTATCGTTATGAAACAAGGCCCCAGAGTGTCACGGATACGATGCGCCACTGTTAGGGAGAACCCCTGGTGCTCATACAGTGTTAATCACTTCAGCCTTGCTTGAGGACATGGATTTGGCTTGAATATTAGAGGGGTTAATCTGCAAAAATCCCTAGGGGTTAAATTTAGCCTGTCCTTCTTAATATATTGAGCACGTTGCTCTGGTTTTAAGTGCAGGCTCATCATGGAAGTGGTTGCTGGGTAATTTGCACAATTTGTACAAAGTGGAAGAAATAATAAATAAATAGAATCTAGTCTATTCAAATTTTTTGGAGTGGTTGACAATACCTACCAACCTTCCCCCCCAACTTTTATTGCTTACATCCTGATTCTTTGAGTTCCGATTTGTTATGAAAATTGATGTATGTTAATTAGCTAATCAAGAATTATTTATTTATTTTTGACAGCACTGTTTAATGAACAGGCATCATTTCAATACGCCACTGTGACAGACTGTGTTAAAATGGGGTTTTTTTTTCCATTTAAATTGCACAGGTCCATTTTTCATAACATAATTTTGAGCTTGTGGAGTGGCCGCTGAATCCTGCCTGGAAATGCTAGAACATGCACACTGTGCAGTTTACACAGTTTACACACTGTGCAGTTTACACAGTTTACAGTTTGCAGTTTACACAGTTTACACACTGTGCAGTTTACACAGTTTACAGTTTGCAGTTTACACAGTTTACAGTTTGCAGTTTACACAGTTTACACAGTTTGCAGTTTACACAGTTTACAGTTTGGTGTGGGTTGATTTGCAATTGATAACATTTATGTGACAATGAGGCAGAAACAGTAGCTCGCAAGAATTGAGCCTTAAACAGGAATACTGCAGGTAGGCTGCTGATTCTATCCTTTCAGTTCTCCATTTTGTCTGCCAGCACAAATTATTATTGGTAGTCACGTGTAACGTAGCCAAACTGCAGGCAGAAGGTCGTTGTTTTCAATTACAGATTGCATTTCTGATAGCCGGTATCACATTGGTGATCATGACATCATGCTTGCCTGCAGGAAGAGTTAACCTTATGGACTCTGCAGGAGAACTTTATGCTGTTAGTGTTGCCGTCACATATGGCCAGGACCAACACATGGCAATACCAATAGCATGATGGTGTAACAATGCCAGTATATGCTTGCAGTCGATATGAATGCAGACCAATTTGTTTTCATGGGACGGGGCCAAAGAAATATCGGTCATTTCCAAATGTGACACTCTCCTGGGACCGGAAACTAAATAAACAGGGTAGGAAAAGCCATGTCCTTTTGACTCTAGAGTTCAGAGTATTATATTTTCGAGTTCTGGGTCCATTTCTCCAGGTGGGGCTTTCTCCACTGGAATAGCAGTGGCCCACTTTAGCTGTCTGCTGTCTTTGGCTTGCACTGCAACCAAAAGAGCACCTGCCGCTTGGCTTCTGAGTGAACGAAACAGAAGTGAAGTAGTTCATATCTATAGTAGGTGTGAGTTTCATTAGCTCCCAAGGCACCACTGAGCTGCTCTGATCTTGCAAATAATTTGCCTAATGAGAATCCAGGCAGTAAAAACTAATATCTCTGTCTGCAGGTTGGTTTTACCATCAAACCAAGATTTCATTCTCTAGTAATGTTTTACCATCAAATCCATCTGCACTGAAACATGTCATTTTAAATAGACAACCAGGCCCTCCTTCCCCCTCCCCCACCTCTCTCTCTCTCTCTTTCTCTCCCCCCCTCTCCCTCCCTGTCTCTCCCTCTCTCTCTCCCCTCTCTCTCCCCTTCTCTCTCCCTCTCTCTCTTCGCCCTCTCTCTACCCCCTCTCCCCCTCTCTCTCCCTATCTCCCTCCTCTCTCTCTATCTCCTCCTCTCTCCCTCTCTCTTCTCCCTCTCTCTCTATATATCTCCTCTCTCTCTCCCCCCTTTCTCTCTCTCCCCTCTCTCTCTTTTCTCCCTCTCTCTGCAGAGTGCTTGTTTTCTCTGCTTTGCTTTGCCTCTTTTCCTCCATCTCCCCTCCCTCTCGCTGTCCTTCTTTCTTCTCTTTCTTTCTGACTGCTTTTCATTCCTGTTTTTCTTTTCATTGTTCCCCCCCTCTCTCTCTCTCTCTCTCTCTCTTTTTTTTCTCCTGCTCTTTGGGACCTCGGTTTCTTCTCTTCCTCTATTCAGCGTTTCTTTATTCTCTTTTCTGAATAGTTCTGCTACTTAAAGGGGAAGGGGAAGAAGGGGAGAGAGAGGTTAGTTTCAGTTAAAGCACAAAACTTCCTCCTACTGCATTTGGTCTCTGCTAGGCTCTGCTGTAGGGGCTCCAGGTGTACAATCCTGGCCGCGTCATATTTTAGTTGCACATGTTTTCGGTGCACATGGCACTAGAGGGTCTCCTTTCCTACATGTGCAGTGCGGCTTCCTGGCTTTGTTGGAGAGGTGTCGGAATTGTCACGTAGTGGCAGTGTGACGACGTGTCGCGTTAAAGTGCCATAGCCACACAGGATCACTGCTATCTCCTGACAGTGGCAGCGTGCGGATCAGGTCTACGACTCGCGACAGCTTCTTCAGGGGTCTGAGCTGCCTGGCTACGGGACGCCCTGTCCTGTCGTACCGCGACATTCGCTCGTCCTGCCAGGGGCAACATCGGAAATTAAAAACGCAAGCGTCGCACAGGGCGGCACACTTAACACGATAACTACACAACATAGCACACAGCCATCAGTCTACATCTCTCCCAGTACTCTACCGACACTGCATCAGCTTAGCACGGAGGCTAGAGAGAGAACAGGCCTAACATGAGTATGTAAGACATGACTGCTCTGTCTAGCACAAAATGGACAGACAGAAAATGATTAAAAATGCAGAATCAATAGAAACAGATGAAACTTTTCTCTCCCCACCTCTTTCTGTCTCTCTCTCTGTCTCTCTCTCTCTCTCTGTCTCTCTCTGTCTCTCTCTCTGTTTCTCTCTCTCTCTCTCTACTCCATAAGTAAGAAACAGAAAAAAAGCACCATGATGGAATGGCAGGCTTGAAGGGGAGAGAAAGGTGAAAGACAGATGAAAGTGAAAAGAGATAAAAGGCGGAGTGAGGAGGGTGTGGGATAAAGCTAGAGGAAGGGAGGCAGAGATGAAAGCAAAATGAGGAAGATAAGAACAGAGTGAGAGAGACAGAGAGGGAACGGAGGGAGAGATAGATAGTGTACAGCGCGGAGAGAGGGGTAACCATGGCAACAAGAAGAAGGTACAAAAGAAGAGAGAGAGAGACAAAGGGGTTTTGATTTAAAAGAATGAAACTTGGGAGAAAGAAAAAGTAATTCAGGTTGAAATTTGTTACTGCGAGGTGAGGGAGAAATACAAAAGAGAGGAGAGCTGTATAGAGGGGACATCAGCTCTAGCCAGACTATATGGATCCCTGCAAATCTGTCTTTGCACACAGCCATATACTGCAGAGACCCCTAGTGTTACCAGGCCTGTCTAGTTGAGTGTGGGGCCCCCAGAAGGACCCCGGGGCTGCCATTGTGGACCCATATCATCATGCTGGTTCTGACGCTCCTATCTGCCAGCGTAGGGAGCAAAACGCTCACGGCTCAACCGCACAGCCAGAGCAGGCGCAAGCGTGGCAGTGATGGGGGCCCGACTCACACCACTGGGCCATTTAACGGCCATTATCCCGGATTAGGAGGATGAGCGAAGCGGAGGGGGGCGCTCCCCGTAGACTCAGTGGTACAGAAGTCAGCTGGGGTTCTGACCTCTGACCCCGCGGTGTAGGGAGCTGGACGAGGGCGGAGCAGTGTCACCACTGCGCTCAGCCAGGGCCACGCTGAGTGTGTGAGCCTTCAGAGCTCACGTCCCTGCTACATGTGGACGGCCGGTTTTATTCAGATGCATCGACTATGGGCTACAGCTGACAATTTACATTCATATTTGTCTATCTGTATAGAGTTGGAGGCAGACGCAGGATTCTTCTTCTGTGGTTTTTGAGTCTCTTGTGGCTCCCTCTTCTCTCTCTCTCTCTCTCTCTCTCTCCTTCTCCCTTCCCCCTCTGTTTTTCTCTCCTCTCTCTCGCTCTCTTTCTCTCTCTCTCCCTTTGCTCTCCCTCTTACTCACACTCCCTCCCCTCCTCCCTTCCTCTCTCTTGATCTCTCTCCTCTCACTCTCTCGCTCTCTCTCTCTTGCCACTCTCTCACTCTCTCATCTGCTCCCCCCTCTCTCACACTCTCTCCTCTTTCTCTCCTTCTCCCTCCCTCTCCCTCTTTCCGTAGCTCTGTCTCTCTCTCCCTCCCTCGCCCCCCTCTCTGTTCCTTTTATATCCTCCTTGCTGAATGCTCTTCTCCTCTCCTCCCTCAACTCTGTCTTTTCTTTTTTATTCAATCTTTTTTCCCTGGCTCTCTCCACACAACCATTAGCACAGCCATTCCTTTCCCAATATTCTCGCTCTCCATTTTGCTCCCCTATGCTGAATAAGAGGAGTAATCTTTTATTTAGGATCTGGAGTGTGCCCGTTCCTTTGCATATTGTGTGTATATGTGTGTGTGTGTGTGTATATATGTGTGTGTGTGTGTGTGTGTGTGTGCATGTGTGTTTTGCACTGCAACTGACCATTTTTGAGGAGCCTCGCTGAAAACACAAACACGGTCACAATTAAGCGTCGTGCTTCTCGAGCTGGAGATCTGGAGGACGCCTGCAGCAGGTCCACGTGAAGGAGATTAAGAGATCCAGGGACAGCAGTGAGCCTCCGTGTAGTGCAGATGAGGATGTTCCAAGGAGCCGGCTGTGCGTGGCATGTGTGGGGAGTTTTGACACACGCGATGCAAGCCCCTCCCCTTGCTTTCTCCTCACCCCAACTTCACCCCTTTGACGGCGGGCACGACGGCGGGCCGCCCCGCGCCACGGGGCCCCCGCCTCACCCCGATGCCCACTCCCAGTGCTCCACCTTCCTGTGAGTGATGGGTTTGTCGTGAGGACAGAGTGCGCCCTTGTCTGGTTCTGCTTTCCTTAGGGTAGCGTTTGAGCCAGTCAGCCTCCCTTCTGCACAAACTGTTCTTCCCTTCTCCATATGTTCCAGCCGAGCCATGCCTGGAACTGCAGGCTGTGTAAGTAAGCATGGGGTTTGCAGTCAAATAATGTGCAGGGTTGAGGGTGTTGAGGAGGTTGAGGAGGTAGCCTCTAGTTATGTGAACACAAATACTTTACAGGCAAACAGCTCCCAGCACAGTCTGCATAAACTCTTCACCTATACAACTTTCAGCATCGTTTACTCACATTAATTATGTGTGTACATCACACTAATGCTCTGTCTCTGGGAATAACAGTTCAGAACGGCGACATTTATTGCTTTATTTTATCTATTGCCATATTGTTATTATTACTATCCACATTATTACTGTGATGCTGTTGTTGTTATGTTTTATTGCTGTACACATACAGGCAGATACACACACACACCACATTCTGTTACCTACAGTCATGTCCAGCTGCTTGCCAAGGATATGCATGACCCTCAAGACTCATGCAGGACAAACTATGTATACGAGATTATGATCAAATGTTACAAGACGTGTGAAGCTTTTATGGTTTCATTTCATGGTGACAAAATGGTGAAGCTGCTCAGATCACTTGAGTGTGCAGATTTTAATTAAGCGCATTGTGCCCAACACCATATTTCACCCTGCGCTACAAAAGAATAAAATAAAATACCTAAATTATGGGTCAAGCAGGTAGTAGGTCTGTCATCCATCCTGCGTCCTGTGTCTGATGCAGTCTGCACTTGTGACGTGTTCTGATCATCATGTTTCATTACAGCACACAAAACAACAGCTCATGAATTAGCCTTGGTTCTGTGGAGAAGTCAACGCATTACAATGATTTAGCCAACACTGTTTAAATCATATATATAGAACAGACAATCAACATTAAATCTTCACAAACTCTGTGCCCCTTTCAAAAAATTGATTCATAAAACTCACATTACATGTAAGGTCCTGTAGCTCACCCAATGTAACTCTAACCTTACCTGAAAATATATCGCAAGATATTTCCAACCCTTTGACAAGTGTTTTTCCTCCAGTATTGCTGCTTATACACCAGGATTATTGCTTATACCAGTATAAATATACCAGTACCGCTGCCTAAATACCAGTACTGCTGCTTACGTACTTGTACTGGCACTTACCATCTATTTTATTAGAAACACCTTCTTGGATTGGGATTATGGTTAATCTGTTGCCATACGTCGGTTGACATAGATATGCTCTAGCTCCTCATCCTTCGTTGCTCTCTGACCTCAGCGTTCCTGGAGGCTGGATGTCGTCGGTTGGCAGTGACGCAGTGACAGGGAGCCACGTTAAAACAGTGCTGGGCGTGATCCCAACACAGGTGCAACACACAGCCATCCCTGTAACACATCTACAGATTTAGAGGAGGCTGGCTAATATACGGACCTCTGATCCAAAAATGACCAGTGAAGCTTGCTGGCCGACTGAGGCTGAAACTGGTGGGTGAGGCTGAGACTCTGTAATGACACATGCAAATCGTCCCTTTTCGACAGGTGTACCTAATACAGGGGACAGTGATTCTAGATGCAAGGCAGGGATATCTAATAAAGTAATATACTGAATCTGTTTATCTACAGCCCACACGAACACGGTTGTACCTGACGTCCTGTGTAAAAATATGCAACAATTCTGTATAACATTTATGAAGGCAGGCAATGAACATATCTAACTAAATGTGTTATGGTTTAGGATTAAAGGAAGGGTAGTTCTGACCTGAGATCATTTCAGTGATTGTATTGTTTCTATAATTGAATTCATATAAATTATTATTGGCAAAAAATGGATCCACGGACAGGGTACTCCTGGCTGATGATTTATGTACTGATACAGTGTGATAATCATGGCAAAAAAATATATTGTCATAGTAAAAATAAAACCATGAAATGTATTTTCTTAGCACCAGCAGAGTGATGCAGTGTGAACACTGCAGTAACTAGTGTTACTGGGAGGGGGGGTGTCGGTTTGCATCTGGCATAAACCTACTGTAGCGACTCCCAACATATTTATTCCCCTATGAACAAAGAAAATGTATTTCCTTTCTGTAAACATGCTGTATGTATGAAGCACAACAATTCAAACCCGTTGTAAATAAACACTACTCAAGTAGACACTATTTAGGGGCAAATGTTTCCAATAATAAGGATCTGACCTAATATCAGATGTTATGATGTATCAAAGGAGGCTAGACAAAGTCCTTGGTGCATGTCACAGAGACACCACAACAACAACATCGACAGCAACAACAACAACTGAAGCCCACGTTGTAGTGTTGGTCATGGTTGTGATGCTGGACGGCAGGGAGATTAGGGCATGCTCACCTGTTACTCAGGAACTCTCTTCCTCTGATCTCTCATCCTTTTCATGGTGGTCTGCTTTATTAAAGTGACTTGGTTGACTAACTTGAGACGTTTAAGCCATGAAAAAGAACTGGAGCTTCTCACCCTGTACTGACAGAAGGTCGGACTTCGGCTGCCTGGATGAAGACAAGGCACCAGGCTCTTTCAGGAATCATGTCTGGGGGAGCGCTCGTATTCTGAGAATGAGAAGTCCAATTTTTTCTTCAAAGAGCCGAAGCAGAATCAAGATGGCTATTCTGTGTTAGCGGAGCACATGCCTGCTCTGTGTTGTCCCTACCCAGCATCCCATTCCTGGGATGCCCTCTGAGTGAACAGAACAGAAACCTTCAAGAAGATGGGCTCCATCTTCAGGAATTGATGAAAGTTGAGAGTTCCAGACAAGCAAACTTGTGAATGGGCTCTTATAGGGGCAGAAAAAGGAATAAACAAATGCGGATATTCATTGGTCCTTGTGTTTGCGTGAGTGGGGGAGGGATGTGGGAGGGAAGGATTTAGCAAGGGACAAGTCAATCAACACACGGCTCATGAATTATTCATGCGTCTAGGTTTGGACAAGAGCAAAGGTGTGAACTTAAAGTATTTCAGCTGTTTCTTTAACATGTGTGCTGAGGACAACACTTTTTACTACAGAATAAACTTTATTGGATGAAATTGCACGGAACACAGACCAAAACTGGGCTTAGCTTGTTAACCCATAAAAGCCTGAACCTCGATCATTTCATGCTCTTCTGTGCACTTGCTAATGCAGACTACACTGGCAGGATAGAGAGTGTGTTCTTAAACCAAGTGAGCGCCGTGTTGATTTAGCAATGCAGAGAAGTGAAAGTGTGCGTGTGTGTTTGTGTCTGCTCTCATTCCCCAGTAGATTGCTTGTGCATGCGGGTGTGTGCGTGTGTGTGTGTGTGTGTGTGTGTGTGTGTGTGAGCATGGAAATCCCAGCTCAGTAGTCTTGTGTCTCAGTAACCCATCTCGACCAGTTAAGGCCTACTTCCCTCTCTCACTCTCAGCCTAGTGCAGAAACCTGTACATGTACGTTGGTGAGAGTGCACACACACAAACACACACACACACACACACACAGACGTGCACACAATGCAGGCAGAGATGTTCTCTCAGTCTCTCCCCTTCTCCCTCTCTCCCAGTGCCCCCTCCTCCCTCACTCCCTCCCTCTCTCCCTCTTTCTGTTGAGAAGTGTAGGGAGACAGAGTACACAGAGTAAAGGCAAAAGCGCAGTCTTTCTCACCGCTGTAGAAAACTCAGGTACACATACACAAAGAATGCAGGCTATAGAGTACTCGCAGTCTCTCTCTCTGTAGAGACTTGAAGAGAAACTCAACACACACTCACGCTTGCACACACATAGGCTCGCACATACGCACAGACACATGCACACTCACACACAGACACAGACACACGCACGCACGCGCACACACACACACACACACATGCACAGCATAGAGTTGTCTGTTGCCCTCTCAGAAAATTTCCCTCTGCAGTAACCTGTAGATACACACAAACACAGCAAAAGACTCCTGAGCACTCATTATTCTTTGTGTATTATTCTGTGTGTGCAAGTGTGTGTTATAGGGTTGGTCTGTGGAAGCCTGATACTTTTGGGCAAGTGGACAGGTTTGAGCTTTTTCTCTCCGTTCCTTCGTCTTCTCAGAGATGTGGGCCTGGATAGGAGCCAGTGTATTCTTTCTCTTCCCTCAACTTTTTGTTGTCGATCCCCCTCTTCCTGTCTCCCCACAGGCATGAGTCCGTGTTGTTTTATGTACATGTCCCCAGTCGTTTCTTCTTCTATGTGGTTTCTTTGTCTTTCTGTCTCTTATCTCTTTGTTTCTTCCCTTGCACTCTATTTTCTCTCCCATTCTCTCTCTCTCTCTCTCTCCCTCAACTTCCTGCTATCTTTCCCCCTCACTCACACCCTCCCTCAATCTCTCTTTATCTCTGTCTGTCTCCCTCCCCTCCCTCTCCCTATCTTTCCCTCTGTCCTCTCGCCTATCTCTCTCTCCCTCTCTCTCTCTCCCTCTCTGTTTCCCTTCCTCCCTCACTCATGTGTTCATCTCCCTCACTCTTTCACAGCTGCTCTCTCTCTCCCTTCCTCATTCTCTCTCACACATTCTCTCTGTACTCTCCTACAATGTTTGATTTTTTTTTCTTTCTTTTTTCCCCTCTGGATTGCCCTTTCCTGCTCAGTAATGAAAAATGTCCCCCTCTCCTTATACAGTACACACTGGCAAAACTGCTCAGGTGTGTTCCATTCCGGAATAGAGGGACAGGGACACTAGAAGGTCTTTTGTGGGACGGCTGGGCCAGATCCTGTTGTTAATAAGCCAACAGGAAGCCCTGTCCTAATCCCATACCTGTTCCATAATAGAGATCAGCTATGTACCGGAGCACCTTAGTACACGCCCAGTAACCACCAGCCAGGTAGCATAGCACGCTGTTTAGAACCTGACGAAAACCGGAACTTAAATAGTTAATTTCTTTCCCTGCTGTTTTTCCTTTTCCTCTCTCTCTCTCTCTCTCCATTCCCCCGCTCCCCCCTTCTCTTCACTCTGCACTCCCCCTCTTTCTCTTGCTGATGGACTCTTCTTTTTATTTTCACACTCCACCATCCCCCTTTTCTTCTATTTCTCTCTCTCTCTCTCACTCAGTGCATTCTCTCTTTCAGCCTTCCGCTCCCTCTATCTCTCTTTCAATCCCCACCCTCTCTCAAGCACCCTCCCCTCCCTACTCTCTTTCTTTCTGTCTTTCTCTTTCTTTGACCTCATCTTTTCTTATGCTCTCACTCTCCCTCCCCCAGTTTCTCTCTTCCTCCTCTTTTTTGCTGCATTCTCTCCTTCTCACCCTCCCCCACCTCTCCTCTCTTCTCTCTTTCTATTTCTCTCAGTCACCCCCCTCTCCTCCCCTCCCTCTATACCTCTGTCTCACTCCCCCTCCCTCTTCCTCTTATTCTCTCTCTCCCCCATGTCTGTCTCCCTCCCTCCCTCTCTTTCCAAACTGCTTTTCTCCCTTTTCTTTCTCCTTTTCTTTCTTTTGTCACTCTTTTTTTTTCGCACTAGCTTTCAGACATTGTGTAACGTCTTGCAGCTTAATTATTTGAAATTTGGAAATAAACAGACCCAGTGTAACTATCCTCAGCTACTCTAGGAAGTAAAAAAAAAATCAACACATCATACGCATTATCTGACATTGACAGTGTTCCAGTGATTACAGATGTGTGTGTGTGTGTGTGTGTGTTGATGGCTTGAAGCATGTTTGTGTGTTTGAAGAACATGCCTCTGAGGGGAAAAGAGGTAGGTGTGTATGTGTGCGTGTGTGTGTGTGTCTGTTTGTGTGTCTGTCTGTAAAGAATTGAAGCAAGCGCTTTTGTTTGTATGGGCTTTTTAGAGAAATATGTTTGTTGAAGGGTCATGCTGTATTGAGTGTGTGCGTGAGAAAGAGAAGTAATACAGAAGTGTGTGTGTTGTGAGAGAAAGACAGAGAATGAGAGCAAGAGTGAGAGAGAGACAGACAGAGAGCGAGAGAGACAGAGAGAAAGATGGGGAGAGAGACAGACAGAGAGCGAGAGAGAGGGAAACAGACATGAAGAAATGTGTGTGTGTGTGTGTGTGTGTGTGTGTGCGTGTGTGCGTGAGAGAGAAGGGGAGAGAGACTGAGAGAAAGAAAGAGGGAAAGACAGAGTGCAAGAGAGAGAGAGAGAGAGCGAATGAGAGAGAGAGAGAGGCCGGCACAGTCAGTTCTGATAACAGCAACAGTAGGAGGAGGATGAGCAGAGACTCCGCCCCTTTCACTCCCTCAGATATAAATAGGAGGTGGGTTTTTTTGCTCCACACTTCACTTGAAGGATGAGAGCCCTGAAACACCTTAAACATCACACCAGGAGCAGTGAGGTAAGTAGCTCCCTTTAGCACACATTAGCTTTACCACTGGACATGTGGCTGCATTGCTGATTCATTTCAAAGTTTGTTAATTGCTGTTTAAAAAGTTTCACTTTTTTCCATTTTCTCTTAAAATAGGGGACATGAAATGACTTTTCAGAGTGCAAGGAGAATATTTACTGATAAGGGTAGACTAACCTCCCTCTCCCTCTGTCTGGCCTCTACATCTCACTCTCTGTCTAGCACTCTCCTGTCTCTCTCAACTACACTACGTCTCTCTTGTTATCTCTCTCTACTTCACACACACAGACACACACGCACACACACACATTCATTATGTGTTAATCTCATGGTTTTGTTTTATAAAAGTATTTTTACATTCAGTTCACCTCTCTCCTCTCCGAGCCATCGCTGCTATCCTGCCTGACTGGCTCTCTCTTTCATTTGTCTTTCTGTCTTTCATTTTCTCTGCCTTTCATTTTGTCATGTTTTTTTTTCTCTGCTCCTTCTCTTTCCTACTCCCTCCCTCCCTGCTCTTGCTCTCTTTCTCACCCTCTCTCTCTGTTTCAGTCTCTCACTCCCCGCAACCCCTCCCACTCCCTCTTTCTGTCTCTCTTTATCTTTCTCTCTCTTGTACTCTCCCTCTCTCTCAGTTTCTCAGTCTCTCTTCCCCCACGAACCCCTCCCTCTCCCTGCTCTCTTCCTCTCTCTTTCTCTCTCTTTATCTCTCTTTATCTTTCTCTCCCTCACTCTCCTCTCTCCGCTCACTCACTCAATCTCTCATCCCCACTCCCCCACCCTCCCTTTTCCTCTTTCCTTTACATGCTCCCTAAATCACCCTTCCCTCCCTCACTCTTTCTCTCCCTCACTCTCCTCTTTCAATCTCTCCCTCTTTCACTCATTCACTCAATCTCTCTCTCCTTTTCTCCCTCCCTCTCACTGCTTTAAAAGCAGTAATTATAAATGACGTGGTTATCAGGGCATCCAGGTTCCCCTTCTCAGTCTTTCTGTGTTTCTCTCACTTCTCTCTGTCTCTCTCTTTCCCCATTTTATAGCTGTCAGTCACTACCACAGCCATTCAGTTGTGTATTCTTATGCACAGCCCAGTTGTTTGCGCATATGCGCAAAGCTACACTCGTCTGGCCTTGAACATCTACACCTATCAAGGTAGCGCCTCGTTAGAGATGATAATCACTCTGAAGTGTTCGTGTTTTCTTTTGTTTTTTCAACATGCTTTGCCCCCCCCAGAGAGTCTGTGGCTCAAATCTTCTGCCATGGCTGATCCACCCTGTTTGAAGGTGCATTCTAGTGTGGTGGCCTCAGAGCAAAAGCACTGAGGACAGATGCTATAGCCTACCAGGCTGTAGGTTGGCAGAGCTTTGGAGTTTACCATCATTACTGTCACTAGAGTAATGGCTTTCCTAGCGCTAGGCCGGGCCACGTACCTGTCTGGTGCAGAGTTCAACTCTGAACTCGGGTTCCTGTGTAACCACGTTAGCATTAGCTACAGCGCTAACAACTCCAGCCTTGAGGAGGTCAACAGCAGGGCTGCTGGACTTCACAGGAAATGCTGTGGACGGTCCACGGATGTGCACTTCCTGGTTGGACCTGGGTTCCCTTTGTGCTCCAGGTTCTTTTAAAGGCCTCTGAGGAAGGAAGCATGGTGCTTTACATAGATCAGCCTTATGCCTTCATCTAATGAGCCCTTAGTCTCTCTCTCTCTCTCTCTCTCTCTCTGTCTATCTGTGTGTGTCTCTCTCTCTCTGTCTCTGACTAACCTTGGCAAACAGTATGCAATGATTTTTATTTTTTATTTTTGTGTATGTGTGTGTGTGAGGGGGAAGGGGGGGGTCTGCAATAGTTTCCTAGTTACAGGGAGATGACAGTCCACACTGCTACACTGTATCTGTTACCTTAACTCTCTTAACTCTTTTGCTCTTGTGCTGTTACCGTGACTGTTGCACTGACATGGTTGCTAGGATCCTATTGTAGTGACTGTTGCCATGACTCCACTGTACAGTTTTTGTTGCCAGGACTACTGTAGCAAATCTGTATCCATTGGATTTACTGTCGCTCTACCTTCTGTGATTGTATATTTTCCCGTTCTGCTGAAGGAGGAGCAGGAGCAGGAAGTCCCTCTGGTCCGCTGCTACTCCAGGGCGATGGAACGAGTTGTGGATGCTGGAACGCAGACTGACCCAGTGGTGGTCCTGTCCCTGGCCCAGGCCGCCGTGCTAGGGCTCATATCTCAGAACGAGATCTTCGGTGCCACCATCGCCCCCAACGGCTTCTACATGGGAGAGGCACGCGAAGGTCCCCCGCCTCCTCCGGAGGCAATGGAGTATGAATATGCAGATCAGTTGATCGGGGCCAATGGAGACTACCTGCCTGAGCCACATGGGGAGGACAGGGTACCAGAGAGGCCCTGTGGGGCAGAGAGGAGGCGACCCGGGCCCCGGGGGAGGACCAAGAGGCCACGGGTGGAAGAGGAGGCAGTGGAGCAGATGGAGAAATCCCCTGAAATACAGGCCCACGTGAAGGGAGAGAGGCCTGAGTTCACCAGCTCCTGCTACCGCTCGAATGCTCCTCACGCTGACAGCGAGCCCGAGGTGCTGGACCTCACGCCCCACAGGGTCCCGCTGAAGGAGGAGCACAACAACAAAGGCTGCCCCGAACTCGCCAAGGACCCACGCCGCCGTCAGACAGACACAGACTCCGACACGGAGTCACGGGCTGCAGTACGCAGCCCCGCAGGCCGAGAGGTCGGCGCGAACGGCCGGCCGCAGGAAGGAGCCAGGAAGGAGGAAGAGCAGGAGGAGGAGAGGGCGCTGAACCTGAAGACCCCGGAGGTGGAGGTGAGCCCTGTGATGAGGCGCTACTATGAGTCCAGCGTCGTGGCCTACGAGGCGGCCGAGATGGGCCTGGCGGCGGAGTACGAGGATGGCGGGCAGACCCTGCCGTGGGCGGACGGCGAGAACTCGGTGGGCCGGCGCATGCAGATCGACCGCCTGGACATCAACGTGCAGATCGACGAGTCGTACTGCGTGGACGTGGGCGAGGGCCTGAAGCGCTGGAAGTGCCGCATGTGCGAGAAGTCCTACACGTCCAAGTACAACCTGGTGACGCACATCCTGGGCCACAACGGCATCAAGCCGCACGAGTGCCTGCACTGCGGCAAGCTCTTCAAGCAGCCCAGCCACCTGCAGACGCACCTGCTCACGCACCAGGGCACGCGGCCGCACAAGTGCGCCGTCTGCAAGAAGGCCTTCACCCAGACCAGCCACCTGAAGCGCCACATGCTGCAGCACTCGGACGTGAAGCCGTACAGCTGCCGCTTCTGCGGCCGCGGCTTCGCCTACCCCAGCGAGCTGCGCACGCACGAGGCCAAGCACGAGAACGGCCACTGCCACGTGTGCACGCAGTGCGGCATGGAGTTCCCGACGCACGCCCACCTGCGCCGCCACCAGGTCAGCCACCAGGGCCCGGCCACCTTCCAGTGCGGGGAGTGCCACAAGTCCTTCGCCTACCGCAGCCAGCTGCAGAACCACCTGATGAAGCACCAGAACATGCGGCCCTTCGTCTGCTCCGAGTGCGGCATGGAGTTTGTGCAGGTGCACCACCTTAAGCAGCACATGCTCACGCACAAGGTACTGACACAGCAGGCCCTCGAGCACAAGGTACTTTCAACCTCTCTGCCTTTTTTCCCCCCCCACCCTTTTGTCTTCCTGCAAACTCTCCAAACCCCTTATTCCAACGATTGCCCATGAAGTGTCTGAACCCCTACTCTCCTGCCCAGTGGTAACCGTGCTGACAATAGTGCAGGTCTGAGAATACAGACCTGAATACAGCCTAGAGGAATGTGGATTGTATCCTTGCTGGAGGTTAAAAATTAGCTGTGAGATCACTGACATGGGCTTGTTTGGTAGCATGTATCGCAGTGTGTCATGAGACTCAGGTTGCCAAAACAGGTTTTAGTGTAAAATGAGCTCTGTTACAGCAAACCAATCAGCTTCTTTTGCCATCACAGACCCCTCCTTCATATTGCTCTTACCACCAATGGGGAGTTGCTTTCTTCTGCATGTGCTTTATGCTATGAACATCACATAACCTGATACTTCCCTATTACGCCCCTCTCTCTCTCTCTGTCTTTATGGCTATGATTCATCACATAATGACTGCAGACTCACACTCAGAAAATAGAGCAGAACACAGGTTAGCTGCATTTACACTGAAACACTTTCCATTCAACCTGCCTTTAAAGTGTGATCACCATTTGCTTTTGCTTAATTATACGATCTTGCTACAATACTTTACCATACGAGTGTTCAGAATTTGGTAATTGGCATCCTACAAAATGCATTCACAGAAACTTAGTGTACATTAATGAAGTCTTCATGAAAGCTTGCATAAGACATTTATTGGCCTATAATGGAATTCTATTTATCTTTAGTTAAGGATTATCTTTGTAAAGTGACCTTGGGCTTATGAATGATGCTACATAAACGTATTATTCTTACAACAATGTGAAAGAGCTGCTTAAAGATACTGCCTCACAAATCATTTCGGTGTGAGGCTGCTCAGACAGAAGCCTTACAGCTTTGAGAGATGCTGTTTCGTAGGTCTTTTTACGGCTCTTTTGCTGTGCTTCAAAATGTTCATGAACGATCTAGAGTTGCTGTATGCAGACGCCTTTACAACCATCCAAGACGAGAAACCATTACAAATATTATATTAAGCCTCATATTATCTGAGTATATTAGTTTGCTTGTAACCACTACATACAATTAATGATTGTAACCAGACACTAGATGAACCCATTTGCTTTTATAAAGACAGCATACTGTTGGTTAAAGTAGAGAAGAAACCTTTCCTGCACAGAGCTGAAATTGTCACTTGCATTGGTTTATACAATCTAAGGCATATTGTGTACAAACATACAAATATCATGCGTAAAAAGGACTCTTGACATTTAGCTAGAGTGAATGTGTTGCAAGGGCTTCTATGATCACCCCGATTAATACTTCCAGTGAGGGAGTGTGGACAAACGCAGTACTCCACAGACGTGTCCTCTTAATAGGTTAAAATTGTTCTTCTCTGTAGCAAGCAAGCCTGTCCACTGTCCAAGAGCTGCATTCTGGTGGGATGGTTGAGGTGCTGAGCTTTCAGTCACGTGTCTGTGTTTGGAGCGCGTGTCCTGTGTGTTTGGAGCGCGTGTCCTGTGTGTTTGGAGCGCTTGTCCTGGAGTTACTTTGCACAGGAAATGTGTTCCTCCACCTCTAATACACCCATTACCCATTTAAGGGCTTTGATGGCTTGCTAATGAGCTGATAAGTTCAGGTATGTTGGCAAATAAAACAAGCACATTCAAATGTGCACCGGTACCTGTATTGGTGCTTGTGTATTTCTCCTGCAGCACTGTGATACGTGTGTGTGTGTTTTGTTTTTTCCACCCTTCGAATTATGAATTCTTGTGAGCAAGCAAGACAAGCAGCTGAACCATCCTATAGCTTTAGCTGTGTCTATGGCAACCATCTCTGTTCCTCATCTAATTCTATTGCTAACACCCCTGACTCCTCAGGAAGCCTGCAGAAAGAGTCAACAGTAAATTGTGATTTATATTATATATATATATATATATATATATATATATATATATATATACACTAGCTAATGCTTTATTTTTTTTAGCCTGTCAGCAAAAAGTCCGAACAGATTTAGATTACGTTTTGTCACTTGTGTTCATCTAGGGGCTGAAGGACTACAAGTGTGAGGTGTGCTCCCGCGAGTTCACCCTCTCGGCCAACCTGAAGCGACACATGCTGATCCACACCAGTGTGCGGCCCTTCCAGTGTCACGTCTGCTTCAAGACCTTTGTCCAGAAACAAACCCTCAAAACCCACATGATCGTCCACCTTCCCGTCAAACCCTTTAAATGCAAGGTGAGGTGGGAACAAGAGTGTTATAGAAACAGACCCCGGCTACATAGAATAACCGTTTCACAGAACCTTTTTTTTTTTTATCTTCGAGATTTGATTTAACTTCATCTAGAATGATGCATCTCCAGTGAGACCTAACCAACTTAAACCAATGGTGTTTTCAGGTGTGTGGGAAGTCATTCAATAGAATGTACAACCTGCTCGGACACATGCACCTTCATGCCGGCAGCAAGCCCTTCAAATGCCCCTACTGCACCAGTAAGTTCAATCTGAAGGGGAACCTCAGCAGACACATGAAGGTCAAACACGGCATCCTGGACGCCTCGCCGGACGGACAAGGTAACCGCTCTCACTCTCATTTATGGCTCCTGGTGTCTCCATATACTAGAGCTGCATTATGGCAATGTTTCCCGGTGGTAAAGGGGTACCCTGCTCTTTAATATATACATCCTTACCTTACACTGAGTAGGTTCAACAGTGATGTGATGGCTACACGATAAAGAATGAATTCATTTACACTGCTAAACTTAACTGAAATGTGACTAAAATGTCAAAACAATATTTAATATTTCCATTTGAACTAGTGAAAGATGACTTGGCAAAAAGAAAGATCATGGCAAAAAGTAGTGCATTTGTGAGACTGCAGTAAGGCCCATGATCCACAATACAGCACAGACGACTTGGACTGGCATTCTGCTTCTTTGTCATCTAATCCTTGTATTTGTTGGAAGGCATCAGATCCACTGTTTAGCACACACTAGTGAGCAGAGATTAAGCCACCAGAATGCTGCATGCCAGAGAGACTCACAGCTCTTTCATGTTGACCTAAACGTCAGAGTAGCATAAAACTGTTTATTGACCAGCAACTGAAAGTGGATACAGCCGCACATACAAATGATGTGTTTCCGTGGGGATGGTGTTGAGTGCAACATGGACTCAGCGTCTGCGTTCTTCTCTCCTCAGACACGTTGCCTGACCTGGAGGGCCAGGAGGACTACGAGGAGGAGAGCTTTGACTACAGCGAGCGGGAGAACCTGGCCAGCAACAACGCCCAGGACCTGGCCAAACTGGCAGAGATGGGCTACTTCAACTACGCCAAGGCTGCCGCCCGCTACACCACAGCCTGAGCCCGAACATAGCAGCCACAGCAGTTTCCGTACCGCGCTAGACTTCAAGGTGGACAGAGGAGGAAATAGCAGCCTGGTGACTGAGGACTTGAATCCATTTTGGCTCCTCTGTAAGAGGAACTGAGATTTATGCCTCCTGATCATTAGAAAATGTTACTTATTTCCCTTAACGTCAAGAATATTACATTTAGCAATCACACTATGGGTAATAAAAGGAGGACAACTACTGAAGATTTTTCATTTTTTGATTAACATGCCATATTGCACTTGTTGGCTAGCAACACTGAATAACAGTTGAGTTAAATTCTATGGTGCAGTACAACGGTGTGAACACGGGCACTTCTGAACCACGGACAATTCCCCGTTCTTTCAAACAAGCTGCAGTCAACATTATAAATGACTCATCGTTCCAAGCACACTGCTAGCTGATAATTCAACTGTTCTTTGTCCTACGTCTCACTGCATACGGCGAGTTTGGATAAAACCAAAGCTGACTAGGTGTGACTTCTCGCCGGGATTTCCCAACAAGGTTTCGTTTCTTTTTTTTTTTTTACATCTTACACACCATAACCTTTAAAAAAAAAAAAAAAAAAAAAAAACTTCCTCTGTGATTTTTTTAATGAAGCATGTAGGAACTGTGACCAGTGGACTAAGGTGTGAGGAAGTCTTTAGTGCCTGTTGCATTCTGGCTTTGCCCAAGGCGAGTCCAGGTATCTATCCGGACACTTTTCAGTATTGTAACATTGGGGCATTTTTGGAACTTGTATTTATTGTTCAATGTTATTTTCTTGGCATGCTCAAGGGTAACATACTATTGATGTTCCATATTGGGAAAACACTGTACTGTTTTTAAGTGTCTGGAATTCTATCTGGGGTGACAATACGGTAGCAAAGACCCACTTTTTTCGTTGTACTTTCGGCAGGATTTAATTACACGGTCATCGTGCATGTTGCGTTTGGTCACATGGCGCTGGACCATGAGGAATACTGTGTCAAAATCCCCAGAAACCAAGCACATGCCATTATTCCTATGGCTATTGTTGGTCTCTGGGGTTGAATGTGAGGACGATGTTCTGAAAAACTTGGGACAGAAATATTAACTGCCTTTGTGTCTAAGACAGTGGGCCATCCATCATTCCTGTGCAGAGCTCTGACGTGATGAATGACGGACCACAGACGCGGGACAGGGCCAGAGACCCAGCACAGAGTGATTGAGAAAATGTACAATGTATTCTGTTCCTGCTTAGCTTTACATGGACACCCTCTGTCCTGCAAGCCAGGCAACGCTACATTATGTTAATACAGCACACTTTAAAAAAAAACACCTAAAAGCGAGGACCCATAGTGCAGAATGAGCAAGTTCTACTGTTTCAGAATGTGTCCTTGAGGCTTCAACCGTCACTCCAAGCTAGCAAGGGCGTTTTAGTTTTATATAAGCTTTCATTCCCCCCCACATCACACATCAATGTGAATATGCGATTGATAGAGTTCTATGTTAAATGTTGTGCTCTGAACAATACTGTATATTAATACATTTATTTACCTTTAACTGTCATTTTGTCATCTTTATAAATAGTACAAGAAGAGAGGTTCAAACAATTTATTAGAGGGTTTCTGAAATGGCGTTTTATCTTTTTTTTCCTTTCTCCCATGGTATAATACAGTTTTTGACATACAGTACTTCATCTTACAAAAATAAAACCTTGGAGTTGTAAGGAGACAATGGTGATGGAGTGGACTGATGGCTCCAACAGTTTCGCCAACAGCGCTGCTAAGAACATAACTTCTACTTTTTGTTTTTAACTTCTCCCTTGAGGCTTAATGCTTGTGGTTATTATGACCTTTTAAGTTAAAAATGAGGTACAAAAAGACAAGACGCTTTTCACCATCTTCACGGTGTTCCTTCATTTGCCCAGGGCCTTGTCAAGATTGGTCTTGATTGCATCCAAGAAGTCTGTGGTGTTGACGAAGTGCTCATTGAGCTTAACACTGTGGCAAAAGGACAGTTTGGGGTAAAAGTCAAAATACAATCACAGCATGTCTAACTGTACTGAAAACACCTTAACAGCCCAACGGGCAAAAGCACAAATTGGACTATAGTTCAAAGCCCAAATCAAAATAAATCCTAATACTTTCCTCACAAATGTTACATTCACCAAGAGGTTCTTAGTTTTTAAAAAAAACATTTTAAAATGCAAATTAACCTTTGAAAAGCCTGGGAAAAAAATCTAGAGGGGTCAAATAATTGGTGACCAAATTACTGATGTGCCAGTCAAAAATGGTAAAATCATGCAAATCAGTATTAATCAATATGCATTCAAAGCTGGCCGCTAAAAACAAATGGTTGCAGAGTGTCTAAACTGCAGAAAATAAAGAACCCCAAATAAGAACTGCACCAATTAGCAATTCCCTGAAGTTTAATGATGTTATTGATAATACAGACCAGCAAAGTCTTCTATTTTTTTGTGCGCAGTCTTTTTTCTATGTGCGCAGAGATATTTTCTTCCTTTTAAGGAAGCCAAACAGTTCTAGGTAAATTGTAAAGCAAGGTGACAATCTTGCACAGGAGTGCTAGTTATCAATCCTTCTACATATTCAGTCTGAAATTGCTCAGTCATTTCTGTTCCCAAAATTGATGTATATAAGAAATGCAAATGTCATCTTTAACCAACCTGCCTACTAAAACGTTTCAAATCATGTAGCCCAGCTCTGGAAATACCGAGGGCCTGAAAGGGTTTTGCATTCAGCGAGCTCATGTTTATTGTAGCTGAAAGCAGTCGACTGAGAAACAGAATGGTGAGAAGGGTTTTGTATTCTCTAGTTCCAATCAACTGAGCTACACATGAAACAGAAATGAAATATTAAAAAAATAATAATACAATAAAAAAAAAAATAAATAAATAAACAGCCCCCGCAGATTTTTGTGGGCCTCGTGGAAACTTACTTAGACAGGCCATGAATGCAGCCGGCCAGGTCCTTGGTCATGACCCCGCTCTCCACGGTGTCCACACAGACGCGCTCCAGAGTCTGAGAGAACCTGGGGGTGGCAAGACCATCAGGGCAACTGTTACCATCACACATCACATTTGCTTACAGAACACACACTGCATCAAATGTACAAATGTACAGGGAGCGACAGGTTCCGCTGAAGCTCATGCAGAATTAACTACAACACTGGCTTGAGGCAGTTTTAATGGCTTGTCTGCTGTGTGCTCCGTGGTTTGCCTGTGTGGTAGTATTTGATGAGGTAGCGTTTGAACTGGACCAGAGATGGCGTAAATGAGCAAGCAGACAGCAGGGGTGAAAGCAGCTCCTTTGTGAATTTCTTGGTTCATTAAAAGAAAAACAACAAGAATAAGAGTCTGTATAATTGGCAGGCAGAAATTAGGAAAAATGTATTCGCAGCCATCCGATAGAAGTGTAGACGGCCACCTCTCACAACACACCGTTTTCAAGATTCCTTCTCTTCATGAGAAATGCACTTCCAAGCACACTGACCACACTGTCTCCCTTGGCTCAAGGCCTGCGTATCTCATTTCTTTAAGGCTGCATTGATTAAGCATAATGATGATTAGCTCACAGGCCGAACTAGGAGACTTAATGAAAACCCTGCGCAGTGAGTTACATTGGTAAGGACTACTTTACTTGCATAAGATGATGTTTACAGACATTTTGGGTAGGGTGTTACAGTAATCTTACTTAAAGTACTAGACATTTTTATATACTTTTTTATACTTGTTTGGATGACTATTCAACCAATTACATTAATATGTTAATCACTATTAATTGATCCGTTCAATGAAAATGTGACTTTGTAAAAATCACATAAATCTGCTATGAAATTGTCTGATGTCCTCTATTTAAAGTAAAGCCGACTCTAGTGTGCGTCTTCCGTTTGTTAGGCAATATGTACCTTCTTTCATTTTTTTCAGTCAGAAAACTATTTCTCAATTTGGTTTTGGAACTGGAGATATACATTCTACAAAATGAACAGTAAAAAGCATTTTTGTTCATATTATTTAAAATGGCCACATTAATAAAGTAAGTGTAAACAAAGAATATTTGAAGCAATATTTGAAAGCAGGACCTAAAAAAATGCACAAAAAAGGGCAGATGGCATAAGTGTGTATCTAATATATATAATTTGTGTATTTCTATACAGAAATATATTGATGAAAGACAAATGAAATGTGTAGGCTAGCCTGAAGCAAACACAGGAACAGGCCAGAGGGTTAGGTGGTTTTAAAGGCAGACTTCATTAAGTTCACACACACAGGGATCAGTGAGGAAGTCCTTGCTCAGTCTTATGGTGCAGGTCAACAACACACAGGACTCATTTCCAGGTTCATTAAACCACAGCTGGAAATATCCCACAATTCAAAACCTGTACAACGATCAATGGCTGTTGGTCATCAAAACATGAAAACCACAATTCAGTTACATAGATCCACTGACTACAATAAATAAAGAATTATGGCAAAACCTGATTCAACTGTGACATTCCATTTCAAACACATTCCTGCAAAGCTGGACTCACTTATGTGTATAGCCTAGCAAAGCCGTTAATCAGGCTTGCTGGCACTGAACTGAAAGAACGTACCCAATCAGGTGTGTAGTGAACGTACCTGATCAGGTCTGGGTTCCCATCAAGCTTGCCCCTGTGCTCCAGTCCCCTTGTCCAGGCAAAGATGCTAGCGATGGGGTTGGTGCTGGTAGGCCTTCCCTAAGAACAAAGATTGCTAAAAGTGAAAATCAGCAAGGGAAACTAAACTGTACAAGTCACCACCATGAACCACACACAAGGCAGAATAGACACAGTTTAAAAATACAAGCCCAGTGGGCATTAGCCTCAAACTAAAGAAAGCCTGTCATTACAGGTGTCACCACTAGATGGCAGAACTTGTTTATTAAAAATAAATAAATAAATAAATAAAAAAAAATAAACTGAGGCAAGGAACATGTCAGCACCCAACATTTGGAAGTTACACTCTGCTCCGGGTCAAAAACAGACTAAAAATGAGTCTGGTGTGACTTCCTGCGTGTGGACCGGAGGAAGGAGGCGGCACCCACCTTCTGGTGTTCGCGGTAGTGTCTGGTGACCGTGCCGTGAGCTGCCTCCGCCTCGATGGTCTTCCCGTCGGGACACACGAGCACAGAGGTCATCAGTCCGAGAGAGCCGAAACCTGGCAACACCACGACCTCTCACTGAACACTCTCACGAGCAGTTGACCCCAGTACGGCAAGAACATGGCTCGGGTTGCACAGCCCAGTTTAGGCAGTGCCATTTCAAACCCTTAACTAAGCAAACAGAACTAGTGATGCTCCAACTGACTGGCAGACGAAATCAAAACCATTGCAGAAAATGAATCCATTTCTTTTTCCATCCATGCGAGCAAATATCCTGCCAAAATGAAAACTGAAAAGGCTACATGTGTGGAAAAAGAAAAAAGAAAGAAATCAGATGTGGTCTTGCATTTTCATTGCTTTGTTTTAATCACAATCTTTTTGCCAGATTTCCATCCCATAACCAACTGGTCCGATCTTAAAATCTAATTGTGCACCGTGTTTAATAGGTGCACCTATGAGAGTGTGGCAGTTTGTCCATATATCTTTAGATGGTGAACAATTTGCTGGAAAAGTAGCAACCCAAATATCCCTTTCATCAGAGATGGATGGACCAGTACAGAGGCTCATCAGCTGAAACCTTCATCATCATAAATAGCAGCGGATATATGAGAGCTCGGCTGATACCGACGGCATGGAATCACAGATTAGTACCAGACCCAAAAAGCCTGATTGGAGCATCCCAAAATAATCCTTGATCCAAGACGCATCAAGGCCGTGATGGACTTCAGAAGCAGTGCTGCTGAATTTGTCGGTCATTACTAATTCTCTCTTACTAGAATATTCCAGTCGGTGCTAGTGATTCCTAATCCAAGTTATAAAATATACATTTAGACATTTTTCTGAATAAGTCGATTAACCCAGGAGGGTAACTAACTAGCAGTGAAGCACGCATGTCAGAACATGGAAACACAAAGAACAGGCAAGATACCTTGAGCCAAGATGTCTGACTGCACGTCTCCGTCGTAGTTCTTACAAGCCCAAACAAATGCACCGGAGGACTTAAGCACCTGAGCCACCATGTCATCAATAAGCCTGTGCTCATACCAGATCTTCAGCTTGTCAAACTCCGGCTTGTAGTTTCTGTCAATAACAAGTCCATAAATTAGCTAAATGTTTCATTTCAGCAGTTGGATTAACGCTGAAGCACCATGACATGACAAAAATAATAACAAATGAACATTGACAATGTTTAGCCTTTCAGCAGTCAGCTGAGCAATTGAGAGATATAAAAAACAGCAAAACAAAGCAAAGAAAAAGTGAGGAATGAAATTATTTCACAACTGCGTATTTTTTTTATGAAGGCAATCCAGAAGAGAACTAAAAATGCACTATACATGCAAATTGGTCTGTATCTTAATTTAGGTCAATGTTCGAGGTCACCAATGTGCTCAAAATGAGTCCTTGCAACAAAAAAAAACACATCAGCCATTTCCTCTTTTCGTGTTATAGGGTATTTTAGTGTTTGATTTTAAATGAGCTTTTCATTAAACTTACATTAAAACACTAAACATGCATTATTTAGACTTTCCTAACTTCACTCATGTGAGCATTTCTAAACAAAACTTGCAATAATGCTTTATATAATTTTTTTGACTTTGTAGAATGCAGAAGAACAAGGACATGAATGTTTTTGTGCTGCAAGGGATCAAATGTTCTATGAAACACTGCGGTACAGAAAATGAACTAACCATCATCAGAACACATGAGAAGACAGAGAAAGACCCCTCACCACAGAAACTCAGGAACTTTGCATTTAACAAGGTAAGCTCAACCAACACAACTTGAACTAGTCATCACTACATCTCCACTTAAAGCATGAAGCAGCTCACTTCTCGAAGATCTCCTGGAAGATGTCCTTAAAGCGGCCATCATACGCTTTCAGGATGGTGTTCTTGGTGCTCATGTACAGGGGCCATTTCTTCTGAATGGCGTACTGGAAGCAGCTGTGAGCAAAGCCAGTGATGGACTGAAAAAGAAAAAAGAACAGAAGAAAAAAAGAGAAAAGTCATGCAAAGAAATGGAAGATTACCAAAGATTACCAGTGAGCAAAAACAAACAAACAAACAAAAAAAAAAAAGGAATTCTGGTCACAACATTATGTAGTCATGGCTTCAAGCAACAGAGCTTGGCAACAAGGTCTCGGCCCTGTATCCCCGAGTCAACCACCCAGGGCTGTTCATTCTTTTCAGCATTTTTTCAACATTTTTTGCTTTGATGAGCAAGTCTTGACAAAAGTCATCCTGAAGCATGAGCCTCATAGGCTACAGCAGTAGTAATGTCAGCCGCGCACGCTGGCCAGCACGGCATGCACAAAAACAACTTCACTGCACTGACATCTATAATGAAAACCTACAACAAGCGCAGTTTTCTGATTATAGATAATAATCCACAACCTAATTCTTTAATTAGCTTGAGCCAAGAGGCTGATTGGCTGGGGGGCAAAGGTGGAATCGGTCAGTCCTCGAACAGGGGCACTGCATCAGAACCTAAAGTCTGAACCTTGCCCAGTGAAACACAGTTGAAAGACCTCCAGGAAAACACAGCAAGATCAGGAGATCGGATGATTATGAACACTTTTTAAAGGCCTAAAAATGTCCTTTGGAACGATGTCCAGGCAACCATATGGAGGTGAATGGCGTATCACATGACCCAGCTTCTACCAAGATCAGGTGATCACCACAGAGGGAAAGACCACATGAGAAAGACAAGTAGATTAGTGAGAGGTCCAAGAATCCAGGAGGTTGGGTCATAAACTCTACACAACAGTGTTCCAACTGCGAGGACAGCCTAGGTAGTGCTCGCAAGATATGCTCACCATCAGACAAGGCTGACAACCATGTGCGGTGTTCGCAAGTTTCAATCTGAATCATGAACAAAAACAAAACAAATAAACAAACAAACAAGCAAAAAAAATCACAACCTCCACAGAACAAAGCCTTCGTGAATTCCCTAAATCTTTTGGGTGCTTCTGATTAATCATGATTTGTCATTAGTTCACCAAGTATGTGCTTTTATGGGCTCATGTGATAGTCTGTGTGTGTGTATCACAAAAGCTCTCAGATCATTGCCAAACTCCAGTACATCAATAAAAGATGATTCAAAGGTCTCTCTAGAGCACAGGGTTGTTGTTCTCCCAAGTCCAGGCAGGGGGCAGTCTTGCTCTTTGTCTGTAGTGGTGGGGCTTGCACAGGGGTATCTCTGCACCACATGGCACTGAACGGAGGTAATCCCTTACATGGTGGCAGTAGTGCGGGTTGTCCCCACACCTGTTCCAGCTCATTTATTCAGAGAGTAATTTGTGACACTAAGGAAAAGGGACATGCAAGTTTCAAATACAAAAGCATTCTTGACATTTGGGGTTCACAGCGACAAAGTGTCACTGAGTGGGATTAGTGTGGCAACGTTGAACGGAAGATTCATTTTTTTCCCCACATCATATTTTGAAGCCTTTGTTACTTTCTTGGGTGTTTCCCGAAGAGACGAGAAATGATTGTTCTCCACGTATGCGTTGGAGCTCCACAACAAAGGAGGATCATTTATTCTTCTAAAGTAAACGTGTATACATGCGATCTCTAGTATTTCAGCAGGCATTGTGTAAAAAGAAAAGAACAATAAGGAGTGGAAAAAGAGTCATATTACTGCACACTGTCCAGTTTAGCAACATCTTGAGATCATCACTGTTACCTGAACTCTTTAGAGGTTTAACTAAAGATTCGTTTAAGCAATGTGAGTGGCACCAGTGCATCTGGAACGTTCTATTCCGCTGTGACTGTCTTAACAAGGATCAGCTTTGGGAAATGTTCTCAGAATAAGAAAATAAGAAATAAGAGAGAACATTGTAATATTATGAAGCCAAAGAAGAGAGTCACAAAGATGGCCTCACCTCATCAGTGTTGTACATGCCCATACCGCAGCCTCCACCGGGAAAGTCAAACACCTCCCACTCCTGACCCTTACTGCCATCAGAGGGAATGAAGCTGATCTGAAATTTTCCTGGTTTGTTTATGACAAAGTCTGTGGCTCTGTACTGTAATAAACCATATAAAAAACATAATTACATGTGATGTTACAGAATGGCACATTCATTAAATAAAACTGCGTGTCCAGGAATAGCAAACCTGGTCACCAAAGGCATGTCTGCCAATTGTGATGGGCTGCGTCCAACCAGGAACAAGTCTGGGAATGTTCTTGCAGATGATTGGCTCACGGAAGACAGTGCCACCCAGAATGTTCCTGATAGTACCATTGGGGCTTTTCCACATTTTCTTCAGCTTGAATTCTGAGTGAGGGAGAGGGAAAGGTTTCTGACCCAAATATGCAGCACCAATTCAAGATATGTAGTAAGGATAGTGATCAATGCTGGAATTAACTGAAATTCTATAAACAGTTCCATATATTATAATTTCAGCCCCTTTGAAGACCAAGTCTGAAGCTGGTCATCGGGGCGGAGCTCACCTTCCACTCTGGCCTCGTCAGGAGTGATAGTAGCGCATTTAACTGCAACGCTGTACTTCTTGGTGGCCAGTGCAGAGTCAATGGTAACCTGGTCATTGGTCTGGTCACGGTAGGGTAGACCCAGGTCAAAATACTTCAGTTCCACATCGACGTTGGATAGGATGAGCTGGAAAGACCAGGCACGCGTTAAGAGGACACAGGCAGGCAGAAAAAAAGCAGGACCATACCTGCCTAAACACTACAAACACAGCACTGTGACTTACTGCCCGTAGAACCCGGGTTGAAGACCCAGATATGGCTGCTGCAGTCTGCCTTCAGAGCATGTCACACATTCATCTAACATCCATGTTAATGAGAGATGTGTCTTCACACAAATTGTGTTTATCAACAATTATGGTCTAGGTGTTGCCACAACCGTAGCTATATATGACATACATTTTTTTCTATCTGATAAATTGACTACTGGACATCCCAGTCACGTCTTTATGTGCCCATTACATATAAAAACCTGCCATTTCACTTTATATACTGGTATTCACAAGAATATGTACATTTCATTTATATGGGCAGTCATTACTAAAATTGAATAATAAGCAATTTCTGAGTTTGCATTCAAGTTTGTTTGCACTGACTTTAAGAAGGCTGAAATGATGCACAATAACACTGTTCAATTTGAATATAGAGATGGCATGATAGCATAATCTTGCTGGTACATACCCATACTGGTATTTTGCATATCCATACTAATCATATCCATACTAAACATTTTTTCACCAAAACCCACTGTTGAGCTGTGGTTCTGCTGTTTGTGTGAAACATGAGACTGTTGTCGAATTGTTTTTGTTCGAGCTATAATACATTATATACGCAAAATGTCATATCACCTATATATATATATATATATATATATATATATATATATATATATATATATATATATATATATATATATATATATATATAATATTGACCTAATAAATCTTTTTGTGAATTTAACATCAAATCAATGTTCTACCTGCTACACACACCACACAACCCCTAAATGAGCAGACATAAGATGCCTATACTTTCCAGTACATAAATCTATTAAAGTTAGCTATTTTTCCTTATTAAAAATTTCCAAGGATCCGGGGCAGTGAACAGCGCTAAGAAGCTGTTCATTTAAACGCTCTCACTAGAAGGCAAGTCTTCACATATGTGCAAATTCATGAATATTCGCATTTGTACACAGACGGTTTAATCATTAAAAACACTACAGCTACAGTATAAGCTGTGCTCAAAATGTTATCACCAACTCAAACTAACCTGGCTGTTATCACGTGACCTGTCATGCATAGTGGTATCATACAGCTGTGCTATTTTGAGGCTCAATTTGCCACAGTATTAGATCAGTTTCCTTAAAAAAAACAAAATCCGATCAAGATTTCTACCCCTGTATCCAATTTGCGGATATCACCCCAGTCCCAAAACATGGTACCGGATCGGTGCCATCTCTAGAAGAACCTCAGTCAACTGATGCATCTCCGACAGATGATGAGGCTCATCAACTTTCAGGGTGCCACCCTCATTTATTTCCCCACTGATTTCCTCCCTGCAGTGCATGTTCTTTTAACTAGAGACATTTTCTTTTTTTTGGCCCCTAAATCACCAACATACACAACTATTACCAATTAACCTCGTTTTGCCACAAGGGAAAGTCCCTCCACGCTCTGCCTTTAGAGCTGCATTACTGGACCATGGTAAAACTAGGAATTTCACATGAAAATTAAAGCTTTAAGCACAAAAGCTGGTTCACTGCATAATTTGGCTACTTAAATAAAAATTAGGGTGATTGTGCCCAGTGGGGAATACAATCACCCTATAAAATGTCATGTTTCGCTGGAGTTAGGTCTCCATCTGCTGCTTCTCAAGGGTGGGAAACCAAAACCATCCCCCGCTCCCTTCAGCGTGCTGCTGTCCAGCTTGTGTCCGTGCATGCAGACACCCCCTTCCTGGACCGGTCGCTCCACGAGTCACGTTTAAGCGCTGGACGCCTCATTTCCCACACCTCCCTGTCCACCCACTCGTCAGCCTCTGGCCCATTTCATTGTCGGTACCATTTTCTCAAAGCCTCGTTTTCTCGTGCGCCTTCCCTCTCTCACTACGCGTCATGCCGCAGGTATAAAAATAGACAGAGGCTGCTTCGCCTGCAGTCAGCAGGCCCCTCCCCCTCACATGTTCTCGTTATCTTGTTCTCTCTCGCGCGCGCGCGCGCTCTCTCTCTCTCTCTCCTTCTCTCTCATTGGCTTTAAACACCTTCTCTTTGATGAACTCCCAGATGATCCTGGTCATCTCATCTCCATCCATCTCCACCACTGGCTGAGCCACCTTGATTCGCTTGTCAGCATCTGTGGACAGAAGCAAAGGTTTAATATTCACCACAGCTGTCCGGCACCCATGTTCACTTGTTGTTGCAGCTCATGCACCACCAGTTTATGCAAGTAACGCGCTGCAGATAAGGGTCACCGGACAAATCTAGCAGCTACCTCACATGTGGCCCACTGCTGCTTACAGCATATCACCCTGTGACATGCATTTAATTACAGCACATTCTAAGTTAACAATTAAAGCTGTTATTGAAACCTGATAGTGTTTAGAACATCGTTTAACAAATCAAGAACCATGTAGGCCTACATAACTAGCAACGTACTTTGCAAACTATTTGGCAAAAGACAGTCTTTAATACTGTGAACACTTAGGGATTTCATATCTTAAACCTTTAGGAGCTTGGCTAGCACAAACATCAGCTGGAGTAGAAGCAGACAGTAAGAGGAAGAACAGTGCTGAAATTTTGGCTGTTTCTGTGAGGGTAAAAGGATATATTTTAATGAAAATTGAGATGAAGGACTGAAGGAATAACAAGTTTATTTTAAAGCAAATTCAAATTCATTATGTTGGTGCCTTGCCATTTTTAAATGAGGAAAATAGCAGTTATAGGTAATACAATGAAGTATAGTTCTTGTAACAAAATGTAACTCCCTGTTATTTATGTCTAGACACAGGTTATTCTAAATGTGCTTAAGTAATAAAATCTACACCAGACAAAACTTGCCAACGCTCAAAATATTCCCCATTGCAGGTAGAGAATTAAAGTGGAAACACTTTTCCTCTGAGCAAGGAAATTATATAGTGAAAAAATTACCACCAGCCTTCCTTTAGATAGTTTTAGGCAAAAATATTTTCTTGGTCAATTAGTGCAAGAGCCAAAAACTACAGTAGCTGTAAACAAATGTTCTAGAAAATGATGACCCTTCACACACAGGTAAGTTAGAAAACTAAGGTGAGAATGTGGCCACTGAGACATCTGTGAGCTCGGGATGTTGGATGAGAATGCCTGGCTTGCAGTCCTTCCAGTTCATCCCAAAAGTGTTGAGTGTTGCTGGGGGTCTGCGCAGGCTACTGGAGGTCTTTCGCTCCAAACTCTTCAAACCCTACCTTTAGGCTTTTTTTGTACAATGGGCACAACAGTTTCCCTAGACGTCTGACACAAACCTGGAAGCATACAATTGTCTAAAATGTATTTGTATGCTGTAGCATTAACATTATCCTTTAATAGAATTAAAGGGCGTGTGCCAAACTGTAATAAAGAGTCCTGGATCGTCATCTCGGCTTCAGCAACCTCTGTCGCTGATATGAATTCCAGTTGACAACGTTCCCTTGGCATCTACCAACCCCAGATTTGACCATCAGACTGTCAGATAGTGAATCGTGCTTCATCAGTCCACAGAACATTTAGACTAGTCCAGTGCCATGGCAACAGGCTCTATACAACTTCATTCAATAGTTTGGGTGTTTGGCCAATTCTTAATAACCCTGCATGCTTCCATTTCAAAAGCACTTGGTTTTATACACTTGTTAAGTCCGGGGTGTAGCCTACTAAACAACTGTTAAAGTGGTAGCAGATTATAAAAAGACTGGGTATCTCACTTCTATGAACTGATTTTTACTCATTTTTATGGTGACTGATAAAACACGAATGACGCACTAAACATCGAGACAATACACAACTTCAAACTGCTGCTGAACTAAACCTACAACAAACACACATACTTTGTCTAACCTAGGTGATGCAAAAGAAACAGCATATGTTTGTTGCTGTAACATTTAAGGGTCAGTAACTTTATACTGACCCATAAAGAAAAAACACCTTTGGGTGAGATTGGGGGAACACATGTTCATCACGGTCTGCATATGTTAATGAACCCATTCAGACCAGCAGGTCTCTGCTTGTTGAGAACAGCATCATGTACATCTCTTCAACTTGATTTACATTGTGGTGTTAAATAAATAGATGGTGTTGCGTTGAGCAGGCAGATATATGGTAAGATGCCAATCCAATATTTTTATCAGATCCAAAAATTCCACATCAGAGGGATTTTATCCTGCATAACTAAACTCATTATGCTAAAATAACCTGAAGGGTTTTGCAAATGAGGGGTAGGAGAATGGGGGAGAACGGAGAAAGAAGTCCTCCATTGTCCTTCCAAGGTCTAACCCAACAACCATGCTAAACTACTAATACTGACACGAGAGCAAGGAACAACACTGCATGCAAAGATAACAGTATTTGGTTTCTTTGATGTAAAAATCTAGTGATAAGCTTTGCAACCTATTCCAACTATTAAACCGAGTAACCTTGTTATACTCTTCTTTTATACTTTACTGGATTACGATTTTTGATCTTTCACGTCACAGACGAGCTATAAGCTACATTACATCTACAACTACAAGTTGCTCCAACACTATAACTTGAGTTCAGCTGAACAAAATAGATTAAATGTAAAGTTGTTCTGCATCAGAAAACTTAAAACCAATGTTAACCAGTAGATATAACACACCGTCACCACAATCAGCGCAGAATACTTGGGGAACGTGCTTGAGATAAATTACAGAAAAATGACAGGGCCTTTAGCATGTGGTACTGATATGACAGACATGTGACAGGCCCTCAAATTCAAGCAAATTCTATTAAAAGAGCACAGACAGCGTATATATTGCAAGAGTAATATGGAATGCATAAAATAAGTCAACTGTGCACAGAGGTAAAGTTCCCTCGTCCACATATCAGATAACCTCTAAAAAATGCATTTGCCTATGGCAGAGAGTAATCTCCCTGGCCACGCAGGCCGCCATGTTTAACTCTCAGCTAAGGACACCCGGAGCAGGCTCATCTTTCACACAGCTCTGCCCTTCAGCACAACCCAGACATGTGCATTGCATTGTGGGTTACAAACCAGAGGAGCGTTTAAAAAAAACACACACGAGCAGAGTGGAGGTATGGAGTCGAAGGACCTTCGTGTGAACCTCTTGCTAATTTGACGCAGTGGGTATAGCAGGGAGAAGAGCCATGATTATGTAAGCATGCTTCAATACACTATTGCTTACAACAGTGAATTCGGTGCAATCTGCAGCACAGGGAATTAACCCAATGGCTCAGCATGTAGGCTGCTGGATGTGGCTTAATGTCAAGAGCTGACTGGTAGCCGAGAATCTGATGAGCAGCTGAGGTCTCAAATACGGACTTCGGGAATTTCATTGATAAAGAGTTAGCAAATCAGACAAGGACTTGTTTGTTTACCACTGTCCCAAGTCCAGCACACATTCAGCACAAAGTACGACTGACAACAAATGAAAGAAACTACACTCTATGCTCTCACACTGAACATCCATTCTTAAAAGCATATGGCAGTGTCAAACAGATTGGTTTATATATCAGACCACCCTAAAAGATACCAAGCTCTATAACACAGCTATATACTGCAACAATTCCAATCCTGATGCTACTAAGTAGCCCACACAGACTAACGCAGTGCAGATATGAATAAAAGCTTGGAGAGGGAAATGGGAGCAGAATAGGCCACGTTTACTTCACTTCGAGTCTATAGGTCTGTATAAATGTAAAGCCCCGCGGTTTTCTGCCTTTTAAGAAAATATATTTTAAAAATGTAGATTTCCTGTCATTATACAGTCTCTTTTTACATGCAGTGAAACTTCTTGGCCTATCTCAAGCCTAGCCTTGTGACTGGAATATGATACTACTTGTATATCTGCCAGAAAGGAGGTAAAACAGACACATGGTATAAATATATCATTTTTGCATAATGTCACTGACATTTCACCTCTTTATTCTCTTACTAACTAAAACGTCTTTGGTGAATTCACCTTTGACCTCTGAAGTCATAAGGCAGTGCCAAAAACACACACAAAGTCGTTAAATAGCAACACACAGGTTTCTGGGATTCTCACGTGGCATGTACCAAAGGTTTGTTTTATATGTGCTAACTTGTATCGTTCGCACAATCTACTGATCTTGATAACTCGTATACTGAGACAACCTCTATAGCAACTTCCAGAGAAAGAGGACTTAACTGGACGGCTGAACTGCAGCCCCGTCATGACCTACACCTCGCATGGAGTTGTCATGGACGTTGAGAGGCAACACGTCCTTCAATTGCCCTACGTACACAAAGTCATAGCGCTGCGGAAGACGTTTTAAATGCTTTCTCTGAAAGGGTCTCGATAGATTTTCATCTGGCGTCCATTAAAATAGTTTTTAAGAGCGCCAAGTGATCATGGGCGATGCATTTAACAACACATTTTCACACACAACAGAAACTGTAAAAAAAACAGTGTGTAAGCAGTACTGTGAACAGTTTCTCTTGGAGTGGAGTCGCTAGTGTAGTGGTTTGTACTTGGGCAGCCATAAGTCTGGGGCAGCCGGGTATCCCACCGGCTGACCTTGAGAATAAATCTTCCATCATCGCACAAATCAGACAATCTGCTGTAAACATTGTTTAAATAAATATGATAAGATACCGAATTTAAAAAACGAATAGCATGGACACTCGTTGCTTTTGATGCCACAATTACTTATTTTATGTGAATAAAAAGGCGTCCAAGGTAGCTAATGCTAGCTAGTTGGCTAACTAGCAGCAACGGTCAGTTTAAAACCGCTAGTCTTCACAGAGAAACAAAAGATTTCCAGCGTTTTAAATAACGAATACCTTACTTAAAACAAAACAACGGTAACAAGATCCATCCCCTTTAAATGTTTCCATTAGCCTGTTTTTCGGTCTGTGTGTTTTTAAAATAATGAGTTAAAGCGTTTCATTTCACATCCTCAAAGGGGTCGAAAGACCGTTGGAGACAAAGAAGCGCCGACGCGGCGAGCTCGCGCCTCCGACGACCGGCTTCTAGGTCGAGCCGGTAACGTTATTGCTCCACTGATATCATATTTATTTAAACAGTGTTTAATTTTCTTTTTAAAAAACGAATAATTCATAAATAAATGCTATGAATGGAAACGCGTGTAGTTACCTATCTGGCATATACTAGAAAATAAAATAAAATAAAATCTAGCTAGCTTGCGTGCTAACTTGCTAACCCAGAACCGGACTAGATGATAAAACCATGTAGGAGCGCTTTAATTCAAACGACTGCAAACTAAGATAGTCTACATAGTTTAGCTACGCTTGTGCTTTATACAAGACTTCAACTTGTATAAAAGGCAAACTCGATATAATCTGTCACATCAAAATGAAACTCTAGGTCATAGTCAACTACAGCCACTTAAATAACGTTACAAAGATGTAACTAAAGACATTGCCTTAAAAAACAACAAAAAAAACCCAAAACTCACAGTTCCTCTGCTGTAAACTCTGACAAGATGCTGGAGCGAGAACCGCGGGGGTTTTGGATAGAGCAGCAGCAGATTTAGTGAGGGAGCTGAGGACCTTCAAGTAACCTGCCATGTTTCGCTGGTATTGCTTAGATGCCGCAAGTCTACACTCCGGACGAAGGAAGGACCGGATGAATTACCGCGCACGGCGATATCCCTCCGTTCAGGGCGCTACGTCAGAACGAGAGGAAGAGGCGGGACTGCGGGCCCGTGCTGCTTCGTGAAGCCAATCGGCGTCTAATGCACGTTCCTACAAGCGAGAGAATCGCTTTAAAGTGACCGGTTTTGTTTTCGCTCACCCCCGGTAAACGTTTTGTTTTGTCTTGTCTTTCACTTCGTTGTATTTTTCTTCATTTGTGAATGGAGAGTGTCGTCGGACGTAGGCAGAGTCCGTCTTTTACACGTATTGAGATTTTGATTCTCTACGGGACAGGGTTTTAGGTCGTGATGAATTAGAGCGTGCATTCTTACAATGCACTGAGACGTGGAGGTTGTTTCATTATCAGTATTAAGAAATGACCTGGCATGTCTCTGTTTCTTTTCAGAGCAGCCAGGCTATATTTAGTCTTGCCGAGTTCCCATACTCGGAAACGGAATGCGACATGCGCGGTCTTATGACAGGGCAGCGCCAGCATTTGAATATAATCCAGTGTTTGTCGCAGATGTCACGTCATTAACCTTTACAACGCCAACCAGTTGGGATCGAACCTTCTCAAACCTCTCTGAAGAATGTGTTTCTGTAATTGAATTTACACTCTGGGGATTTTAGTGAATGTTTCAGCAAACATTTAAAACATTCTGCAGATTTTTACAGAATCGAATCGATCACGGTTGCACCAATAATAGGTCAAAGGCTTGATATTCACACAGGTTAAATCTTTAAGATCATCATATCCTTGGTAATTCTATGTTGAGTAAATGGAACGATAGTCTATTGTTGACTGCAAGATTGGAAGTAATCAGTGAAGCAAGAAATCACTTTGTTTGTTTGTTTAAGTTAGGACAGTTGTACACTGGTTTCCTGGTTACTCTTACCCAGGGCAATGCATCATATATTTATCCATGTAACCTAATATGCTTTTCCTTGGAATCAAACCCTTGACCCTAGCAGAGCAAATCTCAGCAAATCATATAATTTGTCAGTGTTCAACACCATGTGTATTTTTTTAAGTATTTGTCTTGTAAAAGATCTGTGTACATATATTTTCCGAAAGATTTTACAAAAAATGTAATGTTATTTATTGCTGGTGGCATCTAAACAAATGAAAGCGTTAAAATGATGTGTTATGACTGAGGTCATAGTATACTCATGGTTATTACCGGGATGTCAGCATAACCTCAGTTATCATTTGTAAGCGTAAGACTAGTGCTGTTCAAGCCTGACTGTTTGCCCTGCTGTGCCACTGTGAGGTCGCTGACACTCAAACTGGGTCAAAGTCAGAAGAAAAGCCAATATTTTCTCAAGCACAATTAATCAAGTCAACAGAACTGGGTCAAAGCTGTGTGTATATTTGCACACAGTGGTGAAGAGACCATACATAATTGTAAATTTAAAATTAACTTTAGTAATGACAGATGTTACACTTTTTTGGTCATAAGTAAAGGAAAACATGATTATAGTACTATTTACTATATTAAGCTGACGCAGTTTATATAAAGTATTACTTTTACCCAGAGTTCTCTGGCTCACTACACTGGGAACATCTGTGGTTCTCACATTTTGGCCTTTTTTGGTATTATAAACACACCTGCATAAACTTATCAGCGGTTTGTCAAGGACTTTGTGATACAAGCTAGTTGTGTTACTTCAGGGGAAGCTAAACATTGCAGAGCACTGGGGTGTCTATGGCAGTTTCTGAGAATTAATGTTATATTGTTGCAAATCAGTTTGAAACATTACTGATTTAAATGGCATACACAATTTAAAAATACAATATATTCTGAAAAAAAAAGTTTTGTATGAAAAGGAAAACAATTATATCCATGCATTTCTACTGGAATATTAATTTCAGCAGATATAAAAACGGATGGTAAAGTGATCTGATGATAATTACAGTTACTTTATATAGAGGGAGAAACTAAAGATCTCTGTGCTTGTTTGTTTCATATATGATCAGTGTTTGGACACGTATGCTTTTAAATTTTGGGGGGGGGGTTGCGTTCTTCACTTTACCCATAGTGTCACCTGGTGGTGATCCTGTGGTCATTGCATGCCAACATTTTTAACCTGAGATATCTAATATGCAGTCCAATGCGTAATTTATTTGATTATTGGTAATATTTAAAATATTTGTATGTATTGTAATACTAAGTATTGGATCATGTTTAAGTCTCATATTTGTAAGAAGTTGGCAAAGAAAAACTCCCTACACTACAATGTACTGACTCTCCAGAGATCGGAGTTTCATACCCCTGGCCAATAGAGTGATGATCTAAGCCAGTCATACAACACTGGGGAGCAGGTACAACAGTGGCCATTGCAAAGGGCAAGGAATGCAGCACGAGCATTGGGGCACCCTGCCCTCCATCCGGCTTTAGGACACCCTGCCCTCCATCCGGCATTGGGGCACCCTGCCCTCTGTCCGGCTTCAGGACACCCTGCCCTTCGTCAAGCTTCAGGACACCCTGCCCTCCATCTAGCATCGTGACATCCTGCCCTCCATTCGGCATCAGGACATCCTGCCCTCTGTTTGGCATCAGGACACCCTGCCCTCCGCCCAGCATCGGGGCACCATATATAATTGTACCATCAGGACACCCTGCCCTCCGTCCAGCATCGGGGCACCATATATAATTGTACCATCAGGACACCCTGCCCTCCGTCCAGCATCGGGCACCATATATAATTGTACCATCAGGACACCCTGCCCTCCGTCCAGCATCGGGGCACCATATATAATTGTACCATCAGGACACCCTGCCCTCCGTCCAGCATCGGGACACCATATATAATTGTACCATCAGGACACCCTGCCCTCCGTCCAGCATCGGGGCACCATATATAATTGTACCATCAGGACACCCTGCCCTGCGTCCAGCATCGGGGCACCATATATAATTGTACCATCAGGACACCCTGCCCTGCGTCCTGCAGCTGGAACATTCTTGTCTTGAATACCAGATATCCACATGCAGCTGCAGCTTCCTCTAGAGGTCAGTAAAAGTGCTGCTTTATTAAATGCCTCCAGCAAAGATTCAGCACACTATTTGCCCTATAACATAGTAGGCAAAATACATGCTTAAGATCACTGTTTGATTGAGACCTTGCATGATAAGATTCTATTTGACAGGTTAGGCTCTGAGAACGGGATCTACAGTATACCAGTTGGAGATCCAGTAGATTTCAAATGGGAAGCCATTTACATTTTCACATGTGTCCAATGTATTGACATTATTTACCTTATAAGCATGGTGAATGTGGACTTAAATCAATGAGAATTTTTCAGTATGGTCATTCCACACAACACCCAGTAAAAAGTATCCCAGCTCTCGTAGTTTTGCAACTAACTGGTGACTATGTGTACACAGCACATTAAGTGCTCCATGTACCCAACTATATTTATCTTTGCAATGCAGTGAGACTGCTAGCAAAGCTGTCAAATCAACACTGACCTGCAGTGACATTTATTATTAGAAATGAATGTAAGTCTCTTATAAACGCTTCCAACAAAGCTCAACTCAGCACTCCAGCACTTTCAGTTCTGGCATTTTAGGTCTGGGGTAGATTTAATAAAGACAAAGGCAATGTGTTTAACATATCTATTCTTAGGCATTATGTGTTTTAAAATGAGATATTTCTGTGTACGATCTGCAGCTACTTCACGTGTGCTTCAGAATCAAATGACTGGCTTTCAAAAAAGTCATTCATATTATTTTCAGGTACTAGAGGAACAGCCTTCAGTCAGGCAGGATCTGCTCAGTGCACAATTGTAACCTATGCTTACTACATCACTAATGACAGCTATAACATGCTTACTAATTCACTAATGACAGCTATAACATGCTTACTACATCACTATTGACAGCTATAATATATATATTTACTACATCACTAATGATAGCTATAACATGCTTCAGGTTAAAGAAAAAAAATGACAGAAAATTTTTATTTAGACATTTATTCAAAATATACAGAGTACTACATACAAAAATACTATGTATTATATGGCGTAAACTTTAGCCGCACAATCACCAGTATGTCTCACAGTTTTATGTATGTGATAATTAACTTGAAGTAAAGTTGGATGTGGTATGACCACCTTTTTCAGGGAATTGCAATGTCTTTCCAGTGTGAGTAGGAAGTGCTAATGTTATTTTTTTCTATTACTCATCACCAAATAGATCCCATATATGTAGTATAACAGTACAAGACATTTGTTCATTTCAATATTTGAATTCAGTTTTTATATATATATATATATATATATATATATATATATATATATATATATATATATATATATATATATATATATACACAAACACGCAGAGGAACTGTAGATTGTGTGTTAAAGCTAATTCTGAGGTTGTGCTAAATGACTATAAATGATGCAAAGATGCAAAATATTAATTTTATGCAAACGCCCTTAATTAAAGGAATGGTTTGGTGAAAACTCAGATTTACCCAGCTGTACTGGAGCTAGCAGGCTAACCTAGCTAAAGGGAAAGCCCATCAGTATGTATTTTTGACTGAGTGAAAAGCACGTAAGGAAGTCTCCTAGAAATTACTTGGCTACGAGTCAAGTGCTTGATAATATTAGCATGCAGCTTGCACAATAGTGAAAGGTCAGGCCAAGCTGCCAGTGCTTGTTAGCTATGCTAGCCTTGTAGTGCCAGAGTAAAGACTAAAGAAGCAAAATGTGAACATTCAGACATGTCTTGACTATTTTCAGGGCTTACAGGGGGGGAGATTCATGTAGATATGATTTTCCTTTATTTCAGTCAGTTTGTGACCTGTTTAATAGGCTGTGTTTAAAAATTAAAAGGATTTGAACATGGAGCAATAGATGTGAACTGAGATGAATGAGAATGTATCCTTGTTTTTGTGTTGGAGGTTTTTTGTTTGTTTGTTTGTTTTTTTGTTTTGTTTTTACTTCAGGAGTTAGCCAGCTAACTCTCACAATACACAACACTGACGAGCAGCCCTAATACAGCTCGGAACCCAACTTAGAGGAGCAGCTACAAGACAAGTCATAGCAGCAAGTAAACCAAAGCACATTGCAGTTACACAAAAAAATTACATGGGCACATTTGATCTATAGTTTCACATTGGCTGAGAACGGGAAAAATTGATACTGGCATTCTATACGGACGTGGTTTCCTTCGGAATCCTGCAGGACGTTTTCCCCTACGTAAAGCTTTCTCCTCTGCTTTCACACACCTTTTTTTGGCTCATGAACAGATTACTAACTACTAAAGGTGTGATTTAAGAGCAGGTTTAACACTGCTCATGGTCCCACAAAATGAGGTTTGAGAACCACTAGAGTAATCATTGGCTTGTCAAAAGGCATGTTTTGCTACAGACTTCGATTAAACATATAGCCTATAGTACATATGGATTATGTTCAGAATATGTAATCTAGTTTTGTATTTCATTTTTTTGTGTATGACTCCATTCGTCTGAGGAGCCTGTATGAGGCAGAAACCCTTTTCTCTCCTTCAAAGGCACTATGTACTAATAAGCTACAATATTGAGTTTATTATTTCAAACTAGAGGTTTCAAACCCTTATAGAATAAATGAAACATTTTATGATCTGTGAACAAGACAGTGTTCCGCAAGTCAACCTAAGGACTTGGACAAGGAACTGTTCTTATATTAAGGAGTAAGTCATGATAATGTTGTGTTGTATGTATTATTGCCCCCTAATGCTTGGTTGGTTGGTTGATTGGCTGGTTGGTTCTATTGTCATTTCTTGTCAGAAAGACTCAGTGACTTATCTCAAAAACCTTGAACATATTAATCATATTAATAATGTATACATATTAAATTGTGATGTTTCAGATGAAAGCTGGTATATTGTTTGTTTCTTATCTCTTCTGCTCTTTTTGGCTTGACTTGTTGTCAGAATGTGTGGCTCTTCAGCCAGAGGGCCATAGGATGCTGTCATTTCAAGGAGGTCTCTGCTGTGTCTGACAGACGTCCCATTCACTGTCTTCTGCTGGCTATAATGAGTCTCATAGAGAGATCTCCACCTTAACAGACAGACAACACAGACAACTGTCTCTATTTTTGTTTGGAAATGAAGAGCTTGATCCTAGATGCAGGAACAGTTAAGCTGTCAGATTCTGTAGCTGCGTAAAATCTCATTTTTTGCCAAATAGCAGACTGCACACTCCTTTTATGTTGTTGTTGTTGATGTTGTTGTTGTTTTTTGAGAATCAGTGCTACATGTACATACAAAATATCTAATGTTGTTCATATATCTATGTATGGAAAACCACATTAGCTTGCCTTACTTATAACATCCATACTAGTACTTTCATGACAATGCTATATTTTTATGTGAGAGAAAACTGAATTTGTTATGCTGAAATAATGGAAACTAACATTTTTTTGATTGGTTTTCATAGTTTCATCTTTTTTTCCCTAATCCACTGGTTAAATACAACTGGCAAGTTATTAGCTTTGCGTTTATGTATGGAGTGTGTCTATGCTCTTTTTAATAGCTACACTTAATTGTAACCATCTCTGAACACCCATACAGGCATACACCCATACTACTTTCAAGTACTGACTTGCTTTTCTTGCTGTGTGAGTTGCTACATTTGCACATTCCGTTTCCCATCACTGATGGCTGAGTTCCTCGAAGTCTGAAAGCTGCTTCATCTGTTCCACTTGCATAGAGTGCCTTCTCACAAGCTTCTTCTTCATCCTGAGGTTGCCTCTCTTTGGTGAGTTTGGTGCTACGGGAGCAGAGGGCCGGAATGCTGCAGTGAGGGGAGACGAGGGCTTGCTGCCTATATCAGGGATAGGAGGGTTGCGGTTGACGTTGAGTGGAGGGAGGTGGCCGGGCCGTGTGTGGGAGATGTAGTCCAGCAGCAGGGTCCCTGAGCCACGGCGCTCCAGCAGACCTGGCGCCCGCCTCCTGGATGCACTTGGAGAGGAAGTGCTGGTGTTGCTGTCCAGGGACTCTCGTGAGCCTGTAAGCATGGTGAGTGGAGATGTGTTGAGCTTTCTCCTCTCCAGGGGCACCTTGGGAGATCTCAGCATGGCGGAGTCTGAGTAGAGCTGTGAGTCTGAGTCATACTGCTCATGCCCCAGTCTCCTCCGGTGCACTGTGTCTCTGAGGCCAGTAGGACCGCAGGATACTGCAGGAGCCTCTTGCTCAGGTGGGACTGTGCTTCGCCGTGCCAGTGGCTGATGCTGGCTTAGAGACCTCTCATAAGAGACCTTGGAAGATGGTGGAAGAGGAGAAGAAGGGGAGATTTTGGTTGACTGCTCTGCCACCAAGGGGAACAGGATCTCTTTACCGTCCACACTGTTGTGCCGAGATAGAGGAGCCCTCTTGGAGAGAGTCAGTCCGTTGACACCAGCGACAACATCCTCATCACTGTTGGCTCTCTTACTCTCTTCCTGGGTAGCAGCCAGCACGGATGGTGCAATCAAGCCCCAGGGCTCTGACTGCAGGCGCTTCAGCTGTGGGAGGCGTGCCCGCTTCGGGTTCATGGGCTTCCGAGTTGGAGACGTGGGACCATTGGGAAGCTTGGAGGATGACTTCCACTTGCTTTGAAAAGCAAATATGGTCTCTTGCTCCTCCTCTTTGCTGGGGATGGGAGAGGTGTTGAAGTCGATGTCTGAAGGGGAGGCGCATGATGCAGGGGAGCACCTGTCCTCCAGCTCTGGGGAGGGGGGAACATTCAGATACTGCTTGGTGGTTTTTGTCCCAGAGGGTGACTTGTCTGTAGTGATGATGATGACCTCTTTGCCCTTGGCTTTACACGCATCCAGCAGCACTCTGAGCGTGTCTTTATCGTCCGCGTTGATGGCGTAGACCAGGGCGGATGATCCACTACGGTCCTCTAGGCTCGGGTCTGCCCCATTGGTCAGTAGTAGAGAGACCACTTCATGCCCTGCCCTGTGGCTGCAGGCATGCATGAGGGCCGTCTTGCCTGTCTTGTCTTGGATATTCGGGTCAGCCTTGTTGTCAAGAAGGTACTTGACCAGCTTTGCCTTGCTAACACTCTGCTGGTCAGAATGTTTAGACATGCAAGCCACCATGAGGGGTGTCTCACCATGGTCATTACTCTCGTTGATGTAAGCTCCGCCCTCTAGGAGGAGCCTGGTGAGTCGCAGTCGCCGGAGCCACACTGCTTTCAGCAGGGAGTTCCCATCCGTTCTCAGTTCCAGAACATCTGCCATTGCCCCAGACTGGCCCACTTCTGCCTCAGTCCTGCAAGGCAACCATACTGCTGCTTAACCTCCTCATGAACAACACCACTCTCACACCCACTGATTACTAAGGGGTCGAGGAAATTCTTGAATTTTTACTCTTGAATATGTTATTTCAGGCTACTGTTTTTTCACGCTCCTATAGAATGAGACGAAAATCAAGACGCTTCAGGTTGTTAATGTTTATGCTATTCAATGACCACCAGGTGGCAGCCCGAATGCAGTTAAATTAGTTAATCCTGCCTTATCAGGTCGATCAGGTGTGGATGGAACAGATGAAGATAAGGCTTTAAATACGAGATTGAATTGTCAGGTGGGTTTTACACAGAAAGTTGCCACTCTTATATCTTCCTTAGACTAGTGAATCTGTTCTATCTGGATTTATATGGCTGTGCAGTTCATGGACAGTTAACCTTTTATCTTGTTAATGTGCATTACAGTTAATGGAATTCCCAGTGTTAATTGAGTGACTATATCTCAAAATGTCGATTAGTTATATGGCTAGATTGTACACATAAATGAACACGTGAAAGAGCTTAACGTACAGTTTTGTTCCTCCAGGCGATACTTGCAATTTAATTTGCTGATTGCGCGCGTTCACTTTACAGTCGTAATAAAATACACAGCCTAGAATTCGCCTCCTGCATAATATTTATCCCAACATTTATTGCAGGTGACAAAGTAATTTAAAAGAGATCAGACCAATAAACAAGTATAGACGTGTAGGCTGCGCACACCGTGGTTATAATTCATATATGTATGCAATATTATTTGAACGAACGAGCGGCTTTTCTTCGCTTTCAGTTCTTGTAGCTGTCCATGGTACTAATTTGGTTAATATGTCAAATCAAACGTGAACTCCATTATGACTGCGCAGATTTACTATTTTTGTGTAATATTTCTTTGATATGATTAGTTTAATTGACATAACAGTTTTCTGCTTAATTTTATCCGGTTTTAGCTCACACAAAACTGCGCTTATAAACCATGGCAACGATCAAGAAGTTCAAGCAAACATTTAATTCGCAAAAGACGCGAGTCTACTGAAACCACAACGCACAAACAGATGTAATCTTAATTTACTGCTAGAAAAAAGTATAAATGCACAATTTCCAAAACGTTGGGCTATGTCTTGATTACGACTTCATCATGTTGGGTGGTCTGAATTACTCCGTTATTGCCTTACCTGGTTGGAAGACAGGCTTGTCATGTCCGAATTAATCCAGAGTAGCGTCGCTAATGCGCTCCTGTTTTGTTTAAAACTGAAAGGAAGTATGTTCATCACAGACCCTACTTAGTCAATACAGCACCGATACGGCGTCCTATTTTACACCGAGCTATAGCTGCATATAAGCACCATGTCGCACCAGCACCACTGCTTTCGTTATGGAAACGCAAGAGATCAGTCCAATAGCTACATTCCTCTTTGCGCACTCAAGAATCACCCCGAGACGTTGAGGTTATAAATAACTTATCTCTTTTTTTCGTGGTGAATGGAACTTGCATCTGATTGACGTCAGAATCTGCAAAAATAAATCGCGTACGCTAAGAACCCCTGTCATATTTTATTTTACGACGAAAGCAAGAAAATGAGCGTATTCTTTCCTCTTGGCACTTAAAGTTTTTTTCACTTTATCGGACCTCGTATGTATTCCTTTATCGCACTGACTGGAAGACACTATATGAAACACATTTTTTTAAAGGAAATGGTGTAAATAATATTGAAATTAAAACAAAAAGATTCTACGGCCCATCATTATTAGAACACCCATAACGTTTATTAGAACAACCGTAACGTTTATTAGAATGCCACCACCAAACATTTACTATCGCCGCTATTGATCAGTACTAGCACATGACAAAGTTCACGTAACTTATAAATTCGTAATTATAGTTCTATATTCCCTGCTTAAGCTCAGTTCACGCACCTAAAGTTGCCATGCAAATGCCTGAGCCTCGCGCTGCGTGTGACGATCAGACATTTTGACGTCATGTGCTTTGTACCTTATCAAAAGCTGCGACTAAAGATACCTGTTGCTTACAGCTGCAAATGCACTTTCTCGGATTTGTGAAAACGGGCTAAAAGCATCCATGGTAAATGGATACGCCTGACTGAACGACTACAATCAGTTCGTAGGCATCGCCTTGTATTTTGTTTTTGAATCAAGCATTACAAGCACGACGTAGAAATTCTACCTTAATATAGGCAAGACCTACTTAAATGCTTTACAGATGCTTGGAAACGTCACGCTCAATACATTGTATAATATCTATAAACCATTGAGACTATGCAAACATATGCAAATCAAATATGAAGGCACTATGAAGGCATCCACGTGCTTTTAGGTTTGTTTACGTAATTATGTTGCTATAACCTGTTCCAGCCATTGCTGCCATATACAGGCTAATAGGGAAAGTTCTATTTATAGGTTGCTATGAGACAGCAGAGAAGAATATTCTGATGAGCAGTTCTGGTATGACCGCAGGTACAGACACCCTCTCCCTAAACAATAAATCTTAGTAAAAATAGAGGGGTGAACTTCATTAATGATCTATTTTTATCATTTTTATAGGTCAAGCATCACGGTCTATTTACTGTTTAGCTCTTCCAATGACCCTGGTTTCCCTCGGTGGTATAAAGCCACCAATATCACACACACACACACACTACATACTACTTTGAACAGCTAAACAACAATGCCCCTTATGATCACTTCTGAGCATATTACTATTTGCCAGACCACCGTGGTTCAGGGAGAAGGCAGTTAGGAAGCAGCAGGAAGTCGCCTGCCTCCATGTTTGCGTTCATTCTGATAGCTAATGGCATCATTAGGAATCTCTCCAGCCACATCGCCATGCTTCACTGAGGCTCGTGGACGTAAAGGTAAGAGATGGTCTGTGTGGACAGAAACCCAGGGAGAGGTATGCGTCTGCTGCAGAGACGTGTTCCTTTTGAGATTTCCCTGATAAAGACGACAGGGGGAGAAGAAGGCATTTAGCATATAGCTCTGCGTTCACCTGCTCAGTGTTGTTAAGGAGTCAGACTACGGGTGGATGCTGGTGTGGAATTCTGACATCTGCAAGAAAATCCACGTTGTGGCCTAATTTTTCTGTTCAAATGCACATTTTCCTCTGTCCTCGGGCAAGCAAACAAAGTGAACTCTTTGCGCGAACCAATAATATAAACACACAAGAAAGCCATCTTGGCAACAGTAAGTGAGTATTTATGGAAAAGAATAGCTAATATGGAATGTATGTAATCTAAGAAGAGCAGAAAGATTCATAGTTTTTCCAGGTTGGAACACCTAAGGCATGTGCCTTATGACTGGGGAGAGGGTGGGGGTAAACAGAACCAGGTCCCTGAGCTTGCTTGATTACACACATTCGTTAATGTGGGAATGACACCAGTGCTCTCCTCATGATCTTTTGGCCCTGCACTGCTGCTGTCATTGCTAACACATAAGAGTCAAAATAAATAATGAAAGTGCCTAAAATCCAGCTCCCTCCTCACCCCTGGGAGCAGCTTCCATTTTCAGAAATCTTACATCGCACCTGATGCACTGCCTCTGTCTAAATATAACTCTCTCGCACCAACACCCCCAACCCTCCTCACCCCCCCTTTTCCTTTCTGTACAGTATGATTTTACTTTGGCACAGACGCTGCTACTTCTAACGCTGGATTAGTTCCATAAAAGTTGCAATTTAAGAGCCCTAAAAAAAATTAGGCACATCTACTGAGTGCAGCATAAAGACACTTTCGTTTTCAGCACAGATGCTATGCTTCTTAAATGTGGGTTTCTCTCGGTTCATAGAGATCAGTTCCCCTGGACTGAAAGGATCATGGCACTCCTAAATTTTGGCTTACGTTTGAACACTGTGTTCCTCTAAAGCTTTACACATTCTGTTGACTGTTAGGTTCCAAGAGTTACACCAGTGGTACATTTTGTACATATTGTACTCTTGAACATTAGCAACGGCACAAAGAAAGAACATATGAAAGCAAAGAAAAAAAGCGTTTTGTTAATTTTAGTTTTTGTTACCTCATTAGTAGTAATGAAAGCTGCTGTAAGAAAAACTGGTCAAATAAATGCACCAAATAATAATGTTATGCTTGTTTTAACATATTTTTGGGAATATTTTAATGTAAACATAAACATATTTTTACAAATCTGCAGAGCATGGACTTGGGGATTCTATCAGTTTCAGAATTAGAGTGTTAATTCTGAAGTAGCAGAGTGAAGAAGCTCTATACCTCAGGTTACCCTTCCCAGAATCCCAAGGGTATCACCACTTGCAAGAAAGCACAATAGAAATGGGTGAATATTCATCTAGGGACCCATGGGTTATAATTATGGAAATCAAAGATCATTTTCATCTCCACTGGCAACAATGTCATCTGAGTGTGAATAAAGACAAAAAGAGCAATACTACATAATATATTGTACCCCTTTATTCTACTCCGAGAATGTTTTAATGCAGCGCATTCTCTAAGTGCAATTAAATTCAACCGAACATCAGTTTGGCCATAATGAGAGGTTTGTCTGGCAGTTTTGGTCTTTGTGTATTCGTTGATGAATCACTGACATGTTGGCTTAGTTTAATTTGCTGTTCTGATGGAAGAACTCGTGTCTGAAGAAATATTCTCAACTGAAACAATCACTACACCAGTCAGGTGACAACTGGAAACCTCAAGAACATTCTAGATGAATATGGTCTTCTGGTTGAACTTTCACTCTTACATTACACTGTTCGGCTTTCTTTCACCACTCACCAGTCAAGAGAGATGTATAAACAAGTACAAGCCTGTTTTTGAGTCAAAAATATATATAGAGGTGTAATTCTGTTATGTCATTAGTAGTTATGGCAGAGGTGAAATCCATGCTATCCCTCCACTTGAGCCTTTAAACTCAAGATAAGAATCACTCCTAAGAATAACATCTGAACTTTGCCTGAACTAAGAAAAAGTTGTATTAGAATTTATATCCCCATAGATGACTTAACTATCTCTAATCATTTGCCCCTGTTGCTGATGGTTTCCTTGTTCATACGATAAATAATAATAATCACTAAAGTTATTTAGGCTAATCTACTACAGCCTTGAAAGAAAGTTAAGGACTGTAAACATTTGCTCAGTTTGATACACAGTTTCTTTCTTTCCCTTTTACACATCCTTTTGCATTATTCTTTTTCAATCTTGGTTGATATAGCGGATAGTATCGGCATTTATTACGTTATTGGGAAAATGGCCTTTTATTTTTGCTTGCTTAGGCGCAGCGCATCGCTCTGTTTCGGCTTGCGTGCTCCCCAGGCACGTGTCTCTTTAAAAAGTGAGCCTGACATTCTCATGGCATTTGGTGTCTCAACGATTGTATCAGCCGAATGTGTGACAGCGATGAACTGGCACGAACCTCGCAGCAGAGCTAAGTTGTCTCCTCCCGTCCTGACTCTTTTCCCTGCAAACACGACGATCCCATACTTCAATTTCGCCGACAGGCAGTCCTATTTATCATTTAGATACGAGCTCAATCGTTTCCCTGCCCTATCAGGAAAAAAGATTATTTCAAAACACCACATCTCGCATGGCGGTGGAGGGTAAGCTTTTTTTAGTTCTAGCGGGCGCACGGGAGTACTCTTATCAAAGCGCGTGCGACGGCATCAGATGTTCTAACAGAGACCGACGTGACTAGCCCTTTCTACACCCCAGCTGTGTGAGACGCGCATTCACAATACAGGCAACAAGCTAGCTGGGTGATTATTGTGTGTGGCGAGCCGTATCCTAGGAGATTTGTGAATATCTAATAAGATGTTTGTTGCTCATTTTGCATAGTGGGTGCTTTGATGTCTTTCTGCGTTGAATTTCCAGATTAATGTCAATTTCCTTCCTAATCAGACTACAGGCCTGAGGGTCCTACACGTATTGCTTATGAACAAATGTTCCCACCTATTGTTAAACACAGCCTGTCTCTTTTGACAAAACTAAGAGGGAAACATCACCATTAAAACTGAATAATTGGTTTAGTGTTGATACATATGTGCATGTGTTGAAAATCCTGCAGGCTCTTATGTATTGTCCATGAAAGCATCAGGTACGCATATTCAGCAACATAACAACAGATATATCTCATATGCTACATCTTAGAATCTTATACTAACAGCCTAATTCAACTACATTATTTATAAAGTATATATAAACAAGCTATTAGTCAAGCATAAACAAGCATAAATTAAGATTTCCCCTATCCACTCAAATGATTTTTTCCCTTTTTAGAAATTCATCAATGCTACCATGTTCTTAAATGTGACGTGTATGAGGGTTTAAAACAACAAAATTATAGGGTTTTCAATTGATATTGATTGTAAGGTTTACTGGTGTAGTCTTGAGATAACCTATGTGTGCGGAATGTGTTCTTTTCCATTATTCTAAATGGAACATATTTTTTAGCACACAATACCTTGAAACCCAGCTTCAAAAAGGAGGGACAGTTATTTTTATATAATTAATATCTAGAAGAAGAAGAAGAAGATAGCCCTTTGTTATCATTTGCACAGTTTTTCTAGGCTCGTTTTGGAAATCTTGTCTTTCTCTTTCCTACCATAGTCAGATCAAAAGAGGTCAGCTATACCCTGGAGCCCATGGAGCTCACAGAGGTTAATGGCAGAGTGGGAGAACATTTTTACTTCAGTGATTCATTCAGCCTTGCTTACAGCTTCCACCAGCACTGAAGCATTGGGTTCTGGGATGTTGAGTCCAACCTATGCATCTGCAGGCAGTCACAGTCTGGAGCCTGCTCTCTATCAGTAGTGTTTCATCCATTTGCATGCGTGTGCGTAGTTATCAGAGGCTTGCTTCTCTGTGCGGAGGCACGCGATCAGGACACCTAGACAGAGAGCATCATGGTTCACACCTCTGGATGTGGCCGTGACGTCTTAGACACCAGAAGTGTTCTCTGACTAAAATACACTTCGCGAGCTGAGAGGAGAGCGGAAGTTGTACAGAACCAGATATGCTTTTCTCCGTTAGCCCATTTGCAGCTGAGCAAGCCAGCCAACAGACACCTTCGATGATGTCAGATTTCCACCATGTGTAGGTCTGACGCACTCAGGATCCCCTCTACGGCATCGCCGTCCTTCGCCGAAAAGATGCTAAGTGACCACATACCCCAATGGTGACGAATTTCACAGTCTTCTGCGGTATGATCGTCCCCGCTCAGTTTAAGTCCTGTTTAAGTCCTGTTTAATTCTTCGCTGGTCTTCACAGACAATAGCAAGGACTGCGGATGGTGCTGCAGTGGGAGGTGGAGATCCCCAGCCAATTGTATGGCGGTTGGAGGAGCTAAGGTGCGCGCTGGGGACGGATGTGCACTGCTTCAGCTCGCTCTAATCGTTCCTGCTGGGGAGGTGGATGTTGCTGGCAGGTGTAGTGGAGAAGAAGGCAGAGTCAGTAATTATTGCCAAGTGGTGGGAAGGCCCACAGAATAAGAACCATTAGACTCCAGTGTTCAGCCTGGTAAAACCATCTTTCTACAATTTGTGGAAATTGTTACGAGCAAGAGAAAGGTTTAAGTAATATTTGCAAAGAACCTAAAGAAATATTTACAAGTCAGTGGAAAAATGCACCCAAATAGTATGTATGCCCTGTCCCAAACATCGTATCTCCCAGACTTGCTTCCATGCTCTGCAAATGTGTTTTTTTTCCTGTTCAAACATGCCTGAGTCAACTCATGAGCTAATTATCAAGTACTTCACAAACACACAACCAAACAGAGATCTCAGAGTGGAACGGGCAACCACTTCCCTTTGGCCAAACACTCGTATCTCTGTGCATGAATTGCTCTGTGTAATTGTACTTGTAATCATGAGAACACGAAACTGCTTCCCCCTCACTCAATACCCCCACATGTTTTAGGTTATTGTTCTGCATGCACATGGTGCCCATTGATGCTTCTGTCCACACTTTATTGATCAGGAATGATCAGAAGTCGTGTTCCTTTGTGACACTCTTATACAACACCTCCCCTTGCAGACATGCATACCCACCACACTCTTTATCTGCTGTCTTTCACTCATTCTATGACTATTCTAAGAATTCCATAAGACGTCCCCAAAGACACAGCGAAGCTCTTTACAGAATCATGGTAGCGGTCCTCTCCTGTGTGGTAATCCACGACACCCTGGCGGAACATGTGGTTCAGCTGCATGTCTCTCCCGCTGACATGCCCGCCAGGCGAAAGTAGGCCTGCTCTCAGAGATAGCAGCACACGCTACTCACCCCCCACCTGAATGGTCCTTTTCAATCAGCTCAAATAACTCAACACCAGCTCATACGGCCTCAGCCACTGTAACCCTTCGCAACTTGATTGCTGATTGTGTAAAGATTAAATCTGAATATTTGCACCAGTGTGGAAAGAACAGTTTTGTTGTTTTTTTAAATGAACATTTTTAGTATGCAACTGCAAGGCTATTAGTATTGTGCTCCACAGACTGAATCTAAATCTGTCACCCATTGTAATTGTAATCACTGTGATTGTAATCATTGTAATTGTAATCATTGTGATTGTAATTATCATGTAACAGCTGTGTAGTGGTTGCAGCTGGAAGTTCTCTCTGAATGAAGGTTACATCTGAAGCGCTCTTCCTCCAGATGAAATCTGAAACCCCATCTTTTGCCTAAAGTTCTCATTATTAGGTCAGTAGCCAAAGGAATGTCAGCACAGGCAGAGAGAGAAACATTTTCATGTGTAAGCACACATTAATGCTTCTCAGGACTCACTTATAAAGAGATGTATCGTTGGATGGAGGAGACGTGTGTGCGTGAAGTAAACACAATGGTGAAATCTTTTGCGTGGAACAATCTCAGTATCGCAGAAGGATGAGTCATCGTTGTTATTATTATACCTCCTCCCTTGATACCTCGTCAAAACTCACTGGTTTCACACACACACACACGCACACACATATATACATACACACATATACATACATGCACACACACTTGCACATAAATATATACACTCACTCACACATGCATACACATAGACAAGGACAAATGACAATATATGGGTACAAAAAAAAGCTAATTTATGCCTCTTCTTAATGGTCTGTGATCACACATTGATTACCGCGCAGATATGCGTAATGTCCTGAGCACCACATAGATGCAGGATTTCAGTAAGGTTCAAAAGTTTAGAGACACCATAAAAACACATATTTTAACATACAGGCCTAAAGTGTTAGGGTGCTGTTTTACCTACCAGGGTATTGTTTATAATACATTATTGTGATTGTTATACATGATTGTTGTATGAAAACATAGAATGTGCTAAATCATTAGGATACACTTTAAACACTGAGAGGTGAATATGATTCAAATCCAAAATGAACTGGCAGATGATATTTGAGTGCAATTGCTTAGGTCCAGCCATGACACCAGAAATATATCTGTAAAAAAAACAGTATATTTTTATATAAATAAATAAACATAATTTACCATTAATCTAGTTACCATTGATCTAATAATCTAATTTCGTATTTATTTATTTATTATAACAGGTCGTTAGCTTGTTCCCTGTGGAACCTGCATGTGTCTAAGTGTAGGCTATAGCATTGAAGGACGTGTTCCAAATCTTCAGTGGGGACTGCACAGTTTTCACACGATCCATTTTGATCTGAAAGCAAAGTATGGCAGGAAAGACTGAAACGTTCACAGCTGCTAGTCATCAAGCTGCCGCTTGTTTTTCAATATCACGGCAGTGACAAAGGGAAATATTTATGTGATTAAGGCTTAATTATGATTAGGATTACACTCAGGTGCCACTCCTGATATTCTCTTCTAATAAAAATAGTGATGGAAAATCAGTCAATTAATTTGAAGGTCTAATGTGAATCAATCATTATTAATTTAAAAAGATAATAAAATAAGCATTAATTCGATTCTTTCAATTGTTTTCCTTGTTTTTATTTTCAGCTGTGTTTATTGTTTCTCTAAGCATGGCAGTTCTCATATTGAGTGTTTTAGGAGAGAGGGACTCCAGTTCCCTACAGTCACAGGAGAACGGGAGGACATGTTGTTTTTGTTTCCTGGGAGACAGCATGTATTGCTTCTGATCCTCTGGTGTGTTGGAGACAGTGAGTGAGTGAGAAGGAGAGAGAGAGAGAGAGATAGAGAGAGAGAGAGAGAGAAGTAGAACTCCTACATACCCCATTGACCTCTGTCACCCCTCTCAGCAGTGACTCTTAACAACAAAGAATGAACCCTATGAATACTAATGCTGCTAGTCATATTAATTGTTGATTATCTGGCTGGAAGGTGTAGCGAGTGTCAATAGTTACTGTGGTTTTCACATATAAATAATAGCCACCAATGAGCTAGGCACAAGACTAGGCATTTTGAAAGGATGTCTGTGACAAGGACCTTATTACCATGAGAGAGCAAAGCATTTTTAGAACATTTGGATTCATATGAACAAGCAATACTCAAGCAGTCAGAAATTGTGAATTTCAAATGTAAAGCTCTTTATCCATTAAGTCTATGGTTGGGTTCCAAGTCTGCAATGTGTGACTAACTTTCTCATGGAGGAATTGACTGTAGTTCTGCAACTGCCTTAGCCAAACAGGGAGGCAGTGACAGAGATGTAGAGCAAACAGAAAAGATCCGTTAGGATTTTTGTTCAGGGAAGTAGATATAGGAGTTGGAATTGCCTTAAAAAGTTCTATTGTGTAGTAACAATTGTGGCCATAGAAACATGATAAACATGCATATTTAGGCCATATACTGACTATGATCAGTGACTGGAACAGACAAATCACAGGTGCTAATTTTTCTAATAATGAATATGCCTTCACTGTTCCTTGCCTACCACCTCTAGGCATCTCATTGTCACCCTTTAGCATTTAATGTTTACATTTAGCCCCACTGCATAAACAATTTACATATACATTGTCAGTTAACACCTTTTGGCTGTCTCATAATGTTAACATTGTTTTGCATTTATTGGTGTATGCAACCATCATGGTACCGTGCCATGCAATCCTTAAATTGTGTCATGTCCATATTCTAAAGCAAAATCATTAGCTAATGACGGTGCAAATGTAACTACTGAATTTGGTGAAATCTAAATATGATAATAAACATAATCAGAAGTTACAGTTATAAAGAATATTTTTTTACAAATAGCATTATTAGAAATGCAACGTCAGTTTTGAACTGGATCATAACAGGCAGGTCAGCTACAGTATAAATACATTCATCACACACATACACACACACGCACACACACACACAGAAATGCACTTAAAATTTTGTATGGTTTTGACAGTATTAAATATCAGAAAGGAAAACTGCATTTATTTAAAATAAATTCAAAAGCATTAAAACTCATTAAAAAGACTGCTGTACAGAACCTTGCCAGTAGGCACTGGGCCTTTTGATTTGCTTCCTTTCACCTGTGTTATGAGAACGTCCAGCCATTCAAGCTCACTTCTCCTGCAAAATGACATCTGATAGTGACTTCAATAAAAGAGCTGTGGGTGCAGGAATGATCTGTATTATTGTGCCTTGTTTGCAACAATACACATTAACTTAGTAAACCAGAGAGTGCATCATTAAAAACAATACTGACGTTTACAGGCTGTGATGTGGCACAGGAATGCATAATCTTTCAAATCATACTATTTGCTAATAGTAATTATAGATTATAGTAGGAGTCATTTAATATTATGCAAATCAGATCAATAATTGAATTAAATATTAATTACCCAGAATTTCTTAGCTTCAGTGGGTGTTTAAAAAAATTGCTGAATGATGAATATGGATGGACCATAAAATAAATAAATAACCCAGCAGGCATACATATCTGGTTCTGTACCACCTCCATTATGTTTAGTTCCAAGTACAACAATTTTGGAGTACTATTCTCCAGAATACGCTCACAATTTTGGTTCCATGATTCACAGTATTCAAGGTGGTGATGATTCTACAACTTAAGAGTAATGTTTGTTTTAAACTACTTCTCAGATACTAGTCATATGTAATCTTAAGGAACTTAAAAAAAATAACATGGTGCTTTATAACACTTTGCTCTATCCCTGTGTCCTCACACCTTTACAAAGCCGTTAAGGACACTGCACACCTGGTAAACCTGTACAGGGAGCTTGGTTATGTGGACCATCTGGTCTGGGTTGAGAAACACTGATTTATAAAAGTATTTGTAATAAACTTTACTACCTCTGTCAAGCAATAATGAAAAATATTGGATTTCATATTGGATATCATAAATAAAGTCATGGGTCAGACAGAGAGCACGAATCCCCCAGTGCATACTGCATACTGCCCTGAACCTCAGGGCAATTTCATTCCTGTGCAAATGCTTATATCCCAAAGAGATCCAAAATCCTGATGTGAATCTCATATTTTTTTTTAGGTTAAAGACATGCGGCAGCTATTGGAGAGTGGATGAGAACATGATGAAGAAGATGATGAAAAACAACCAAGAAAACAACCATTTAAATGATGTGGGGTTAGAGTATAGGTTTGAGGATATGGTTCTTGAACGACCATGATGAGATAAAAACAAATAGCAGGTTAGTGAGGTGTGCACACACCCACAACAATGACAACAACATCAAAGGCTAGGAACACGCTGAGAGTGCTCACTTTGCCCCCACAAAACATCTTCGTTTTTCATTTACAGCTCTTTCATATGCTGTGTCAAAATAAAGGAATTCAAAAGCCTCTCAAAAACAACAACGATAAAAAAAGCTTTCTTTAACTTCCATTGTGTGTTATTTGTGCAGGACAAAGATTTTTTTCACTAAGCAGTACTGAAACACACCTTGACTTGTGTGGGACACCACAGGTCACGGATGATATCTCAGACAGTTATCACACTTATCACATAAGAAGGCTCGTTAAATCTCACTGGGTTTTCTGTCACACAATCTGTTATTGTACCAAATCAGCCAACCAAAACAAAAAGAAGGACAGCATACAAAAGAAAAAGGGTCCAACATCAGCCAAGGCAACCACAGGTTTTCAATGAATCAGAAATCATAATTTCTATGTGTGCTGATCACAGCACTGAGTATGCAGTGGTAACTATGTGACTGCTCAGAAGATCCTCTGCAGTGAACAGATTCCTCTGCAGTGAACAGACTCTGCTACAGTGAACAGACTCCTCTGCAGTGAACAGACTCTGCTACAGTGAACAGACTCCGCTGCAGTGAACAGACTCCTCTGCAGTGAACAGACTCTGCTACAGTGAACAGACTCTGCTACAGTGCACAGACTCCGCTGCAGTGAACAGACTCCTCTGCAGTGAACAGACTCTGCTACAGTACACAGACTCCGCTGCAGTGAACAGATTCCTCTGCAGTGAACAGACTCCTCTGCAGTGAACAGACTCCTCTGCAGTGAACAGACTCTGCTACAGTGCACAGACTCCGCTGCAGTGAACAGACTCTGCTACAGTGAACAGACTCTGCTACAGTGCACAGACTCCGCTGCAGTGAACAGATTCCTCTGCAGTGAACAGACTCCTCTGCAGTGAACAGACTCCTCTGCAGTGAACAGACTCTGCTACAGTGCACAGACTCCGCTGCAGTGAACAGACTCTGCTACAGTGAACAGGCTCCTCTGCCTGCCTGGTGGTGAGCACATTGTCAGGGGTCTATGTGTGCTGTGCCTCAGCCTGTTTCTCTGACACCTTTTAGTAGGAGCCCCAGATGGAGGAAGACTGGCCTAAATAAATAAACTCTCCCTACGCTGCCTCCCAGCACACCGCCCACACCACTCAGTCCTGTCTCTGCTCTGCCTGCTCTCTGCCAACTGGGGAGAGCAGGAGCTCTCCACGTGACATGGAGAAGCCCTGGACAGGAGGTGACGCTCCCCTGGAACGGCTGAGAAGAACCGGATTTTGTCTGACACATGCACACACGCAAACAAATACACACAGAGGCTTGCAGTGCAATCTTTGTGAGATATTTCTGCTGACTTGTTTTTTACTATATACAGAAAAATGGTACAGCAAGTAGTAAACATACACAGGATGTGATGAAAGAATATCCAATGACCATAGAGCTGCGTTAGACCTGAACGTAAGGCCATGCTCGCTCACTCCACTCCAGCCAGTTCAACATCGCGAGCTCTTCTCAGGGTTCATCAGAGATCCCCCCCCCCCCACACACACACACACTCACAGCTTGCAGGTACTTCTATATCCATTTGTGCATCCCACTTAGGTTAGTCTGGCACATCCATTGTGAGTAAGCTCTGACATTTGCACTGCTGGGTTTTGTTGACCATAATCCAACCAGTTTAGAAATAACAGAGCTATGACATTGGAGAAGTATGATTAAAGTATTGCTGTGAGGCTCCTTGCTTTTGTTGCAGATTGACTCAAAATGAGAGTGAAAAAATGATATTTAATACTCATAATGTTATTGATAATAAGTGTGTCAATTACAAAAATTATAAGTTACCATATGTTGACAAAATAATGAGCTAAATGTGGATTTCATTCCATTGATTTTAAATATTGATTTGAAAATATGGTGAAAGAACAAGAAAATGGAGACTCACAGTGTAGAACATGGTCTCAAGTAAAGACTGGTTGGTGGATACATCTCAGTCAAATGTTTAAAGTGTAAGCATTTGCAAGCTCTATGGATGTGGGGGAAACAAACATAATAGCTAACTACTGAAATTCTGCAAATTCCTGTAAATAAAAATAAACTCTAGAAATACTTTAAAAGGTCATTCATTGATATGTATACACCTTTTGAAATCAGTCTGACCTGAGATCATAACCTGTAGAACATGCTTTTTTGCATTTATTGACTCCACTTAAAGAACAAGTATGCATTGGATTGTGAGAAACACATTTGCCATAAAAAAGATCGTTCCAAGTGAAACAAACGCAAGTTTAATGACACTAAACTGAACGTTATCGGCAGAACCAGAGATACCTTCACAAAGATAACACAATTATAAGACAAAACAACACAACAATTAGAACAACTATCATTTAATAACAAAAGACTGTACTATAATAACACTGTACTGTAAAAAAATACTGTGCTGCAAAACAAAACACTAGTGTAATAACAAAACACTGTACTGCTATAACAAAACACTGCACTGTAATAAAACATTGTACTGTAATAAAACACTGCACTGTAATAAAACACCATACAGCAATAACAAAACACAGTAATGTAATAAAACACTGTGCCATAATAAAACACTGCACTGTAATAACAATACATTGTATTGTAATAAAACACTGCACTGCAATAAAACACTGCACTGTAATAACAAAACACTGTACTGCAATAACAAAACACTGTACCGTAATAACACTGGACTGTACAAAAATACTATGCTGTAATAATAACACTGTACTGTACAAAAATGCTGTACTGTAATAACAAAACACTGTATTGTATAATCAAAACACTGTACTGTAATTACAAAAAACTGTATGGTCTGCATTATTGGTCAAATTGGTCTGCATTACATCTTTTTGTCCAGGTGTAGAACTGGATTTGAGAGCTGTTTATAGAAAGGCCTCGTTTCTCCCAGTGTTCAGTGCTGGGGAGGGACTGGTAGATGTGTCTATATCTCACCACAGGCGTGTGCATTGGAAATGTGCTGCTCAGAGCCGAGCTGTGAAACAGACGGCCCAGACACACTCCTCATCATCATCAAGTTGCCAGGGTTTGACAAGTTTAGTCTGTTTCCTGATGTCAGTATTGTTCTACCAGCTAGAACTCTTTTCAAACTCTAATCTTCTACAAGAGAAAATGTGTTTGCTGTCCAGCCATGATTTGAGCCATAGGCAGGACATTTTAAAATAAATATAACATTTTTCTTGATTAGTGTTTCCTTGTGTACAAAGTTCACTGAGCTGTATCTCATTGCAGCACACTCTTCACTTTCATTTCACTGAGATTTTCTACTACTTGCTTTTCAAAAGGGGACATTTGCATTGCACTAATACAGTCGGTTCCTCTCATTAGCCAATCAGCAAGTGCTTTATCACCTAAATAAGGTGCGCAAAAGCAAGCGAAATACAGCGTTGGACTAATGGTCCAGATGGATGTAGGAAACCATTGTGGAGATCACTAATACTCCAGCCTCTACTAATGGCCACTTGCTTTACAAAGTGCCTTACTTTGAGAAAAGTGACTTGAGAAGCTCATGACGCTCGTGACACTCGTGATGTGAGAGCAGTACTGCAGATCTGAGCTACATACACACTTTCGCACTGTGCAGGTGTCCTGCTGGGGTTCTGCATGCTGGCTCACCCTCAACTCATCAAGGAAAGACATTTTAAAGTGCTTGTTGAGAGAGATGCAGAGTGTACTGCACAGGCACCCTACACTGCGATTCACATGTGCAATGCGATGGCCTAGAATCTACATACTCGTCCAGCCATTGGTGAGCTTGCTTTTAATGTTCTGATGCAATATGCACTGGAACCAATCGGGAACCAGCCTGAGGTTTATATGCCTTGACAGCTGTTTGAAGAATGCAGCCTACATGACATGTCGTAATTCTTCCATGACACTGTCATCATGAGACAAAACACACCTACAACTTTTTACTAGAGGTTAATATTAACCCTTATGTAGGGAACATTTTGCACGGTAATTATATATAGACTAACAACGACAATAATAATGATGTTGATTATGACGATGATGATGAGGAAGTCAAAGTTAATTAAAAGCTCATAAGCATATTATGACCTGGTCACTACTATAGTCTATTACAGCACTATACCTCAACCTCCATGCTTAAGTTCTTGAAATAATGAGAGAAATGTGAGATGCTCTTTCCCTTCCTGTTGTTAATGGACCCTCCCTCTTGTTGGGTGTATCTGTGTGTATAAGGTCTGTGTGTAGAGAAAAGTTTTGTTCTTTTTGTTTCATTTTCAATTTTCATTGATGTTGTTTCTTCATTTGGTTTGCCCTGATTATTCACACCCATCTGACTCGTTGCCTGTGCCCTACACACCAAGGGAGGCAGGCAGGAATCGCGTGCATATAAATAGACTGAAAGAAGCATGTTGCCAGCACTGACCCCTGTACAGGATGATAGGGCAGACATTTTGACCTGAAGGAGCTCGTCAAGCGATGCCCGTCGGGCAACGGGGTGAGTCAGGCAACATCGTCTCTGCAGCACGCTCTCATTCATCACCCTGGGCATGTGCACGGCGGGAGAACACTGTAACGCAGGCGGCAGAAACGCCACCCAGATCAGCACTGACGAGCTCAAACATCAGGCCATCGACCCGGAACTCAACTCCACAGCTACTTCTGGCCTGATTGCCAGTAACACTGGCCATCATGCTATAAATAATGTGCTGGAAATATAGCTGAGCCCATTTTTAGTCAGACAGAAATAGAAAAACCACACCACCCTCTTACTTCCATAGTTCTAGTCTACCTACAATGTTCCATAGAAACTTTGGAAGACAGAATAGTTTTAGGATGTTGTATTTCTGCTTGCCCCTGATTGATAAGTTAAAGCTGATGTGTGTTTAACTGCCTACTAGTTACTTGCAGTCTACTGAGTCAAGACAATGTGTAATTGACTAAATATCTAGGCCACAGATCTCAGACAGTCTATTAGACAAGGTGAGAAAGCACTTACAATGACGTGGATGCCTACGTTTGATTGATTTCCACTGACGTCACCTCGGATGTGAGTCTGATGAGAAACATCAGATAGATTAGTGCAACATGTATCAGCTCAGTAAAAGCAGCATGAAAGCATGAAAGACCTGCTAACTGCATTTATGGCCAGACAATGAGACTGAGGAACTGGAAGATGTGACTGAGGAAGTAGATGATGTGATTGAGGAAGCAGATGATGTGACTGAAGAAGCAGACGACGTGATTGAGGAAGCAGACTACAAAGGCTACAGTGTCAGGTTCTCTGAATAATCCTTGGCGTGCCTGCAGCCCATGCCCATCAGAACCCAGACAGAACCCTCAACTCCCTTCAGGATTTGTAGTCTTCTACACCCGATTAAGGGGTGGATAACAGGAAAAGACACTTGTTCTTAGCTGCCCAATAGAACCTCGCAGTCTGTGCCTCGTAGTCTGTACCTTGTTGTCTGTGCCTCATCGTCTGTGCCTCGTTGTCTGTGCCTTGTAGTCTGTGACCTTGAGTTCCATTAGTCTGTTCCTTAGTCAAATCAGGTCACCAAGCTGGCTACCTTGGGCAGCATTTATCAAATTTCTCATAATAATCACATTAAAGTCGTTTCTATTTCTCATGTCCAATGTTCAGAGGAGACATGGGAGGGCATCACGGATGAGCATTACTCTGAACTCTGATATATCACTGATATGTTTAATTTTCATATAATTTATGATGATGGTCAGCTTTTAGTTGATAGCATCTTTTAGTTTAGTGGCTTTGTATCTGTAAAAGTGACTGCTCCTTTAGAGAAAGTTTTGGTGTAATATATAAATAACACTGAGAAACATAAGCATAGAGGTCAAAGGTCTATGTATTAACACATGGTACCTCCCATAGTGACTACTATATTTCAAATGACATATTTTCATTTATTTTCATGCTTAATTTAATGAAGAAGATGCACCATCCATGCACTGCAGGGCATTAAGCTTCAGGAAAAAACATTACCTTTACCACAGTAAAAAGCATTATGCACCTGTAACTCCTTCACACTCCTGCAATAAGGCCAGCATGATTTATGGCTAAGAAAAAAATACTAGAATAGCAGCATACTTGATATGAGCCATTCACACTTGCATATGTACGTGGTGTTTTTTATTGCTGTATGTTTGTATTCTAAATGTATTGATAGTTTGGTTTATTTATATTACTGATTGTGGTCCAGTGTGTTATTATGCAAGTGTGTCTAGTGCATTATTATAGAATAAAATCTAATATATGCGCATATAATTTGTCTGTTGTATTACTATAGCATACATTCCTGTTACATTCCTGTCATACAGGATAAATGAACAATGTGTAATTATGCATGAATGATTTAGTAGTTAATATGTATAGATAATTTTTTGCACATTGCAAACAGGTCTTAATATATTTTGCATATTAAAAATAAAGATTTTCAGAGCAACTATATCTTGGATGTTTTCAATTTTGTCACGGTGAGGGAGGCTCCCCCTACCGGTCGCCTCCGGTACAGCGGCAGTTGTCCTGTTGTTGCGTTGTGTGCGTCCCTCAGGTGGGTGGGGCTTATTAGCTCCCTCACCTGATGGTCGTTTGTCTGTCTATAAATGCCTTGTCTATGTACCAGTTGACTGCTGGTTATTATATCCTTAATCTGGGTCAAGTGCACGGGTTTTTGGTTTGCGCACGTTATTCATTAAACCCCTCTTTTTCTCTGAGACTTGGCGTGATCGCTTCCTTTTCGTTCGCACCTCCTGCCCGTCACAAATTTATCTAACTGATCTGAAGGTTGTTTTAAACCATTATGCAACATATGTAACATATCACGCTACAATACAATATGTATTATGACATACTAAACTGTGAATATCTGAGTTTAATCAAATGTCTATACCTCCTAAATCTCAAATATATCAGCATAAGTGGAGATAACATCCCAACCAGTGCCATGTTGTGGTCTGATTCATGTCTCAACATTACAGGTTATACAGATGAGTGATCTCAATACCAGTATTGATTCATGCTCTCTGTTGCTTCACTGATCCTGAATTGAAATGGAATACACTCTGACATTCTCATAACAATGTTTTCACTGGAGATGCTGTTGGCTTGCACAACATGTTTCTGTCTCACACATGCTCAACTGTTATTAAAATTGCCAGTTGGGTATTGAACTGTTCTGTGGCTAAGATTGTGCCACTCGTGTTGGGAGCTGTATACTCAGACGTAGGCCAGTAGACGAGACACAATGGTTCCAGCTGATCTGACTCATGATTGCGTGTGCTGAGGTTGGTTTTGGCTGTTCCGTGCTCATCTTGTGTATGTCTCGTGTGGTGCTAAAGGTCAATTGATTGGAGCTTGGGGCTCTGCAAAGGTCAGAAACGACCGAGTCTTTTGTCTGCTGGAGAGAGGAAATCCTCTTGTGTCCCTGTTTGGTCTGAGCTCTCCCAGGAAGCTTGTCCTATCAGACCAGTTTTTCGCTTTAAACAGTAAATGGTAGGGGAAGTGCACCTGATCCGAGATCAGAGCTACGGAATCATTTCAACTTATATTCTCTGCTGTAGAAAATTGTCTTCCGAATGGTTTTCTAGTGTCTGAGTCATTCTTTCCCTTCGGGTTTGGCTGCAAACAGGCTCCTCACTGGGTCTCATTCACAGCCTGAACCGTTCCACACCAACACTTGCACCAATCAATCTGCTAAACAAGCTAATAACAGTGATTAACAAGGCGCTGCGTGTTAGCGCGACCCCTTTTTAAGATCCATTGGGCAAATGGCAGGGCAAATGAGTACGAGAAGGGGGAAGAGTGTTGCATCCTGTGGCTTCACCAATCTCTCATCCCTCTGCGCTGATTAGTCGATCGGATTTACTCTCGGATTAAACAGAAGGAGTTGGGATGTTGAGGGAGGAGGTGAGTGGACCGAGTCACCACGGATGTGATGCTTCTCGTTGGAGCGTGAAGCACGCAGACACATGAAGATGTCACTAGCAGCCTGGCCAGATTGCTACAGAACCGGAAGTGCATTTGTCGACTGTCTCTAGTTTATTGGACAAAATGAGTTGTGTGAGCTTGAAACTAGCATTGCAGTTACGTTAAGTAGAGGTTTGGCGAGGCCAGAGCTGTGTCTCCAGTACAGGGACATTTGTGCAAGGAGAACGAATGAAAGGACAGCAGGGTTAGAATATCGGTGACCTCCAGGTCCTGTAAAGGGAGTAGGCTGGACAGGGGGATTCTGGTGTTTGGTAATCTTCTAACGCATCATAGTTCTGTGCTGCTATGGAGATATCATAGATGTCAGAATATCAGATTCAGTCTTGCAGGGGCACTCACATTGTGGCCAGTATGTAAATAAGGCACATGGTATTATGCACAAATGAAGTTTATACCTTTAATTTACATCATGTAAATGCAGCTAAAAAACTGTACACTGTTAAAATGTGTGATTCTTTGTTTCTTTTAAAAATTTGTATCTTTCTTTCCTGAAGGGTTCTTTATCTAATCTATAATTAATCAATTGTGTGCACTTCATTATTCACCCATCCATAGTCCCTAGTCCCTAGTCCCTAGTTCGTTCTCTCGCCACCAAGGACTGTATATAGCATTTTTTCATTACCAACCCATCTTTCTTTTTTCTTAGCATTCTGTCGTCATGGTGACAGGTTTCCATGCCTGCATCATAAATTAAAGGGTGAACTACAGTCATGCAGAGCACAAGCCCAACCCAACCAGTAGAGGGCACTATTATACTTTTATACATATCAGGATAATATAATGATCAGTTATTATGTCTTAGGCAAATTGTCCCAAATACAGAACAAAAATGAATGTATTTAGCAGCAGTGAAAAGTGAAATAAGTTGCTATTAAACATCCTCACAGCTTGCTACATACTCTCAAGAAACTGTCCTACTGCGTTATGAAACTGAGGAACACTTAAAATGTATTTCAGAGATGAAGAATCTGACCATAGATGAAGAATTTGAGAATACTGCGAATGCAAACTGTGCATGGCAATATATTGGCTATATTCGAGAACTGTACATCTCCATGATGTTTGCATTCCTAATAAAATGGGAAGTGTAGTTTGAATACAAATGTTTGCATGATTTTTTAATGATATGAAGCTCATCTACACACAGTAAACAGACAAGACAAACTGCGCCTTTGTAACTAAATTAGCAAAAAATACTGCATGAATCATAAATTCTGTTTGTTTCACCTCTTACATATGGCCACTGAAAAGGGTTATGAGGAGAAGAAGATGAGAAAGAGCTCCAGAAAGAGCTTCCTCTTCCTCTTCCTCTTCCTCTTCACCAAGCCATCTTCAGAAATCTTACATTCCTTCCGCTGCTTCCAAATTCATAGTGATATGCATTGCTACCCTCTCACCAAACTCTCACGAATCCTTTAGTGCTAAATGGCAACCCTGTACATCATTCAGTTTGTGTGTCCTGTGGAACCCTCACCAAGCAGCACACTGTCTGTCTGTCTGCAAAAGAACAGAGAGGTTTATAAATGGAGGGTTGATGCCCTCTTGTGCCCATAGATGTGTCAGCATCATGGGGAGTTTTGAGAAGACAAGACCGAGGGTGCAGCATATCCAGACGACAAAAACAGTAAAAACTGATTTTTTTAATAATTCAATGTTTACTTTAAAAGAAGAGGGAAAAATCTGAATATGTCATTTGCTGAAAAACAATAGGTTAATGTCCCTTAAAAAAAGGCAATTACAACTCGTGATACGCTGACAACTCTTTTTATTAGAAACATCTACATTGCACCTATACTCTATCATCACATATCTATATTAATGGAGCTTTAGGTGTTTGGTTACAGAGCATTTGTTATCCCAATTCTGGCCACCAGAACACTGCTAATGAGGCATTATTTGGGAGACGGGGCATTCTCACAGAGAGCGTGTGTGTTGTCCTGGTCCGTGTCATGCATGGCAGGATCACACACAATTATACACACATCAGTGCCACTGCTTGGTTGACTAGTCTGTTACCCAACAATATCCAAAGGTCTGATGGTCACAAACCGACCACTGATGAAGAACTCAAGAAGAGCTCGAACACAAACTGTGAATGGTAAAATCTTGTTGTGTCAAACACTGAAAAAAAATGTTTATATATATATATATATGATGTATTTATGTTTGATGAATATATATATATATATATATATATATATATATATATATATATATTTCATATATATACAAACAAGTTTTTTTCTATTGGGAGTGTTACATAGTTCATTTTGCATGCACACTGTATGCCTGGAGGCTTCAACAGACACCCAACTGCCTGTTCAGACTGCCAACATAATTGTGACAAGCCATTAAGTTAACTTGTTTCATATTTCAAGACATTTTAACAACCGACAGCAAAGACAAAAAAAAGGCTAGTGATATTTTGACTTAATCCGAGGAAAATGAAAACAGTGAGTGATTTTGAATTTTGTCTTCATTACAAGAGTTCTGGTTTAAGGAGTTGTGAGGGTCCCTACATAAAGAATGCCTTGTGCCAAAGACTTTTTAAGGGGTTATTTTTGCTTGCCAAATTAAAATCAGAAATACAAGTCCATGTTTTCTAATAACCATGAATAACAGAACAAATAAAAATAAAGAAAGATACTGTTCCAATACATGGAACCATAACCATCAAGGGAAGACCAAACAAAAATTGTTTGTAGTTTGTTTTAAGGAATACTTGTTAATGTGTTAGTCATCTACTAAAAATTATTTGCAATGGTAATATTGGCATAGTCTCGCCCTTGACAGACAAGTAAAACAACATTTACCATTGCTAATCGTAGTCAGGACTCCTGTACGGACTCTTGTGCTTATAAGTGTTGCAGTGATGCTGGGAGCCTTGGGTTCGGGCTCTGATGGGCCTTCATGTCTGGCTGTTCCCCCAGACGGGCAGGCGGCATCAGCCACATGCCCTTATCAGTTCTCCGTCCAACAGGCACTGAAAGGAAAGCTGGGCAGGAAAAGTGATAAGGAGATGTGGTCGACTGAGAATCGAATGACGGAGTAGCCGTCCTCATAGACCGAGTCCCAGATGCTGTCATCCATTCTGGAGCAGGTGACATAAACTACACCCCACACTCCCAGGGCATAGCCCACAGCCGGTGCCGCTCCACACACAGCGACAACCAAGCATAAAAGGTCCAGAATATGTCCAACAAAGCTGTATGCTGGTGGTAAAAGTGACAGAAGAAATAACTGTTCTTACCATTCTTTATATGAGTCTGAAAAATACCTTTATCAGTTCCAGCTTTTTACTTCGCGGTTTCCACATACTGACTGAGTAGAGTGCGTTCTCAAAAAGTAATCACTGACACCCAGACGGGAAAGAAGTTTTGGGGACACGCCCAGTCAGTCAGGAGGTTTTTTTTTGTTTGTTTTTTAGAAAAAGCCCAGCCCTATTCATCTGTTCTTCAAGATTCTATTGGTCCACCACTGATACACATTCCTCCTTTTGTCAATGACTCATAACACTATCAGCCAATGAATGAGAGAGGTGTGATCAGACTCCTTTGGAATGGCTAATAAAAGTCATGTTCACACAGGTGTGGTTCAGCTACACATTCCAGTGCTCATACCAGTCAGCTCCATGTTCATCGTCCTGCCCGAGAGATCATAGTGTTTCCACAAAATATTTGTACACTGTTCCTCCACTTACATTTCACTAAGACAGTTAATATTATGACAGCTAATATTATATTTCTCACCGAAGACATTACAGGGCAATGATGCTACCATCTTTGTTAATCACTGTATTTGTGTTTTTGCACTTTAAAGGTGAATTCAGTGGACATGTTTTATCTGCCCTCTCAATCGTCCATGTCACCATCATTCAGTCCATTAATCCATCTGGTGAAGCAACCAAATTCAGAAAAACAACCTTCTCGTGATACCAAATTCTTTCATAATGCCAAATAATACTTTTTCGTAACTACTAAGGTATTCGTTGTGAGTTCCCAAAGAGAAACTGTCATAGAACCCTTCACACCACATGACTACACAGAACAGCACTGGTATACTGGTATGCTGTGTGCTGGTATACTGCTGGTATACAGAGTCAATAACAAGCATGTATGATAAAAAAACAAATAAATAACATCAACTTTACCTTTTGGGCATTTGAAAGCGCTGGAACATTCTCTGAAAAACCAAAATCTCATGGCTGCTGATGATTGCAGCTCTATTGATTGGATGCAATGTGTAGTTGAATAGTCTCTAAACTGCTAAAAGGCTGTAATGCAGTTAGTTTTGTTGTACACAAGATATATGGTGTAAACTGGGAATGTAAAACAACTTAATATATTAAACTATTTGTCATCCAATTTGTGACAAAATGCTACAAGCTGTTATTTCCTTAGTAGTGTGTGTGATCACACTACTATGTCATCGTGGACATTTGAAATCAAAGGAATACTGACTGAGGGATTGACGATGAATGTTGATACGAAAATAGCAAGGAAACCATCTTGATCTCATGACCAAAAGTGTTACAGTAAGCTCTCTTGGGAACCTATCAGCATTCTCCTGATTTACTTGTTGACATCCTGTAGTGACTTAATATTTTGTGTAGAGATTAAATATGAGGGTTAGGTTTGGCTTGAGCGGTTGGAATGATTGTGCAGGCACGCTCTTGTATAGAGATTAAATGCACCAATGATTGGTGTGTGTGTGTGTGCGTGTGCGTGTATGTTTGTGTCAAATGAATAACGAACCACGCATAACAGCTGGCACAGTGCTGACTCAGCAGCCAATCAGTCAGTCAAGCACAATAATTGGCTGATCTGTGAGGCTCCGCCCCTGTTTTTCTAACCGGTACTGCCCAGAGCATGGGTGTCTCTGTTAATGTGACACGGTGATGTCAATGCGAAGTGTCAGACCATTAGCCTTATACACAAGTGAAAAAAAAAACACATTTAGCATGTATGGACAGTCTGGAAAAGAAATGCAGTTGTTCATCCAGTTTGGAGGCAGAACCCACACCAAAGCAGAAAGGATCTGAAGAGACATTATCAACATTAGATACAAATGTTGTGCACAACAGACAATTGCATTTGCATGTTCGATTATGAGCATGTGTGTGAGGTGTTCGTCACGCAGTACAAAGCAGGAGAATATTTGTCTGTTCTCACCTCATGTAGTCACTTTATACTTCTAAATGTGCAGCTCTCACCTTAATTAACAGTGTAGTGTTGTGCTGAATAAAATCCAAAGTGGTTCGATTGGTTGCTTAGGTTTCCAGTTTAACAACTGGAGACGTGTATGGTGTGAAATCTGTGATAAAGTGAAGCACACTGAATTTCAAATCCCATTTATCCTGCAACTGAAAACCTTTACAGACACGTACAGAAGAATTTTAGAAAGTGAATCAAATAAATAAATTTGCTGAATTGAACAAACGCCTTTCCACGTGTCGTGGTATTAAAAGGTCCTGACCCATTGTGATGCCATTGAGAAGAGGCAACCAGGCATGTGTGGTTTAACAGGGCCCTCTGAAGCCCTGCGCAGGTCCATGGAGACGCTGTGCGCGAGCGTCTGGGCTGAAGCATGCGGGAGGGAGAGGAGGCGTCCCTGCAGTCTCACGATCTGGTTCTGGGTGGTCCAGTGTGGATCGCACGGAAGAAGGGAGATCTGCTGAAGCATCTGCATGCAGAAATGATGAGATAACTGGCTGTTGAGTTTAGCCCAAGGGAATCACTGTAAAATCGCTACATTAATGTCTGTGTGTATTAGGTGGAACGCTGATGCACTGCAGCAAGTTCAGTTCCCCTCTGAAACTCAGAATGTAGCAGGTACTCTCGCACGTGCACCACGGAGCAGTCTGTCATCCGGCTTGGCCCAAATTTCTTAAAGTAGCTCTAGGCTAGCGGTTGACTTACATTGCTCCAGAAAAAAAAAAACAACGTCTTCTTGGCCAATTCAAATCCAATTCAAATTTGAGTGTTTCAAAACTTTGGATATGCTGTGTGACAATTGCTTAGTTGTGGAAGTTCCTACTGACACTGATCACATTCCTACAGGAAGCTGTCACAGCAATCACGCAACTCTTCACCCAAGATTAACCCTTGCCATCTTCCCATTCCTCTTCAGCTCAGGCCACAGGATTCCGGCGGACATTCAGTCATGGGGTTAGGATGGCCAAAGCCAAAGGCTGTTTTTGACAGCTGCTCTAATCCAGAGAAGCTCACATGTATTTTTTTAGGTATACAGGGTGTGCACTCCCTGGGAACTGAATCCATGATCTTGGGGTTTCTGTTACCTTGCTCTGGCTGCATTACCAGGTGAGTTTCAAGAGCGCTAGAAAGCTTGATCCCAAGATTACAGAACCAGTTATCTGTGGATTTAATTATTGTCCTGCCGAAAGAACTAAACAACAACCCAGTTTTAGCTTGCCGACAGAAGCAACTAGATTTCAATCTAAAATCTCCTGACACCTGGAGGAGTTCATGATGCTGTGTGTCCTTACAAGGTTCCCACACCCATGCAGTAGAGATTATGTTCTTTTCTGCTTCATCATATCTAGAGAAAAATGTACTCTAATACTGTTATTTTCATAACATTACTGATCCCCATAAAATCCCCATAAAGTGTAATGTTACTGCATGTTAATGTAGTGTTAGTGTAGTGTCACTACGTGTTAATGTAGTGTTAGTGTGTGTTAATGTTTGCTAATGTAGTGTTAGTGTGTGTTGGTGCTGACGTGTGTCAGGACCGGCTGAGTGAGGGGACTGTTCTCTTTGTGTGTGTTAGTGTAGTGTTAGTGTGTGTTGGTGCTGACCTGTGTTTGAGGACCAGCTGAGCGAGGGGACTCTTCTCTTTGCTCAACTCTTGGTACTGCAGAGCTTTAGAATGATATGAGTGGGGGTTGCTGTGTTGTAAATGTACCCAGAATTTGATTGACCTTTTTAGTATCTTTATTACTAATGGATATCTCATTGTTATCTCATTGATTTCCCCTTGTTATTTTTTTATTCACTGCTTCATACTAAACTAATGAGGACCATTTTATTGGCTCAATGCCCATAATGCAATGGACCATTCCTTTTACACATTTAGCAAGATATCCTCCCCTTCTGGCACAGTCGTCAACCACATGAAGCAATGCACTACTTTCTCCAGTAGAGGGCTCTGTGGGGCGTTTCCATAAATAGCTTCTGACTTTATTTCTCCAGGGATTAGCTTTTCTAGAAGATCTTCCTCTGTTTTCTAAACAAAGCAGCCGTACACCCTGTAATTGCCTTAGATATGACTGCACAGAAAACCCCTGAACACGGTACCGCACAAAGCAAAAAAACAGGTCAGATTTGGCAAATGTGTAGCAGCAGTCATTTCACTCACTCCTACGTTGATCTATTACAATGTGCAGTTTGTTTAGATATTTACTTTATTGTGAAAAGCACAGAGACAAACGGGTGTGGAGTACAGACATCAACATGGTAAAACAGACACTGGACCATTTTTTTTGGGGGGGGGGGGGACTGGTGTCCCACTCTCTGGTGAAGCTGAAGCTTTGCCTGATGTAGTTCTGCTTTCAGGAGGTACAGAGGATGGTCCACACATATCTGCCTACACTTCAAGAATTCTCCCCAAACCATTTTTGGCAATGCTGAACAGTTCTCAGTTGCTATGGACACAGATTATGTTTTTTTTTCTTCCATTCCTTTTTACTATCTTCCTTTTTCTCCCTTCCTTCCTTTTTTGTAAACTGTGTCCATGACAACACACTGGCTATTACAGGAGGGGAATACAATGCTATTTGTTTCCTTAAGAGGATGCACTGGTATGAAGAAAACACATTAGGGTAGTTTGGCTAGACGAATGCACTTGGTTCGTTGCTTAATGTCTTTCATGTGTTGGGTACAGTGAAAGCTAGAGATGAGAATGCAGGCGGATTTCCCCTCCTTTAATAAAACAGACATGCATCCATCAGTGTTCCGTTCTGTGGCAGTAAATATTACATCTTATTGCTCTAGAAGCCAGCGTAGCTATGTTCAGAATGCAGTGAGTGTGTGTGTTTGCATGTGTGTGTGTGTGTGTTGGGGGGGGGGGGGGGTTATGCACTTATGCCAAGGTTGTTAATAATGAGTTTGTACAATTGTGCTTCAGTGTTTTTTCCCTCCACTGACAATAATTATGGCTTGTGTGTGATGTTGAAGCAGAGTGTCTCTGCTCTAATGATGACTGGCACGGAGAGGCTGAGTTCAGACGCACGAATTCAGACGCACGAATTCAGATGCATTTCAACAGCTATTATTCACTGCTCGGCGACAAGATGATCCACGGGCTGACACCAAGGATGCCAGCAATGGGAGACCTGTGCAACACCGAGATGATTCTCCTTCACCTCTGTGTTCATCGTCCCAGCCAGAAAATCAGTACTTTCCCAACACAGTTTACGTGTAACCAGAGATGCTCACAGCATTCAACTCACTGCACTGTAACTACCTCCATAGAACTGGTCTGTGGTTGCTTTTTATTTCATTTTTGCGTTTACTTTGTGAATGTGACCACAGTGATACGCTTACTGTGTCTAGACTTTGTAGCAGCTTTTTAGGTTGACCTGTTTCTTTAGGTGCACAGTTGCGGAGTCTCTTACCCCATTCATCACAGCTCACATTCTGATCTCAGGAACAGCACTGACCAGCCATTATTTGGCTGGTGGACCATTTTCAACACAGCAGGTGACATGGCAGTGGCATATTAGTGGGTGTCTTACTGGTATACGTGTGCAAGAAATACAGGTTACTGTCACTTCTTATTTGGGAGTGGCCTGCCACCCAAACATAACCCACAAATACCAGTGCCGTTGTCAAAATCTGACCGTCACTGACCATGTCATTGCGCATGACAACTGAGGTGCTATGATTTCTAACTCTGCATGTGTTTGGGTGGAAAACGCATATGTCTCACATAAAGGAAGGCCAAGGTATATTAAAGCAGGTTGTTTGGATAACAGCGTATATTACACTCCTGCCTTTCACGTCTGTCGTTGAGAGAATAGCAGGTTATAATGGGAGTGACTGGAACCAAAGGCTGCAGGAACAAAACTGTTCAAAGAGTAGAAGCATAGCAAGATCTGCCTGCCATAGATTTATTAATCTTTTGCTTTTCCTCCTTGTCCACCAGATGGCGCTCACATGCAGCCTATGTTCCATAGAGCGATGCTGCATTGTCATCAGGCTCATTATGGATGACGAGACTACACACTGCTCACAAAACAAGGCAGCTGAGTAAGCTGGAGATAGCGCTCAGTGCCAGGGCGTGAACTCAAAGCGCAGGCTGGGTCTGCTTTCAGGAAGGCTGAGGTGTAAGGACGGCAGCTCACTGGGGACCTGCCTGGTTCCTGTAAGTCAACAAACTGCCTGTGCATGCATGACTGCAGTGGGGATGCACAAGCTGCAGAATGAAACGCTCTCTGCCGCGACTTGAGTTCACGCGTGCAGTCTGTCCACTGACACTGTCAATGTGTGTGTGTGTGTGTGTGTGTATGTGTGTATGTATGTATGTATGTATGCATGTGTGTGTGCATATGTTTGTATGTGTGTGTGTGTGTGTGTGTGTTTTGGGGGGTTTAATTGACAAACACTGCAATGCTCTTGAACTCTTGGTGAAAACTCCCTGCTATTCCTTCACTGTATTCACAGAAGCTCTGAATGTTTTTATCTTAAAACAGATCCATATTGTTCTTGATCTTTGAATCTGTTTTCTGTCAGAAGACATTCAGTTTCACCTAAATTCTGCATATTTTCCTTAATGCATTTCGGGCCGATAACATCACTTGGATCTGTACGTACCGCATATACTGTAAGGTGCACCATGTTCTCTTAAGGAAAAGCTGCTGGCTTACATGCACTTGTGCAGTGAAGAATCACCATGAACATGGTGTCAGTATTTGTTACTGATGTAGAAACAGCAAGACCAGGCCTTCCATGCAGGCAAAGCTGCAGATGTCTTCCCCAGTAACACTGCAGTAAAGAGGAGAGAAAGGAGGGTGTTTAAGATCACCACCTCAAATATCAGCTCTGCACGCTGTTGCCAAGTCTTGTTGCTATGGAGATCGCATCCTACTGCAGGTGTAAGTAACGACAGAGGAAGTCAGCTGTGCTTTTTCCTTCCCTCTCTCCCTCTCTCTTTCTCTCTCTCTCCCTCTCTGTCTCTGTCCCTCTCTCTGTCTCTCTACCTCTTTCCCTCTCTCTCTCCCTCTCTCTGTCTCTCTCTCTGTATCTCTCTCTCTCTCTTTCTGTATCTCTCTCTCTCCCTCTCTGTCTCTCTTTCTGTATCTCTCTCTCCCTCTCTCTCTGCCTCTCTCTCCCTCTCTCTCTGCCTCTCTCTCTCCCTCTTTCTCTCTGTCTCTCTAATGTTTTCAAAAGAATGAAGCTAGACATAAAGATGATGTCAAGAAAACATTCAAAGCTGAGGATTTCTGAGCAGGAATGAAATCAGCAAGATTCTAAAATAAAGAGGTCAAAATATACGCCATAATTCATATTCTGTGGAGGAACTTGGAAACAGTTTCCGTAAAAATACTTCACATCAGCTGTTTATTAGATGCCACAGGGTACTGAAGCTGTATGTGGAATGAATGCTGTATGGTATTAGTCATTCTCTTGGCAAGCTAGCATCTAGCTGATGCTACCTATGGTCATTACTAGAAAGCGCAAAGGTAACCAGACACTAGAAGATATTGCCAGTGGTTGCAGTGAGGAACGATTGGAGTCATGTGTGAAGAAGGTGCAGGCTAAGATTGGATTCAGACCAATGCAGCTTTCTGTGGCTGCCCTGAGAGCTCCAGTCCACCAACGTACCTCCATCTCACAGTGTGCTTCCCTGGTGCAGGTCCAGAGTGAAATGCCCTACCCAGCAGTAAGCAGAATGATGCTCCCCTATGGGGCTTTCCTGCTTCATTCCTGCTCAGCAGAGCTTGAGAAGTTTCCTATTACAGAGAAAAATGAACGATTAGGGAGTGTAGGGTGAAGTAGATTGATGGGTCAGTATCCTTTAGATGTGGCCTCATGCACAGGAAATCAATTGCTTTCTGTGGTGCAGAGAAGTCAAATCAATTATCAGATGTCCTTGCGAGCTATGTTGTATGAAGTCATGAAAGGAAACATGCTGATGCATTGTGTGCAGGTAAGGCAACAGACATCTTTTGCATCAGCACCTCTGGCCAACTGCTGAGAGACGTCACTCAGGACAGTTGCAGTGTTTTTGAAACAGCCGTGCTCCAGACAGTGTTGTCTTTAACAGAGCAGAGGATTGCTTGGCTAATGCAGTGTATGCTTTGAGCAGTGCTGCTACCCATCGGCCTTTGCTCTTCCTTGACAGCGCCCTGTCGGATGCAAGGCAGTAGTGTCTGCGTCCGGACGTGCCGGACGCTGTTGTGGCCTTTTGTTGAGGCGCTGGAGCCCAGAGTGTCACCTCGGGGTGGGAGCAACAGGCCACTTGCTGCCCTCTCCAGTGCGGCAGGTTGGGGGCCCAGCAGGTCGGGGCTACGGGCAACAGCCCCTCCAGTCATCACGCTCCGCCTGCGGTGTGTAAGCTGTAGGCTACCACACCTACCACACCAGCTACCACACCTGTCATGGCTGGGAAGGTTAAATACAGAGACTTAAAAACCTATCTGGAACTTCCTTTTAAAGGTGCAGAGCAGACACAATGCTTTGCAGTCTTTTCACTAGATTATTAGTATTAGAGCAATGCTAGAGCAACGGTAGAGTAATAGGAGAGTAATGGTAGAGTTTTAGGAGAGTAATAGGAAAGTAATAGTGGAGTAATAGGAGAGTAATAGCAGAGCAATAGGATAGCAATAGAAGAGTAACAGTAGAGTAATAGGGGAGTAATGGAAGAGTAACAGTAGCATAATAGGAGAGTGATAGGGGAGTAACAGTAGAGCAATAAGAGAGCAATAGGGGAGTAATAGGAGAGTAATAGTAGAACAATAGGAGAGTAATAGGAGAGTAATAGGGGAGTAAAGGACTGATCATGCCTGTGTTTCCGCACAGTGCTCTTATTGAGCCGTATGTATCAAGTCTTTAACATGCTTAAAACATAGTTGTTTGCTTGTTGGTCACATTTCAGTGAATCTGTCCTTAGAACACCCTTTATATTAGTATGGGTTTGCTCTTACAGATACACACACACAGACACACACAGACACAGGCACACACACATACAAAATTTTGCAATACTTATTTTTATAGTCACAACTCCCCCATGATTAAAGTCGCCTAGCCTCATTAGAATCACCAGAGCTCATACAAACCTCTCAATCAAAATCCCTTTAAGTATACAAAGAAGAAGGGTTTAACTGGAGTTAAAGCATAGATTAAATAAAACACTCCCTCTCCCTACACTAAACCTGCTTACTTACTTGTTCTATCAGTTTTAGACTGCAGTGTTGTGTTCAGTGTGCCAGCACCATTTGGCTTTGCTGAGGATGTGATGCTGACCAAGGCAGCCTGGAAAGAGCCTCCTTCATCCCCCCGTCGCCCCCTGCTCTCTGCAGGCCGCAGCAGGGACGTGGCCCTGCACACACATGCTGCCCAGAAACAGCTTCCCAACATGGACAATCCAGAGGTACAAGCTGCAGGCCTGACATTGGGACGCATCCTGCCTTGGAATATATGGGATATAATCATGATTAGCTATATATACGGTGATGTGATAAACACACTTGGTATTGATTCATTATAGACAGTGTTTTGGCAGAATATAAATAAAGCATGTGCATGTGTTTACTTAGTCTAACTCTCATGAGAATCCTGACAGTGTAGACGAGGAACGAAGGGGCAGAGTTGATGCTAAAGCCTGCAGACGGGCTGTTTCCCAGAGCTTTAGGAGCTCAGGGTTTGTGCACATGTTGTTTCAAACGTTGTTCTGGAGTTGAAGGAACGTTCTGAGGTCCAAACGCGATCTGCTGTTTCCAACTACTGCCCCGTGTCACTGATCATGTGACATGATCATCTGAACATGCCTGCTCCACAATGTCTTTCAACAGGAGACATTTAGACAGCATTATTTGTTATTGTTAAAAAGACAAGAGCTTAAAAGAGAGACTTTCCCTGCCCCCAGCTTCTAATGATAAGTTGCTTGGTAGATTCCTCACAACCATAGTGATATTAGAGCCTGCTCTGTAGTCATTTACATTTTTATTTATTTATTTATTTATTTACCTTTTGGGAGGGTTAAGGTCATAAGAGCAGCAGTGTCCTTTGATATTACCAAACCATGATCCAAATGACAATGACTAATTCTAGCACTTTGATTTTGAGTCTTTGATATGAACTTGACATTCATACACCTGACCTTACAGACATCATCCATTGAAAAGTTAAAGATCTCAAGGGTTGAGGGCAACTTCTTAGCTTGGCACCACATTATGACTCATCATTCCTGGACACCACCAACCTCATGTCGCGGTACATGAAGGTTGACGACTTCGGGCTTCGCAGGACACAGCGACAAAGAAAATGCCATAAAATGAACAGCACATGCCCTGTGGCCCATGGAAATGTCAGGCAGACGCACGCGTGAGAGAGTGACGCCTCAGGCAGGGGCGGGTCCAGTGAGCCGCAAGAATGGATGGTGTCATGGTGGAAGTGCAGTGAATAGTGTCCTCACTACACAGGTCTCTGCGTGCTCAGCCTAGCGTGCTCAGAAATGGTGGTGCTAAGGCCCAAGCCTTGAGGTCAGTCCGCAGTAATACTGAACACGGCTGGTGTGCCGTGGGTTTATTACCACAGTAATACTGAACACGGGTTCAGCATGGGTTTATTACCACAGTAATACTGAACACAGGTTCAGCATGGGTTTATTACCACAGTAATACTGAACATGGCTGGCCGTGTGTGGACTTATTGCCACCGTAATACTCATCATGGCTGGCCTTTGCGTGAGTTTGCATGATTAGCACTCATTAGTTCGGGATGGTAGGTCTGATGGGTAGTGGACAGAGAAAGGTCAGAAGGTCATCTTCATATGACCTCACTAAACCTTTGTTGATGGGCAGCATCTATCAGTGCCACATACATGTTCTCAAATGAAGCAGTAGAGGGGACACTGAAGGGTGTAGGGGAATCTGTCAAACATAATGACACCCTGGACTGTTCATAGATGAGGGTATCGAATAAGGAAAAAATCTTAGTTTGGGTATTGGCTGTGCTGGATTTGATGGCCCTACACTTCCTTGAGGGGTGTTGGGAGAATTGGGGTCCAGGGTAATAGAGATCAGGCCTGACTTTGCCAGCAACATGACTGTGGTTGTGCATTTCTGCTCTTGTGTTGGCAGATTACATTCGATAATCTTCTCTGCAGTGCTGGAGTTTGGCTCACTCCTGTGAGGTGGAGTATCCAAACACTTATGGAGGAGGTGCGGATGGCCTCAGTGCTTGCAGTGTAGAAATGTGGCAGGTTGAATTTCTTTAATTGCTTTTAAAAGAACATTCTCTGCTGTGCTATCTGGAAGACAGAGATCTCCTCTGTGATCTCCTCCCATCTCAGGGTTCTGGTTATAATGGTGCCAAGCAACTTAAGGTAACTGGAGTGACTCCACAGTCAAAAATACATAGCCGCTGATGTTTAGAGGGTGAGGGAGGTTGAGTTCCATCTAAATCCTGGGATTGTACCTACAGACAGAGTGTTTTGAGTTTTGTGGTGGTTAAAACTGCACCAGTACATCAACTGCTTAAATTCCTGCATATAGGAAGACTTCACTGTTGTTTAGAACACCAAACACAGTGATGGTTTCTACGAACTGATCTTCACAGACAAGGCTTTGGAGGTATAGCTGTAGATATAGAGATGAAAGTGAAGCACCATTAGCACACAGCTATCAGGTGCTCTCGTTCTGGACACTCTCTTACACATTCTTCCAGCCACACCTTATAGCTCCTGTCTGTCAAGAGATCTGTGATCCACTGACAGATCGCCTAAAGTCAGCTTGGTAAGTCTGGCCTGCAGCAGTTCTGACACAGTGATGTTCAAAGCTGAGTTTCATGTTCATGTTCAGAAGCGAATGCACAAAATTGCATAAAATACACATTAATATTCTGTTTGTACACATTAATATTCTGCATTCTCAAAACTGGTCTCTAGACCCTTATTACATTTTTATTGTTCTGTGCTCTATCTATAATTCCCTTTAATACTGCTTTATTTGTTAAAAAATCTTCAATGAAGAATCTGTTGACAGTTCTATTTAACCTACTCTCAACAAACTCAATACATAGTTATCTCTGTCTCTAATGTGATGTGTCCAGGAGTTAGACAGTATTGTTCTGTAAGTTCAATACTCTTTAACAATAAACAAATAAAAATATTTAGGCTGTAAAAGATAATACAATCATGAAAGATTCACACACACATGCACTAAATATGGACTTGGAAAGAATCTTTTTTTTTTTGGTCAACATCTTTATTGCCTATACAACAGATTATGTTACAATGTAAATGAGACTAAATATTATAGCTAATTGACTGCAGAGACTGTGGTTTCTAGCTGGTCCCGTTCAGCTGGGCTTTCTGTATAGGCCAGAACGGCTTATGGAGATAAAGACTAGCAGAACTCTAGTGGTTCTGGTCAACAGAGCTGCTCTGTGGTGTATTCAGAATGTGCAACAGTTAGCAGCACTCTGCAGGGACGTGTGTGGCCCATTATCTCTGTGTTTCTTTTATCCTCTGTGTGAGCGGCAAGTGGTCTAAACACTTCACTGCTAGCTGTATGCATGTATGACTCCGTATGTGACACTTTGATTTGACATATAGGGGCAATTAACAGTTTTTTGGAGGGGGGGGGTGACTCAAAGGGCAATGAAAACAAGGACAGGTGGAAAATAATGACAAATCATGATTTGTGAGACTAATATCTGTAAACCCGTACTATCTAGAAGGCATCCGCATCCTGGACACTAAGGAGTTAAACCTCTGACTCTCTTACTAATACCTGAAAAAGTCATTTAGATGTTATGACCATTCGTGCTGTTAGGAAAGTGCATGTGAATAGAATATGTGGAGTCAGCAGTAAAGCAAACTGGAGAAAAGCATGTTGAAAATGTAGATATTTTATCATTTCATGCAAAGATTTTTGAAACTCACCTGATTTGCTTCGAATAAACAATGCATTATTCAATACTATATCATATCAACTGAGGATATAAATGACTAAATAAAAACAATTATTGGTAATCAACTAAAGCATCTAAAACTCTAAGATAGTGACTAAAATGCTATATTAGAGACTGTGCAGTGCCTGGCTGCTGTCTGCCATCATTAAGGTGTCTATTCACTGTAGGAGCATCAGCACGTGGCATTGTGGAAACATCAGCAGATGGTGGGCTGGGCACTACACAGCTCTGTAGGAATTCCCCAAAGGTGTCACCCCATGCATTGGTGTCCTAAGTCAGAATGCCAAGCCATACTCCAAGCCAATCAAAGGACCCAGCAAAAAACCTCGGGAACTTCTTGGGTCTCATTTGGCCTCTATGGATATCAGCCATCAGTTTCCTTGGCAAGCAGCCCTCAATAAGTGCCCTTCACTAGAAAGAAGCGCCCTTCACTGGAAATAAGTGCCCTTCACTAGAAATACAGCTCTTGATGTTTTCACCTGACTGGTCCTCTCAATCCTTTGAAGATTTTCTTGGACAGGGTCCACAACTTTGTTCATGCATTCCACAATGTGCCTCTTGTTCCATTTCTCTAAATGTAGAAATCAGGCTCATATAAAGAGGGGGGTCATCCTTGCACCATTCAAACAATGTTACGTTTGGCAAACATGTCATGTTAAAAGTTTTCTTCCAAATTATAGTAGTTTTTAAAGTGCAATAGGTTAAAAGTAAATAGTGTGTACGCATAAGGGGAACATAGAAACATATAATATGCAATATTTTCCTTAGTATAGTCTGGAATAATGTTTAAACAAATCAAAATGATGCCCTTTCTTTTTAATGTGAATCTTCAGTTATCGCCAGTTTGTGCCAACAATCTAGCTGCAAATTCCACAGCATAAGAACACAGAACCCGTGAACAGAAAAATCAGATCCAGTGTTTATTGGGCTCATTAAATGGACCACAGCAACCAAATAAGACTAAGATGATGTCTTATTACTACAACAATAAGAGAATTATATTCTGATGTCTTATTACTATGATAATAACAGGATAATATTCTAGAATCTGGAAAACATTCTACTTTTTTACTTCATTGTTTTAAGTATAGAATTACACGTTATTACAAATTATAAAACAGATAAAATCTGTAGTGGTACATATTGTACAGTACAAAAATTATTAGCCTCAAACCAAGCTGTCAGTTTGCAAAAAGTGGATATTAGTGATAATATCTATTAGCATACAAATTGATACATAGCACAGAAGCTACCTTCCAGTCAATTATCTATTACAGGGGATATTAATAACTTACTAATCATAACATTACAGTGTCTCAGAACACAGGACAGGAGAAATCACATGAAGGTGTAAACAATGTCATCAGTGCTCCTCCAAGCTGCCTGTTTAACCCCTCACCTGTTTAACCCCTCACCTGTTTAACTTCTCACCTGTTTAACCCCTCACCTGTTTAACCCCTCAACTGTTTAACCTATCACCTGTTTAACCTCTCACCTGTTTAGCCCCTCAACTGTTTAACCTCTCACCTGTTTAGCCCCTCACCTGTTTAACCCCTCACCTGTTTAACCCCTCAACTGTTTAACCTCTCACCTGTTTAACCCCTCACCTGTTTAACCCCTCAACTGTTTAACCTCTCACCTGTTTAACCTCTCACCTGTTTAACCCCTCACCTGTTTAACCCCTCAACTGTTTAACCTCTCACCTGTTTAACCTCTCACCTGTTGCTGATCCATATGAAGTACACAACGTTTACATGCCCATATGTGGAGAAATATGGAGACATTGCCATGCAAAGTTTTGGCATTAGTGAGTTAGTTCATTACTTAGTTAGTTTGTCATTTCATATATGATATAATGTTAATGTCGTAAAGAGTCATCTGAAATTTGTATCTTGATTAAAATCAAATAACTGTTATAAGCACCCAATTCATGCAGACATTTATAAGACTAAATATCCAGAATATTTGATGCCATTGAGGGAAATGGGTGACTGACATACACTCACCTAGTAATCTTTGGTTCAAACCAAGCAAACACAGAATTTCTTCACTGATGCCTTATCAATCAGTCTATCAACTCTCAAATTCAAGCATTTAAATGGAATAAAAGAATGATTTAACATCCCCCAAGTCATGAGGCACTGTGTGAACACTCATGGCAATGAATTATGGAACATTAACTAGAGTGTTTTCACTTCTCAACACTATTAGTTCAGTCCTCCACCTATTAGGTTTTTTTAAATAGGTCAACTGACATTCTGGACATTGTCAGTCAGCGTCATCCTGGTGGTAAGAATTCTGACACAGATGAGAATGAGGAAGCATATTTCACCCATAATTAGACTACTGCACCTGTTACTTGTGTCTTTCAGAACGGATTTTAAGACACTGTTAATGACCTCCAAATGTCTACATGGTCTCACCCGAGTGTACCTCAGTGAACTGATTAGACTGATCCCACAAAAGCCCTCAGATCTGCCAGCAGTAATATGCTAGTCATATCCACTTCCAACACAGACTTTTCTTACTACAGAATTACCTACCCAGTGACCTAAAGGCTCTTTACAGAGGCCCATTTAAGGGGAGGGTGAAGACCTATCTGTTTAAATTAGCCTTTAATTAACCTTAAGTGACCTCTGCACTGGTGGATGTATTGCCTGGACAGATGAAATCTGAAGAAGGAGAGAACATTCCTAAACTACTGTAATGTGGGATGAGGCAGGATTCATTCTGTGTTCGTGGTATTCACGACAAACCTGACACAGGACGAGGATGTGCTTTCCAGGCAAGTGAGATAAGAATTCACACAAAACCAGGCATTTGCTATGATGTGGAAGGAATTCACACAAAACCAGGCATTTGCTATGATGTGGAAGGAATTCACACAAAACCAGGCATTTGCTATGATGTGAATTCAGACTCTCTCTCCTTTTGTGGGTTTTGTTGTCAGTGGTGTGACAGGGGTGTGGAGTTCTTAATCTGTGTTGACACAATGGTGCTAGGAACAGAAACTGGGAGAGCATGAGCAGAGACCACACAGGGGCCTGTTTGGCTCCAAGCATCTATTAAGAGAAATATCATTACATGAATCACTTGCAACTTGTGACGGGCACTGTGGAAATATAAAGCCAATGGTACAAAAGCAGCATTTTTGTCCATAAGCATAATAATCAACAGATAGATCAATTCCAGTGCAAAAAGCCAGTAGAAACCCCTCATCTGAAATGCATTGCACAGGCCCTTTGGTCTATTCCGAACATTCCCACACTGTGTTCCCCCTTCCGGGAAGAGCGTGCAACGATGGGGAATAGAGACGTCAGGCTCATGATTGACATTCTGCAAACGGCTCCCGTTTCTCCCCCCAGGGGCCGCCAGGCACAACCGTGTGACTTCCAAAGCCTTCCTCCGACAAAGCTATCAAAATATCAGCACGTCACTCCAGGGCACCTTCAGAGCACCTGATACATTCAGACACAGACTGAGCCAGGACAATTTGTTCTCACACAACAATACCACATTTTAGTTAAGATTGTTTATTTATGAAATAACATGATTATGCCTTAAGCATTATTTATACATCCCTCAATCGGTCAGTCCTAAGGGTCCTTAAAGCAAGTAGGAAGGACATCTACAGTTATTTTCTATGAAGGGTGTGTCCAGGATTGGCACACATGCTCTATGTAAACACAAAATGTAAGATTACTTTAATTCAGGCTGGGCAGAGTATGAAATATGTTGGAAATATGTTGGATCAGCTAGATTAATCAAATAAGAATAGGGTTAGGATTCCATTTTCTACCAATCAAATGGGTTAGAAAAGTAAAGTGCTGGATTTACTGTAGTCGTCGTCTGACAAGGGTGCATGACTACTGAGAATTCGTAAGGAAAATATATCAATCCAGACATTGATACAAATCTCGTGATGAGATACAGCTGTACAAACTCATATGTAGCTTCATAAATTACTGAGGCAAAGGTATGGCTGGGAACAGAAGAGAGAGAAAGAGAGAGAGAGAGAGAGAAAGAAGAAAAGAGAAGAGAGGAGAGAAGTTAAGAGAAGAAAAGAAGAGAGGAGAGAAGAGAACAGAAGAGAAGAGAGGAGAGAAAAGGAGAGAAGAGAGGAGATGGTTGGCTTATGTAACCGAATGCCTTCTCTGAACGTCCCCTCTGTGTTCACGTTCATCATGGTGGATGGGGTGAGCCTGGCTGTAAGACACCCTGCATTTCCCTTCCTGGATCCTGCCACTCCTCATTAGCCTCTGCTTTTGTAGTCACCGATAATTGGCCTACTTTGTGTTTTCATGTTGGTTTTGCTTTACTCCGCTCTTCCTTCTGGCAGTGGGTTGGGCTGTGTGGAGCACTCAGACACCAGGCAGAGAATTCCAACAGCTTTGACTTTGTGGCAATCGATGGTAGGAAATCATGGCTGTTTTTCAATGAAGCTGAATGAAAACTGTTTTGATACATTTAGAAGCTTCACACTGTGTAAAGGAACCAAAACTGCAGTTAAAATATGTTTAATTCAATTGTCATTAAGCAGGTCGTGACCTTTCCTGACCCAGGAAACTGTTGCTACAACTGAGTTTAGCAGTTTAGGCCAAAAGAGGCATCAGGGTAAAGACACCACATATGTTTTGTGACTCTTAGTACAAACCTTAAAGCTGGCTTTGAAGGTCACGTACTCATCATTAGTGGAAAAGAGGAAAGAGAAAGACCAAAATCCTATGTGTCAGCCTCAGACACTTGGATACACGGTGACATTTTTAGCAGCCAAAGAGTTAAGCTGCATCGATTTAGGAACCTAATGTTGAGAAGCATTCATAACACTGACACTGCTCATAATGTTGCTATGATCACAGTCTTAAAGTGTGTGGGACTCTTCATATACGATGCTGGAGGTATGTGTGAAATTCAATTATAGCCATGCTGGCTCATCTCTCGGAGCACTGGCGGCTGATTGCAGGGAGTACCGGCCAGGTGGCGACCTGGCAGCCCATGCCTGCCACACAGCACACGGTCCTGGGCACACGCCAGGAGAGAAGGGCCCCAGTCACCCCCCGTTCACCAGTGAACACACTCCCCCTCACCCACATGCACTTGGAGGAGGATGTGGTCAACACTCGTCCCCGCCGTCTTAGTGGATGCCGGGAGTTGTCAGGGTCACGGGCTTGAGAGATATGCGTTGCATGGGTGTTTCGTTCCATAATTCATACTGAGCTCTTAAAATAGCACTTTCAGGCAGTACTCACTGTTCCACAAGCTTGCTGAAATAGATTCAGTGCACACGCTGAGGTGCTGAATAGAACAGGCCATGCCGAATTGTTCTTTGGTTTCAGTCCAGGGGCCACCTGCAAACATCAAATATGTGTACGGGTGCATATCACAGGACGCGGTGTGCCATGCACTCAATCAGATCCACTGAAGACAAACTGTACTAGATCCACATAGTGGTGCTGTCCCGTTGAGGGTCATTTTGTAAGAACTGCTGAGCATGCCTTTGAACATTAGCTGCTCATGTAACATGGGCAGATGCACACAGTATAGCTGACTGCATCTGCTCCTTCAAGGAGATGTGCAGTGTCTGCAGGTGCAATCTTCCACACTGTCTGCCTATGAAACACCTTTTAGTACAGACACGTGTGACCATCACAGCCCTCATTATGCAGTACTTTATTAACTATGTCTTATTATGTACATATTATAACAAATCTTGTGTAATGTGTAAATATCCAGCAGAAACATTTTAACTGCAGTACCATAATTGCAATAATTTTTGGTTATAATAGTAGTATTATAAGTAATAACAGTAGTAATAATAACGGCAATACTTTCAGTTCTCTCTAACGAGGCAGTACTTGTTCCTGCTAGAGATACTACACAGCTGTCACACTAAAACCAAAATCCACTAATTCTTTGCACCGTTAAATCCACTGGCGACTTGTAAGTGATTTTTAAGTTAATTGTTCACTTTGGCCTTTTCATTCTATATTAGCATTCTTAGCATTTTGTGAAGTATTCATTCAGGACTCTATTGACAGTATGTGTCCCTGAGTCTAGCACTGAAGTCACTGTCAATCAAGTTTCTCTAGAAAGCATACAATTATTGACAATGTGGAGAGAAAGTGAGGGTTACCACAGAACCTCTTTACAATTCATGTCCAGTGACAGCAGGCGAGCAGAGAGGCAACGTCAGGACAACCTCTTCAGGGTCCCTGCACAATCCCCTCCAGAGATGCCCCTGACTGGCAGGTCAACTAATGGATCCTGACTGAAGAGAATCGGCCTCTGTTGAGACGTGGCAGTCTCAATGAACACTGTGTCTGCACAACATGCATGAAGCTGACACTGCATAAGATGAGCTGCTCAAACAGGTTTTCTAATGGTGATTGCAATAGATGTTTGAATATAGATCTACACTTTTTTGTGGCAAAATATTAACGCTGATTACTATACGCTGAATAAAAAAATTCTTAATAAGTAAATGCTGGGTTGAGGATATTGTATTAGCTGAACATTTCAGTCCGAGTCAACATGTGGGCAATTATTGTGAGACTCCACACAGCATACTGTACATGGTGCAGCAGATCCACTGTTACTGTAATTGTATGTCTATGTCAACACATTCGTCTGCAGTGTGAAAATAGACAATACAATACAATACAATACAATACAAACCTCTTAGTAGATTTATATCGTTCAACAAGAGTCACTTGCCAGAATGTGAAATGGTCATTTAACCATCTGATATTTTACTATATGGATCTATAATGACATTTAGAAAATTATTTAATGACTTATTGAGTACTGGTTGTTACACTGTTAAGACATTTGCCCTTTTTTGACCATTTCTTATAATCTAGCATCATTATTATCGGACTTAAGGAATTATTGAGAGGTTGAAATTGGTGGTAAAATGGAAGATGGAAAATGCACTGTATAACCTCTATACATTTGGCACAAACCTGCAACTTAAATTACTCACGGAAGTAAGCTAATGTAAGTGAAACTTACATCTTACAGCATAGGTCATGCCACACACTTGTATTTATCACTTATCATGCCACACACTTGTATTTATCACTTATCATGCCACACATCTGTATTGATCATTTATCATGCCACACACCTGTATTTATCACTTATCATGCCACACATCTGTATTGATCATTTATCATGCCACACACCTTGCATTCCTCTAGCTCACCATGTTCATGTGTTCAGCTGCCAGGGGGCAGACATGGTGTGGTATGTACTGAGAAATATTCTGGCAAATCACTCTGCATAAGAGTGTCTTCCCAACGCTGAAAATATAAATCTAGCAAATTCTCCCACAATTTTTATAAGCATTTAGCATGAGCCAGCGCGCACCATAATATATATTTTTTTCCAGGTATAGTCTACAATTTCCAGGTACAGTCTACATTTCAAGCAGCTGCATCCAAGCATAGCAGTCCAATACTGGATTGCCCTCGGGAAGCTGGGTCTGTGTGGGTAGCTATTTTGAGGGAAGTTGCTTCTGTTTTAAGCACCGACAAAGTTGTTAAAGCATCCCCACCAGTAAAGCAGAACTGCAGTATATTTTTGGTGGTTTGATGGAGTACGGCCCACATATCTCCCTGCCTGTTAGAGGTGGAGGCCGTCCTCGCTGGGAGCGTGTGTGGGGAGGAGACAATAAGGAGCAAAGCTTGATAAAAAACGAGGGAGCTACTGCTAAAAAAGGAGGGAGTAATTAGTAAATGTCGTCTGCAAGGAGCACGGTGAATTAGAAGCCTATTGGGTCATGTAATTGGGGGTAGACCCGTCTCCAGCTCACACCGCGAGAGTGGGAGAGATGCTAAATGACGAAGGTAGAAAAAATGCATCACATGCACACACATATCCATACAGCTGGATTAATGAAGTGGGTCAACTATGCATATACTGTACGTATATGTGAATGTGTACACCAAAGGTAACCCAAACCTTTTTGCCTCCACAGAATATTTGGGTAATTTTTTTTTAAGAAAAGAGGGGATAGGTAGAGTAGAGAGAGGGTGAGTAGAGGAGAGAGGGGGATAAGTAGAAAAAAGGGTATGAATAAAGAGGTTTAAGTAGCAGTCAGAGGGGGTTGAGCAGAGGAGGAAATGTGAATAGAGAGGGATGAATCAGGCAGTTTGGGAGACACGCAGAAGAAAAGGGGGTGAGTAGAAGATGGAAGGAAGGGTATGTAATGTTTCTGTGTTTCTTCTGCCTACATGAGCTGCAGAGTCAGCCTGCGTGTAGCCCAGGCAGCAGTTGCTGTAGCTACGGAAGGAATGCTGATTCACACTGCAAACACTCTCCTTGCCCTTCTCCTCCAGCCTGGGAATGAGAGCCATCATGAGAAGCATCTCCAAACACATTCCAAGCCAGGCACCCTTTCCCAGGTCCCTCAGCATTCGGCACAGCAGGTCTCCTACCTATTTGCCCAAACACACGCACACACACACACACACACACACACACACTCAGCGGCATTGTCGTTGAGCTGGTTTCACCCGAGACCGTGCCCTCACACCAGTACACCAACAGTGCAGTCGGTGTTATCTCACCCCTCACATGTGTGTCTATGCAAATGTATTCAAAGAAGGAGGTAATTATTGGCCACTGATAGCATGTCCGTTTGGATAAACAACGTGAAGAAACACACAGCAGCACCCAACATCTTAGATTCTCTCCTGTCTCAATATTTGAATACTTTGGTTGTTGGTTTATGCACCAGTAAATTAGTCCTGTTAATGTTTATTCCATAAATAGTCTGATGAAAAAGCTATTATACCTTCACAAAAGCCACTGTGTGGTGGTGATGACGGTGGCCAGGGGTGACTACGTCTGAGCAACAGTCAAGTCAAGTCAATTTTATTTATATAGCGCTTTTTACAACACATGTAAACAGCAACAGCAACAGCAGATCACATCTATGATAAAGTCATGAATAAATCTCTAAAAAGCTTCCCCAGCCTTGGTGGCACCAGATTACGGGCTGGGCCTTTTGAAACAAATTGGGTGCTCAGAGAGGCATATTGCTCATGTGCTACAACATGTTTTATGGCCTGGCTATATAACAGCTGGGACAAAGGGAAGCAGGGTCTGGCCACATGGTAGTGATGCCCCCAGTGCAAACGAGCTTGGATAATTGGTCCATAAAGTGATTATGATAAAAATGAGAAGGGGTGTGAAATTGCAATTGTGCTGAACAGGGACTCATGGATACACGAAGTGCCTTGGTACAGGACATACACAAACTTTCTTTTTACAGTATGATATAGTGAAGAAAAGTTTGAATATGGTGTGATGATCAGTGACCTTTAGTATTCCTACGAGACTACTGACTAACTGAAACAGAAAGCTTATATATATATATATATATATATATATATATATATATATATACGGCCACATAAGGCTACAGGTGACTGTAAGTTATGTCTACTTGGATAACCTATAGGAATTTCTACACCTGAATAATTTTATAATATCATCAGTATAAGACAGCAAGGTTTTTGCAAACGGGAAATATTTTTATAGAAGAAAAAACAGCAGGGTGCTTTACATACTGTTTTTCAAAAAATGAGATTCCCTTTGCCAAGGTGTCAAAAGGGCCAGCAAGTGGAGATGGCAGAGAGGGTGGAGGTGTCTGAAGTGCCTCTTGAGCCCTATGGGGTGGTGGGGTAGGGTGGGGGCCTAGCTGGCCTGGCACACATGGAGCAGTCACAGGAGTCAGAGACCAGCACAGGCTGAATGGGCTATTCAGAGCGTGTCCTTGGAGTGCTCGCTCAATCCACACCATGTGTCATGCATCACAGGCCTGGGATCAGCAATCACCGCAGACAAAGAAGCGAATGTCACATAGCCTGTCACAAGCAGCTAGTAGATATGGGCAAGTTGTGGATGTATTCAGTGTGGAGGCAGCTGGAGGACAGAGGGTGCTGCTCACGCTTGGATGATGGCAAGTACACAGCGGCCAGTGCAGATTTACAAATAAGAAGGAGCCTTTAAAGGACACCAGGATGAACCCAAAGTACTGCAGTCCATGTTATCCGTCTTAGCTCTTGATCCAGGCTCTCCAATGTGTCTAAAGTGTTAAAGTGTTTCTGCCCCTCTCCTGATTGGCTACACCTAATTAGCCAATCAAGGGGCACTCTCTAAAAGTCTATTCACAGTGAGGAGCAACTTAATTGGTGGGCGGTACAATTGTGGTTTTCTGACCTTCAAGTAGTATATAAACTGTAAGATCTAATTTGCTGATCTTTATTATGTTGATCTTTGGTTTTGCATTTGCATTTCATTCAGTACCGAAACATATAATCTAATTAAGAATATTGTGTTACCATGTGCAGTATGCATAGCTCATTTCAAAGTCCAACATTCTTTTAGCGAACCATCACACGGCATATGTGCACATGCTCATTCACACCGGGCCAACTTGGAGACGCCAATAAGGCTAACATGCACACCTTTGGAGTAAGGGAGGGAACCAGAGTGCCCGGAGGAAACCTATGCAGACACATGGAGAATCTCCACAAAGGAGGAGGCCACCAGGAAATCAAACCCAGGAACCAGGAGCTGTGAGGCAGCACTGTTAACCTGTGTGAGTGTGTGTGTGTGTGTGTGTGTGTGTGTCCGTGTGTGTGTGTGGGTTAGCGAGGAAATGAATAACAGAGTTTGCTGAGGTGTGTGTGTTAGTGAGGGAGTGAGTAATCTTATTGTTGAGTGTTTGTGTGTGTGCATACAACAGTAAACTTACAAAATGATACTAAAACCTAAAAAATTTAGGTTTAAATTCCTGTGACCGACTGGAAAGTCTGTGAATACATTTTATCTGATTATCTATGTGAAACATATTCCTTCACTGGAATACTTCTGCTGTGAGCAGTACTAACCCATGAGTGTGTATGCGTACTAACCCATGTGCATTTGTATGTGTACTAACCCGTGTGCATGTCTATGTGTACCAGACTGTGCATTTGAATGTGTGCTAACCTGTGTGCATGTATACAGTATATGTACTAGCCCATGTGCATGTGTGTGTTTGAGTAAATGAATATGTTTTGCTATGCTTGTGTATATGTAAGGGTAGAGGGATCAGTAAATACTGCCACAATACTGCCTAGACACAAGGAAGTGAAGTAACTCCATGTTAGATTTACCCCAATCATGCTGGGTATGACACAAGTGAAATAACTTGTTTCTGTCATCCTGGTATGTGAAGAACACATTTATGACTCAAGAGGAACCATGTAGCAGACTAATGGATGAGGGGTTATTAGCATAACTCAAACATACATAGAAGGAGGCTACAGTCTTGCTGGAGAAGAAATGTTCAGCCCAAATGTTCAACCACAGTTACAGAGGATTTAGTATTATGTATGTTGAAATATCTGCCATAATAAAATGAATTTAGGGGCTTTGATAACTGATTGCAAGCCGTCTACTCACAGCCCTGGGTCAAGCTAAGCTGTCTATACAAGATTTTGCACAGAAGTGTCTTTTTATCTTTAACATTACTAAGATCCTTTTGGGAATTTACTCAAAGTGTAAAATCCTTTTTTGTCTAATCTTTTGTTGCTTTTTGTCTGTCAAAGATCAAAATCCAAAGAAAAGTCATCCAGATAGCTTTACATTTTAGATGGTATGGAGATTTTTACGTTATACATTATTAAAAAAAAGAATAACACAGGCATTTGGTCTGCTGGACATGGGGCATCTAAATTTGCTGTTACTGAATTTGGCCAATAAAGCAAAACAGTCAAATAATTCACACTGTCATTCTTTACAAAGCTTATATGCACATTTTGCACATATAAATGGTTCTCTGGAGCCATTTTGGATGGTAGAAGGTTGCGTTCTTCGTTTTTCACTGCACTTCCTCCCTTCTTTATGCCAACATGCTGATTGCAGTGGATGGTCAGAACAAGCCGTAATTCGATTTGGGACCTCGTTCTAAGAAGATGTAAGGACCAGCATAACAGCATCCCCTCTAGAACAGCATCCCCTTTAGCACAACATCCCCTCTAGCACAACATCCCCTCTAGAACAGCATCCCCTCTAACTCAACATCCCCTCTAGAACAGCATCCCCTCTAGAACAGCATCCCCTCTAGCACAACACGCCCTCTAGAACAGCATCCCCTCTAACTCAACATCCCCTCTAGCACAACATCCCCTCTAGAACAGCATCCCCTCTAGCACAACACGCCCTCTAGCACAGCATCCCCTCTAGCACAGCATCCCCTCTAGCACAACATCCCCTCTAGAACAGCATCCCCTCTAGCACAACACACCCTCTAGCAGCACAGCATCCCCTCTAGCACAGCATCCCCGCTAGCACAACATCCCCTCTAGAACAGCATCCCCTCTAGCACATCATCCCCTCTAACTCAACATCCCCTCTAGCACAGCATCCCCTCTAGCACAGCATCCCCTCTAGAACAGCATCCCCTCTAGCACAACACACCCTCTATCATAGCATTCCCTCTAGAACAGCATCCCCTCTAGCACAACATCCCCTCTAGCACAGTATCCCCTCTAGAACAGTCAACTGTAGATCTTACACTGCAGCCATTTTGTAAGATCCATGTGACAGAAATCCAGTACACATATCACTATCCCATTGCTGTATCTCACTAACTTCTCAGGAACGACCTTCTCTGTATGACTGAACCCCACTTGTATATATGAACTTTTGTGATTACAGCTAGTACACTTAACCCAATCAAGCACAGATTTAGAACAAATCATCGGAGGAAATTTGGCTGATAGTTTTGACGTTTTAAACATGTTTGACAGAACAGCAGCGGGACAGTTAAACAGTCTTTCCTGTTCTTAAACCAAGTGCTTGAATCAACTTTAGTAGATGTTAGGAAAGTAACTAGCCAGTCCACCAAACCCTCATTTAGACAGTAAACTAAACATTCGCACGAACCATGTGATTTTAACAAATGCATCTAAGCATCGCATGTGTTCCTCTGTCCAAGGTTCTGAAATGTAGTCGCCGAAAAAGCTAATCACGTGACGACTTTGCCAACCTCCCGTATCCCATAGGCGCGCACTGGTTTCTGGAGAAATTCACGTGAGAACGCGACGAACCATCACTTGCATATTGTAGCCTGTTCTCGTTCTTGCGCTGCTGGGGAGCTTATATGCGCGTTTTGCAACGGTTTGAATGGTACTCTCGAGCCATTTAGGATGGTAGAAGCTTGCATTCTTCGTTTTTCGCTGCGCTTCGTCCCTTCTTTATGCCAACACGCTGATTGCAGTGGATGGTCAGAACAAGCCGTAATTCGTTTATAATCAGGAAAGTGCCCGTTTGATTTGGGACCTCGTTCTAAGAAGATGTAAGGACCAGCAAGCTTTCCTCTCCCAGCATCCTGTTCACAAAAATGCAGAAAGGAATCCGTCTTAATGATGGCCATATAACCTACCTGGGTCTTTTGGCAAAGAAAGATGGTACAAGACGAGGATGTTTGAGCAAAAAGAGCTCAGACAACACAAAATGGCACACCAAGTGGTTTGCTCTATTACAAAACATGCTTTTTTATTTTGAGAGCGAGTCAAGCTCGCGACCTTCGGGGCTGTACCTGTTGGAAGGCTGCGTGTGTGACAGGTCCCCGTCACCCAAACCTTCGCTCTCTGCCAAGGAGTGCTTAGAAAAACAGGTAGGGCACAAGCGCAATGACAACTTTCTGTGTTTCATCTCCATCATTCGGCCACAAGCTGCAAGAATCACTGACTTAAAACGAAGTGGGTTAAACGTAGTCTGGACAAAAGTGCTAAAAATTGTAATTCTGCTTCTAGCCAACAGTGGGGTTTGCTTTATCTGTGTAAATTAAATGATGAGCACGCGTTTGCTGGGAAGACAGCAATTCTATAAGTATCTGAACAGATATTTATGCAATTTCAGAATAGTATGTTCACTTTAATCCCGCATTTAACACTGTATTGTCTTTTTAGCATGCAATAAATATGTCTACATTCATCGCATTTCGCTGAGCGTTTGATAAGCGTGCATTACATAATCCGTACAATGGGTAATAATCTACACAGTTGGATTAAAAGCACGGCCAATATTTACAGTATTGTAGGACTGAAATAAAGATTCAGTGACAGTATTAACATTTTATTTTGGCTATTCTATCAACATAGTCTATGGCGCTTTCTTTATGTTTAAACACTTTATGTTACAATATGCATTGTATTTTTTTGAAAAATTTAGGGTTCTTAAATGGTTTCATAAAACCTTTAAGTGTCAAGTAGATCTTTTTTTTTCTCAAGAGAGAAAATTACGCTAGAGAAGGCACTTTATAAACCTCAGAGTCGCCATCATGCGGAAAAGTGGCGTAAAACCACTGTCTGTTGACGTATTGATTTAATTTTCGCGCTGATATTAATAGCATCCTACCTTGGCAACTGCATCTTCCAAACGTGTTTAATAGCATGCTTGTTTTTAAAAGCAACTATCGGTCGAGACCAGATATTTGTGTTTTGTAAAAGATTGTCGTCACCAAATGACGTTTTTATTCGTCAAATGGACATTTATTAGTCTACGATTAATGACAAACCAAATGTCACTGATTAGGCTGCCTCAGCATACCCAGTTAAAAAGTACGGGTACTTGTGTTGTTCTTAAATGATAAGAACAACATAATTGTTCTTATACATGCTTTAAGATTTTTTGAGGTTCTGAGATCTGTTCATAATAATCATGGTCATTGACAACATACCAGCATTGTTTCACTTTGTCTGAATTTGTCCTAAATTGCAGGGATTTTTTCTATCTTGTCCTGATTGTAACTCAGAACAATTTTCTGTAGTTATTATAACCCCAACTTAAATGTATCTCACTGCAAAACTGAGTTTGACATAACTCAAAGATACTATAGACACAGCACACCAGGCAATCCGCATTCATAGCCGATGTCTGAACTACCATTTTGAAACCCCGTTCCAGTCCCAGCCATTGTCACTGTTGATTTACTGGGCGCTTGCTGTCTGGCCTCTGATGTCGACTACGGTAGTTGCTTCGTGTCTTGTGCTAAGATGGTCCCTTTGCTCTGTCACCAGTCTGCAGTGGCACAGTTTCTGAGGACTGCAGTTGGTCTGAAGGCTGGGCCCTTCCTGTGAACAGCTGGCCCTGTGCTGACGAAGCATGATGCAACACGCGCTCTAATGCTTCACATTTCTCTCTTTATTCGCCCAAAGGGCAGAAGTGTTTTTTTTTTTTCTCAGTCAGTGGTATTCAGTAACTTCGCCTCACAGACAACAGACGTCTTATTGTCAGGGATTAAATCATTGCTTTATTCGTCAAAGTTTAACAAATACTCACATTAGGAGTTTGAAAGGATCAGTGTAAGAGTGTAAACATAAACGTTAGTTATATGGATTAAAAATATGGATGTGAATACTGCATAAGTCCACTGACTACATGTTGCTTGTTCCATGAAACCTTGTGTACTTCCTGTGTTGCTGAGTGTGCTTTGTGCTTATTATACTATCAAATATATTGATCATTCTATCCATAATTATGATTGATTATTATGATTGACCTGTAACCTTAAACTATCGAACTGCTACTAGGCTGCTGTAATTCTTTGGATATATAAATCAAAGCTGTCATTCAACATGATTAGTTTACCTGCCTATTCTCTGTCCGATGTTTAAGGAGATGCAGTGTTTTTACACAATTATGCATAAATACGGACTCATATTATGTATTTGACAGCGTAAAGCTAAGCATTCAGAGTGTTTTTCTAATTTTACTATTGACTGCATAATTAATGATAGACCTTTAACTGGAGCTTCATTATTACATTGTTGACTGCGCTGCATGTTCATCTCAGAACACAGCGTCATCTGTAGCGTAGAATAGTAAAAGATTGGCTTGATTCATTTATTGCTTAATCCTTTTCGGCCACACAGATTGTGAGACATCACATTGTCTTTTCGAACATTTACAAAGATCAGGGTTGCAGACATAATAAAAAAAAAACATTTTGCAAATGTAACCTCTCCTTAGAAAACCTGTCGGACGTTCAGTTTAGCACAAGTTCTCTTGCACATGGATGGTATTGCAGAAAAAGTGCAAATCTCCAAATGTTGAATCTTTTCATAGGCCATGTTCATAATTTTAGTATTATACAGTAAATACACTTGGTTGATGCTGACCACACCTGTGTTAGTCCAGCACACTACAACCTAGCACATGACCCCGTCAGCGCCGGGGGGGTGGGGGGTAGGGGGGGCAATTCTGCAATCTGGACATCATTTGCTTGTGTTTCTATGGTAATCGCCAGGAAAAAAAAAACATGGTTCTACCCTTCATTTATTGTCCTTCTATTTAATATATCTGCATTTGAGCCCATGGTTCCTATGGCAACTCCTATTTGCATTAGAAACAGAGGGCCAGTGTGCAGTGAGCAGTGGCAAAGGCAGCAGACATGCAGCCCCACGTCGCACCTTGCTCATTAATACTAACACTGTTTGGGCTAAATGTGCTTCGGCGCAGTACCTCGCAGGGGTCATGCCCCATTTATAGGACAGCAGTTCTCTCTCTCTCTCTCACTTTAAGCAAGAAAAGCATTTTTTCGTCAGGTCTAACCGAGCGAGAGAGGAAGGGGTCAAGACTAATGCATGCTGGCTGCTGTTATTCCCGTTTGCTTTCTGGTTGCTCTGTAGTGTCTCAAGAGCCTAGAGTGTTCAAGAGCAAATAAGAGAGAAGGCACAAGAGGGAAATGAATCTGCACTGGTACCGCACTGCATTATGGGATGAGCCACAGCCTGGTGGCAAAAAAACATGCTAATTTGCAGGAAGCACAGATGAGACACATTCACGGTGGACCATGCACCTAGGGGTTGGATGCTGTACTGTTTTTGTTTTAAAGGCTGTTTCTATTCCAAAAACAGGGCTCTGGTCGACTGATCAGCAGATGGTTAAACACACATGCAAGGAACTTAAGAACCTACTTTAAAGATCAGACTGCTTTAGATGTCCACTGCATTTATGAAACCTTGAATTGGAAGTACAGAGGACAGAAAGGAAGCCCCACTCCTGAGAATCTGCTTGCATCATTTTTGCCTGTTTGTAGTATTATTTCATTTTTTATTTGGTTTATTCTAAATGGTTTATTTGGGATTTGAAGTTGCTCATTTGGCAACAAAGACGTTCTGCACGTTTTGACTTTGGTTGATTATTTGTTATTTGAGAAAATGAGAGCTCAGTGCTGTCTGCGAGGCTTCATGTGATTGGCTCTGTGATTGGCTCTGTGATTGGCTCTGTGATTGGCTCCGGTCGTCCCTCACAGCTCGTTTAACAGTCCGAGCACCGTTAAACCCTTTTGAATGATCAGTGACATGGTGCGCCAAATATTGTCTTTTATATGTTATTTTCTTCATCCAGTGATTCAGGGAAATAATTCAGTGTCATTTGTTCCTCATGTGACTCAGTGGTGTGGTTCTGAAACACATGCTTAACACATACAAAACTGCTGCAATTAACATGTGTGAAGCCCTAAATGAATGAATTGAGAAACGTGTGAATGCATATGACTCAGCAGCAAGCTGAGTGCATGAGGCCACAGCACTGTTGAGATGTTTCGTCGGCACCATTCACCTTGAACAGAGGTAAAAAGAACAGAGTGTAGTCTATGTAGGAACATCAACATGTAACATGCTGTGCCATGTATATGTATATAAAGGCCTGGTTATGTATATTGTAGGCCTGTATACGTATATTAAAGGCCTGGTGTTGCATTATTATCTAGACTGTTTTGTCTTACCTAGATTCTGTGCTGAGATGGTCTGTCTTTGCCTACATTGGGTTGATGCTAAAAAAAAAATCCAGAATTGTTTTGTAAATAATATGTTGTGAATCCATAAATCAGATTAGCCATTTTTATGACTATCGCACAGACTTATATAAGTGGGTAAGTCCTGGCACCATTCCCCTAATGCTGTGAGGAATACTGCACGCACGAACCCAACAGGATAATGAGCTGAGGTGAGACTCAGGGAACGCCCCAGACTGAACCAGGGGGAATCGAGTTCTCTCCATCACGTGTCTTCAACAACTGTTTCTTGTCTGCCCCTTGGTGAGCGCCATCTGACTAAACACAGCAAAAAGCTCTGTGTTGGCGCTTAGTATTAATTTCAGTCCATTTGGACTTCTGTACGTGGCAGTTATGTACAGGGGCCTGTTGTTGTGTGGGTCAGGACAAATCTCACAGTCCAGCTTTATTGGTGTGTCTAAAAAATACCAGTAGGCCATTGCTATGTTCACTGGTTCACTGGTTACTAACCGCATCTCGCAAGAAGTGAGCATTAGCATATACTCAAACTGTAATTTATCAATCAGGAAATTACATCAAGAGATGGGTCTCAGGGTATGACAGGAAGTTGTTCATCTAAAAGTGACAGTGAGGCTGCTGCAGTCCCTGAAACACTCAGAACGTTACCTTCTAACAGCCTGGACACCACACACACACACACACACACACACACACGTGAGATCTGGGATTAATTATTCACTTCTGCCTACTATCTCATTTTATACTTTTAGACTTGCACTTTTTATACACTCTTGTGTTATACATGTATAGTTAACACATACATACATACATAGCATCAGCGCCAGTTAGATGAAATATTTCCAACCAGGAGTAATCTAGCAGGCAAGCCTTTCAGAAATAGAGAGGAATAACCTGTTAATAGATGTGAGGATGGTAAAGTCTTTGTCATACTAAATTAAACCAAGTGCAGTTGAAGTCAGGAGTTGAGCTTTAAGTGAAATATTACGGATGTAAAAACAAAGCAAGGCCATATAAAAGCATTTTAAAGGATTTACATATAAAAACAACATTCATTCACATGCATATGTTTATGTCAGTCGATGGTATGGAAATTCATGAATTCATGCTAGACACCATGGTGTATGATGAGGCAATACTGTAGACAAGTCAAATCACCTGTTAAGTCTGAGTCTGTTAAGTCATCTGTTAAGTCTGAGTCATTTGGCACTCAGGGTTGATTCAGGGTCCAAATCACCGCTATCACATTCAGTGAAATGTCTTCATTGGTTTACACACTAAAATAAGATAAAGAAATGAACCGAATGGCTTGCCCCATTCCACTGTCCCATTTCACATTGCCCCTTTGAGATCCATCATATCGTAAAATATACACATTCGTGGACACTTCACTTAAGAAAACTACTACGTAAGTACTGAAGACAGGCTGCAAAGGTCGCTACATTACACTGTTGAAAAGGTAAAGTTGTTTATAGCAGCAGGGGGAAAAAGTGATTGAGGCTTAATATTTAGCACAATTAACACTAATATCACTAAAGCTATGGAAATTAGGTAAACAAGCCACTATTGGAGCATGCAAATAGTTATGTAACACTGTCCGCAACCAATAAGTGAGCTCTATCCAGCACCAAACAGGAAGCAGCAACATGGCTACAGAAAGATGTCGGACATGTAAAGGAGACATAAGACACAGAGCAGTTTTGTCTTTTTCTTATTGGCTCTTTATTCAACACAAATCGCTGCACACATAAGGGATGCTGTGGCCAAGACCTGCTTCTCTCTCTGCTCCATTGTTCAACAGTTTCTACTAATCTTTATTAGGAATATGATGGGAAATAACTCAGTATATTGCAAGTAGTGAACCTGCAAGATCACACGTCTTTGCAAAATCATATTGACTAAGAACTCATTTGACTAAGAACTAAAGACATATTGTCTTTAGATGTGAGAGGCTGTCAGACTTTAGTCTTTTAAAATTCTTTAATCTGAGTGTAATGGAAATTGTAGCCTGACAAGAATTTTTTGCTTTTGTTCTATAAGATTAGGTAATAGGCATTATTAGGTATTTCTAGGTATTTCAAATCCTGTAAATGGTATTTGAGAGTAAAAATAATGTTAGTAGGTTAAAAGCAGAATTGTTTCTTTGAACTTACATGCACTTGAGAAACAATTGATGAAAAAGTAGATTTTGTCTTTCCAGTCGTATAACGGTACATTTAGAGTTAAAATGTAAGGTTGCAACACTATCCAAGCTTTAATAAAAGCTAAAAGACTGCTAAAAGACTCTGCCTTAGACTCTGCCTTAGAAAACCATCAACACATAGTTTGTATACAATAAAAGAAATTAAATATGAGTTTGAATGAAAGACATGAGATTTTTTTTCTCTTGAATACAAATTCTGATACATTAAAGTGGCAGACATCTTGTTTTTTATCTTTTTTGGGACCTGCAAATGTATCCGTTGAAGTTGATTATTGTAGATTATTATGGCAACTGATTTTTCATAAATATATGTTTTGTTTTTTTTACTTTATATATTTTGTAATGGATTTGACTTGTAAGGAACAGCTGAATGGAGATGAATAACATTATCTGACATTATATTAAAGCAATAAGTTGCCAGAATGTGATCAAGTGTCTTATTGCTTTTATAAAACCCCAGCAAAGTTCTCAATACAAAAATTATTTTATTTATTATTAACAATATTCACAATAAATAATTCTTCCACCAGGCAATGTGATTTGTTAACAAGCTTTTGTCACTAAGCAACACAACAGCAAATATGAATCTATTTAATGGAGAATCACATTAATAGAGTTAATGTTACTCTTTGTATATTGAGGATTTTACAACAGTCTCCAATGTGGCTCTGATCACGTTTATCTGATGCCGCCGAAGCATTTCTATTCCGATGAGAGTTGCTGCTCTAGACAGCCATCCACAAGGCACATGTGTTCACTGAATGATTTGATGAATGTGAAAATTAAATAGCATATAGTATGACTTTCGCAGTCTCCAGATTTCAATCGTCAAACACCAATGGAAGATCCTGGACCAACATGTTAGACAGTGGTTTCCATAATCATCATCAGAACACCGAGGGAACATGTTTTGGAAAAACCCCTCCAGTAGTTAGAGTTACTGAGACTTGTTGACACACTTTCTAGTGGCAATGTTATGTTATTTGATCCTTTGTCACCCATATCTCAAGAGAGCTCCGAAGTGTCTTCAGTGAAATGGAAACCAATAGCAAAGCATCCAAGTGTCCAAGGAGACATTTCTCAGTGGTCTTTGAAGTGCTCTAATTGAGCTGTAGCGTAGAGCAGGAGCTACCAGAGCACCTTCTGCACACTATTATCATTTAGAGCAATGTCAGTTTTCAGCTCAGTGTTCAGATCCACACATCGTTTAATGACGTGTTCATTCCACCTTATATCCCTTTACTATGAAGTGGCCTTATTGATCAGGGCAGACTCCACATGTGATGTAGATTAAGTCTTTGGCCTGCCCACACCCATAGATATGATAATGTGGAATAATAATCAAAAATTTCTTTTCTTTATTTCTAAAGACACTTCCTATGGACCTCCTATGTATTATTTGCTCTTTTGTCCCAAGGGCTGATTTGAACTTTCAAAGTGAATATAGTTTTTGTACTGTGGTGATTGTCCTGCACTGATGTTTAACATGGAATATGTGATCTGCCTATTGTACAGACTGTATATTTTTAAGTCAACCTCAAACAATGATCTAAAGCAGCTCCCACTCGCATACACAAACTAAGAAATACTGCATATTCGACTATTAGATTAGAATGCAACATTTGTCACCTTCTGCTTTGTTACCACTGGTTAGTGATGAATGAGGTATGTGATTGGCTATTCTTTGAGTGACACACCATTGTAAATGGTGTTGGTCTTGCACCATCTTGGATTTGCAATTGTTACGGGTGTATCGGACAAAGGAGCCTTTCTGGAGTTTTAACACATACAAACATCCGTGCTGGGTGGAGGATAGTCCGTCACCCAAAATATTCAGCCAAACAGCAGAAGCCTGGAGCAAAAACAGCAGAAATTGACCACAACTGAAGAACTGGAGGACGGCTGACACAAAGGGTGTATTGCGCAACACTTACAAAAACACATACAAATCTTTTTAGTTCTTTGTTCAGTCTGTGTAGTTGAACCTAGACAGCAGAACGTAATATTTACTGAAACTGGGAGGCCTCGGTATTCGATGGTCCTCACAGGGTTTGTGGTAACTACATTGAACCATCCAGTGGTGATAACAAGGTGCTACGTTAATAGAGTGAAGGGGAAGTGAATCGAAATAGTGGAGCTAGGAAATGGCATGTGTCTAGCATGTAACTGTTGATTCAGTTCATACCAAAATACATTTAAGCATTTAAAGTGTAGAACATTAAAATGTGGTTCAGAAATCACTGTCTTTGCCAGTTCTGGAAAGGCAGAGAGGTACACTAGAAAGTAATGCATGTGTCTTGGCTGAAAACAACTACCAGATCTCCAGCAAAAAAATAAAACACATCTTTTACAGTGTTTGTCTTCAGCAAATCAAATTCAATTACTGTAAATCAATCAGGCTTTAAAAGATAATGTTTAATACTTTCCCAAAAATAATATTCAAGAATACATTAATACTCCATTTGCACCCTAGAGTAAACTGCCTACTGACCTCTAAGCCTGTGGGAATATGAATATGGACACGTTGATGTGGGACTTGATGATGGTGATATCCGTTGATGTTTAGTCTCTGTGGTGTTGATATCCTGGCCCATTTGCTATAGCTGATCATTGTCTTTTTTGAATAATTTACAACAGTATCAATGAGTGTGTGTGGTTGTGTGTGTGAAGGAAGGAATGTCCCTCAAATGATATAATGTAGACTATGTGGCGAATGTTTTGTATACCAGACCAGAAGCCTTTCTGTTCCACTCCCACCTGTATGATCTTTTTCTCTTTTTTATATTTGTAAATACTCTTTTGGCAACTTTTGGTTTGTATTAGTTCAGCATAACAAGCTTTGAATGCCATTTTTTCTGGAAATCATCTCAAATTATACATAAACTTTCAACTTAGGTTATATGTACAGCATATTCGAACCTTGGCTACTGCAGATGGATCAGATCTCCATGCAGCTGTGATATAATGGTGTTGACAGCACTGAGGCTCCGTAAAGGTCTGCCTGGCAGCAGAAATGCATCCAAGCAGACCTTTAGCAGAAATGGAGGCTGTTGGGGATTCAGCGCCTGGTCTGCCTTCCTAAAATGGAGAGGAAGGGTAAACGTAATGAGTGCTTTAGCCAGTAGTGCACAGAGGTGTTGCTAGGTAACAGGTAGCATACAGTTATGTAATGCAACATGCCTCTAGATTACATGGTTTATGGGACTCCTCTTAGGAGTAGGAGCTATCTCTGGCTTGGGGAGGTTTCCCTCAGTACACTGAGGAGAGGGTGTCAGAAACAGAGCATGCATGTTTAGCAACCTCTGAAGGCAGGGCAAGTGGTAGTATGTTTTTAGACTGAGTCTGAATAATTCTTCAGTGGCCTATTTCAGTGGCACAAATACGACCACGTGGATGATGTGAAATGTGTGTTAGGCACCTAATACACATAACATTTCACATCAAAATTTTCTCACTGAATTTAGTGAATTTTGGTTAAGTGCCTTGTGTGCCATGTTGTGTAACATTCTCATAAGAAATCATTTAAATATTTAAAATAATGGTGTTCTCAGTTGCGTGGGTGGGACTCTGTAAAATGGGTTTACTACAATACTCCTTCAGGCTGCATGAATAAGAAGAACACATAAGTTAATCCTCTGTCATCCTCGTTTAAGAAGGAATGACCAACAAGACTTATTTGGAAAAATATATATATTGCAGCAGCACATCTGGCCAATGAGGGGCAAATGCTTGAGAGTCCAACCGGAGAAACCTCAAGCTGACACTGAGAAAACAGCTGACACCGAGTGTTATAGCGCAATGCGGACAAACTCTTCCCAAATCAGAACCTCCCAAATCAGGTCCAGACTGCTGAGACACTTTTCCCTGGGTTCCTTCCTGTTTAAAAAGAACCTTTCCTCTTTTGACAGCTTTCTCTCAAGTTACCTGAAGTTAGTTCATATTGATGTGGGGGGAGTTCTCCATTATTGTGGGTGGAGGAGTCCCTTAGTGTGGGTTGTCACAGGCTTGCACATACTGGACATACCCCCAACATAATGGCCATTCACTGCTTGACAACTTTTCAATTGATTCATTTGATGATAATGACCACAAAGTTTATTGGCCTGGCTATGAATGACACTATCAACTACACAATGACACTAGCAATTATACAATTACATAATTACACCAAAGCTGAATCTAGTGTGCTCTAGTATAGGCATTTTGTAGACCATTTTGAATGGATGGTCTAGATGAGCATTAAAGGCTGTAGTTGTGGTCACATGACCATCCATAAGCTTTGAACTGAACAGCACTGACTGAAGGGTTACCTGCTCCCTGACAGGCCAAAACTTTATTTTAACATAGATATGTTTTTTTCCTTCTGTTGGCTAAAAATAAAATGCTCTTTATGCCACAATAAAGTTACTACATTATAATACTTTATAGTTTCCTGTTAAGATAACTGATAACATGATAACTTTAAAAAGAGACTTTATATAAATCTGAAAGTGCTTAGGCCATTTAATCAATATATGACAAATGTATCTGTTATATAGTTAACATGAGCTGCATTCTGTATGACAGCTTATAGTTTAACTTCTCCTTAACATAACTCGGGGTATACTATGTGGTTTATTCATGACTGGTTTTTAATCCCCCTGAGAAATGATAGCATTTTTCCAAGTAAAGCTGCAATACCTGAGTGAATTCATATATAGGTGGGTTATAAACAATTTGATTTTCAATATATAGACATTAAAATCATACTAATAGTAGACTGCTACAGCTTGCACTTAAATTAAACAGCAGCAACATACATTTCAACTCACCATTTTTTAAATGCTTTACATATTTTGTCAAAGTGAAGTTTCATAAGAAGTACCGCTTAGTCATGTAGTCATAAGGAGCCCATGATTCAGCAATATTCCCTCAGGAATCAGGTTGGCATCTAATCCTGTTGATAATAACTTGCAAGTACTCCAGAATGTTCAATTACACTGTACATTTGCAAATTAGCAAAAGAGATTACTTGCTGCTAATGTTATACTAAATGTCCAGCAGCAAGTAATCAAACAATAATAGTCTATTCTTGCTTTGGATTGGTTTACAGTTCCCAGTTCCTGAAACATTTCCATAACTTTGTGGTATCACAGTTAAGTTTCATCTGTCTATTGAACTTTGACCTTACTTTTGCGTGTCTCTAAGCTTATGATGTTCTACAGCAGACTAAACCATGAGTGATTCAGGAAATCTGACTGCTAACAAGGTGCCTTAATACAAGTTGTAATTCCTGAAAAAACAGAACCATGTGGAGCCGTGTGCTGTGTTTAAGAATCATATCTTCCTAATAGAAGTGGTGTATTTCAGTTTGACAGTGTCCCCCACCCACAGTGTAAAACAAAGGTAAATTAACTACAGCACTTTTAGACAGCAAATATCTAAAACAACAGTCCAGGAACATGAGGGAATTGAGACTGTGTTTCTACTATTTGTTGTCTTCGATTTTTCTAAGATCTTCTGTGGGGCTGTAGATTTGTAATGTGGGTAATGCTGTGTAATAGTCCATCGGTCTGGGTGAGATTGGTTTGAGTTTCAGCCTTTATGATGCTCTGAAGTACAGCGGAGTTTGTCATGATCGTACTGACCTGGTTATGTGCCATAGAATAGCAACCATGACACCAAGCCTGTAATGTGGAAGTGTATTCTCTAATAATACACAGCTAATTGACGTAATGATAATGCTCATATCGGGCCTCAACTAACAGGGACCAAACACTAGGCTGAAAAGCTTGTTCAAATTTTCTGACATCAGTTGTTGGCTGATACGTGAGTGTATACCTACTCAGTAACAACCTCAGCAAAGAATTCCATTATGCAGATATAGTATACAGTACTTTTATCTCATTTAGGCCACTCCGTAACTAATAATCAAACTAGTGAATTAATAAATGCATTTGTACCATAATGAAAATAGATTCTTCACCCAGTTTTGTGAAGAAACTGCAAGAGGATAATCTTTCTGCTCCTGTATGCTGCTGTTATAGTATAGTTGATACTCAATGACTAGATGATGAATGGACTCTTTGGCCACGAGGATTGTAAAACTGCATATATAATCCATATATAATCCATTAAGGGAGCTGTGGTATATTAGGCATCTAGCTATGCCTACCTATCTTTTTAAAGACCTTTTAACTGATTTTTTTTTTATAGATACTTAACATATTCATAATCTTAACAGATTACGAGCAGCTTGTAACATATTGTAGAACCACCTCCAGTGCAGGATAAGCTGCTATAGAGCTGTATATCAAAAGATTAGTCATAACTAATTTCAGATTCTACGTTTACTTTTCTTCTTCATCTCTTTCATTACAAATTATACTAGCTTTCCAGAACTAGTATATAGGGTGGGTTATAAACAATTTGATATTCAATATGTAAACATTAAAATCATACTAATAGTAGACTGCTATAGCTTGAACTTAAATTAAACAGCAGCAATATACACTTCAACTCATGATTTTATATATATATATAGTGACTAAAAAGCCATTTTATTTCCAATTGCAAGTTTCATAAGAAGTACTGCTTAGTCATGTAGTCATAAGGAGCCCATGATTCAGCAATATTCCCTCAGGAATCAGGTTGGCATCTAATCCTGTTGATAATAACTTGCAAGCACTCCAGAATGTTCAATTAAATCGTACATTAGCAAATTAGCAAGCGAGATTACTTGCTGCTAATGTCATACTAAATGTACTGGAGACACCAGCGTTCAAACAATTATAGCAATATCTACTCTTGCTTTTGTTTGGTTTACAGTTAGCAGATCCTGAACAGTTCCAGAACCACCAAACTTCCCTGACGTTTTATCAAATGCCCAGACATGCTGCTCATGCCTTTAAGTTCACTGAAGTTACTTTTCCTTCTCTGTCTAATCTTTCATCCTTCCAGCCTCTCTTCAGAAACTTCCTGCTTTAATTCACATGCTGCAGCTGTAAACATCTGTACACAGATACAACAGCAGACAACAAAGTACCAAACTACATTTCAAACCAAAGCCACTTCCTTATCTGTGCTGACCCACTGATGCTGAAACCTTTTCATTTCTTCTTTAGCTAGAGTCAGCAAACACACTACAGATGTTCACCAAATAACCTCAAGCATAAATCTCCTTCTCATACTGATGACAGAGTCTATTTGGTCTTTCCATGCTTTCTTTCTCAAAGCCAGACTTTATTTAAGCAAAAGAAGGGCATACATGTAATTGTTCCATTATTTACAGTATAACCACTAGTAATAAACATTTACCAGTGACTGACAAAGAGACTAGCATGGGATGACTCAATGTAATCCATACAAACTGTGAACTGTGTCAGTGTCAGCGAAATCACTGTTGATGTAGCACTGTTGATGCTAGGAAATGTAGCATCTTTAAAATAAATATAATTTGGTCATATTCATGAAAAGAAACAGTTACTGTCAGGGTTGCTGAGATGAACTTGTTGCAGTTATTGCTAGACCAGTATTTTTGTTTTTTTGTCCACTTTGTGTCTAGCCTGTGCATGGTCTTCTAAAAGCTTTCAGTCCAGTGATGTTGTACGATAGAGAGGACATTCAAAGGGGTATTTTCTATGTCACATATCAGTGGCTGCACTGAATATTAATCATGCACATAAAAATACACTTTAGCTGTGCAACACTGACCTCGTAGATAAGCAGAAATAGCATGCAGTCATGAAGCGTTTGAAAATATGCAGAATGGTTTTTTTTTGTTTTTTTTTAAAGGCTCAGTTATATTGTCCTTCAGTAAAATCTCTCTTTTCCATGTGTATTTCAGTACTATTTCACGATCGGTTTCAACCATGAGAATCAGAAAGCCCTGGAACTTCGCACTGAAGATGTGAAAGACTGTGACGAATGGGTGGCAGCAATAACTCACGCCAGGTAAGCTGACCCAGCCTCACTTCCGTCCAGCTGGAGTGGCCCTCCAGTGAGTTCCTGCACTGCGCTTTCTGATGCTGTTCAGAAGCTGTTCAGTAGCTGTTCAGAAGCTGTTCTTCTCATATTTGGATTCTCATCATCATCTTGAAAATAAAATTATTTATTTATTTATTTTTGATTAGTGGACAGATTGCATATCTCATTATCTATAATTAGCTTACAGGTTCCATCGAGAGAGTTGCCTATTTTCAGTCTTGTGCTCAGTTTGAGTACTCCACTGGGAGAACCCCCAACACCACACACAGCAGAGGGAGCATAGAACAAGTGAGGAACCCTGAAACACTCCCGAACTTCCAAGTGTAGAACCTTGAATCACTCTTGACCTTCCAAGTGCAGAACCCTGAATCACTCCCGCCCTTCCAAGTGCAGAACCCTGAATCACTCCTGTCCTTCCAAGTGCAGAACCCTGAGTCACTCCTGTCCTTCCAAGTGTAGAACCTTGAATCACTCCTGTCCTTCCAAGTGCAGAACCCTGAATCACTCCCGCCCTTCCAAGTGCAGAACCCTGAATCACTCCTGTCCTTCCAAGTGCAGAACCCTGAATCACTCCTGTCCTTCCAAGTGCAGAACTCTAAATCACTCCTGTCCTTCCAAGTGCAGAACCCTGAATCAGAACCCTCCCCCTTCCAAGCCCTTCCAAGTGCAGAACCCTGAATCACTCCCGTGCCTGAACCCCTGAATCAAGTGTAGAACCTTGAATCACTCCTGTCCTCCTGTCCTTCCAAGTGCAGAACTCTAAATCACTCCTGTCCTTCCAAGTGCAGAATCCTGAATCACTCCTGTCCTTCCAAGTGCAGAACCCTGAATCACTCCTGTCCTTCCAAGTGCAGAACCCTGAATCACTCCTGTCCTTCCAAGTGCAGAACCCTGAATCACTCCCGTCCTTCCAAGTGCAGAACCCTGAATCACTCCTGTCCTTCCAAGTGCAGAACCCTTATTTGTGCAGCAGACAAAACTTCTGTTTATTTCCAATGATATTAACAGCTCAGTACATGAAGAGTCTAGAAACACCATCAGTGCAGTGTTTATATCCTTGTTAACTATACTGATGGCCCTTCCTGGGCTTTATGTGTCATGGATTTTGCAGTCTGGTAATATTGTCTGCAGTAGTTCACTGGCTGATAACCTTGCAGTTAGCTTATATCATAAATCTCTCAGATGCTCACGAGTTGCAGAGTCATTGCTGTGTGTATATCCTGCTTGTTTACTCATTTTCAGAACAGCATGAACTGGTTTTGTTCAAATTAAAGTGCTCTTACTGTTTATGCTGTGTGTTACCTCTGAGTATTATAGCATCTATTGATACATTTATATACATTTGCATGAATACATTTATTATGCTGTTGGAAATTGCAAAGCGTGATTATTATAACATGATTGTTTGTTTTAGTGTTTTGTAGTATTAGTATTAAATTAATTTAAACATTGACCAAAAGATTTACAGTGTACATTTTAATATTTTAGCTGGGCAAGAACTTAACACTGTGGTGAATAACAGTAGTTACTCAATCTATTTGTGGATTTGTTCATTAGTCTTTATGGGTTTTGCTTACATATTAACACCAGAATTCTAAAGGGTACGTCCGTGTCCCAACGTCAGTGATGGTGACGGTGTGCAACTCTCTGTGGGGCAGGTGTTTGCGTGTGGAACAGCGTGGTTATCCATTGTGTGCGAAATGACTTACGAGTGGTCCTGTAATGTGCTATTCTTCAGCTGAATGCATGTGTGCATGTGTGCATGTATTCATCCATCTCTTTTGAGAACTCGCTGGTCACCACATCTGCTGAAGCTCGAAGTCTTGGTGTAGTTGTGGATGACCAGTTATCGTTCTCAACCCATGTTGCAAACCTGACTCGGTCATGCAGATTTCTCCTTTACAACATTCGGAGAATTCGACCTTTTCTGTCTAGCGAGACTACTCAAGTGCTTGTTCAGTCTCTTGTCATTTCAAGACTTGACTACTGCAACTCACTCCTGGCTGGTCTTCCTATGCGTACCATCAGGCCCTTGCAACTGATCCAGAACTCGGCGGCTCGACTTGTCTTCAATGTTCCTAAGTTCAGCCATGTTACTCCTCTGCTGCGCTCTCTTCACTGGCTTCCTGTAGCTGCCCGCATCAGATATAAAACCCTGATGCTGGCCTACAAGGCTAAGAATGGACCAGCACCTCCATACATGGTGGCAATGGTCAAATCCCGATCTGTACCCAGAGCTCTTCGAGCTTCAAGCACAGCTCGGCTTGACCCACCATCTCTCAGGACATGCGGAAAACATGCATCCAGACTTTTTTCAGTTCTGGCACCTCAGTGGTGGAACGAACTTCCACTGAGTGTCCGAATGGCAGAGTCTCTTGCTGTTTTTAAGCGAAGACTGAAGACACATCTGTTTCAAGAGCACTTAAATTAAATTTTACTACACTAGCATGTATTAAATATTTGTGACTGTAATGACTTTTCTTGCTTTTATCTGTTAAGTAGGGTTTTCTCAGTATATATTTGAGTATATCTAGGCGTCCATACTGACTGTATCTAATAATATCTTTGCTTAAAGTTTCTTCCTGATTTTAGCCTATACTAACTAGCTAGAGATTTTGTTCTGAGTAAAACAATGAAGCACTTTTTGTAAGTCGCTCTGGATAAGGGCGTCTGCTAAATGCCGTAAATGTAATGTAAATGTAAATGTATGTGTGTGTGTGTGTGTGTGTGTGTGTGTGTGCAGCTACAGAAACCTGGCCACGGAGCATGAGGCCCTCATGCAGAAGTATCTCCATCTACTCCAAATCGTGGAGACCGAGAAAACGGTTGCTAAGCAACTTCGACAACAGATAGAGGATGGGGAGATCGAGATCGAGCGCTTAAAATCCGAGGTAACCTTGGATTGTCGTTCATATTGCCACAGCTGAGTTGTTTAATGTTAACCAGAGCCAGAATTATGTCTGCATAAGCAAATGTACCTGACATAACACACTTGCATTTTTAGTAGTTCATAAAAGTAATGTACGTGTTTGATATTCCTCGTGGTGAGTGTGCAATTGTTTGATTCTTTCTGGAACAAAGGAGACTATAATCTGGAATAAAGGAGAATATAATCTGGAACAAAGGAGAATATAAGAGTGGTTAGAGGAGCATTTGTCACACAGAGCTATCCCCAGGCTACTTTGCACTCCTCTTTGCATTACTTCTCATAGAGAAAAAAAAACAGCCCTCCAATAGATGTGTGATCCCTGCTGTATTCTTCATCAACCAGATCAAATAGTCAGTTTACTTTAAAGTGCAAATGTGGTGCTCAGAATGAAATGGCTGTGTGAATATGCATGAACTCATCTCTGTAGTGCACGCTGCATCCCTGCTCTGTAACATGATAATAAACTCTTTCAGTTGGTACACTGGTAAATGCGAGAGCCCTCATGCACAGACCGCACTGGGCTGCCCCCGCCTTCATTGTGCTGCCAACGGTCATCTTTGAATGCATGAGCCCTCATAACACATTATTACCTTGCACCACCTTCCCACGTGCCCTACTTGACAGTATCCACCCCCACCCCTGCCCAGCCCACAGCCCAGCTGGGCAATGGAGCGAGACAATCGAGCTTTGTCTGCACCACATGTCCGCGTCGTGCGAGAACTTTTTTGTTTTGTTTTGGGGGTTTTTTTGTGGGGGGTTTTTTCGGCTTGGTGGCGAGGATTGGTTGGGTGGAGCCGAGATGCAGGAGGTCGCCGCTTTTAACTTTTTTTTCTTCCTCAGATTGCCGGGTTGCTCAAAGACAATGAGAAGATCCAGACCAACCCCACCACTGCTCCCAGTGAGGATGACTCCGAAATCAAGAAAATCAAGAAAGTAAGAGCCGTTACTGCCCCTCACACGCCCACGTTCTGTCAGAAGCCCCATTAGTGATGTGGTGGTAGGGACTGGCAGTGTTCCTGCATCCTCATTCACAGCCCTTCAGTGCTCCTCGAGTGTTTCTGCCCACATCTGTCACCAGAACACCAGACTCACAGCCCCGTCCATTATGAACACGTTATCAGTATTAAAAACCATCACATAAGCATGTTGGTAAGTTATAAGCTCATTTGAAAAAAAACATTTATACATTCTGGAGCTAAAGACAGCTGTTTTACCTTTTACAAACCCAAGGACTTAAATGACTCTGATACTGATAATGACTCTGATACCGCATCAAAATAATGCTTCGATATAATTCACTTTTATTTTTTACGTACTGTTATTTATTGCATCACAGATGTGTTTCTAAGAAGCCAGCAGAATAATCCATCATTGCTCAAAGCACCTACAAAAAACAGCCGTAGGCAAAGCTTGGTTATATTTATGCTGACCCGGCATGACTTGCCCAAGAGTAGCAATGCAAAATCATCATTGAATGCAAAATCATAGCTGAGTTTGGAAGCACAAAGAACGAACTTCTCGCCGTGAACTGCTTCAAATGCATCGTGTGTTTGTGCCTGTGCAGCGGTGCACCTGCGTGTCTTCGTTGCTGACCTTCCACGTATGAAACCATTCATTGCTGACCTCTCCCGTATGAAACCATTCGTTGCTGACCTCTCCCGTATGAAACCGTTCTCCGTCTTCAGGTGCAGAGCTTCTTACGAGGTTGGATGTGCCGGCGGAAGTGGAAAACCATCATCCAGGACTACATCCGCTCGCCACACGCCGAGAGCATGAGGAAGAGGAACCAGGTGGTGTTCAGCATGCTGGAAGCGGAGGCGGAGTACGTCCAGCAGCTGCACATTCTCGTCAACAACTTCCTGCGGCCGCTCCGCATGGCCGCCAGCTCGAAGAAGCCTCCCATCACCCATGACGATGTCAGCAGCATCTTCCTCAACAGGTGGGTGTGCTTTGGACAGAGAGAGACCACATCCAGAGTAAAGACCACATCCAGAGAAAAGACCACATCCAGAGTAAAGACCACATCCAGAGAAAAGACCACATCCGGAGTAAAGACCACATCCAGAGTAAAGGCCACATCCAGAGTAAAGACCACATCCAGAGAAAAGACCACATCCAGAGTAAAGACCACATCCAGAGCACCAAAGAGGCCTTGATTTTGCAGGCCAATACATGAAACATTTTTTTAGCTTGTATGAGTTAGTGATATGTCAATTGACGAGGATTTTTCAGGATTTTTTTGATGACAGTTGTATTATTCTTGTTCCTTTGTTCCTGTGTCATCACTATTCACCGTGTTTGTTGTCATTTTACAAATCAACCAATTAAACAATTAAATAGGAAATGGGCTTAACTGATGCGGTTCATGTTTTGATCTTTGTTTTCCTTGCAGTGAAACCATCATGTTTTTGCACCAGATCTTCTACCAAGGTCTGAAAGCACGGATAGCGAGCTGGCCAACATTAGTCTTGGGTGAGTGTTGTTACTGAGGCCCTGCCAGCAAGCCAGAGCTGTGGAGAAAGGCACAGATGGAACACATAATCTATGTTCGCTGGTGTCATTCGCATCAAAACGAACTGTTCCTTCCCATCTCCTGCCACCAGCCGACCTCTTCGACATTCTGCTACCCATGCTGAACATCTACCAGGAGTTTGTACGCAATCACCAGTACAGCCTGCAGATCCTGGCGCACTGCAAGCAGAACCGCGACTTCGACAAGCTGCTCAAACAGTATGAGGCCAAGCCTGACTGTGAGGAGCGCACCCTGGAGACCTTCCTCACCTACCCCATGTTCCAGGTGACCATTGTGTCCTCTCCCACTCTATCAGTCTAAACTATACTATAACTATATAACTATTCTACTATACTAAATACTGTATATACTAGTACTACTCTCTCTCTCTTTCTCTCTCTCTCTCTCTCTCTCTATATATATATATATATATATATATATATATATATATATACACACATATATATATAGAGAGAGAAAGACAGACAGAAAGACAGACAGAAAAATAGAGCAGGTGTTGCCATATACAAAGTTCCTGACTATTCAAAACATTCGCTCACACACACACGCATACACACATACACACACAATCACCAGTGAGCTATTTTTAGTACATATCTATCCTCTCTGTGTATTCTGTCTGCTTCGCTGTGATCAGACCCAGCGGGGTAGCTGTTAGCTTTGCATGTCTGTATCCAGGCTTTGCTTGTTGTGGGGATTTTCACAGCCACCTTCAAGCAGTCAGCCCTGCGTTCGGTAATGGCTGCTTTTGGGACACTGTTCAGTAATGACATTTTTTCCTGGCAAGGCGTGCAGTTTCTGTCGAGCTGCTCCATCAGGGCCTGTGTTGAGCTCGGAGGTAATACATTTGTGCTGATGAGGGGGCCTATGTCTACTGCTCCCTTCTGATTCCCCTTGGTGAAAATTCAGCATAAAGTACATGGTTGTGAGGGGAGAGGGGGGTTGGATTTCTTCTTGGATTTCTTGGTGTGTGTGTGTGTGTGCATGGTGTGTGTGTGCACAAGTGTGCGTGTTTCTTGCAGAACCATAATTATGTCCCTTTGCTTTCCCAAACACACACACACACACATGCGGCACTCCTCTGCTGGCAGATTCCACGCTACATTCTGACTCTCCACGAGCTGTTGGCACACACGCCCCATGAGCATGTGGAGAGGAACAGTTTGGAGTATGCCAAGTCCAAGCTGGAAGAGCTCTCCAGGTACCTCACACCTGCACCTCCTCCCTGCCACCGTGCCATCCATCACTGGAACCAACACCTCACTAGATCCCAGCACTGCTCACGAGCAACCGCACACAGTGTTCACACACTGCTGTGAGTCTGGCCTGAGGCACAGTCAAACTAATCACAATACCAAAGCTGATGAATAATGATTCAGTTTAAAAAAGTACACTTTCAAATGGATGCCCACTCAAGATGGCACATGAGAAAAATTAATGACTTCCAAACTAACAGGGCTGTTTAGACAGAGCGGGGAAACTATTGTGTTTAATGGTGCTGATCATCAGAGCTCTGGGTATATCATATGTAGCTCCTGTGACCTTTTAATGATGCAAATAATTATTGCTTTATTGTCTGTATGGTAAACATACTGCTTATTGACTGACTTCAAAGAATCATGCACGACGAGGTCAGCGAGACAGAGAATATTAGGAAGAATCTGGCCATCGAACGTATGATTGTGGAGGGCTGTGAGATCCTCCTGGACACCAGTCAGACGTTTGTCAGACAAGGTAAATCCTCCCTAAATTCACACACACATACACACACACACATACACACCCGTTTGTAAACACACACTAACACTTTACAGCTCCACAACGGTGCCACACATTGCAGATAAGAGTGGAGGTGGATTCTCCATGCCTCTCATATATTCTGCAGACTGTCATTCCTTTCACCCCACATTGTCATGAACCCCTCTCTGGTCTCTCTGGGCTCTCTCTCTTTTTCTGATTCTACAAAGGAGAGAGTAAACCCAAAGGATTGGTTGTTCTAATCCCGCCAGTCTCCCAAGAACAGTATATGCTCACGGCACACAGGGCCTCTTTCATTTTCAAATCTAATCACACTCTTACAAGTCAATCTGCCAATGAGTCAGATCCTCCCTGGGATATGCAAGAGTTGCAAGAATCTATGATAACCAAATGATTGGGTCCTGTGGTCCCACATGGGTTTGAAAACAGTGCAAGCAAGGGTCTGAGTGTCTAGTTTCTTGCCTTCTTCCTCCAACTATACATCTGCCCTCTTTCAACGTGAGTTTCCACCCCTTGCTGCTCTTTTCCCAGGATCCCTCATCCAGGTACCCATGAGTGAGAAGGGGAAGATCACCCGCGGCCGCCTGGGCTCCCTGTCTCTGAAGAAGGAAGGCGAGAGACAGTGTTTCCTCTTCTCCAAGCACCTGATCATCTGCACACGAGGCTCTGGGGGGAAGCTGCACCTCACCAAGGTTGAGCTCTAAGCTTATATCCGGGACAACTCTCCCAGACTGACCCTGGGACAGCGTTTTGCTTTTTACATTATCAGTTTGCTTGATACAGAGCAAGAGGGATATGTAGCTGTTAGCCGTCTGCATTTCTCCGAACTTCTGGGCTCTGAGGTCCTCTGACGCATCTCTTGTCATTTAGAACTTTTATGTGAAAAATTTAAACCAAAACAAACCAAACCACATTCACCAACATGCACTGGCAACCTACCTTGATCTGATAACAAGTTCAAAGTTCATAAATGGCCAAACCAGAATGGGGAAATAAAAGAGAAAGAGGAGAGATCTATACACAGAATGAGTTAAATGAATTAGTGGTGTGGAATCATTAAATGTTTAAATGCAGCCTAATAACTTCCCAGTGTAACCATTCCATTTTGGCATGCTATTTCAACCACGGAAATGTATCCATTTCGTGGAATTTATTCATGCAAACAGCTTAAAAACCAAAGAGAAAAAACTATTGACTGATTCTTATCGTAATGTAGGTTATGGAGAAATAAAGACAGTAATGGTGGCAGTAGCTCTGTAGTTTCTTCATCTTCTCAGATGACCCATGAATCCTTTTTATGTCCATGAAATTGGACTTGTTGTACTCCTAGAATGCAGTGATAAGCTTTTATTTTACCGCACTCAATAACGCTGTATTGTCCTCTGGTCTTGGGGGAAATTCAAGCATTGTGATCCCCTTGGCAATGACTGTTTTAGTGTAACCTGTATTGATTATTTGATAGCAGCAGCTTCGCTGAGCGCATCTCACCATTGTGTGTCTTTGGCTGGCAGAACGGAGTGGTATCACTTATCGATTGCACACTGATTGAGGACCCAGAGGGCACAGACGATGAGTGTAAGTATCGGAGTGTTTTGACTTCCTGCTCTGCAGGCAATGGGACATCTACTGCTGTGAAATACCAGTGCATGATTAGCTCATAATAGCCCGGGCAGCTATAATCACGCTGGCACAAATGGATGCCGGAAATGATGCTACCGTTATATCGTTCCTAATGAAGTTAGTGACTGGGTACCATTTCAGTACGATCAATATAATATAATTTACAAGGATTCCTTCATTTCCTAACGAACAACGGTCACTGGTGTGTTGGCGAATTTCATCGGGAAGAACCGCATTTAAATTTGTCACCAGCAGGAATGACATGAAGTGAACCCAGGCCACAGTATTCCTCATAGCGGCTGTTTTTATTCGCCTCTCTCGCAGCAAAATCTGACAAGAGTGGCCAAGACATGGAGCACCTGGACTTCAAGATTGTGGTGGAGCCGAAGGACAGTCCCTCCTTTACCATCATCCTGGTGGCATCGTCACGGCAAGAGAAGTCAGCCTGGACCAGTGACGTAAGCCAGGTGTGTCACTTCATCCACAGTCACCCACAGTCACCCACACTGCCCAGGAGGGTGGAGCCTGCCATGTCCTCCATCCTCCTCCCGCATCCTTCCTCCGCCGTTCACCACCTGTGGTTCAAATTCTATGTACATCCTCTCTCTCTTTCTCTCTCTCTCCCTCTCTCTCTCTCTCTCTCTCTCCCACTCTCCCACAGTGCATAGACAACATTCGTTGCAATGGGCTCATGATGAATGCCTTTGAGGAGAATTCAAAAGTCACTGTGCCACAGATGATCAAGTAAGAGCCCCTTTATGACGCACTCAAGGGGATTAACAATGCGCAAGATATAAACGTCCGTGTGCGATATGTCCACGAGTTTAAGAGCCTAGAATAAAACTGAGTGCTGTAACATTCCACTGTGCAGTCAGCAAGTCACACCAGCAGAGCTAACGGTTTAAAACGCAAGTAGTTTCATAAAGAATAGTCTTATTATTGATCATGGACTACTGATAACTGCTACCATTGTTAGTGATAGAGGGGAATAGTAATAATCCTCACTGCTCAGGTCTGACAGCAGCCTCTACTGCGATGATGTGGACATACGCTTCAGCAAGATGATGAACTCGTGCAAGGTGCTCCAGATCCGCTACGCCAGCGTGGAGCGTCTGCTGGAGCGCCTCACCGACCTGCGCTTCCTCTCCATCGACTTCCTCAACACCTTCCTGCACTCCTACCGCGTGTTCACCACCGCCGACGTCGTGCTCGACAAGCTCATCGCCATCTACAAGAGGCCCATCAGTGCCATCCCTGCCCGGTGGGTGCAGGGGCGGGGTTAGCAGGGGTTCATTTGCATAATGCTAACTGTTGATTGGTCCTAACACCTTTCATTCATTATGAGGAAGATTAGATGGTGAAGGTTTTGAGGAGACAAATCTGGAGTCAATTACCAGAAGAACTTTATATGAATCTCTTAAATTATTTCTTTACTCTTTAAACTCACAAGCAACCAAGCTAACAATTTACTTCTTCAAGCTCATGAGATATGTAAAAGAAAATATATTTGAGAGGGAATGCAATCGCGTCTGAAGAATATCTCTGAGAGGGGGTTTCCTATACTTCAAGTGGTTTCTGCTGATTGGTCCAGGCCACCATTGTAAATAAGAATAAGTCTTCCTAATCACTTGCCTGGTTAAATAAAAGGTTAAATAAAATAAACAGAAAGCTATAAAGCTACTAGTTAAGATAATCACTTTATAAAGAGTATAGCTCTATTGGCTGTGATCAGTGGTAATCAGCATGTCTTTTGGAACCATATGAGGCCATAAGCACAATATGCACTAAAGTGCTAAAGGTTGTTTTGAAGTGATTATGATTAGGATGGGGGTCATAAGCCTGATCCTGGATCAGGGGCCCTTGCTGAGATATTAACCTCCAGCAGTTAGCCTGTTATTAAAACACATCGAGTCTGGGGCACATCTGGACTCAGTAGATTGGGGTGCTTTATGAGCAGAGTGTCTCACTCTAACATTGGAGGGTTAAGCAAATCATTTGTTAGTCTGCTGCATTGACAGCTGCTACATCTGGGCAGAGATCTATCCCATTTAGGTGCATGCCGTCTGCTGCTTAATGTATGTGTTCTGCATATGTAATTCGTTCAACTGTTCGGTGTCTTACATTTACATGAGCGTCTGTGCACAAGGATCTGACTATGTAAAGTGATGTGTTTAGTTAGCAACACTTTTCTCTGTGTGATAGCCATAAAGTGAGAGGTTAAACCAGGTGTTAGGTTAGGGAGAACATGAAAGATGTGCCGAGCTTGGAGTTGTTGTGTTGGGCTGGGAACCACAACTGCTGGCTTTCCGACCCGAGGGCACCATCATGCACGCTACCAGATGAGTGTGAGAATGTGATGGTTCCTTACTAGATAGCATGCTATGAGCTGAGAGGAGAATGTGATGGTGAAAGAGCTAGCGGAAGAAGTTCAGAGGTCACCATGAGGTTTATTAACCTGAGGTGTGTGTGTGTGTGTGAGAGAGAAAGATGAGTGGTGTCATGCGTGTGCGTGTGTGTTCTACTGGAGGCAGTGGTAATTGGGGCCCAGCCCTCTTGCCTGTCTGTCTGGCTAAACGAAGCGTCTCAGCAGGGCTCTGTCACCGTCACCTTAGCAACTGGCTCACTCTGCAACAGGGCCCCACCCTCCACCCTGGCGCCTGGAGACGAGAAGCTGGATGAAATATTTAGTGTGCACGTGTCAAAGGCAGAGCCTCCCCTGTCTTTCTCCTTTCCCCTCCCTCTCCACTCTCCCTTTCAGTCTCCCTCATGTTCTTTCCATGTTCTTTTTTCTCCATTTGCCTTGCTCTCTCATTCTCCTCTCTCTCGCTCTCTCTCTCCCTCCCTCCCTCCCTCATCTTCCCTAGCTGCAGCCTGAGCGGGGGACCTCCCACACACCCACACCCAGCAGCACCTCCTCTCCCTGGGGAGCGGCCGCCAGGCTCAGCTGCCTCCCTGGGCCTCCCCTGCTCAGCTTCTCAGTCTGTCGGCGGGGCCGTCATGAGAGAGGCCTATTTCTGGGCCGGCGTGACGAGGCTGGAGGCTGGAGGTGGCGGGGCGTGTGGGAGAGCTCTTCTGCAGCTCTAACTGAGATATGTGAAGGGAGCAGGTGACACGCACCCTGTGGTCCCCACTACAACCCCCAGCCAGCAGTGTAGCTCCAAACAGTCTTGTGTTCACTACCAATTACAAGAGAGAGCAGAATTCCTGCCGAATGGCATGAAATGTGCTTGGGGGTTTTGGGGGATACATTCCAGGGATCTGCTGCCTACCCTCTGTCGGAGGACCCATTTAGGACTTGTGTAAAACTCTTTCAGTACAACCCAGCACCATGGGCTTTTGTGCTAGTTCCAAAGGCTTCTCCAGAACACAGCCGAAGCTGTAACTCGGATGGAAAGCACTTATGATATATTTCCACTGCAGCATTGTTCTTTACGCAGTGTTGCAATGGTGTAGTGTGCAAAATCTGGAAAATTAAAGCCTGCCTCTAGTGCTTAAACAGAACCATATGTTAACATAATAAGCAATATGTAAATATGTAACCTGTGCTTTGCCAGCTGAATGTCCGTTGTCATAGACGACACAATCTAAAATCTGAGTCTCCTCTTTGCTGTTGTTGCTGACGGTGCATCAGGCTTTGAATTCACTGCCCTGTTTTAATGGCATAAGCCATACACTCTGTTCTCATGCTACAAAGCTATAAATCTCCTGCTGTATTAGCTGATATTTCAACGGCAATGTAGGTTCGGTATTTCTGAATTATACATATGAGTACAATATTCTTGTTGACTAAAAATAAATGTTTTTTTAATTGCATTATACAAAGTCTTTTTTTCTGTCTGATTGCTCCAACAATAATAATAATACACGCATTAAAGCACATCTGCGCATTTGGCAAAGTTGCTTAGCATTTCGTTTTTTGCATGGAAGTCTCACAAGTGCCTCCGTAAACACAGCAGTAAATATGATGCTATTCTCTCTTAATGTGACATCCCTTCTCTTTTGCTCTTTCGCTCCATCTATCTGATGTGCAGATCGCTGGAGTTGTTCTTCGCCAGCAGCCAAAACACTAAGCTCCTCTACGGCGAGCCGCCCAAGTCGCCCCGCGCCAGCCGCAAGTTCTCCTCCCCGCCCCCGCTGGCCATGGCCAAGTCGTCTTCGCCCAACCGTCGCCGCAAGCTCTCGCTCAACATTCCCATCATCACCGGCGGGAAGGCGCTAGACCTGGCAGCGCTCGGCTGCTCCTCCAACGGCTATGCAAGCATGTACTCCACCATGTCCCCCTTCAGCAAAACCACGCTGGACATCAACAAGCTCTACGTCTCCAGCCCCATCTCCAGCAAGATCCCAGACGACGGCGAAGCTAAGACCGAACGGGCGGAGGACTCCGCGCTGGCCAAACAGGGTGAGGAGCCACGTTAGCCGGCGCCTCTCTGCTAAGCGCACGCATCATTTGGTCCAGCGTTGGCGGTTCTAAAGCATGGCTGGCAAAATTCGTGCAGATATTTCGGTGAGAGAGGAGAGCGACGGTGAGCAGGTTCAGAGTGACGACGCGGAGGCCGAAGCGTCGCCCACCAAGTCCCCCACCACTCCGAAGAGCGTCAAGTGCAAAAACTCCTCAGGTAGGGTACGCTGTGTCCACCGGCCGACCAGCCGAGTGCTGTGAGGAAGCCAGCGATCCTGCAGCTCCTGCTGAGAAGCCACCTGCACCCCATTACACCGGCCAAAGTCGGCCCGCATCAATGACCCAATGCCGCTGCGCTGTTTCTCAGAGCGATGCGTTTACATTGGATCATTAGCATGTCGGTAGCTTTTCATCAGGGAATGCTGAATATATAATGATATCATTTAACTGGCCACTCTGTTCTATCATTAGAAACACATAAGATCTGTACAGTTATAGTCAGTTATAGTCTTCTACAGTCTATGCGCAGTTTGTATTAGCGATCGTCTGTCCCTTTTTCAGTCTTCGGTTTCTGACCACAGGGCTGCAGTTGGTTGGACATTTGTGTGTGTCAGACCACTTACAAACCAGTAGTGAAATGTGTAATATACCCCTGCAGAATAGCTGGGCCTCATAAACCTGTACCTGTTCAACACAACCATGCTACTAGCTTTGCCCGTGGTGTGTGGAGAATGGTCCCACACACAAATAATATTGAACTTGAACTTCCAAGTTTGAACTTCAAGTCTGGCTCGGCTTAAAACACTATCCTTTAAGTCTGATTGAAAGCAAAGCATCAAGACTTCTCTGTCATGGCTCCCAGATGGTGGAACGACCTTCCACTGGCTGTTCTGCAGATCACCTTCATATCTTCAAACGCAGACTGAAGTCTCATCTATTTGTGCAGCATTTAAATGACCACCAATCCTGTACTTATAGAAATATCTCATTGTTTCTTCTTTCCACGGATCAACACTTATTCCTGTTAGGTTTACTCACATCTTTATTTTGTTTTACCCTTAAGCATTGATTTCTGTATCTATCAGTATCTTATTTCAATGTTATTCTTGGACTCTAACCGATTGTACTGGCCAGGAAGCATTCTAACAGTAGATGACAAAGCACTTTTGCATTTGGCTGTAAATGTAGCTAAATGAAATATCTGGACTGCAGGTTCCTGTGGTCAGAAACTGACCAATGATGATCAGAGCAGACAGCCTCTTTGCAAAGCAACAGATGGTTTTCAGCGTGCATCTGTTTATAAATTCCACCTTTATGATAGGTGTACCTAAATGCCCAGTGAGTGTGAGTACAAGTTGGTGTACTTAATAGTAGACAAGTATGCTATGTTCTAGGTTTCACCTTTGATTACAGTATGTACTCTGTGTATGTAGCGGACGACTTGTGTTTGATTCTGTGGCAGCTTTTAGTACACAACGTGCCAGTGTGGGCCTGAGTTAATTCTGAGCTGGGAGACGGAAGCCTCCCCAGGCAACGATTCGCGCAGAATCTCATTTGTTCTGTGGGTTTTAAAAAAAAAGGAAACGGCTCAGGGAAACGCCAAAGGAGGCGTGAGTAGGTGTTTGGAAAACTTGCGCCATAGCAACCATCAGCATGTATTCTCTCTGGTTTCAGGGTTTGTGTGAGAACAGCCACTACTGTAGGATTTTACGGTCTCGTTGCTCGGTTGTCTGAATCTTAGGTCAAAGGTCAACGATGTCCCAAAATGCCACATGCCTCAAGTGAGGTCTCTGATCAGTCTGGCAGGACAAACTCTAATAGCACGATGTTTTACAGCTAGCATTGTGGCTTTCCTTAAGTGAATATACTGTGTATATTACATGGCACTGTAGAATTCTGCAGTTTTCTCTAGTCACTAAGCATTTTGTTTTAGTGGCTATTTTTAGTCCCGACCATCTTAGAAATCAAAGCCCTGCCTATTGTCTTGCTGGAGCTGCAATTACTGATTTTGTGTGTTATGCTGCCCCCTGCTGGATACTGATATGTACTACAGGACAAAACCTCAGTTTGCAATAGCATGAAAACTCTCCCCAAGATAGAATTTGATAATTTAGTACCAGATCACATCACCTCAACCCTCTGAAATTAAAAGCATTCAAGTTATATAAGAGAAAGAGCCTGAATGCTTTCTTGCCGATTGCTCATAACTGGTCCATGACCTGTCTTGAGGAATTGTTTTGTGCAGTAGATATTTGTGACATTTTTATAGGTCATCACTGAAGGCTTATCCACTGTGGAGATAATGTCACTGCCTCCATTAGTTCTGCTTGAGCAGTGCATGTCTCATATGGCACCTACCATTTTCTAAAGGGAAATATCTTCCTTTCAGAAAATGGTAAAACATTATGCAGCCTTTCTTTATGTATACAAAAGGTACACTATTGCCCTGAATTTTGACTCTGGTTAATTGATTTACCGTATTTTACAGGAAGTAGTAGGTTGTTCTGAGGTTATTCAAAGTCTTTGGTTAATTGATTTCGTTTTTATGCATGTCATTGCATCTAATTTGTGTAACATATAAAGCTGGTGTTAGTTCTAACTTTTGGTTGTGTTGTATTTGGCAAATTCCTTTTGGTAATGTTGTATTTGAGTTACTTTAATCAATTATTTAAGAATACGTGTGGTGGAATTCTAATACGGATTAATTCAGTTCACTCATTCAGTGAAGCATTGATTCCTCCGAACCAAATAGATCCAATCCCACTCATGTGATTTCCCCAGGCTTCCTTAATCCTAGTTTGCATCTACAGTAAGGTATCATTTTTCCTCATTCTGCCCTTGTACAGAGTTCTCTCTGTTCTCCTACAACAACGGCATGGTGATGTCATCTTGCCGAGAGCTGGACAACAACCGTAGTGCACTTTCTGCAGCGTCTGCCTTCGCAATCGCCACAGCTGGTGCCAACGAGGGCACGCCGACCAAGGAGAAGTACCGCCGCATGTCTCTGGCTAGCACAGGTAACACAACTGAGCTCAGAGCTCAGTAATAAACCCTTATAGGCAGGCATTATTAGTTGCTGGGCAGAAAATGGTCAATATGAATTGTGATTGGTTACCAGGGTTCCCCACAGACCAGAGGAATGGAGATAAGGAGTTTGTGATTCGCCGGGCAGCAACTAATCGCGTTCTCAATGTCCTGAGGCACTGGGTATCCAAACATTCGCAGGTGAAAGAACATATGACATTTGGCTCACATGTAATAAGCATAAACTGAAAACATTAAATATGTTGTTAGCCCATCTGTTGTCTGTATTTGCGTTCATGTTTGAAGCTATTTGTGTATCAGTATATATTTTTTCTTTTTTTCTGTATATATGTGTGTGTGTGTGTGTGTGTATGTAGGACTTTGAGACCAACATGGAGCTAAAAATGAAGGTGATTAGCTTCTTGGAGGAGGTAATGCATGACCCTGAGCTCCTGACCCAGGAAAGAAAAGCAGCAGCAAACATCATAAGGTAGAGTCCTCAAACCACATCTGCTCTCAAGTCAGTGGTGATAATATCCTGTTACATGTAATGCACTGCTCAAAACATTTGCACAAAAACTGCTGATTCATTTATTTTAGTTCACATAGAATAAGGCATCTATAGACCTTAATCTGCATATGTAACTGACTTCACCCATTCATGGCTTTGTCAAGGTAATATCTAACCTACTGTTTCAGAACCATATCTAAATTCAGTTTACAAAATGAACAATATTTTCAATTAGGTTCAGTTTAGTGTAGTCCCAGACTATCATATTGCAGCTGATTGCAGAGCGAGTTCTGAGCCCTCAGGCTGTGTAATGACTGTCCATAATTGTTCTGATAGGACACTCACTCAGGAGGACCCTGGTGACAATCAGATCTCTCTGGAGGAGGTGCTGCACATTGTGAGTGGGACAATATCAGGCCCCATTCAAAGCACTGCTTGTTTCATATTGTGAATAAAGTAGAACTCAGGCCTAATTAAAAAACAGAAACACACACACACACGGAACATGCACACACTCCATGAGTTGTACCATTTATGTTATGGCATTTCTCAAGACTTTTAGTGTCACGGGACACATGCGGGAATATTTACTCTGGCTTACATTTCTGTAGATAATGTCTAATGTGTGTGTGTGTGTGTGTGTGTGTGTGTGTGTGTGTCAGGCCGAGGGTGGAAAAGCAGAGCCCTTTGAGAACCACTCAGCGCTGGAGATTGCAGAGCAGCTCACACTGCTGGATCACCTGGTGTTCAAGGTTATCCCATATGAGTGAGTACATGTATGTTCAGCATCCAGTCAGGCTTATTACTACTGACTATGCCTTTAAATGACCTGCAGTCATAGCTGGCTCATTGTGTGTATACGATTATTTCAGTTATCAGTCAATTCATTATTCATTTATTCTAGCATGAAACTTTTGTGCCTACAGCCCTGAAGTATGAAACATTTATTTATAAATAAATGGACTGAAATTTTACTTGAATGACAACACATTTTACTTGAATGACAACAAGACTGAAAGAATTGTATTACTTGACAATGTAATAAGGTCAGTACTAAAAAAATGCATTTTTGGCTTTCTTGGCTTTTTGTTTTCACCACCATTTCCAGGGAGTTCTTTGGTCAAGGGTGGATGAAGACAGACAAGAATGAAAAGACTCCCTACATCATGAAAACAACCAAGCACTTCAATGATGCACGTACCATCTGTGGTGACTCTGTCTCGTACCCTTCTGTGAAGACAGTGTCTCGTACCCGCCTGTGGAGACAGTGTCTCGTACCCATCTGTGGTGATAGTGTCTCGTACCCTTCTGTGAAGACAATGTCTCGTACCCGCCTGTGGAGACAGTGTCTCGTACCCATCTGTGGTGATAGTGTCTCGTACCCATCTGTGGTGACACTGTCTTGCTCAGTAGCATTCAAATTATTGGTCAACTTTTCCACATTCCTGTGGGACTTGTCTTGTCTTTCACATATTTCACTTCATTTCTCTGCTCTATCAAACACATTTTATATATATACGAATTCATGTTTATTGTATTTGTTTATTGTTTATTGGCTGAGGGCCAGTTTTCAGACCACTGATTTGTTCATAGTTTATTCTGTTAAGCCTTAGTGAAAGCCAGATTACATTTACAGTTTTTCTCAGTCGATTTGGTACATACATCACATGGTTTACATTGGCATCACAACAAGTGCATTTCAGTGCAGACTGTAAGTATATTCTGATGGAAACTAGCTAAGCTTTTGATTTCAAGAATGCTGCACATTCTGTGGTATATCAAATGAAACGTTACATGTTACACACAAAATACAAACTTACACAAAACACAAAGTTACACATGACCTGACCTATGGTTAAGTAAACTAAACCTTCACAAATTCCCTTTCTTACTGTACCTGAATGCCAAGATTCACCTGCGAACAATTTAATCAAGTTAGGATTACCAAAATGTAACAAAAAATATAAAAAAGAAATGTAAAATTATGCCTGAGAGATTATGACAACATATTCAGCACTTTTGCATGTAATGACTTAGGCAATGACCTAAAGCCTAAATGTTTTGGAGGGTAAGACAATTCAACAGACAATCCGTAGAACACATTTTGATAAACATGACATAAAAAAACAACAGACAATTGTCCATGACCATTTGCAAAATGTACAAAAGCATTTGCAAACTATGAAACACAATGAGAAATGCAATTATGATGTGCACAAGTGACAAGGAGATGTGGAGATTGAATGAACAGTTTTGAGAATTTCATTTCTGATCTGAGAAATGAACCAAGTCGACTGAGAAGACTACAGGTGTATAACTCTCATGTCATCTTCCTCAAAATGACACTGTTCTGTTTTCCTTAAAGATAAGCAACCTGATCGCCTCTGAGATCCTGCGCTGTGAGGACGTGAACACGCGGGTGGCGGTCATGGAGAAGTGGGTGGCTGTAGCCGACATCTGCCGCTGCCTTCATAACTACAATGCCGTGCTGGAGATCACCTCCTCCCTCAATCGCAGTGCGATCTTCCGCCTCAAGAAGACATGGCTCAAAGTCTCCAAACAGGTGGGGGAGAGTGCTGAGAACCACACACTGCCCTGTAGAAATTCAGTGTTCGTTCACTGATGTGTTTTACATCGGCGCTAACATTACAGTAATATACAAATGTACTGGGGAAAAAAAGAACTGCCATTTACAAACTTTAATTCCGAATGCTCAGTGATAGTCAGCCCAGGTATCACAGAGCAACCACTGCAAACCACTGCAAACACTGCAAACCACTGCAACCACTGCAAACCACTGCAAACACTGCAAACCACTGCAACCACTGCAAACCACTGCAAACCACTGCAAACACTGCAAACCACTGCAAACCACTGCAACCACTGCAAACACTGCAACCACTGCAAACACGCAAAAGACTTTTTTAAACATTCAACTGTGGTGTCTCATCACTTTTTTTCCTCTTAATTCCTTAGACCAAAACGGTCATTGACAAGCTTCAGAAATTGGTCTCCTCTGAGGGAAGGTTCAAGAACCTAAGAGAAGCTTTGAAAAAGTAAAATCAAGACAGCTATTTCCTTTCATCGCTTCTTATTTTTTATCACTTCCTTTTTTATTTACTTCTGCAGTTACTTGAAACACTAATGTTCAATCAATATTGGTTCTTTGAGCATGTGTGAAACATCTCATCTGATTATGGTCTTATCTGCTAGTTGTGATCCTCCTTGCGTGCCGTACTTGGGAATGTACCTCACGGACCTGGCGTTCATTGAAGAGGGCACCCCAAATTACACAGAGGACAACCTAGTTAACTTTTCCAAGATGAGAATGGTAAGCATCAAAGTCATGGTTCAATCAGGTAGTATTTGGTGTATCCAACTGTCCTTCAGTAACAGTTCAGCCATGGTGGGGGTTTGTGGGTTTTTTAACCTAGAACTAAATGTTGCACACATAAAATTCACATATAAAACAATTGTACAAAAAGTACATAGTCATTACCTCCAGAAATGTGCAAATGAGATTACAGGATTCAGAAAATGTATTACATTTTTCAATATTCAAACTCTTTTGACTGCTTTAAGTGTCTTGTATGTGTGTTTGCGCACAAAATTAAGACTTCAGAGGATTTGTAAAAGTCAATGATCCATCTAATTCTTTATCTTCTCACCTGAGTTTATTCAAACATGAAATGTAAATTGTCGTTAATAACAGAGGTACAGCAGTTTCATGTTTCCTCCACTTATTGTTCATACACTTATTGTTGTAACTAAATGAATATAATTTCTGAAAATGCTTTTTTTTAAATACCTCATGTTGTGCTTTTTATTTAATTTAAAGATCTCTCATATCATCAGAGAAATAAGGCAGTTTCAGCAAACGGCATATAAGATTGATCATCAGCCAAAGGTATTCAGTACTACTTTATGATTGTTTTTTTTTATAAACAGTAGTTTAATGATCTAATATAATAATGATTTGGGGTACAGGAAAGGCTTTTGGGCAACCAAAGGGTTTCTTGGGAAAATGAACTATTACTCAGGTAGAATTGCTTGATGGTGCCATCTGCTGGCCAAGGTTTAGAGTGACACTGACGCCGGTGCATTTCCTTTGTTGTCTTTTCTAGGCAGCCCAGTATTTGCTGGACAGTAGCAATGTGTTGGATGAAGAAAGCATGTATGAAGCCTCACTCAGAATTGAGCCCAAAGTGCCAAACTGAGGGAAAGGCTTATCTTAAAGTCTACACAATGTACAGCCTTTTTATCATGTGTTCACACGCAGTTCCAAGTCTTAGGTTATGTATTACATATTTACTGCTGTAACTTGTAACTTTGTTTCTAGTAGTTAAAAGCGGCTAAACATTTCCAATTTTCACGGAGGAGTTCAAAATATATTCATTTGCATTTCTCCTGTTGTACATATTCCCATTTTCGCATTTTTAACAGCATTTTCTGCTCACTGACACGATATATATATATATATATATATATATATATATATATATATATATATATATATATATATATATATATATATATTCAAAACGAAATTCTTTTAAATGTTATTCTCTCCCGGGGTCTCGCTACTGAATTTAAATTTAAGGTCATATGTAAGGTTTGGTTGTCTCTGTTGTTGCAGCCTAAATTGGTGGCCTTCTGGATGGATTTATACTCACAATGCTAAAACAGACACTTTGACCAAACCGTAATTTTAATAGATGCATGGAACTTATCTATATGCATACCATGTAGCAATGAAAAACTCAGATATGATACTACTGTATACAAGCAAGCATATCGAGACATTTATATTGGTTATAATAGGTGTATTCCAAGGCTGATGTTGCCATACATAACTAAACTGATGCCAGTATACACATTTTATAGTTTGGGTGTACACGAATGTGATTATTACATATTGCCACCACTTGGGATTGTTTGTACCTGTAATGTCTACCATGGCACTATCTGATGTGGCATATTTAACATTTAAAATGTTTAGGCATGATCTGATGACGAAGACAGTGTACATTTTTCCGGCATTAGAGAAATGAATGAATTGCTCTCATCGGTTAAGGTTTTGACCCATTGTTGCATGCAGAAATTTGTCATTATATAGTCTTTTTCACCTCTCCAAAACTTTATTGCAGTTCTATGAAACAAATCCTTTTATGAGAATGTAGTCTGTTTTTTCCTGCGATAAAATGAAGAGTTGCTCATTCAAGAGTCACCATTTTCAACACGGGACCTACTTGTATGGAATTAGATATGACTATATTTTTGGAAACAAATTGAAAACTGCCCTCACAACCTCCCTTCTCTGTATTTGAAAAAGAAGTGAGATTGATCAAATACAAATAGATAGACAGACAGACAGACAGACAGACAGACAGACAGATAGATAGATAGATAGATAGATAGATAGATAGATAGATAGATAGATAGATAGATAGATAGATAGATAGATAGATAGATAGATAGATAGATAGATAGATAGATAGATAGATAGATAGATAGATAGATAGATAGATAGATAGATAGATAGATAAATAAATAAATAAAAACCAGTGTACTCTACTGGGGCCAAAACAATCTGCCCATGCCAGAATATCCAGCTCTTGTATATTAACAGACAATCTATGTCCTTCTTGCTGTTCCCGTGATTGTGGAACGTGACTGTATATCACTTTGTAAAATGCATTGTTGTTTAAGAGTATGATCAAAACAAGTGAATGAATCTCTACGCCTGCAACAAAAAGGTATTTTTGTAGTCCTAGAATAAAGAAATAGGATTCTGCATCCTTACCAGAAAAATATCAAAAAATAAGAAAAAAGAGAAAAATAGAAATGTATTTTGTACAAATTCACCACACAGAAACATGTTCTGTATATTTTGTACATGCAGCCCCACATATTTCTTAATGTGTACTAGTGTAAAGCACACTTCTTTGAAGCATTGTATCCTAAGCTTACACACTCAATGCTAAGCGATTTGTGATTTTGACACCATGATCTAGAGGTAGAAGACTTTAAAGTGTTTTGCATATACTGTAATCCTGTCTATAACCTTTCTCTTAGCAGGAATATAGTAATGTAGTGCTTATTCTGTGAATATTTGTATGTATTTTTACTATGTACAGTCTAGAACCACACTAAATGCTCAAATGGCAGGCATGCAACACTGTATCAACCAGAAACTTTAAAAAGGACATATTATATATAGATCTATATATACATACTGTATACACATCTACGTGCACATACTCTTATACATGATATATAAACAGACAAACATTTTGCTGTTAGCAATACCCAGTGGTATGAGAATTATCTTTCAACCCTTAAGTTTATTTCCACGGCTTGAGAAATATTTCCAGTTTTGTAAAAAAAAAACCAAACAAACAAACAAAAAAACAAAAAGAAAAAAGGAGAAAATAAATTGTATGTTTCCTGATTACCTCTTGCTAATAAATCTATTCTATCTCAGGGGGATTTTGTCTCTGTGTGTATTTTTCACTTTTGGTCAGAATTCATTAATTAAGTGTAGAAATAGAGGATTTTATTGTTAAACGCTTATGGACTAGTGAGCATTACGTGAAAACAAAATGGGAACATTTTGAAGGAAGAGCTAGATCTATAAAGTTTGAAGACCTCCATCATTACACAACCTTATAATACTGTAGTCTTGGACTGAAGTTAAAAAAGAGGAAGAAGAATTGAGCCGCTGTCACACTAAACACTGATTGTCAAGGAAACACAAAAAAGTAATTCGCTTCACACCAAGTTTTTTGGTTGACCTTTAACCTCGTAAGCATGGGCCAACAGAAATCTAGACTCTCCGTGATTCTTTCATATATGATCATCTGGGCTGGTATCGTCAGTTCTGTACTATAGATAGCCACACACATTTATGATTGTCCGTCTTTTCTGTACTTTGTGTTGTTGCGCTAAAACGTTCATCTTCGTCAGCCTGTCACTACATTAGGTTAATTCAGCAAGCTTGTCATCATTAAGCATGTATTCTTTGCGAAATAGGCAGCAAACGATATGGCTGAAAGAAATTCGCGGTTATAAGGGTACGCCACATTAGGGTCACGTTAAATTGCACGACAATAATGTTGACTGCTATTTTCGGTAGCTGATGAATAAGCCACCAAGTTATTTGCACGGCGACTTAAAAAGCCAGCTCGGCATCTCTAAAGTCTCTTCAGGTAACAGAGCCGATTCATTCTCCGAAAAGCCAGAGTTTATTCTTATCTTAAATCGAACTTTGTTCCTTTCTCTGCTTCGATCACGGGTGAAGCCACAGACGACGAGGTTAGTGATTCCAGTATTCACCCACCTATCTAGCTCACTACCTTTCTGCGCTGTAGAGATAAGCACCGTGAGCCACGCCCCACGGAACGTAACGGAACGGTAAAATGGCAAAACTCCCCGCGAAATCCTGCTCTGCGTCCCTGGCATGAGAATGCGTCACATAGCACGTAGCAGCAGTATATTTATTTTCTATTGACTATTTTAACTTTAACACATATTAGATACGGTTTACGTGTTCTCCAATTAGGGGATTTTGATATACAATGTTTTTAATGTATATGTCCATTGAAACCAATTTTCGACTGTTTAAAACATATATAAATGTCTGCTGACATTATTCTGATATCATTCTGCATCCCTAATTTGAAACGCGCAGTTTAACATGCAGTAAAGTAACTTCTTGGCAAGTGTGTCGGGAATGAACGTCTAAACGCCTCCTCCCACTGTCTGGCAGTCATGTGAGGTACTAAAGGGTAAAACCGACTAGCCAGTTAAAGAAGGAACTTCTGTATTCACTCTGTATTCACATGCTTCCCAGTCGATGTTGAAATATGAAAGAATACCTTTTAGCTGCGATTTTACTCGCGGTTCTGCACCACATGTGTGCTGCACCACCTTTAACAGATACAGGTAGGAATAAAAACTCCGTACTATTGAAATAAACGCGCGATTTAATAACAAACAACATTCACTTTCGATTTTGGCGATTGTTGTCTTTCTATGAGACAGTAAAGTGGATTCGTTGTCTATTTTAACCCATAGCCTAAACTGAGTTTCCGTAGCATGGTCCAATGAATGAGCACTGCGGGTTGTGAAGTATGAGTTTTAACATTTGTCCCATTCGTTGTTGCAGATGAGTATCTGTTTAAAACGTGGATGATTGAGGTAAGAGACATGAAACACACTAGCTATATAAAGGAAGTGGGAATTTACCGCCGGAAAAACCCTAGCCTGAATTAAAAAGGTCTTATCTGTGTCCGTTACAGTCAGGGCCGGGGCTAACGGGGGTAGGTCTAGGGTGGGCATGGCCACCCCAAATTTTCTCTCTGCCCCCTCAAGCACAAAGCTCTATGACGCCGACTCGCTCACACACACATATAAACACGCCCCCCCACCCAACAACACACACACACACCCCGCTCGACACACACAGATTTGTAGCGCAATTTTAATACATTTGTTAAAATGCCAAATTTGCTAGCTCATAAGCCGTGAAAATAGTTTTGACCCCACAATTTGTTTTACTGCCCCCCCACCTCAAAGCTGAACCGGGCCTGGTTACAGCATAAGTGAATTGTTGCTCTTCTGCAAATTCTGTTCACAGCACAATAAAGAATATGGTCTGGATGAGTATTACCAGCGGCTGCAAATATTTACTGAAAATAAGAAGAAAATAGACACTCACAACGCAGGAAATCACACGTTTACAAGTATGTCTGTAGTTTAATTACATTAAATCCCTTTTAGAGTTTTAACATAATTGCCATTATATATAATTACATGGAGATTAACATTTATGTGTAATTCTTTGCATCATATAGTGGGACTAAACCAGTTTGCAGATATGACCTTTGAAGAATTCAAGAAACAGTACCTTCTGACAGAACCTCAGGTATCCTCCTTTATTACTCAAAGCACTTAATATGACATTTACAACAAGAAGACATGCCAGAGGTTAATAACATTGTATTCCATTATTCTGGCTAGAACTGTTCGGCTACCAAAGGGAATCATGTTAAAGGTGAAGGACCCTACCCGGATGCCATTGACTGGCGAAAGAAAGGACATTATGTCACTGATGTGAAGAACCAGGTGTGCTCATTTTACAAAATTACCCCCTATTACAAACACTGAACCCCTGAGATATAATTGCAGTTTGCCATCACTTAACATACTAATGCATTAGATTATTAACAAAATAATAGTGTGGAAAATAGGAGCTTATTTTCAAATGTTCCAATTCTAGAATAACATGACTTAATGTTTCAAAAGTGAAATGCTAGAAAAGAGGTGTCCTGATAGAGGTGTCCTAATAGGGATTTATATATACAATATTTCAGGGTTCCTGCGGCAGCTGCTGGACCTTCTCTACTACGGGCTGTCTTGAGTCTGTCACTGCAATCGCCACAGGGAAGCTCCCCCTACTGGTGAGTAAGTAATATGTATCCTCCATTCTGCGTAGGAAACAGAACAATTAAAGATGCAGAGACTTTGATTTCTCAACTGTCATGTTTTCAATAAGTATTAACAGTCCAGAATCAATCATAAGCCATCATCAAAACACGTTAGGAAAGTATATTTCAGTATATATCACTGAAGCTGTGTTCGCCGTCATGGACGCATGCCGTCTCTGCCCCTTTAAATGTTAGCAACAGAGGCGTCTGCTTTTTTTTAGTTAATGGCTGAATAATGTATGTCATACATTGCTGCTCCTGGTAGTGTTTCTGCCTTCCCGTGATCATTCTCATGATCACGTTAATCGTTCTTATGATCAGGCAGAGCAGCAGTTGGTAGACTGTGCTGGTGCATTCAACAACCATGGCTGCAACGGGTAAGATAAGCGCGCTAAAGGTCTCCCTTTTAAAAGGTAAACGTCTGTGGATGTTACAAGTTAACTCACACACCATAAAAAAAATAAAACCTTACTGATATATGACATCACGTTATTCCGCCCATTCTGTACAGCAAATCATGTCTACCTGAATGCATAACAAAGCCCTTACTGTTTTTTAGTGGCCTTCCAAGTCAAGCCTTTGAATACATTAAGTACAGTAAAGGCATAATGACAGAGGATGACTACCCATACACTGCTCAAGTGAGTGAACTTCACCCGTTCACACCAGCCAAGCCGCACTGAGTCAGTAAAACATGATCCATTGAATTCACTTTTTGCTGTAGTGTTCTGTAGTGTATTTTTGCCCGTTGAGTTTTCAAAGAGATTTAGCTTACAGAATGTGTGGTTTCAAGCTGAGATGTGTCCGTTCTATGTAGGACGGCCCTTGCAAGTACAATCCCCAACTAGCTGCTGCCTTTGTTAAGGATGTGGTAAATATCACAAAGGTAAGTGACCCTAGAAGCCCTCTACATTCTCAGTCAGAACACATCACAAGTAAAATGTGCATTGGTTAACAGTAAGTTGGCCTTCTCTTAGTATGATGAGATGGGAATGGTGGATGCTGTGGCCAAGTTCAACCCAGTCAGCTTCGCTTTCCAGGTGACGTCTGACTTCATGTTGTACAAGAAAGGAGTGTACACCAGGTAGGAAGCTAAGCTGTGATTCCATCAGGAAGATTCTCACTATCAGGGAGATTCTCATAGCACACATAACAACACATGTCCCTGAAGCAAGTGTTCTCCGCCTAGTGGATTCATCTGCTAGTTTCCTCCTGGCCTGCCCACTTGCAGTTCTCTTACAGTTTTCGACACACCTCAGCTAGGTGCAGCATATTAAGCTATTTGGCATTGGCATTTTAAATGGAGCAAAAATATATAGTCTTCTCATGCTCCACGGTCTATTTTGGCATTGTTGTTCTTAAGTGCTTCAGCTATCACGTTTTGGTCATAATACATAATGAATTATGAGTGGTTTGATAATAAACATTACCTTCACTGATCATAATTATGGTATGTCATCATTTCATAGCAATAAGTGTCACAACACTACAGACATGGTGAACCATGCAGTGCTTGCTGTGGGATATGATGAGGAGAACAGCACCCCCTACTGGATAGTGAAGAACTCCTGGGGAGCTCGCTGGGGCATTGATGGGTAAGTTTGTTCTATTCCTAATTGCACGTAATCGATCACATAGCTCATGGAGTCATTGGCAGTCACTGGAGTCTTTAGGCAAGTTAAAGACAGAAGTGCATATACCAGTTGCAACAAAAATGCATTGTTATAGATTCAAAAGTTATACTGATTCATTTTAAATACTGCTCTTTCATTCACACAGATATTTCTACATTGAGAGGGGAAAAAACATGTGTGGTGTTGCTGCTTGCTCATCGTATCCTCTACCACTAATATAAAGAACATTATGGGCAATTGGTTTTACATATTAAATATCACTAGAGTGTATTGAAGCTCATGAAACAGTTTAAGATTTAGAATATACACCCTGACAATCAGTGTTTAATGGCATTGTATGGCTGTTAAATGTTATACAAAATTTTGCTGACAACTTTTTAATGATTCTCATGACTACCTGTAATGAAGTTTAATGTTAAGTACAATTACAATTGTTTTCACTTAATAAATGTTTTGTCTCATTATTTCCAGACATCTGCCTCTCGTGTGTTCTTCATATAATCATTGTAATTGTATTTCTAAAATATACATGAGAGCAAAGTTATGCTAACTGGCAGAGAATGTAAAGTGACAGATATTAGTTTACAGAGTTTACAGCTCAAATAGGACGAGGAAGTGGGTCTGCAAAAAAAAATTACCTTCAGAAATGCAGTGAAACCAAGGGCAACGTTGGAGTATGTGCAGCAAGAGGAAGTACACATCAGGAAATAAGATCACCTGGTATGTTCCACAAAATCTATCAACAAACCGGTTAGGGTGCTATTATTAGGCTATGCTTTCATGCTAGATCAAAAAATCTAAATTAGAAGGTAGACCAACAGAAGAATAGTCCATGTAAATTTTATCTAATACAAAGTGAAAAATAAATTTCTTTATTCACAAATAAATTCGTATACAAAGTAAGGTAAGGCATCAGGTAAGGCATCAAAAGTGAGGCATCAGGAACGTGACAATTCATTGGGCCTACAAACCAACATAGGGTGGCGACAATCAGCGTTGTGCAGTTATAGAACCACCAAAGAAGAACTTGAGGAAGCGGAAGTGTGATTCACAAATCAGGGTGAGCGCGAAATTCGGTTTAATACGGTAAAGACAGCTTTAGACAGGTAGAAGTGTTACAAGAATGTGACATTCCGTGTTATTTTCAGGAGTATAGTTCTGTTCTGCAATGAAGATCACAAAAGTGCTTGCGACAGTTTCTATTTTGACATAACCAAGACACAATGGAAAAAAAAACGACTTATGGTAGCTAACTAGCAAGATGGATCAACAACCTAGCTATGATAGCTTGCTTACTGCCTAGCTACCGAGCTCTAGCTCAAGGGAGTTATAACATATCAGCATATTATTAACCGGCGTTTAACATATTAGTTGCACATAACTAGCAGTTGGCTGAACGGAATATTTGTTTAGTTCATAGCATGTGTTTTTTTAGCTAGCTAGGTTAGGCTAACAAGTAAGCAATAGAATCTGTTTGTTTACTGTCCGCGCGATGCCGATTATGCCTCAAAACAACCTGAAGGAGCAACTCGAGCGGCACAAAAGTTCCGTCGCACAGAGCAAGTTGTCTCTGACCAAACCAAAGCCTGGGTACGTATAACTTCTGACATCTGAAATGCCCCTTCGCTGTAACAAAGTCATCTTGGTTTGCATTACTTCAGTGGCTGTGGTAGACCTCACATGCGCCATGCATAACAGCTATTTAATGTTTGAAAAGGCTGCTTGCGGAATAATTGATTAACGATTTCCAAACGTCTTTCACAGGGCGTTTTTGTTCAAAAAGACGTCAACACCAACCAGCAATAAAACTGAAGTTCCCCAAAAGGTAATTGGCGCAAATGTCTTTGCAAACCGGAGTGTCAATGTTCCTCGCAGCTGTGAAATAACAAAGCCTCCTTTGAAATTTCCACACAAGCCTGAAAGACCCTTTCCAAAATTCAACTTCACTGCACCCAGCAAAACCAAGACACAAAGCACCAACACATTATCCAACCCATTTGCAGTGAGTAAGAACATCCCTGCCCAGTCTGGCCTGGCACTGCCCAAACCTGACACTTTCCCAACTGATTCTATTCGGGGCAAAACTGCAGGATTAATTGGGGCTGAAAGCTCATTTGGAGTTCACTTGGATGATTGGGATGACTTGGATGATTTTGAAACTCCAGTCAAGGGAAGAGCAGCATCACAGAGTCCTGAGGCTCTGAAAAAAACACAAGGAAACAAGGACCAGGAAACATCCCCTAAAACTGAAGCTGCTAAGGGTGATCATACCATCAAAAGTGGAGGTTTGCCTATAGCGCAAGACACTGGAGCTTCAGGAGAAGATGTACAAACTACAACAGAGACCCTGTTTGTTGATCAGTACAATGACCAAGCTGGACCTGCTGGTGAGGAGCCTGACGACTCCCCTGTCAAGGCTACCAAGCGTCGTCCAAGTTCACTCCAACTCAAGCCATTGCTGAGTGACAGTGAGGACGAGAGTGTTACTGACGTTACAAAGCCGAATGACAAAAAACAGTCAAATCTAAAGTGTTCAAGTGAGTGCATCTCTGTTTTCATTCTTTCACGGTCTGTGTTATTACTCATGCTATCAATTTGAATCGTAATAAGGACAGAATTTTTTCTGAATTTGATTTACAGGAAATGAACATGTATCTGGCGTCATAAACATTGATGACAGTCAGACTCAGAATGAGGAAGAGTTGGATTTTATTCCGCCATCCCCTCTTCCTGAAGACAGGAGCACATGTTTCTCAGCACTGGAGAAAAGGTGGCGATAGTTTAATAGTCTAATGTGGCAGGAGGAGGAGGTTGAAAAGTCATACTAGTACTTGAGGGTTCAAATAGGTTACTTTTTTGAGAGCTTGTTTTTATTGTTAATTTAAAATACCTGTAATTGTAATTTTAATTGGCTGCTAATAGACAAAAACTAATTTGAATTTCAGTACATCTTTTAAAAGGAGTTCTTCCCAACTTTGAGACTATATTGTTCTTTCATCATAGAAAATCTGACCATGTCATCCATGCTGAAAAAAGTGTTGCTTCACCAAAGGGGTCTGTATCAAGCTTCCAAGGAACTGTGGATATACCTACTAAAGATTCAAAAGGTCTGAGCTTGTCTTCTATTCTATTTATGTCCATGCAGTAGATATATTTAAGCTTTTTATGTACTTGACTGAAAGTGTTCATCAATTTAGGGCCCAGTGTTGCTCTCTACAGTATTATGGAGTCTATCTGTCGTCTAGTGGACACGATCCCGGAGCATGATCTTATAACCTTGTCTTGTGGCACACAGCTGCTTTTACAGAGGGCACACAGGTAGACCACCACTGCACAAAGCATATGTGCAAAACCACCGCACTTTCTTTTTATCATGGATGTTTTCTCAGATCTACACAAATTGTATATCTAACAGCACTTATATTTAACTTCAGATAAACGTTGTGGTTCTCCCTAGGAAAAGGATTCTGGCTGATGCTGCAGCATTAGGAAACATTCCGTCCATGAGAGGATCAACCCCTGGGCCCAGAGTGCTGCACAGAGCAAGTACTGCTGTTGCAACACCTCTGGCTTCAGGCAAAGGAGACAGCACTCCAGGAAGATTCATCACCTCCGTCATGTCCATGGATAGCAACTGCAGTGTGTTTGAAGACTCAGATTGCATCATCAATGGCCTGGAGACCCCAGGAGGATCCTGGAACCCCAACACTTCCCTCAACCTGCCTTTGAACGGAGAGATGAGAAAGACATCAAACCAAAACTGTGGCGATGGGGCTGTTGAGATGAGGGACTGCTCCTCCAGGATGTCCCTCAGTCAGGCTGATGGTCAGTCTGTGGAGCTGGACCAGATGGGGCTTTTCTTTTCACCCAGGAAGCCCGTGAAGGTTGACGGGAGTGGCGAGCAGAACGAAGCTGTGAACAGAATCGCAGAGTCCGTCTTTGTAAGTTCACGAGCAGATGCAGAACCAGATGACTTTTACATTGATGACTTTGACATCGATGACCTCAATGAGAGCGATATCCCAGATTACTACGACGAGCCTGTGGATTCCTCAGCATCAAGGAGGAGTTCCTCTTTCTTCCCACAAACTGTTCGTGAAGGAGGATCTTTGAAGTCATGTGCAAAAAAGGCCACGACCACCCCTACTGCTGTTGTAAAACCTACTAAACCACCTTCTCCTGGTGAGTGGCTCTGGCCTGTAGAGGTTTTATTCTTAGTACTGTAAATGTTTTTTGTCTTTAGCTAATTCATTTGGACTGAATTGAACGTGTACGTCTCTGCAGAGGTCACGTTCCGGAACCCAGTACATGATCGCTTCCGGGGCTTTGACTTTCCTCATTGTCCGGAGATGATGAAGATCTTTCACAAAAAGTTCGGTCTTCATCAGTTTCGCTTCAATCAGCTTGAAGCCATCAATGCTACTCTGCTGGGAGAGGACACATTTGTGCTGATGCCTACAGGTTGGAATCATATCCACGAAATGTAGAACAATGCCATGTGATTTGGATAGCTACATGTGATTGCACATGTCTTGTATTATAACACACTGTTGAACCCTTATGACATGATTAAATATTCACCAAGATCATGTTATCCAGCATCTTTACATTTGGTGGGTCATGTAAATGCAGTAATTAAACACCCATAAAAGAATCTTTTGTAATGGATGAGATTGGTAAGGGTACCCACACAATCATAATAAATTGATCTACAGCACTTACTGCATATTAACAGGTTTTGATATTGCAAGATATCATTAGATATCAGACATCATTAACAATCACATTGTTGACGTATTTGATCTTAGAATTATCCTTTTGCATTTGTGATTGCTTAACCATGAGGTCATCTACACCTATTCAGAAGTAACAAGATGCTGGTTGGTCTATTCGATGATTGTCTGATAGGTCTGGGCTTGGTAGCTTTTCTGTGACACGTGAGGTCTCCTCATGTTGTTTCAGAAATGTCTGTAAAATACGTGGATTTGACTAGTACAGAAGTTGCTACTGTGCGAACTGGGCTTAGAGCATTGAACATACTGATTCAGTATCCTGCAGCAACTGAAAGTTAAAGGGGACGGGAGGTAAACTATGTTGGCTCTAGCTGCTTCGGGTTAACATTTGTGTCAGAATCCAATGGACAGCTGGTGCTATGGATACGGTAATGTCATCAGTGTGAATGTCCCCTTACAGGCGGAGGCAAAAGCCTGTGCTACCAGCTGCCTGCCTGTGTCTCTGCTGGAGTCACCATGGTGATATCACCACTACGTTCTCTCATTGTGGACCAGGTTCAGAAGCTCACCACATTAGATGTAAGAGTTTCCTGTCTTAAGTTGTTTTGTAGAGGCGTTTGGTGTAAGTGCGTATTGCTCAGGAAAGTGTGGCGGTTCTGTGATGAAGGGATGGTTGTGTTCCAGATCCCGGCCACCAGTTTATCTGGGGATAAAAGTGATGTCGAGGCAAGTCGTATCTACATGCAGCTGTCTCGGAAGGATCCTCTCATCAAACTCCTTTACGCAACTCCAGAGAAGGTGGGTTCAGTTTTAAAAAGAATACTATTCAAACAATGCTGACACTAAGAAGAGTGAAACAATACAGGTGACTGGTCATGGTTATGTAATGTCCAGTCACACTAACCAACACTAACTGAAGGTTTGGGTTTTGCTAAGTGCACAATGTTGCTGAAGTCATCTGTGTCTGAAGCATGTCTGTGGGTCTCCTGCCCTCAGATCTGTGCGAGTGGGAGAATGATCAGTGCACTGCAGAACCTGTACGAGCGAGGCCTGCTAGCTCGCTTCGTCATCGACGAGGCCCATTGCGTCAGCCAGGTGTGCAGACGCCACCAGATCCACCCCGTACAGCTTAAGGCCTTCTGGTCACTTTCAGGATGTGTCCGTGTTGTCCACATGGCTAATGTTTGAGTTGTTGATTTCATTGCGTTTAAGCTAAAGCAGTGTCAAAACCTTGTAAAAAAGTGTCCCAAATAGTTCTGAATTGCATTGTAACCATATTCCTGGTTTAAGATCTGCAGTGATGGAGAGGGAGAGAAATATCTGTGCTTATTGCTCAGCATCGTGTGATTTGTAGTGGGGTCATGACTTCCGGCCAGACTACAAGCGCTTGCACGAACTGCGGCAGAAGTTTCCCAGGGTTCCTGTGATGGCGCTGACGGCCACTGCCACGCCTCGAGTGCAGAAGGACATCCTCAACCAGCTGGTCATGGCTCAGCCCCAGGTGTAAGTCCCTGGGATGTGTCCTGAAGGGCTCGCTGCGACTCCTTTGTCCTGCTGGCAGCTGTATCCTCTGAGTCTGGAGAGCTAGGACCCTACAGAGTTTAGCTACAACATCACACTCAAATGAACCTTTAGACCAGACGCCCAAATAATGCCCTTGATCCACAGTTTGGTCACTTCGTACGTGGAGCAGGTTTGATGAACGTGGCGCATGGGTTGGGTCCAGCCCAGTTAAGGTTCTGATCCAACCTGCCAAATACATTTAGAATATAAGTATAGGTTAAAAGCTTCTTGTGGGCCATTTTAATTACAAGATCCTTCATTACAAATGTTAAAAGAACTAATCTCTGCTAGTCCACTAGGGGGCAAAATCCAGCAATAAACATAGGACCAGTAATCTGCTGTAATCTGCTGAAACAATATACATTAGTACACCCAGAATCTGAGGATTGATAATTAATTGCAGCCTGATCATATGTTTTGATTGCAAGCTCATCTTAACTTGTACAAGTAACTTCTTCATTCAGAATGTACATTTTAGATAAATGTTGGTAAATAGATGGGGGTTTATGGGGTTGCTGGTGCATTTACTGCCTTATCATGCCCACTTCACATTGACATTGGACTGAGAGTAATGTGGCCTTTTAAACTGAGTTTGCTTGTTTATAGTGTCTGAAAATGTCATTGTTTGCTTCTTCAACAGATTCACGATGAGCTTCAACAGACACAATCTTAAATATGCTGTATTGCCTAAGAAACCCAAGAAAGTTGATGAGGACTGCATTAACTGGATCCAGAAGCACTACCCACGTGAGTGTACTTTACTGAAATTAGCAGTGAACAGGATCCTGAAACACTGCCCACGTGAGTGCACTTTACTGAAATTAGCAGTGAACAGGATCCTGAAACACTGCCCACGTGAAATTAGCAGTGAACAGGATCACTTTACTGAAATTAGCAGTGAACAGGATCCTGAAACACTGCCCACGTGAGTGCACTTTACTGAAATTAGCAGTGAACAGGATCCTGAAACACTGCCCACGTGAGTGCACTTTACTGAAATTAGCAGTGAACAGGATCCTGAAACACTGCCCACGTGAGTGCACTTTACTGAAATTAGCAGTGAACAGGATCCTGAAACATTGCCCACGTGAGTGCACTTTACTGAAATTAGCAGTGAACAGGATCCCGAAACACTGCTCACGTGAGTGCACTTTACTGAAATTAGCAGTTAAGACATGAGTAGTATGATTTTTCCTTCCCACCCAGGTGATTCGGGGATTGTGTACTGCTTGTCACGTAACGACTGTGACAGCATGGCGGAGAGTCTTCAAAGGGCTGGTATCGCGGCATTAGCGTACCACGCAGGGTTAAACAACAGCGACCGAGAGTATGTCCAAAACAAATGGATCAACCAGGACGGATGCCAGGTGAGAGGAGCTCTTTGAATAACGAAATCATTAGCAAAGCTTTTCCAAAAATTTGACAAAATGGACAATTTAGACCAATGGCCATTAGCATACAGCTGCCATGTAATATCCTAGACGACATTTGTCTTTATCAGGAAACGGCCCTCGTTTTAGGTTCCATTTTATGACCTTGTATTTCATTGCTCACAATTAATAATATTAATTATACTCATATCCTTACCTTCCATTCATACTAAAACCAATGGACACCTGCATTTTTCTAATAACTATTTCCATAGCACATGTGGCTATTACTGTACCTCGACTTTTCTAGGTCATGTGTGCCACCATTGCGTTTGGCATGGGCATCGACAAGCCTGATGTCCGGTACGTGATCCATGCCAGTCTGCCCAAGTCAGTGGAGGGCTACTACCAGGAGTCTGGCAGAGCCGGCAGAGATGGGGAGGTTTCCCACTGCATCCTCTTCTATTCCTACTCGGATGTCGTCCGCATCAAAAGGCTCATCGCTAGTACGTGTTCCTTCACTTTGGTGCTTCATGTACAGGTTCATTGCACATTTTGTGTAGTTTGATCTTTTTTCGAGATCTAGTGTGTTTGCTTCTGTGATGTTGATTCTGTGGTTGGCTACTTTTGTGCTGTGAAGTTGCTAGTGCCATCTGTACTTGCAGATCACTTGTTCACATACCCATATAATTGCTGGTTTGATTGTAGATTTTGACCAATATTTTGCATTTACCTGTGTTTTAAATCACTGAGATGCTTGGACAGTAGTATAGATACGCTTTATACCCGGATTAAGTCAGTCTAAGATTAAACCTAAACAATGTTTGCTAAGATAGGCTTGTAAGTTTCATATTTATCCTGTATGTTAGCATGTTGTTGTTGTTTTGACCATGTGAGAGTGATTCACAATAAAGGCTCCTTAATGTCACTGCAGTGGACAAAGATGGCAACCCCCACTCCAGAGCCACCCACGTCAACAACCTGCATAGCATGGTGCACTTCTGTGAGAACGTGTCCGAGTGTAGGAGGATTCAGCTGCTTGCGTACTTCGGGGAGCATAAATTCAATGCTGACTTCTGTAAGGAGCACCCCGAGGTCATCTGCGACAACTGCGCCAGGCCACACGTAAGGAGTTCAGTCGGCTGTCACTTATTTCGCAGATTCTGGCATCATGTAGTTTTGTTGAAATATCACACGCATACTTTTATCTTTGTTCATTGTACTCCTATCACCAAGAAAAAAAAACCTCTCAGCATTTCTGAGCTTACGTAACAACCAGACGGTCACTCTTTCAGCGGTACAAATCGAGAAACGTGACCGAGGACGTTAAGAGGATCGTGAGCTTCGTGCAGGAACACTGTGAGAAGATCGGCGTCAGATACGGCAGATCGAGCCAGAAAAGCAGACTTACTCTGAATATGCTGGTTGACATTTTTCTGGGTAAGACTGTCACAGTTTACTGGTCCTAATCCCAGTGAACTTGACAAACCTTAACGGGGAATATCTCCACAGGCTCAAAAAGTGCCCGGATCCAAACCGGCATGTATGGAGTCGGAGCAGCTTACTCCAGACACAACGCAGACAGGCTCTTTAAGAAGCTTGTGCTGGATAACATCCTGATGGAGGACCTGTACATCACCAATAATGGCCAGGCTGTGGCCTACATCTCAGCTGGCCCTAAAGCCACGGCCGTTCTGAACGGCAGCTTGCAGGTTGGAATCTACAGCTGGAAGTATCCTGCCAGTATTTGATTTGGATAGTGTTGTGTATATAGTACATCTCATAATTTGAGATTTTAATATGTGGTGTCCATTATAGTCAGGTCTATTGTATTTTTGTAAAGAAGTACTTCATCCAAATAATGCTCAAAATACCAGATACCGTCATTTACATTAGATTAGATTAATGAGATTAGATTAGAGAACTGATCAAAGTATTCTTTTAAAAACGCTCGCGTTGCAGGTGGATTTCCACGAGACAGAGTGTGCCTCCAGCATCAGGAAGCACAAAGCCTCCGTCACCAGCAGTGTGTCCAAGAGGGAGGAGATGGTGAAGAAGTGTCTGGAGGAGCTCAACGAGCTCTGCAAGAAGCTGGGCAAAGTGTTTGGTCTGCACTACTACAACATCTTCTCCACGAGCGCTCTAAAAAAGATCGCTGGTGAGCTCCGGAACACCGCGTTCACACCCAATATTACCCAGAACCCTGTGTTCACACCTAATCCCCCACAGAATTCCACATTAACACAGTGGTGCTCAAACATAGTGTTAAAAGACATCAGAACATTGTTTATTTATTTATTTATTTTCACATTTTTTAACTTCCCACTGATGATCAGCTCTGATGTCTGCATGCAAACAGATCGGTGAAACACTCCCATCACATCAAGCCCAGCTAATATCCTGTCCTCCTGCCCGTCCAGCAGCATTTTGACATTCAGCACGGTGTTGCTTTGTTTCAGAAACTCTGTCGGCTGACCCTGAGGTGTTGCTGCAGATCGATGGTGTGACCGAGGACAAGCTGGAGAAGTACGGAGCCGAGCTCATTGAACTGCTGCAGAAATATTCAGAATGGCAGCTGCCTGGTGAGGGCTGGAGAGCAGAACTTGTCATGTGGCACAACTTTTGTGCATGTGTCATAATTATCACATAGACAGGTACATAATCAGATAGACAGGTACATGATTACTTTGGCAGCTCAGATTGGATTCGTTGAGGTTGTAATTTATTATTTTTTTGTTACAATTAATGCATCTGTACTGATTATAGCCAGTGTTACAATTTCTTCATCTACTGAAGCTCAACAATTTCTTAAAAGCATTTGATTATCTACTGTACTGTCCTCTCTTCTCAAGTTGAGGATCAGGCTGAGAGTTCAGGGTGGATCGACACGACATGTGGCGCTGGCGAAAATTATGTAGAAGGTTATGATGGAGATGGCAGCTCGTCAGCGTATTTCAGCAAAGGCAGAGGGGCGAAGAGGAAAACGGCGCCTTTCGCACGGAAACCCAAGCGGCGGAGGGGCAACACCAGCCAGAACGCTTCCCAGAGGTCAGTGCTGCAGAGCAGGGTCATGCTGTGCTGAAAACCCTTATCTGGACAAGGAATGACCTCCATGTCTGTCTGCCTGTTTCAATATCAAAAAATAAAAAACTGAAATCGCATGGCACAAAAAAAAGTTTTTGGAAAAGAGATTTCCAAAGTGTAGTTTTCTGATTATTGTGGAAACGATTACACTCTAGTCTAAGCATAACCATAAGCCTCTCACGTTTTCTCCCTATGCAGTGGCTACAATGGAAGCTGGTCTTCGTCTAAAGGAGCCTACAGAGGATCTGGCCGAGGCAGAGGGCGGGGAACGGGCGGAGGGCGGGGAACGGGCGGAGGGAGAGGAGTGGGCCGGCTGCAGCCCCAGCAGGGAGAAGACCAGGCTTCATGGCCCTGCCCACCCCCCAGAGCTCCGCACGGCCATTCCTCAAACCAGCCTTCTCCAACTTCAGCTGAGTCCGTTACCCCAGTCGGTCGTCCTGGCTGTCCTTTGGCTGTGTTTGTGTCCGCTTGTTTGTAAAGTATCGTTTCTGTTTTGTTCGTTGTCTTGTTTGTGTACAGTATTAATTTTGCATTTTAATTGTTACTTTGGAGAGTGTCTAGCAGTGATTCGTTGTCATGGGCCATCTGGTGGGTCCCAAGGGCTGGACTGCAGAACACTGGTTCAACGGAGCAACTTTTTCACGTCCCGCGTTGCTTGTCATATTTGAAGTTTTAATTTATCATTAAACCAGTTTACAAGAGCATTAGCAGTGGTTGTTGAAGCTCATCAAAACAAAGTGTACTTGTGGATTGCTAATGTTCTAACAAAATATACAGACACTTTCATACCTTACAAATCTTAGGTGTATGTGATTTTATATATATATATATAAACACATCTACAAATGTTTTGTATTTTTCTGAAATGTCAGATCAAGAAAGCAGCCCCCATGTTTAATTATAGAATCTACTCCGTTTAGAGCTGAGGCTTTTCTCAGTTAAAGAATCTGAATCATATGGCAGCATTTCATCTTCAGTGAAATAACTTGATGATCTTTTCAGGCAGGCAAAAAGTCACGATGCCCCCTCAGTTGAATCTGCCCCTCACCTGTGCACATTCTCACATGCCCCATGCCACTCGGGGGAGAATTATGAATACCACAGTAATTTGCACTAGCATTTAAAATTGCATTGTGCAAAAACGTGCAAATGCACTGAAGGTTAGATTTTTTTGCACAACATTGTGTACACATACAAACATAACCCACAAGGTAAACTCAGACATTTGAATGTTTATTTCAAGTTTGAATATTTCCATGGCACCAGTTACAAGGGAGTATCAGAGAAACAATATATAATACCGTTTCGCATGGAAAGTTTCCTACAGTACAAAGATGGTTTTGGAATGAATCAGTCTCAACATGAACCATGTTTGGCACATAAATGTGTAGATATTTGTAGATCTATATATAAAGTAACTAAACAACAACCTCCGATGCTGAGTGGAAGGTAGATGCAGGTTATCACGCAGACACAGATCTATACATAAACCTGGTGCGTATGTATGCATATCTGCAGAATCAGAGGTGAGCTAGCAGTCTAGTGTGCGTGGTATGCTACATGAATTCAATTTACAAATCTCACTGGAAGCTCCATGGTGACCTGATCAATTTATGCCTGAAAGCTGTGATTATGATCACAGATCAGATATGTGCCAATTGGTATAATCATTAAATGTATAACAATAAGAATAATCCACAATCTCAATCATAATGCATGATCTCGGAGTTCAAAATGAAGAGTAAATAGATAGAGACTTATGGTAATGGTAAGTGCACTGTTTTTGGATCAGAGGCCCCATAATGGTTGGACTGTAATGATTCTGGGCCTTAGGGCGATCACATGCATGTTTTAAATACGTCTTTGTGGAGAACAGGCACTATTGGAGAATAGGTGTCACTATCCCACTGGCTTCAATATACCTGAGAATATTGCAGCCATTGCAAGCTTGCTTTAAAAAAAAATGTTCCTTCACCTATAATGTTCAACAACATGCCCTTAAGATACAAATATTATTTGCCCCCTCCCCACGCACCCCATGTGGTAATTGAAACAGTGGGGATTAATTCAGAACCATTATAGCAAGGCACCTGCAATGCAGTTGTCTGCAGGCTTTGGGGCAAAGCATGTGTCCAACCACATCCCAGCAAAGCCTCCTTTCTCTAATGCAGTGAGAGGACAGCAAACTCTTCTTACCACAATCCACAGTGAAGTGCTGTAGCCACTTCCCTTAAAATAACAGCAGGTCAATGTTACACTAACACCGTGATATTTGTGATAGTAATTATGGCAGTTATGTTGTCCTGTTTCACCCATTACATCCAAAGAACTCGATATCAAATGTTCAAATAAGTGCCAGGTTTACTAACGTTTTAACCATAGAAGTGCCCTGACATTACAACATCAGTTTGCTTTGTGCCTTAGTGTACTCACTGACCATATTACTATAATCAGATTGCAGACTGCTAAGCTCCTAATGGTTTTCTAGATGGGGAGCCAGGTCTTGATGAACAGTCCCTCACAGACTGTCCCTGGGTCTTATTATGTCATGCCATGCATAGGAAGACTCTTTGGAGGATGAAGAAACTACTCAAGAAACTCAACGACTGAGGACCTGTGTTTAAGAGCATTAGGAGATTAAGTGTTTTGGCTCCTAGTAATGGGGGGTGTGGGAATGTGGTATGTAGTAGACTTAAAACAAATATATATATATTTATCCAAGAATCTACCTCTTCAAGAGCTTTGTCCAGTTAACCAGGCAAGCCTTTTGCCTGCTATATTTTTTTGGGACACCAGGACCATGTTTCAGAAGGCAAGTGGGGGGTGGTTATGGGCTAAAGTGACTCTTTTCTCCAGCGCAACCATAGCTGAGCACGGGTGAGGACATCGGCCCCGGTGCTGCAGTACTGTGGCGTGACACACACTTCTTAGCGTCTGGTACAACAGCAGCTGCCAGCTCTAGATGTCTCGAAGCAAGCGCAGGTCTACCATTCCAGACGGTAACCATATTACAAATTCATTTTAGACTGCAAGCATATAAATTGCTTTGGCTCATGTTACTGCTTATGGTTACTGTTTGCCTGTTGGCAGTCAAACTGAATGTGTTAGTGGGCATTGGAACGTTGTGGCCACGGTTTGGCCAGAGAAGCCCTTCTTTAGTTCTTAGTTCTGCCCTGTATGGATGGTTTTACTGAAACCTGTAACAGACATGTTGTTAAACACAAATACTAGAATCTATTATTCAGTACTGTGGTCAGGAGGCTAACGGGAAGCCTGCCAATGGAGGGTGTGCTAAGTGAAAGTGTTGGGGTAAGTGTTATTGTTATTGTTATGCAGCCAGAATTATGTCCACACATAACTAGGATCTGACAGCAATATGAGTCAGGCCACTTCAATATGCATGTCTGCACAACAGATCTGTGTTCACAAGGTCTGTCCTGAGAACACACACACACACGTTCTCCTCCAGCCACCTCTCACGTTCCTGCTGATGAAACACTGTAGATTCTGAATCATCTATAGCAGTGATTACAAAAAGCATAAAATGTAATAAGTGTTGGAAATGATCACGATTTATTTTGAGCGCAGGCAAAATATCCCTTAATCATTAAACAAAGAAACAGAAAAGCCCCTCAGTGAATTATTGCTTATTAAACTGCTGCCAGGTGCATCATCTGCATGCAGGATGGGCCGCCCAGGCTACATACTGCTGTAAAAGGCCCCGTCCATCAGCATGGAGCACCATCCCACGTTTCTCAACTGCTCACAACATCATATGTTACAGCCTTATGCATTTGGACTTCTATCCGAATTAATTCATGCATCGTTTTATCGCAAATGTGAACACAGATAAACTCACCATTGTATTTTCACTGATCTGTTCCCCTCCTCTTTGTTGATAATAAGAACAAATAAATAGGTATTCTTCCATTACAAGGCTGTTGATAGTTCATGCAAGGATATTTCCTTAGCTAAGAGACATGCATTATTTCAGTGGCTCTCAGATTTCTCACCTATACCGTGACCACATCCTCACTCTGCTGCCTGTTAGATATGCTTAGAGGTTTTTTTCATCTTCAATGCCAGTTCACAGAATCTGCTGCACTGCTGGGTTCACACAGCACTGTCAAACCAATTAAATCTAAAAGCTAAAAGTTTTCAGTTAAACTTCTGATAATGGTGCACCCAAATCAGACTCGAGACCTGTGAAATCTGACAGCGTTGAGCTAATATAGCCCCGTGGACAGAGGAGTAGCAGACTGGGCAGTACACCCCAGTCTAGCGGACACGTCTAGCTACCCACAGCACCCGCTCCAAACCAGTGCGTCTCAACCACTGCTGTTGGCACGTCTACACAAGCGTAAGTAAACACTTCTAGAGCAGCCAAAGGGTTCAACAGAGCACTCGGCTTACGCTGGGGCTTCTCCCAAGCAACAAGCGACTAGTGGTCGTAAAAAAGCGCACCGACATACATGAGCAGTGAATCAGTCTGGTGGGGAGCCTGTGTGTTGCCCTGAATTAGTTCTGCTGTCAAACGCTGCAATGATTCACTGCTTTTGTTAAGTATGAGTGTAAGGGTCAAGCCAAACGCGGACACTTCCAGCACCATCTTTGCCATGTTTTTTTTTTTTTTTTTTTTTTACTGTTACGTTTTCAATAACCACTCCCTGCTCTTTCACCGCTAGGACAAAAATAACACAGAAATGGATCTCTGCTTAAGTGAATATTTCAACATTTTTCTCATGAAAAGTGAACAAAGAAATTTTACATTTGCACATTTCATGTTTCAAAATAATTTTTTCCCCTCAGTTTTGGGTTCAAAATTGTTTTCCACCAAAAGCATAAAAACGTCATCAACAGTCACAATGTCATCACCTTAGAATATGTTACAAATTAAGAATGAGAATTTAACAGATTCACCAAAACATCTAGTGTAAAATCATCATTGACCTGTTTGGTAGCTAATTGCTAACTCTTCTTGCTTGTTTACACTCTGAAATGCACGTGCACAGTCGCTGTTAAAAACAAATCATCACTATCAGCAATACTAAACACATAGCAATAAAATATTCTCAGAATTACAAGGACTGCACTTTCTGTTCTTGACCCTGTCTTGCCTTAAGGCATAAATAATAGCAATAACACAACTGTTAAGGAGCTCTAGATTCTGACACTTTTGCTTCTAAAGCAGTTTTGTCCTGTGGAAACGTGTGGAAGCACGTGCTTTTTCGACTGTAGAAAGGTGATTAAAAAAATACCTCAAGAGAAATTTTTTTTCAGAGAAAAATGTTGGAATATTCTTTTAATGTTTTCTCTCTTTCTTTCACTCACACATAGTCAACACACACACACGCACACACGCTTCTACACAACGTTAAGGAGGCGGACTTGGGCCACCAGCCATCTCCTTTCACCCGGTCCGAACAGCCATACCTTTCTGATCGTCAGCTCTATTTCAAAATATATACAGTCCATTTTGCACGTGACATTAACGGTAAACAACACACAGTCTTTAGTTCTGACTGCAGAATAAGCCGCGGTACCAAATGCAACGCTCCTGCTCCCAAAGCACTGACTTCGGAGCCTGCACCGACGCCCTCTGCTGGCTGAATGAGAGAAGGTGGTAATGGATAGTGGGTTCTGGATTACACGCCTTCTACTGTTTCCCCAAGCAAGTTTACTCCACATGTTCTAGACCTCGCCTGAAACAGAGCTAAAAAAGGTATAATTTAATCTTCAATAACAAAATAACATTTCAGTTCTGTTAAAATATACATGGAAAAAACTGTCAATATATATTAGGAAACTAACTACTTTTGTACAAAAGGTACAGCATCATTATTGTAATTCTAAGTTATAGCATGATATCAACAGAGTACAAATGAAAGAGCAGGTTTTGATGTGGAATCACAAATTCTTTGTTCGCTATACAATAAGACATCTTTAGGTTTTCTCCGAGCAATAATAAAATCAGGACAGGAAAACCAAAGGTAAATGAAAGAAAAGCTGGTGAACACTCTGAAAGAAGTGGAAATTGTATAGTATTGCACATCTAGCTAGACTGGATCTATAAATGCTAGGTGTTTTCAAGAGGTCAACCAAGGACATTCCTCTAACAGGTACTGATGCTAGTGGGTCACATGACAGAACACCATATTTACTGGTTTGTTTCTTTATCCGTTAGAAAACCTCTTTAAATGGATTTCTACTCCACAGCTTGCTAATGCTCAGACATGAAGTTATTCCTAAAAACACATAACAACTTTAAAATAATCTTGCAAAATTCCAAACTTCAAAATACCCCAAATCTTTATTAGCATCAAGCCTCACTCAAACTGATCACCTTCCTCTCAGTCCAACGTGCACACTTGTACATCCCAATGACGCACATCTCACTGCTGTTCGTGTCGATCAACGCTGTAGATTAATAACTGTAAGTTATAGCAGCCTGTAATGAATTGTTAACAGTTTCAATGGATGGACATGAACTATGAGTGAAATCTCTAGAAAGCATTGGCTGTCCACCAGACACATCAAGCTTCCTCTTACCTTCCTGTCCTTTCTCACTATAACTATTGACCTGTAGCTTCATGTGCCACTTTATTGATCATAAATGCAAAATAAATAGCTATGAAGGCAACTTCTCTTGTTGCAACAAAATATTTCATCCCTTTAAAAGGAGTAGTATCTTCTTCAGTTCTTTGAGTCAACTTGAGTTTTTTTGTTGTGGTTCTTATTTTTTAAAAAATAAAATACCTGAAATGACTTGAAATTAAAAAAAAAGAGGGAAAAACTCATGAGGAAAGTCCTGGTCTTTATAAAAAAAAGGAAGAAAAATAAAGAAAAAAACGGGAAGGGGATAAAAAAAATTGCCATCAGAATGCAAAAAAAGGAGGTTAAGGAGGAGAAGAAAGGAGCCACGGGCGAGGAGGCTCAGGGCGTCAGTGGGACAATCAGGACAGAAGCCGCTCGGTGGTTAGGACGGGTGGATGCCCTCCACCTTCCTCCATCATGCTTGTTGTCTTCTCACCCACACCCCAGCGGGGCAGGGTGTTCAAGAGAGCTACACCCCACTTTTCACTTAATGAGCAGGCCACCCACCCAGCGGAGCTTGCAGGCAAACCACCGCCTGAGGGGACAGAAGTATTCGTAATGGAACTGCTCAAACTCGGGGGTCTGGCGGATATCACGTAAAAAGGCAACGTCGAGGTTGGACTCGGTGAGGATGATGAGGAGGAGGAGTAAAACAAAAAGGAGTCCGATGGTCACAAGGAGCAGGCGGAGGACACTTAAAACAAACTTATTCACCTGTTCCACCTCACTGAGCGCGGCCGTGCCGGGGGCCGCCGCCGAGGTGCCCGCCCCCCTACCGTCCACGCCCAGATCGCCCGACTCGTCACCCAAGGGCGTGCCTGCCTCCGACTCCTTTTCCTCTTCGATGCTGCAGGGGGCGCCATTGATCTGGCGCGAGACGGCGAGCTCCAAGCTGTGCTCGGCTACCGGTGTGGGCAGCACGCTGTCCGAAGGGCTGTACGCGTCGTCCGAGATGACGGCGGCACCATCGCCAGCATCCGCGGCTTGGCTTCGGGAGCGTGGGATGAAGGAGTCGCCATGGGAGACGGAACGTACTGGCGTTGAGTGGGCGGAGTCTCGAAGGGATTCCAGGCCTGGGAAGAAAGGGATTTGGAGGTATGGACATAAAGGAGATGTTATTTGAAAGGAAATGGCTTTCAGTCATGGCAAACTCTAGGTGGCCACTAGGTGGCAGTTGTGAGAAGCTGAAAGTGGAAAGATAACCACATGACATGAAATTATGAAGCTGGGGCCCTTAATGATACAACACTGCATGCTAACATGTTACAGTGTATGACACGGTGATCATCAGTCAGAATGGCTGTTCCTCTGACAAAACAGAGCCATCTGTTCCATATCATTTATTATCAAAGCTTTGGACACAGCTGGTAGAGCTTTAACCAGATATAGCATTGAAAATAAAAAGGCTAAATGTAATTTGCTTTAAAGAAATAAAAAAATCACTAAATCATGGTCTAAATCAAGACTTTTATACTTTTACAGTTTTTCAGTTTTGATTTTGGGTTGTTTTTTTCTTTTGCTTTTAGTTTTTCATAATTTCTACAACTCACATCTAAATAATCCCTAGTCCATTTTATTTCATGTTTGGCAAAATACGTAAGTCTATGGTTAGTTTTTGCATGTGATTACATAGCAAACCTTCGCCATAGAAAAGCTTGCATAAAATAAGTGAACATTCTGCTTCAGCCACAGGTCTGAACATCTCTTTAATGTCAAAGGATTCACTTCCTTCACTAAGACTCCAAAAGCATCCAGAATCTCAATCATGATCCAATCATTTCTTCCTCAGGCTTGTGCATTTATGCTCTTATTTTGTGCATGGATCCTTTTCCGAACTACAAAGACCTTTGTTGAGAGTTCGCTTCCCAAGCTGGTCCTTACAGACATGTCAACCCTGTTCCTGCGTGTGAGAGGATCAAGATCTCTGCTCTTGTCAATGTGCCATCTTTGATTGTTGATTCAGTCACTGCTTCTCATTCACTAAACTCCCTCGAGTGTCGCACTGGCACAGAGATCGTGCTCCCAGCTGCCGCACTGGACTCCTCAGACTCCACCTTCAGAGGGCAGTTGACACAGAGCAAGTCCTCTCAAGTCCTCTCAGGTTCTACTTAAAATATCAGCCTGAGAGAACTTCTCAGTGTCAGAGGAGAAAATACCAAAGAGAGGACGCAGTTTACACCCAAGATGTCGCTTGTACCAAGATGACTAACACAAGCAGCAACAAACCCACTTTTTTTGTGATGAGTTTTTGTACGCCTACCACTGAATCAGATGAGAACAAATATCAACCCATTTATGATGAAAACTATACTATACTATAGCTGCAGATCACAAATTAAACTACTACTACAATGCATTCCCCTAACCCGTAACCTACACACACCAAATCTGACCACCGGAAAACTGAAAGACAGAAGTAAAATATTTCTTTAGTAAAAACGTTCTGCATACTCAGACTTAATAGGACGTGTCACTTAACACAGCTCCTTCCAGTCGTTCAAACCAGCCGAATACAAACACTCACACACACACACACATACACACGCAGGTGTGCACCTGGGCTGGTGATGGGCCCGGCCCACGGGCGTGGTGTGACAGGCAGAGGTGAGGCCTGCAGCTGTTCCTGCGGTGTGCCGAGGGCGGGGTAGAGTGGCAGGACCCCCAGGGCTTTGCCCAGCAGCCGCGGGCCCAGACTCAGCACCCGCACCTTCACATCCCGGTAGCAGTGGTTCACCATGCGCAGATGCACGTTCACCCGCGTGCTGATGCGGATCAGACACTTCACCATGGCGTGCGGCTTCGAGAAGGGGCAGGAAGAAGCGGAAGGTCTCGGGTTGGTGTGCGCCCGGCGTGTTGGACCCTGGCACCGGTCCCCTCGGTTCCCCTGCGAGCCGTGAATGAGCGGAGGCTCGGCTCTACGGGTGCAGCGCTCGGAGGAGAGAGGAGCGGTAGAGAGCGTCTCCAACGGGGAGCTCAAACGGCACGGCGAAGCCCTCCGCCCAGCCCCACCAGCCCTCCGCCCAGCCCCACGCTGCTCCGGCCCCGTCCCCTCCCACAGCCACGGACTTAAATGGAGAGCAAGACGCAGGCTATTTTCAGAGGAGCAGGTATTAATACTCCAGGAGCACACAGAGTCAGCACATGTGGGCTGTGTCCCCCTCAACAGGCTCCCTGAGCCCTTACCAACAAGCAACAGGGCTTCACTCATGTTAGGCCCAGACTAGCCTGGCCAAGCATTTACACTCTTTATTCTGTTGATCTTTGACGTTTGGTGCAATACCAGATCCAGCACTGGTTTGTGTACAGGCCTTCCTTTTCAATGTGGTGACATATCCATGAGAGGAGAACCAGGGGGCGGGGCAAGAGGGACGCATGGAATCCGACGGAGGGTGGGGATAGGCTGGATGCAGATGGCACCAAGCGTCACCCCATGGTGCTAAACGGACGCAGGAAGCCGGGACCGAGCAGAGCAGTAGACTGACTGACACGGACATCTGTGTCTCCTGCAGAGCGCCAGGCTCACATTACAGCCTGTGCTGTGTGGGGGTGTGCACGTGTGTAGGGGTGTTCACGTGTGTGGGGGGTGTGCACGTGTGTAAGAGTGCATGTGTCCAACACTGTTCTGAAAGTGTAGAAGCTGAAAACACCACTTCTTTTTGCTCCTCTTGTCTGAGCGGTTTCAAGGGATGGCGGCACAAACGATCCACCGACGACGCGATTGCATCAGTGAGGGACATTTAGCAGAGCGCTTCACTCGGACGGAACTTCCTGACCTGCAGATCATCTATCTGCTGCTAGACCAGGGCCAGGGAGGCTGGGAACCACCCAGCCAGCCCAACAGCTGGACGCTTCCCTCTGTTGAGGTCAGGGAAGGGCCAACACAGAGAGGATGAGGAGGAACTTTCGAACTCTGGACGTTTGAACTCTGAACCAGGACAGCTGATGTGATGCGACTAGACTCACCCACACACACACACCATTCACTGGACTCTCCCATTGGACTGATTTTGCCATTTGTACTGGACGATTCTGAACATCTGTCACCTTATTCAACATTACACACCTACACTTTATTCTTTATCTCATGTTGCACACCTGAGCCCATATTACACTCCCACGTGTGTATTTTCATACATTCACCTTGATTCTCTATTTTCCTGACTATATTTTATATCTTTACATATCTTATACAGAGAGATTTATGTATTTATGGAATTTATATTTATGGTAACTTTTTAGACTTCTTTTTGTAATTCATTTTATTATATTCTTATTTGTTTCCTATTTCTTTTCCTGTTGCTGTTCAGTTGTAAGAGCCCTCACCCTCCCTGATGGAGATGCAAACTCTCACCCTCCCTGATGGAGATGCAAACTCTCACCCTCCATGATGGAGATGTGGACACTCACCCTCCATGATGGAGATGTGGACACTCACCCTCCATGATGGAGATGTGGACACTGACCCTCCATGATTTAGATGTGACACCCTCCATGATGGAGAAGTAAACTCTCACCCTCCATGATGGAGATGTGGACACTCGCGCTCCCTGGTGGAGATGTGGACACTCACCCTCCATGATGGAGATATGGACGGCTCTCCGTCGGGTGCGAGGTACACTGCTGAGCCGTGGACCGTGAGTGATGGATGGACAGCTTCTGCTTGGCACCAGGCCAGCCCTGTGGACACACACACACGCACAGCTTGGCATCAACATCCTGAACAAATGAGGCAACTGACATGGAGGCTTCTGCAAAGGTGCAGACCAAGCGGACCAGAAGGTCCGGTGGCCCCGCCCACCTGTCCCACCTACCTGTGGATTTCGGGAGGTTCCCTCTTAATCTTTGCACTCTGCTCCATCACCTCCTTAGCCACTCTCCCACTGCAGCGGAAACAGGGCACATACGAGCAGAGAAGCTTTAGCCGCAACACCAACACACAACCAAACCTCCCACTCAATGATCCGTTTTGCATTTCAATGAATACTCGATATTCCCATTGTACATTCCAGCTACTTCAAACAACAAGGGAACTGAACTAAACTCAGGTCAGCCAGCAAAGGCATCCTCTACCCAACATCCTTCACGCTTCCCAACCTGGCTGTTCCCAGGCCACGTGAGAGTTTGTGAGTGAGAGATGGGACGACTGCTGCAGTCCATTTGGTTCTAGAATGAACTTTCCATCCCAAACTCCATCTCTGACCTCTAACAGCATCACTGACAAAACCACGCCCCTCCTCCAGAGGGGCTAACATGACTCAATACCTCTGACATTCAATCATTTCCACACAATTATATTTCAGTATTTTTAATTTGTATTCGTTTTCTAACTTGTAAATGTTCCCTATGTTAGTTATATATATTCAATAAATATTTTTACTTTTGCTTTCCTGTTCCTTCTACTGGCTACAATCAGGAGCAACAAAACCAAAACCAAAACCAAAACAAGGCTTCAATCTTCTAAATCTAAGCGCTTTCGTCATATTACACCTGAAGTAAGAAGGAAACCTGTTCACACGCTGTCCGCATGTGTGCATGCCTATGTCTCATTAAAGGACTCTGGGCTGTGTTTGGAGGCGGAGCTATGCGCTGGAGCCTGACCTCTGACCCTGCGTGTCAGCGCTCACCTGTATCTGAAGCGGCTGCCCTTGAAGAACAGGTTACTGCTGGACACAGTGCGCACCTGACTCGACTTCTCCAGCCTAGGTGGCGGACAAAGAACAAACATGAGGTTCCAGAGAAAGAAACTGATGTAAGCACTCAGAAACGTGTGTGTGTGTGTGAGTATGTGAATGTGTGCTATAAAAATGCATTTAAATAATATTTTTGTCAAAGCTATAAGTGGGTGAAAGAAGGCATATATGAGAAATGTTACTATCTATGAAAGGGACCATAATAATCCACCATAAAAACTCTGTAAATTATAATGCACATTTTTATAATAACCTACATCAGCTCTTGATAGCCTGAGTCTGAATGCAGATAATCTCACTCAAATACATGTGCAAAAGAGACAAATGTGATCTGCACATCATCAAAGGCGTGTCGGCACACGGCAGCAAAAGGATCCCATCAGGTTACGGTGGAAAGCTGAAGGTTAGTTGCTCTTTAGCTCCATTCTCATGGTGGCATGTGGAGTAGCCGTGTAAACTCAAAGGCCTCGTCTCTAATGTAGAGTCTCGGGGGAGCGTTTAGTGCAGCACAGCAGCAGAACCTGGAGTCTCAAGTACCAAACACAGCTTCCACTGGAAACAAACAAAGCTCTCAATTATGCAGGGCCCCTCACGTCAAAGCCAGCCGTGCTGGACGTAGCGTGCTCCACCTGCTTGTTAGGGAATGTGCAGTTTCATCTACAACTCAGACGACTAGCGTGGATATACTGCTGAAATATTTCAGTTACCAGCTATAATTAAATATATTCCCACAGCAACGTGGGTTGTAATGAAAGCTTTTTCAGCACTGCTTTGTAAAGTAACACCCTCTTTCCAGTACTGAGTGTGTGTGTGTGTGTGTGTGTGTGTGTGAGACGGTGCTGCTAGCTCTAGTTATTATGTATTTCCCTCTATGGATTCCGTGTTCCACCAATGCATCCAAAGCTTTATCCAAACCGGTATTGAAAACACAGATATGAAAAACTAATAAAAAAAAGCTTTTAATGGGGTCCAGAATAGAACCCAGTGAGGAGCTTCATGAGACGTTTGGCAGTGTGATAAAAGACATGAAAGACAATCTCCATCCTCCTGTTGCTACTGACAACTCTACTGGCACGACCATCTAAACTCTCCCTTTCCCTCTCTCTCTCCCTCTCTCTCTCCCTCATGGGGCATGGACTTGTTATGATGGCAGTGTTACTACCAGATATATGATGACACGGGGAGACAGTATGAGGATGATCATGATGTTATGACACTCCCTTTTAAGGGATGACAGAGAACTCTATGGTGAGAGAAAACTATGGTGAGAGAACTCTATGGTTTTGCTGTTTTGTTGGTCTGTTTCATACAGACTCTGAAAGCTGAAAAAGTGAAAGCTGTTGCACTGAAATCTATTTTTTGCTAAACTGTGGAGGCGTCGCACTCCTGTCCAATTTACGGACTGATTGTGTCTTCGCTTTTCCTCTCATTGTCATCCTTCTTTTCACTGCATTTCCATCCGAATGAAGCTTGCAAAAAGATGAGTTGGGTTTGTCATGGAAAGAGACAGCGGAACAATTCCATTCAGACTCACTTATAGAAGGCTTGGTTCTCCACGCCACATTTCCAAAGGTGTTTGCAGGCCTCTGGAGTTGGTGCAAAGTATGTTAAGATGATCTTCCTGTCCTGCGGGTGGGGGGTGGGGTGAGGGGGGAGAGCAAACGCAAATGTTTACATGGGGAACAAACGTTTAACACATTTCCACACATCACAAGACTGCACTACAAAGTCACTGTTCACTGTAACTCCAATTACAATCACAAACATCTGAATCATTTATGTTCTCACCTCCTTCTGATTTGCATATATATGGAATGTCTTTGCCTCAAACTTCAGCTTCGTCACCTCATTCCTGTTTTGGAAAACAGGAGGTTTAGAAAAATAGACGGTGCTGTGCTGATGTAACCACAAAGCAAGACACTAGTTGAGGAGTTGAGGAGTCCAATAATAATGTTACCTGATTGTTGTGTATTTATTTGTATTTCAATGCATATGTTATGACTGGAATTAATGTCTGTAGGAGCATTTACAGTGTGAAAAGATTGCAACAGATGCATGTAGCTATAGAAAATGTGTCTGTTAGGTAGACTATGTTATATAAAGTGTTATATAGCATATATACAGTATGTATAATGTGTTTTACACACATCTTTCTGATCATGTGGCAGGACTCTGCTGGGGACAGACTGAAGAGGAACACCTGGACACCTGTCTGCTCTGGACAACTGGCCCCCTGTCTGCTCCGCCTGGCCACAGACAGGACCAGACGGCCAGGCCCTCATGACTGGGAACATGTAATTCAATATAGCATATTCACCTGTGTCTGGTATGCCTTGGGACATGGGATACAAAGTTGAACATTTTCACCGAAGGGACAGGGACAGAAAGTGAGAGACAGACAGACAGAGAGAGAGAGAGAGAGAGAGAGACAGAGACAGTGTAAGAAGGTTCACAGCAGAAAGGAGTCATATTAGTTACTCACCATTTGAGGAAATGGACTCTCTTGTTCCCTTGAAGCACAACGAAGCCGAAAGGAGTGAAGGCGAGGAAAGCTGGATTCCCCGACACGTCCTGCCGCACACAGACACCACACATTCATGCACAGTGACACACAGGGCAAACATTTGACCTAGAAACAGCTCCCACTACCCATAAGATCACAGGTCTGAAACTGATCCCAGACCAGTACAGGTACAAGATGTGATAAATATGACATTTTACAAGTTTTAGAGAAGAATCTGTCCTGGCATAGAGATGTGGAGATGGTCTGGATGTCTTGGTTTGGAAGAGACAGGCTAAGTGTGAAGTGAGGACTATCAAACCTTGCATGGATGTGGATCTACACCGTACGTCTCCAGCATCTGTGCCTTCTGCAGAAAATTGCGCTCCGAGGTCTCTGGAGTCTGCCCCCTGTAGACAGATTTCATAATAAAGGAACTTCACATTGCACATTACAATTACATCTGGAATAAAAAGGAAACCAAGGCACACTGACTGCTTATTTATCTTTTATTCAGCAGGAACTATTCATCATTCACAACACTGATGCAACAGCAACTTCTGCCTGGTGGCTCTGAATAAATCAAAAGGCTAAAGGAACCCTTACCCATCACCCTTCAACCATCTTTACACAGGTTTCTATTACTGGAACACCTGAAAAATCTAAAGGGCCTTCTCAGCAATCCAAGGACAATTCTCATTACCAGGCTGATAGCGATGCTCCCGTCTGCCACCAGAGGGCAGTCATGCACACAGATATTATACACAGCCTACCTTAATGACGTGTTATGCAGCCAGCTAGTGTCTCGATGGCCTAAACTCTTACATTAGTTCACCAGCCATGGGGTTGGTGTGAACTCGGTTGTTCGTAGTACTTTTTTATGGTTTTTTTGTGCCTTTGCATGCAGCTCCCTCTGTACCACTCTGCTCTCATTTATCCTTCCATGCATTCTTTCCCCTAGATCTATAATATACACAAAGTCAATGTAAAAATAGATGACCATACCTGCCTAAAGTCACATACCATCACACGACTTCAATTCTGGCTTTCATGTTTCCATCATACTCATCTATCTCATAAACCAATTTATGACATTCTGAGTCTACTGCTAAATGCAAACAATTAATGAACAGTCATCTGATACAAAGACCACCAATCTATCCACCAATCCTCACTCAGTATCATAGAGCCTTGTAGAGGCTGTTCAGATAGACTCGGTGCAGCATTCTCGTGTCCTGTGTCTAGTACTTCAGGCCGTCACTTCCTGTGGGCATTCGTACTCACACATCACGCTTACGATCAGAGGTTAGTGTGTTCAGGTCCTGTGCTGTGTAGTGATCATCACACTTCCAATTTAGGAGTTACTAAAGCAACCAAACAACCATTCAGTAACGAAGTTCTACACCTCTGTTGGTTGTTTGGTGTCTACAGCTGCCGAGGCTGTTACGTGTGCAGTCAATTCATACTAACCTATTACTTTACTCTGTTGGGTGCAATAAGAATTGGTAACAGCTAGTAACTCTAAAGACTTACATGTGTGTGCGTATGTGTATGAGAGAAAAAGAGAGAAGGGGAGGGAGAGAGAGAGAGGGAGAGAGGGAGTGAGGGAGAGAGAGAGAGAGAGCAAATCAGCTCAGCCATCCACAGAACCTGCTAAATGACACGGCTTCATGCCTCTCTGTGTTTACTGCTGTTTTAATGGAACATTTGACAGAATGGAATCGCTAAAGAACAACAATTCAATTTATTTATCTCCACAAATCCCAAAACCATCAGTAAATTAAAAAAGTGTTTCACTGTGTCTGTGTGGACCAACGTCATAGCACACACACACCCTGATTTAGAAGATCAGCTTGGATTCCTCATTTACCACACACACACCATGAATCAACACAGCAAAGGTTACGATTCTTCTGCTAACCAACCATTCAAATGTGAACTATTACAGCTTTGAAATGTCATCCAGAATATGTCAGCACATTGGTCCCTGCAGTGTAAGCCAAGTTTATTCTTTTCCAGAGGCAAAAATCTCTCGAACATCTTTCTTGAGGTTATCAAGAGGTTCAGAAACACCTGAAGACCATGACTGCTACTACAGATACCGATAAAGATGAAAAGGACAGACTCTTCTGAGGGAATATGGCAAGCAACATTTAGTCTGGACACTACGGCACTCAAGTGAATAAGGGAGCAAGAGAGGATATAAATTAGAAAGAGAGTGAGAGAGAATGGGGGGAGATAGAGAGAAAGAGAGAGAGAGAGACATCAGTGTATTTGAGCACTGTATTCACCAGGCGTGGTTAAGGCCTCACTTTACAAACACATGGTCAGTATAAGGAGACTTACACGAGCTCCGTCTTGTGGATCTCAGCAATCCTTCGCTCCAGCTTCTCAGAGTGCTTGGGGAAGAACTGGAACTTGGAGCTGTAGCCTTCCGGATGCTTCCCTGGGTCATAGTCTCCGATTTCCGCTGCAGAACAGGGAGATGTTTTAGGCAACTACAAGTCAAACATCCTTACAAACGGTCTGTCGTGCAGTTGTTTTGCTCTTAGGGGAAAAGTACACACTGATACGCTCTGCTATACAGGTGCGCACCCTCATGGAGCACGGCCAGGCAAAACGTGTGCCGGCCACGTGAGCTCCATCGAGGAAGCTTCCTGCCCCTGGCCACACTGCCTCCCTGCAGATGCGAATCAGCCCCTGCCAGGAGGAGCATGTGAACCATGCAACAGCGGCAGTGCTGCATCCTGCCCATCTGAAGGCCCGAGCCACAGGCTGACACTCAGAAGCACACGACCTCTCACAGATTCACCCCACAGATACCAGAGTTTATCAGACTTTTGATCACAAAAAATCTGGGCCATCCTTTTTTCACACTGCTCATAGTTTTATGCAGTTGTAAAATGTAAAGCCATTTCATGCCTTTTCCCCCCCCCCAAAAGCTGGTATTTTATCTGAGATATAAAGGGGGCACATGGAGCAGAATCCTTCTGGTGTTTATTACTGCATTATTCATACAGAATCTCTTTGTTCTCCTTTCTAATGGCCGAGAGGGAAAAGCTCTTTTTTTTAACACTGGACCTCAACCGTGCTAAATGCATTTGAAAGTGTCTCATTTGATCCCAGCTTACCCTGTAAAATATAAGCAGCCAGTATGGCTGCATCTGATGTCTTGCAGAGAAGCCGGCCGTGGTACAGATCTCGCTTGATCTGCAGGAAGACAAGATACCTGCAACGAGAAGACGGGAGAAGAGAGTGAGAACTACAGGAGACAAAAACATCTTCACCTCCCCTCCTACCCACAGAACCATCAGTGACCAGACGTCATGACGCCTCGAGTGCTGAGATAAGCAGGCTAACACCAAGTGACCCATGAACAGAGTTGTAACGGTGAGGCATGTTTACAAAGTTCACAAAACTTCCCAGAAATTATGAAATCACCCTAGGTAAGGGACATATTTGCATATTACCCACATATTTCTTTTATGACTGCGAGTAAAAGAACAAAAAAAGATCTACAGGTGTTGATTGCACATTCCATCTGGCCATTTCGAATATGGCTTGTTGCTTTGGAGTAAAGGACAGTGAATCTAGATCAGGGGTCAGTGCTTTGCAAGCCCTGGGGCGTCCTTCTGTTGCTTAGCTCCCTCTGCCCAGGACACTGTCCCAGGCAGCACACCATCCCAGGCAGGACAACAAGGTCCCCACCTCTTTCATCATGATAAACTTTCACCCCGCCCCCAACACCTGCTCCACCAAAGTGTTCGCCTGTGACCGCCCATCTTAAAGCAGCACAACCCATCACTGGTGAGTAACAAACATACTAACAAACATAACATATTTGCTAATGTTCAAAATATTGTAAGCTATAATAGTAACTATATACACCCCTACTTTACATGACACAGATAAATTCGCAAATAAACGATATATATGAGATATAGAAAATGTTTGTTCAATATAGAACAATATAGAACATAGAAATTCAGAACATGCCATGGAAAATGGAGCAAAAAGAAAGAGGCTCTGTGTGATTCTTGGTCATATCAATCCGTTTGACGCCACAGTAACATCCTAACTGAACTGAGCCTGAATCAGTTGTAATATGAACTGATGTCCTTGTAAACCGGCGGCAGTAATTCGCCGCCGTCCCGGTGCGCATAGCGTGGTGGAGCCGAGGCAAGGTGGCCCGCGATGTCTGCTGGGACTGCGGCCGCGTGCTCCTCTTTAACTTCCCAAAGTAGGCCATCACAGTGTACGCTAATTCATTCCTTAACAGGCCCTCCCCGAAGAGGCCATCCAAAGTAAGAAAGCAATTACGCCCCGGCGGATTCTCTCTGGGTGAGGGCACAGCGGCTGGCGCTGTATCCACCAGGTGATTTTCTGGCCTACATATCCGCTGCCTTTTATAGCCCCTCTCTTCATTCCACACACGCACGTGTTGCTTGTCAATGTCATTTATACTGAGTCAAGGAGACCACGGGTAGGTTAAATGCATACTAATCTCAGGGTGGCGGTCTCCCTTTCATAAAGACACGCGCGATCTCAAAACACCCCGGGTTGTTGCTGCCGGACACTTGTGTTCGGTGTCGCCTCTGGGTGCTCAAATGCTTTAATGTGTCACACAGTGGGGACGATTTTGAACATCACACTATTGCTGTCTAGTGACTTTCAAGATGCTGTTCATGAGCGATAGCTTGGAAGGGCTGTTGGACCTGCATTTGATCTCTGTCCAGGACTAACTCTGCCATCCTTCCCGGACCGCTGCAGTCTCTGAACATGGACCTGCTGCAGCAGTGTGTCCTAGCAACACCAGTGTCCAGTGTGTCCTAGCAACACCACTGGATAAACTGGTACCAGCTCAACACCTACGACTGCATTAGTAACACTACCATTGGTTAGTGCTACCCACATGCCAAACAATGGTACAATGGTACCATCAGTGGTCCTGCAGTCAGAACTTCATCAGTGACATTGAGTAGTGTTCTTCTTGTCTGTCTCAGTATTTATTCCTTTATTCAGTGTTTATTACACAGCGGTACCTGATAAACCAGCAAGCAAAGTGGTCATTTCTAACAGTTCAGTCTGTGAGTGTACAATCCAATTTAACGCAAACACAGACTTCAAATTTACTGGTTAGATGTTTTAACGATATCATAAAAATATCATACAAATAAATACAAATAATTCCTAAAACTCCTAATAATCCTTTAATACATTTAAATGAATCATTTACTTTGTGACACACTATGCATGAAGTTCTTATGAGTGAATTTCCTTTTTTTTTTAAAGTTTAAAATCGGTTCAGCATAAAATGCTACTTTTAGAAGGGATGATCTGCCACTGATGTGCTCCTTGGAGGGAGTGCAGCCCTGCTAATGGCTCACAAGGTGTTGCGTAAGAAGTGTCGACTGCCCAAGTGAGAATGTGGTGATTGGCCTCTCTTTCCTTCTGCCTCAGTGGGAATAGGTTAACTCTGCTCTCCTGCTAGCTCCAGGCTCCTCTCCACCTCCTCCCCCCCTCATATTCTCTACATCTTCTCTCCTTTCTTGCTTTCTCCTCTCTTCTCTGCTGTTCCCTCCCCTCTTCTTTTGTATCTTCTCCTATTCTCCTTCCCTTTTCTTCTTTCACTGAATCAAGTGCTCCTACTCCACACGCTAATCTATGCACTCACTAAATAAGCATGATGTCTTTCATGTGAGCCCTTTGCAGTCTGCAGGATCCAGAGCGCATCATTCAGGCGTTTCGGATCTCCATCCAGCCTGCAGGGTGCGCGCTCGTTCTAGGTCACCTCGTTGGAGACACCATAATGGAGGGGGTAAAGCAAAGAGTCGTTCAAAACAGAGCTAGGACGTTGCTAGCTGGGGGCTAATCATGCATCATTTAGAGGAGCAAGTTAAGTCACTAACTCTCAATCTCATTTTCTCTGCCAAGTGGAGAGAGAGAGAGAGACAGCCAGACTGATAAATAAAGTAAAATGGGGGCACATGCATTCGTTTACAGCATTGTGACATTTTAGCCCCCCTTCGATTTTGGACCTAGTCTGAAGAAGTTTCACAGATCTACTCAACCCCTCATAAATGTAATACCAAACAGCATTATGCTTTCGGTCTGCTTTTCAGAGACTCCACTTTGTTTAAGTAATAATAATATGTTGTATAGTGCTTTTTAATAGCCTAGAAAGGTAGTAAACAAAGTAAACATGAAAAAGTATACTGATACAGTCATTGTGAATCAGCCTGGAGAGTGTGTAGCTCTGTGTTCGCTTGCTGGGAAGTCAAAGCTACAGCACTCGGACATCTCTATGGCCAGGAGGAATCTTTACACGCACAGCAAGAAGCAAAGGTTACATCTCACTCAGTGATTTGCAGATTTGCAAGTCTTAATTCATATTAACAAACAGGGTCCATTGCACTGCATTGCATACAATTTAAAATTCCCAACTCCACCTACAAGGCACACCATATATTATATATCCTCTTCCATCCATACATTTCCCCCTGGATGCTTTAGGTCCTGTGCTGGCCTCTCCTCTTCCAAATACCAGGTACAAACACAGTTTTATGCAGCACTATATACTATATATATACTGCACAGCATTATAAGTATTCTCCCCAACCCACCCTTTAGGTTTCACACTGCTGTTATATGGTCATTAGCTGTTGTTTGTGTTGTATATCAACTCATTACAAATGTCTGGAGTTTTGTCGTTACATTGTTCATTTCTTCTTGTATACCAGCCTTGAGAGTGAAAACGATGCTATCTAAATAAAATGCTTCATTGTTATTATTGTTGTTGTCAACAAGTGTCAACAACCATGAAACTGAATTCAGTTTCACAAACTGAATGTTTCTGAAAGGGGTGGAATGAACATCTGTTCTGTATGTAGCCCAGCACTGGTGCAGGAATGATGTCTGGACTAAGACAGAGGCGATAAACAGACGGCAAGGTTTATCTCGCATGCAAAAACTCAACGTGTGACTAAACTCAGAAATGGGATGACAAAGAATGGGATGGGTAGATGACCTTCTGTTCTTCATCTGCAGCACTGCTAGCAGAGTGTTGATGGGCTGTGGAAGCAACGCTCCGACAGCAACCAAGAAGAGTTGGGACACCTCAGTGGGTTTTACTAATGAGAACCATCTACGGTGATGAAGATAAGCACGTGCCTGGCAGATTTCAGTGAAGCCCTTACCTGGTGATCTCCTCCTTAAGAGCAGCTGGGTCTGTCGGGTAGAATTTGACTCTCAAACACATGGTGAAAGGAGGCTGAGCTATGGAGCAGAACAAAACACCTCGTTATGACTCCTGGTACCACTGGGTTTACTAACGAGCTTACAAAGAGCAAGACCCTTGTGCAAAGGAAAAGCTAGTTTGGTTTGTCACTATATATGGGGGTTTCAGCACTGGGGCAAAAAGTGCCATGTCTGGTCACTTCTCATAGTGTTCCTGAGACACCAGCAACAGTTCAGATAACACTGATGTGTTCAGACATATCATTACTTAGGTACTGCACTAACCAATTTGAAATTTGAAATGTACGTGAAACTACTTTACTGTGTGTAAAGGCATAATATCCACAATAATATTTTCATCCAATGAAATAAGCCACATTACAGTTTCCATAGAGATGATGCTCTATAATGGTAATTAGCAAAATGTGATTTTGACTCAGAATACTTACATTTCATTTGCTTGGTGATAGACTTGGTGAACTCTAACCAATGCTGCAATAGTCACAGAAAAGATTATATATATATATATATATATATATATATATATATATATATATATAGGTATTATTTACATTATTTACATTACATTTTTGTAACACGCATTGCATGTGCCATCCAGAATTGGTTTTGATGTTAAATATAATTGTTTTTATATTAAATATAAAAAACAAAACAATTAATTATCTTCATTCTATATTGAAAATATGAGGGAACAATCTAATATTTAACTGAAATAAGATCATTATTAAACATATACAGGTAGCCAGTGAGGATAGATGCGTGTGTGTGAGTGTGTCTGAGAAGCGGGGCTTAGTGGGTAGAGTATATGATGCACGTACACTAACCACGCCCCATTTCTTGCCTTTGCAGGCACACATGAGCACACACCCAGCAGCACACGCAGACTCAGACTCCCTCTGTGCCATCAGGCCTCATAGCGGGTAAGGCAGACCAGGTAATCTGAGCTGCCATGACACTAGGCTGGATATTTCTCACTCGTCCTTCATGCAGGCAAAGAAGGAAATCCAGAAATATCCTGGGGCTGTTGATCGAGACCTACGTTGGCACCTGAAAGTTTTTGCTGCCAATACTTTTCCGTCACTGCTATCACCTTTCTGAGCGGGACGCCCACTCCTGAGGGCGGAGCCAACAAGGAGCACTCCGCAGGGAACTGCACACGCTGAACATACCAAACACACCGCACACACCACACACAATGCAGCCCTGCAGCGGAAGTGCTGTCCTGTCTCTTCAGGTTTACAACATGGAGTCCACAGCAGAAATCGCATCCCACAACTGACCTCATTGTTATTTATGTCACTCATTGTAAGGAACTCTCAAAGGGGCTCAGTGCAAATGAAAGGCATAGTAGAGTGTGTGTGTGTGTGTGTGTGTGTGTGTGTACACAAGTACACAAGTTTGCTTTGTCAGGTCTGTCACGAAAATGAACTTACATTATACTAGTATAAATGTCAGTATCATCTTTGAAATCTTTAAAAGTCATACAAAACAGGCAGTTAAAAATGACCCGACAAGCCAGTTTGTGCACCAGCAAAGGATCCCAGACAAAAACATCATCGAGGTGAAGATTAATTCATGTTAGGGAAGGAGGGACAGAGCTTATAATAGATTTGAATATTGTTTATATATTGTAATTTTGCTGTTTTCATGTTCTAATATAGCCATCACAGCTAAGGAGTAATAATTAGCTGATAAGTTGTATCAGGTGCATTAAAGTACGAAAACACTATGTATAGTGTAGGGTCTCTAGACCAAGCACTGGCAACCACTGTATAAAGAGAGTGTGTGTGTGTGCATATATATTATTCATATTTAAGTGTTTTACCCACATATAGTATGTTGCTATGAATAAAGTCTAGAAATATGTGATGTGGTTTTTAGGCCATAATGGATCATTTCCATACATCACATCACTGGACACTCACCCTTTGCTTGTCTGGATCCACATATCTGATGCCAAAGTAGTCTTTCTCCAGCAGGTTGAGATGGTGGCAGATGAGATCAAACAGATACTGACCCTTTGCATCTCTCTGAAAAGTCAATGGGAAAAGTGTACATCAGGGTGTGTATATACATACATAAGGTATATCAGTGTGTGTGTGTGTGTGTATCAGGGTAAGCTGTTAATTTTCTAGAGGGAGGGCAAGAGAAGGCCAGCCAGTAAAACCGTACGTCTCTTAATTACTGGTAACAGAACGCTGTTGACATGTTTTAAACCTCTCTGGAGAAATGGATTAATATTTAATGTTTAGAGACAACCATCTGCTGAGTTAGGGACCAAAAAAACGAAAAGAACAAAAGAGAAAAGGGACACACACACACACTTTTATACCACCATGCCTTCCTTTGCCTCTAATACCTTCCTAAAGGAACTAGGACCTAAATTCTAAAAAAAAAAACCTAAACACTGGTTTGTCACTGGTAGTGTAGTCATCGTAGGTCATTTTCCTGCACTTATAATGAGATGCTCCACAGGTGTACAGTTGGACATTTGAAGGAAAGATCAAAGCCCCTGGAAAACAGCTTCCTTGAGAGCCTCCTCCTTGAAAGTCCCTCCCCCATCAAGGCTCCTCCCCCATTATGCTTCCAAACACTCATTTACATTTGAAACGCAATGTTATGCAAATGTTTTTCTCTCTATGTGTCACTCATTACTCTCATTACTAAACCTCTATTTGAATTCTAATGCAACGTTAAAGTGATTACAGTCTGCAGTGAGGGCCTGGAGGTGCTCAAAACGCTACTCAAATTTGCATAAGCCGACACCTTGCCTGATTAAGACTGGTTGTAACACCTCAGCTGTTAACGCCATTTCTCTCGGTGAGCATGGCACACATTTTCATTCAACACATACTTATCACGCTTGGAATGTGAAGAATGGGTCACATTTCACATCAGCTTGTAAAAACAAACAGCAAAAAAACAAAAATACAGTAGAAACTGCGACTGGACTATGGGATGGTTGTCAAAACGCAGCCCCTCTTGAGGTGCAAATCCCTCTGTTTTCCATCTGTTATTTCATTCTGGTATTTACACAAAAAAGCACGTCAAATTCCCCCACAAATTAATCTCTCCACCCCCCACGTGCCGACCAGCAAGTATTTTTTAGACTCTTTTCCAAATGGAGGTGAAAAGCACTCACATCGTCATTGCCGACTACAACTAGAACAGTCAGTGGTGCATAAAGAACTAAAATTAACGTCTGTACGTCCATCTCATCTCATCGCCCAAAACAGCATCAGTGCCCTCACACTGCGGCTTTAATCCGAGGCCCCTGTAGAGGCCCCTGTAATGGCGTGTACTTAATGAGGGCACCTGGCACACGTTTGCTGGCCACTGCCCAAACTGAGCTCCTCCAGCCACAACACGAGGTGTGAAAAACACAGCATGACCGCAAGGTCAGCCGGACGAGTCACGCCCATCAGTCATGACGCCGACACACAGACGTCAGCACCAGAGCCGGCGCCCAGGTCGGGTTGGGACCCAGTGGTCAGAACAAAAGACAGAGATCTGCACAGGCCTATGTGAGTCGTGGCCGCGTGGGGAGGGGGAGGGGAAGGGGGGAGGGAGGGGTTGTAGCAGCCTTCTCTGTTTACTGATGGACATGTCTGCCAGTTGGCTAAGGATCCTTACGAACTGCCATGAGAATGCAGTATGATGCGCTGGTGCTTCCAAGAGCTCACTGAAGCTCATTTACATATTCTGCTTTCCCAGAGTGCTTAAGACACACACACACACAGATTTTGCTTTCAAATGGTCTACGTCACTACAGTTTGCACTTGTATTACGGTGACAGGGCGATGGGAAATGTTTCGCCACGAAGCGCTTGCTGCTCAACCTGTTCCCTCTGTGACAGACAGGGGGCAGTGCACACACACAGACACAGCTTAGCGGAACGGTCACACATCGCACAGGCTAGAGATAAGCAGCAGGACAAATCCAGATCTTGCCAACTAAAGCATGTCACATTCTGGTTAAATAACCACATTTTAGATACTTTATTCCTACAGCTATCACAAAGGAATAAAGACTTGAAAAGCTTGAGAGCTTCTGACATCCCACTTGTTCCAGTTACCTCTTGCACTCAGGATTCTGGGTAATGTAGGCAGCCCTGATTGTGCTTTCTGTCACCTGTTGTGTGAAATATAATGAAGATGATGCTTGACTCAGTACCAGTGAGAGGGGTAGACATCAGTAACAGTCCAGATAAAGATGATGCACACACTTTCTGTCCGTATTCTGAATCAATCTGTACTGGAATCTGAAATCAAAGTAAGCATGATTCATAGTGACTTTATTTTTTTAAATCTTTTGTCAACAAAATATAAAAATATATTATCCATTATCCGCTCTCAGAAGATTATAGGCTAGTATTCAGATCTGAAATCACGTTAGCATTGAAATATGTGCCTTTTACAATCCAGTCAAATGTAAGTTGATAAAATCCGCCCATAATTTTCACCAGTTTTACTCAGAACTGCCTCAGACTGAGGAGCTACAGTATGTTCAGGTTTGCGATTCGTGTTGGAGTGGCAGGGGGTGAGTGTGAAGCAGCGTGGATGCTGGACAGTGACACTGATCTCTCTGGGCATGAGACCTTGTTTCCAAAGGGCTCCAGACCTTGGGACAGAGCACGCACCACTGTCACTGCTGGGTAGGGTCTTAAAGGGGCCTTCTAATCTACAGTGACATGCATAGAGGAGGATAATTACAATGAGTTTTTGTGTCTTGCATAGTGGAGGGTTATTCAGATGAATTATGTAATTTTTGCACACAAACACACACCCATAAAGAACAGTCACACACAGACACACACCCATAAAGAACAGTCACACACAAACACCCATAAAGAACAGTCACGCACAAACACACACCCATAAAGAACAGTCACACACAGACACACACCCATAAAGAACAGTCACACACAAACACACACCCATAAAGAACAGTCACACACAAACACACACCCATAAAGAACAGTCACGCACAAACACACACCCATAAAGAACAGTCACGCACAAACACACACCCATAAAGAACAGTCACACACAAACACACACCCATAAAGAACAGTCACACACATAACAGGTCAATTTCCTTGTTGCTATCTGAATGGGCCAAAAAGTCTCTATGTAATCAACAGGGATGGAATGTTTGTTGATGCTCAAACCACTTGGAAATCTTCCTAATACACAGGTCTGCTGGCTGGCTGGCTATTAAATTTGCCAAGAACCAGCACAATGCACCAGTTAACTGCGAGCATGGTGTCTGTGGCAACATCAATGACTGTGGCCACAGAATCACACGTGTGTGACGCTCCACCCGCACACCCACAGACACAGATGTCAGGAAACTGGGCACCTGGGTGACGGAGGCAGTCACAAAAAGACCAAGTAGGAAGATGGAGATGTCCTCCGATGCCAAGTGAAGCGCACACACACGCACACACACACAAACACACCATTACCCCAGACCTCACACAGAGTTACTGTTTCCCACAATTGCAGTGTCTAATTGCAGCATCTGTGTGACACTTAATGAAAGGACTCCTAATTATTTCTAATGGTGCGTCTTGCCTCTTCTCGGTAAAGTAAAACAAAAGGAGGGAAGAGCACTGTGTCCACGGGACAGAATAAACCCACGCACATTAGCCACAGAGGACTAGAGCTAGATACCAGCACAAACCTTCAGGTCATTACAGTCTGAGAAGTGAATTTGGAATTGTAGCAGAGGAATTCTGGGAAATTAGGGTGGAGCTCAAGGCAGCCTCACCTTTGTGCAAAAAAGCCTGATCCCCTCATCTGAAGAATCAAGAGATGGGAGAGAGAGGGGAGCACTGGGTGGAGGACGATGTCACAGACAGACAACAGATGGGAAACTTATAGAGAGAGAGAGAGAGAGAGAGGGAGGGAGGAAGAGAGAGAGAGAGAGGTTCAAAATTGTAGTGAAGTACACAATGTTTCAAGACGAACAGGATATTTAAGACAGAGGTCCTTCAGCAAGGTCCTTCTAGAAACCTTGTGTAGCTCACTATAATTTTGAATATCGCTTCATGTTCTGTAGTTAATCTCCTGGAATCATCTTCAACTTTGGATTAGTGGAAAATTGTATATTTTGTATATATTATAATCGGATATTATAATTGGATATATAATATGTACACACACACACACACACTCCCAAGAGGGTGGAGATTCAGACACAGGTTTTCTCTAAATTCAATGACTATCGTATTCAGTTCTGTATATACAAGAGAGGAGAGGACAAGGAACAAGACAGAGAGGACAACAGGGGAAGAGAGACGATGACGTCTCTTGGTAACAGCAATACCAGCCAACATTAAACTCGTCCCTGGGCAGCTGACTAAGGTGCAAAGAACGGAGGCGTGGAAGGGCTCACTGGAGCAGACCAGTTTAAGCAGAACCAAGCTCCTGGCACAGGCAACGGGGCTCAAATTCTATTAAATCTGTTTACCCCATTGTAGGCAGCCTACCTCAGGGAGTTCCCTATGGAGGAACATCCATTATGTTCTTTATGCATGCGAAATGTACAATATGAGTGGATCTCTCACATTACAGTCACAAGTGCCACAAAGTTCAGTCCACGTCAATGAAAGGGGTTTATTTCCTTTCCCTTTTTTCAGATGATGCATCCATTTCTGAGCACTAGCACAGCGTGTGTGTGTGTGTGGTTTGCAAAGCATTACAATCTTTAGTTAAGTTAGTGGCAGTGGCAGATACAGTTTTGAATATAGACATCAGCTAGGGTGGAGGCTCCAGACCTTACAGGAATAAAAACACGCGCATTCTAAACACGCCCGTTCTAAACACGCCCGTTCTAAACACGCCCATTCTAAGTGCAGGCCTGAGTGTGAATGGGTTAATAAGCATGGTGGACATAAGTCATACTAACTAGCTCCAATCTGCATTCATACTTTATCATCATTAGCAATTTTACAAAGTGTTCTTCTAAAGCATTTGTCATTCACAATAATGCACTCTTACATCTCCTCCACATTAATCCTCAGCTTGGCATTCACATACGATGGACACTCATGATCGGTCGATCTTAGCACATGACCTGATCTCAGAGGGAGGCCCATGGGGGATCTGCATCTTAGCGCAGCCGTCACACCAGTTCAGTCCCACGTCATCTTCTATTGGTCATAGTTCCCTCCTACACAGTGAACATCTGCACCACGTTCTAGCGCTATGACCCCTCTAAAGGCAGGAGAGTCAGTGAAGTGAAGCTAGGGGAGGGGTTAGGGGAGGAGCCAAGGGAGGAGCCAATGGAGGGGGAAGACAGCTATGAGAGAGCGTCTGTCGGTGTGCGCCTTTCCATCCATAAACTCTATAGATTCTGAAGTCATGCTCTACATAAACGCATCATCTGTCAAATCACAACATCTGCGTCGACCAGACCTGACATGGTTGGCGCAGAAGGAACAGCAGTACCGAGCCTGCCCTCGACTTGCAATTACCTTGATTCATGGTTCTGCCATTAATCCCAAGAAATGCGTTGAAAATGGGTCTCTGCTCATTTAAGACTCGGCTAGAGTGCTGCACCCCGGAGCTGGTGAAGGGCTAAGTAGGAAGGATGAGAGGAACAGGGTGTGAGGAGCCCAGGTGAGACATGAGAGCGATGAGCTGAGCAATGCCAAACAAAGGTGCAGCGTCGCCACAGAGACGCAGAGGCAGCACCAAAAATAGGAAGCAAAAGGGAAAAAAAAAACCATACAAAAAGGACGTTTTTGCAGTCACGTTTGTACGTGCATCCAAGGTGCTGCCTTCAGGAGACCTTCACTGCTCGTTCACAATAGAATGATCACGTGCACTGAAATTTCCAGGCCTGACACTGGCTAGACTTAGTAGTGTTTGGTCAAACAAGGCACTTATATGAGCCACCAGTCCCCAAACCAACGAAAGAATGTGTATTACAAACATATGACCAGTACAGCACAAAGTAGCATAAATTATAGCCAAAAGCACTAAAGGTATTCTGATAAACTCTATACTGGCCCATTTCACTATTAAAAATTAAAGCATCACAGTTTACACACCAGTATATTCTTTGTACCAAAGTTTTAATTTCTGCAAAGATAACTGGCTCCTGGAAGACCCGACTTTGGGACTACACTGGAATCTGATTGGCTGTGATGAATCTGATTGGCTGTATCAGTCAGCAAAAACCTTTAGAACTAACCCTTAATGAAGCTCCTACTTCCAGTGGTGGTTAAGCTGATTAAAGGCAATGGTTCAGTGTGGGTGACACAGCCTACCAACTTGCATAGAAGTGAAGGCTAATTAATACCAGTATATTACATTAATGTACAGTATAGCATTTTCATTAGTGAAACTGATCAAAATGTACAAACTAGATTTGGTTTTTGTTTCTTAGGATTTACGTGTATGTAGACAAAAGTTGTCAGTATGCACAAGTGCCCTTGTAAATACGGATCCGGTCCAAACTCGAATCCAAAAGATCAAGTTGGACACGGCTGTCCAAAAAAATTACTAGGGGGAAAAATCCTATTTGCCTGTCCATGTTTACACATCCTGCACATTTGTGACTGAGAAAGGCTCATGTCAGCCAGGGTTCAGCAGAGACAGCCGGCCGAGGCTCTTCTGCCCTGGATGTGGTGACTGCAGGACATTGATGAGCAGTCAAGTACCACTCTCAGCCCCCCTGGAGCAGCCATGCCACTCAGGGCTAAATAAGGCACACTGATCCCTGCCCTGCCTCCACATCGACCTGGGAGGATCAGCCTGCTAGCACAGCCCTGCGCTGGCTGCACGTAAACACACCCGAACCCTATAAAGGAGGAGAACCAGAACCAGAGCAAACAGTGACGAGTCCCTCTCCAAGCAGAGGAGTTGGATAGTTACAACTACACCTGGAGCTTTGGCACACCACCTAAATCTACACTCTGCCTGTTGAATCACAAGATTCAAACACATAGCTAAAAATCCCCACTGCACCAAAGGATCTGTCAGTGCAAGGAATGTTTAGTCTAAAATACAGCAAAGTGTGTTTAAGGATCCGTTTTCATCATCGGAGCTTCTGAGATGCGTCAGCACTCGTTAATCAACCTTGGCATTGCTACTGCTGTTTTGCTTCAAGCTCACTAATTAAACATGACTGATATGCTTACAGTAACACTACAAATGGATTAATCAAGTGATTGCCATTTTTAGTGTATAGGTTTATTTTTGAAACACACATAAACCATAGAAAAGCAATGAACAGAATTAAACACCAAAAATAACGAACCAAAAATCTCGCAGCTCTGACATATCGTGCAAACTCCCACCTGTGCTCTGACCACGCAGGAAGACGCCAGTGGAAGAAGAAGCAGGAGAAGCTCGTGGATGTGTGGCCAGGTGGGCCATGGAGTGGCCCACATGGAGCTGAATTCTTTGAAATGCCGCTTCCCTCTGCAGGGCCTGAACCAATTAAAATTTTTGAGCGAGTGGTGTGCTGGAACATCCCAGTGTCCCAGAGGCCTCCATTAAAACAGGGATATGCAGTATGTATGGGACGCTGCGTCTCGCACCTAGCCAGGGGGTCCAGACTCGAGAGCAAGTGGCTCCTTCACCAGCTATACAAGATCCTCTCTGAGCTGCGCTCTGCTGATACCAAACATGAGGAGGGAAGACCGGCTCATGTATAGAACACTCTGGGCTCTGCTAGTACAGTCTGCACTAGAGTCACTTCAGCTCTTGCAGGAGATAGTGCCCAGAAGAAGACCTTCATAGCTTCACAGTGAGAAGTCACCACAGAAATCCCAGTACAAACAAAATCAGGTTCATTTAAAGTCAGATAAATATGAAGTTGTTGAATACAGTACATGACAGTGCAGTACATGACAGTGCAGTACATGACAGTACAGTACCACATCATTGCAAGGTGGACCACAGTAAGGAAGACCAAAGTCAGTACTATATGTACAACAGGAACCAGGAACAAAACCACACCCAACCAAACAATAAACGTTTAGTGAAGAATCTATGATCATAAGATGGAAGACACCTTATACTACTGCCAAGACATTTTGTGAACATCTAATGGATAATAGATTGCACAAAGATTGATTGCTGCTTTAAGAGGATGTTATACAAAACCCATGCCTTAACATCTGCTTAACTTAAGTGTTCATAGAAATCTCTTTTACTGATACATGTGAAGTGAGAGCTGTGGTCCTACACACTGCTTGTGACAGGGTGTTTGTGTAAGGTCATTGTGAGAAGGCCACGTAGCTCGTGTGGACGAGGGCTTTGTCCACACATCGCACTCCTTTCACAAAGGCTACATCCTTTACACACTCAGCCACATCCTGAGGGGGCCAAGCCTTTAAAGCTATGTTTTGCCGTCAAGCAAGTAAACAGCTCTGCTTATGCTAGATGTTTTTTTTTATTCTACGTGTGTGTGTGTGTGTGTGTGGTTAGAATGGAAATAAAAAAAAAATGACTGCAGCAGTTGTAAGACACACATGGAGTAAGACACATTTTACCCTTACCTTTACTCCCTCTCATATTCTCTCTCTCTGTCTCTCGGGGACAGAACATCGACGGCGTATGGGGTATGGGGTAAAGAAGGCTTTATGCTGAAATTCTGCAAGCTGAGGCTGGCTCCAACAGGCCACAGACGACGGTATTAAAATAGCCGGAGCTGATCAGGAGTTTTTAATTATGCAGAGGGGAAGAGAGCACCACCCTGGATGGTCCACAGCTATAGAGAGCAGCTCCATATCCTGCCACCCTGCCACCTATCCTACACCACCTATCCTACACCACCGCACTGCACCACCTGCTTGCACTGATTATGCCCCTCACTGTATACAGTATTTGTCTTTCTCTCTTTCTATCTTTCTTCCATTTCCCCTACACTGCACTGATCTTTCACCCTCTCTTTTGGAAGAACCATCCGTCATTCCGGGCTGCCGAGCAGCAGTGTGGAGGTGACACCACCCACACCCACCCAAACCCCGTCATTACTTTGGCATACACACAAGACGCTCAATGAAGATCTGCTACACCCGCCCTTGAGCACCAGTAAAGGCGAACCGTGCCTGAGCTGTGAAACGGAGCTGTTCTTCTGCTGAATCCATGCAACTGCTCTTTAAGCAATTGAGGACGATTTCACAAAGGATCATCTACCATCAGCAAGCAGCAACACGACAGCATGGATTGCCAGTGCAATCAGTTATTGACGCCAGTGAAATGAAGAACCCAGAGATCAATGTTTTCCGAATCAAGACATATTCAACATAGAAATAATAATAATAATAATAATAATAATGATCTCCTTCATATGTGAAAGGCTTCCTTATGCACAGCTGTGGTTTGTGCTTTACTGCCAAATTCTGCACTTGCAACATGCAGGCACATTTTCTAGGGAATGGAATAAATCTCAGAGGCTCGAAGCTTTTGGAAGGATTGATCTCGGCTCAAAATGCCAGGCGAGAAGGCTGTGGTGAGTGTTGTGGGGAGCGCTGTGGTGAGTGTTGTGGGGTGGGGAGCGCTGTGGTGAGTGTTGTGGGGTGGGGAGCGCTGTGGTGAGTGTTGTGGTGAGTGTTGTGGTGAGTGTTGTGGGGTGGAGAGTGCTGTGGTGAGTGTTGTGGGGTGGGGAGCGCTGTGGTGAGTGTTGTGGGGTGGGGAGCGCTGTGGTGAGTGTTGTGGGGTGGGGAGCGCTGTGGTGAGTGTTGTGGGGAGGGGAGCGCTGTGGTGAGTGTTGTGGGGAGGGGAGCTGTGGTGAGTGTTGTGGGGAGACCTGTGGTGAGTGTTGTGGGGAGCGCTGTGGTGAGTGTTGTGGGGTGGGGTGTGGTGAGTGTTGTGGGGTGGGGAGCCCTGTGGTGAGTGTTGTGGGGTGGGGAGCGCTGTGGTGAGTGTTGTGGGGTGGGGAGCCCTGTGGTGAGTGTTGTGGGGAGCGCTGTGGTGAGTGTTGTGGGGAGCCCTGTGGTGAGTGTTGTGGGGTGTGCTGTGGTGAGTGTTGTGGTGAGTGTTGTGGGGTGGGGAGCGCTGTGGTGAGTGTTGTGGGGAGCGCTGTGGTGAGTGTTGTGGGGAGCGCTGTGGTGAGTGTTGTGGGGAGCCCTGTGGTGAGTGTTGTGGGGTGGGGAGCGCTGTGGTGAGTGTTGTGGGGAGCCCTGTGGTGAGTGTTGTGGGGAGCGCTGTGGTGAGTGTTGTGGGGAGCGCTGTGGTGAGTGTTGTGGTGAGTGTTGTGGTGAGTGTTGTGGGGAGCGCTGTGGTGAGTGTTGTGGGGAGCGCTGTGGTGAGTGTTGTGGGGAGCGCTGTGGTGAGTGTTGTGGGGAGCGCTGTGGTGAGTGTTGTGGGGAGCGCTGTGGTGAGTGTTGTGGGGTGGGGAGCGCTGTGGTGAGTGTTGTGGGGAGCCCTGTGGTGAGTGTTGTGGGGAGCGCTGTGGTGAGTGTTGTGGTGAGTTTTGTGGGGGAACATATAGGGAAAGTAATTGTTAATTAACACAACTTTGAACAAACCTTTTTTCAGGCTTTTGCACACTCTTAAGGCACTACACATGCTTGCCTGCAGCGTGCAGAACTTAGTGAGGTGCACAGTCACCCGGCTTGACCTTCAGTCCATCACGCTCGACTGAAGTCATTCGTCAGACAAGGATGAGTAGGATGTTGCCGCCCAACATCGGCCTCACCGCCCCTGATGCCACAGAGGGGCTATGGGCAGCAGGGGGGGGGGATTGGGGGGGGGGCACATGCGAACACAAGTGACAGTAACTCTTGATGACAGCAGAGAGTCTGTAGCCCCTTGGGAAAAGCCCAAGAGTAGGGCAATAGCAACGCATGTCAACATCACTCAACACATACAGTGAAGCAGTGGACAAACAAAAGCTTTAAAAAAAAAAAAAAGATCACAGAGACATCCAAAAGAACAACATAAGCAAAACATCCAGTGCAGATGAAACGTAAAGCTGAGACCAACAGATCTGAAGAAGCCAGCATGCAAAAATGGATCCTGCAGTTGCAAAATGTGCAGCAAGCCAGATTAGTGCTCCACGATACACACACACACATCATACCTCGATGTTCATGTGAAATATCTTGATAATGATATGAATATGACTATGGTGAGGTAAAAAGGAAGCATGTATACTAACAGTGAAAGAAAGAAAGAGGCCAGAAGACGTCGAGGTCCATGCTGATGTTCAGGCCACCGTGAGGGGAGCCTTGTGAGAGTTAGAATATCTGGGTGCACATGTTGGATGGTACTGAAAAATGTCTTCATATGGTTCAGGTTTATACGATCATTAAAAATATATATAAAATAGAACCTTCTCACATGGAAATAATGGTGTCAAATTCTGATAATGAATATACATGATTTGGACATAATGGTGTAAAACTCTGAAGTTAATATGCAAATAACTGGGGCAATTATATAATTGTCCTTGGAAAACTGTATAGTTCCCTTGGGCTCTTCAGACTTTCGCTGGAGTGTGCCTCAAATGTATGCCAACATTTACTCGCAGTAAAACTGGAATCTCCTCTCTCTTCAAATAATATTGGAGTCTTCATTTTTTATTGGGACTACATTGCTGGGTAGTTTGGGGAATTTAAAAAACACAATGGTTATACACATGATGCTTTACCTGAGGAGTAAATATAGCAAAATTATTTTAGAACAAATTGATCTGCATTTGCTCCAGAAAATACTAGTGACATACACAGTGACAAGATAACACGTGTTTAGCTCAATTAAAAGGTTAGATATAGAGTTTACTCTTTTCACCCCATGTTTTAATTTTGCCTTGCCTTAATTGTGCCCATCTGTTTCTCACCGTCTACTGAACCCTTCATGTACTTAAACCATGTCTGTTTGCTCGGTCGTGGGTTACTGCAGACGGTACATTCCGTTTCATTTTCTGCTTTTCAATGTACTTGCAGCATATGCTTATATGTTGCTATAAATGGCTGAAAGAGCCCCGCACTGCTGCCGTGTGCCGCGTCTGTACCGTACATGTGCAGATACAGTGTACCTGTCTGCATTACTGCAGATGGGAAACAAGGAAAAGTCATTCTCTCAGGACCAACTGTTTGGGGGAGGGTCCTAACAGCTGTGAAAGGTGAAGTGACGGCCAATCAGGGCCTTGGGAGCTTTCAAACATTGGATATATTCTGACCTCATATATGGTTTCAAACATGGTCTCAATGTTTCAACTTCTTTGGCCCCTGCCAAACACACAGTAATACACACAGCCTTGAAGGATTCCCTCTCCAGTCTAGATAGACAGACAAACAGACAGACAGAATTATCACAGTAAGCATAGCTTATGCTTGCTAGTATTCACTGGCTTGATCACTTGAACACACACACTGTGAGACTCAGTATTAGTATACACAGCTTCCTGAGAAACAGGACAGAGACCCTTTATCAGCTGTGCAGAGTGAAGCACTTAGCTGGCACAGATGATGGACCTTTGTCCGAACGCCCCGTTTCTTTGGAAACCTTATCTCTACATCTCTTTTATCTGTACATCTCCTTATCTCTTTTACTAAAGTTATATATTCATAGGTAAATATTTATACACACAGAAATCTGTGGGAGGGCTACAGATCATGCCACATGCACACTTGCTCACAGGAGTGGCAGCTATGTAAATGGAGTGGGAGTGGCCTTAATGCAAACAGTTAACCTAGCAGCTGGTTCAGCGCAGAGGGGAGCAGCTGTGAGCAGGGGCCGTGGGCGGAGCCAGGGTCCAGGGACAGCTGATAGGCCCACAACATTCCCACCACCACCCGACCATTATTTAGAATTAGCCAGAGTCTGTCAATAGACTGAGCCTGAAGTGTAGGAGGTGCCCACGCACTCACTCCAGCTCTATTGGAACAAAATGCATTCTTCCAACTTGTACAAACAAATATAAACATGTGTGCTCAAGTGTGTGTGTGTGTGTTTGTGAGCCCAACTGTTTGACTTCAAAGCATGTTACGGTGATATGGGCCATCTTAGGCTTTGGGTGTGCTGTGACAGTTCAGGTCTAGGTGGCTATATTAATCAAAGAGCACTTTTAATACACAAGCTTTCATCTGCTATGCCAAGTTCATAACCCGAACAACTGTTCTTATTTGGAAATGAGCATGAGTTTGCTCAACCCACAGAAAGGTCTCTTATACTGCCCCAGGCCAAGCAAGGGTACGGCGAATCTGCTAGATCAGCTGGTAGCCTAAATATCAGATCAAGAGTGCCCGTGATGTCTTTGAGTCACTGCCCAGGAGCCCAGTGCAATGTAGCCAGTGCACACTATCACTGTGTGCTGCAAACCGACAACCCACCATTACTCATTGTCTTCATGCTAATCCTCAGAGCGCCTCCTTTGTGTGGCCGCTATTCTGTGCCAAAGGCTTCTCCCGCACTTCTTCATTGAGCAGAAAGGGCTTACACAGCCATAGCATAGCTTAGCGCAAGTGAATACGTCTGGGGTGGCAGCGTTTTGTAGAGAGACAAAGAGCTCTGTTTCGGCCATGGGCAACAGGTGGCCCAAACTCACGCAGTTTATGTCCCACGCAGTGATCCTTCTCCCAGCACGACATAGCCCAGCTCACAAGCCACAAGAAAAGCCAACATAACAATAGCACCATCTAGATATAAGATTCTCAAGGTGTTGTTAATGCATGCACCAAGGATAATAACGCAACTTTAGTTGAGTGAATTTCCCTAATCATCATTTTAGATCAAATATAGAATGAAGGTGGATCAGCAAATGAACTCAGTTTAAGTTAAGTATTTTGAGTTAAGTTAAGACTACCTTAAACCTTCTGAATAAAGTTAACCATGTTTTGGTAGAGGCACTGTCACAGCATCACAGTTCAGTGGCGATTCCATGACAGGCCAAGCAGCTCTGGGCAACGAAGTGCAGTGCATTTGCACACTGCGTGAAATCATCACGTGTGCAACACAAGAAGAACTTGCAGAACATACTGGCCAGTCCACCTGTACTGCATCTCTTGAGCTCGGGTGCAGACTGAAGGGGAAAATTCCTTTTATTATTATTTATTCCTCAGATGCTTTACTGGTGCGTTTCTCGTATGTTTTATTTACTACAATGTTTCCAGTCTGGTTGCCTCAGGGACAATGGGAAATATTAGCTGACGTTCAGGCGTAGAACACTGACGCTCTGATCACTGGTGTAGAACACTGATGCATCTGGTCATTAATCAACACTGAATACCAAAGGCATGAAAAGCATTTTCAGACTATGCTAATATTGGTCCATATATTCAGATGTAAAATGGGTGTTGACATGAAATCATGAAAAAATGACATGAAAAAAACATGACATGAAAAAAAATGACATGAAAAAAAAAAAAGCAAAGTCCATCTATATATTAAAAAATCTAATTTTCACATCAATTAGACTATAACAGAGACTGGGCAGGCGGATAGCGGCCAGCTCTAAAATCTCGATTGTGCTACAGAAAAATGAAGCCCTACCTAAATCTCCATCAAGCAGCTTTGGGCACTGACATTATTTCAGGGGACCAAAAGTAATTAGACTTTCAGAAGCTTAGCTGTGTCATGGCCAGGCATGTTATGTTGTTCCATCACACGTACCAAAGAGCGAACAAAAACTCCTACACTCCCCATTGTGCATCAGCATGGACCCACCACCGTTAGCCCCCCTCGTGGGAGTCCTGTCGCAGGGCAGGAGCCCTTGTGCCATTGTTTGAGCCAACTTCAGAAGATTCTACAAGCAAGCTAACCAAACCAGAATCCCATCAAATACCTTGACGGTTTACCAAAGTCCCATCATTCATAAGCTTGTTAACTGCAAACGACTGTGGTTTTGAATCCAGATGTGTATTTTTTGTTGTTTCAATCGGCCTGGATGGCCACTCTAAATGTCCATCATCAATTAAACCAGTGCCTATGATTTGCGACTTCATGCCAACACGTTCCACAGAATGCTGTGAAGGAGGAACAAGATGCTGTCGGGAACGATGCTTTTGCAACCTCTTCACCAGTTACCAATTTCTTTCCAAAATGCATTACAGTGTCACTGTGACCGCAGAGGGGGTAGAAAAGGCCATTAGGGCAGTAGAATCGCTGCAGGATTCCAAGAATCCTCAGTGAAAAGCCATATTCCTTTCACAGCCGGGGGCTTGGGACTTTGTTCCCATAGCATATTACATCATTTGAATGCATGTTCTTTGTTATATTCTTAATCCAATACCCGTGGCCTTACAAGTGGATATTATACACCTTTACCACAGGTGAACAGAGTTTCCTGCGGTCTCAATGAAATGTGTCTGACATGCTTTGGTCAAAATAGCATAAGGATCAGGCACCAGAACCCCTCTCAGCCTGATGGGTTTTTGCTGACTGTAGCTGGGTTGCTGCCATCAAAAATAAACTTCATCCACTCAGCTCTTCTGTCCTCTGAGGCTGGGGACTGATGTAGTGATTTGTGCTGGTCTGTGCAGCCAACAACAGAGCAGTGCCTGAGCTTAGCCCGTCTCAAGCTGTGGGTGGAGATACTCAAAAGGGGGCGGGATTATTCTAATGAGCCTGCACTTGGTTTGGCACAGGAAGCAAATTCTGAACGGCATGTTTTATGCCATGTTTTCTGACCTAGGCAGCCCACAGAGAAATTTTGAGGCTTGTATTATTTTACTCCCAAAGGTATGTGATACCCAAATGCATTTGTACACACACAAAAAGGTGAGCCATTGTAGTGAGAGCTCATAATAGTCAAAGTTCACCACAGTACAGATATCTGCTCATGAGGGCATTACACAGTCCATCTCATCTGCCAGTAGTGTGCCACCAGCATCTGGACGCTGTGCCTGGTTCTGAATCAGTCTAATCCCCCTAAACCGATTTCTTAAAGCTCCCTCTCACCAACGTCAAGCATACAGATTATTATGAGGAAGATGAAGAGAAGGAGGAAGGTTCACAGGAGTTAGCACGCAGCCACGCACTGCAAGCTCGTGAGAGTGTAGTGACGCGCCCCTGCAGTCCCCTGCTCGTGCTGTGGGGAAGAACCCGACTGTCATACCTCTGCTTTTACAGCACTGCCTACTACAGGAGGCTGACAAGTGCCTTGACAGAGTGCCGTCTCATTAATGGGATTTGTCTGTCACGTCCAGACAGGATGTCAAAGCAATGCTTGTTTCATGCCCTACCCAGTGAGCCAGGGAGCTAGGAAACATGAGAACGACAACAGAGGCAACAATTTCACATCAAACACGAGACGCAGCACCAGTCAGTCTGCAGTCAGTCTGCGGTCTGTCTGCAGTCCTGTTGTGGATCCACAACCACCACAACGAAGGCTGCAGGCCTAAAGAATGAAGAATTTACACCGGACAGTGTGAAGAATAGCAACAGAGGGAAGAAGAGGAGGAGAAAGAGAACAGGACAAGTTCCGCTGGTCATCCATCCGATTTAGTCTGACCTTCGACATGACACGTACTGCTAGAGATGTCCCTCCCCTAGAAGACGAACAGCATCTACCTGAAAACCACACAATAATCTCATTCGCAAATTCCTATTCTAATCACATCCCATAATTCTATCCAGAATCCAGATTAGCAGAGCTGAAATTTAGCCACTGGTTTTGAGCATAGTGAGGAATAGTGCTCAACGTGTTCGATAGACCTTCTGTTTAGAGGTTTGCAGAAGCACCAGTGACTGACCACTGAGATTGTAATTCAGCTGTATTCTGTTCAGTGATATTACTGACGATGCAATAAAAATGTATCTTTCAAGTTTCTTTTGTTTCGGGGAAGCTATTCCCCTATAAATGATCTTTTCCACTTTATGGGTGCTTGCTTGCACAAAGTGGGAATTTCTGAAATGATCCCATTTGAAACGCAGCTCAAAATAATCACAGATGCCATGAAGGCCCGTTTTAAGGCCTGGGTGTTTTCTATTTTACTCTTCACACCAGTGCCCTCTATCTCCACACCCCCTTCGATGATGACCACCGACGGACGTCATTAGATCATACGAGACAGGCTGGCCCAGTGAAAATGCCATAGGATTTGTCATCTGCTTCGCGATATTAGGCTTTCCCAAATCACCAGTGCCCTCAGCTTAACACGCAGTGTCAGTGCTGCACATAAGCACATACACAGAGCGTTCAGAGCCCATAACCCACATATCCTCAGTCTGTAAAAATAAAAACAACGGTTGACTGAAAAACGCTAACAACACTGCAGTAACAGCTTTGCTGCCTTTCTAGCTGTGACTGAGGCGAGGGGCAAGTTGAAGTGGAGGAGAGTGCAGCTGCGATCTGTTATTACACTGACTAGCCAGACAACGTGGTTCAGATAAGCCACACTGGAGACGTACTGCTTCGGAATGACCCTTCACGTCCGTTTACCAAGAACAGATCAAAGAGACAAGCAAGTAGGACATTATGCGCTTATTAAAGCATGGCTTGGTATGAGTACGTACCGTTACAGAACAAATGAGCTGTCTGCATCAGACTCTGTGCACGTCACTACATGCTAGTAAAATCAGGCCTTCAGTTTTGAAGGACACGCTAGCCTCCCCTAAGTTGCCATGTGCTCTTTGTTCTCCTGCGTCTCAGAACCCAATGACATGGGGTATTGGATTGCGCTGTCAAATCGGCCGTTAGCTGCCACGTGAGTGACGGGCTATTTGAGATATTTACTGTGACGTCCCTTAAAACTGATCAGCATGACGTACGTCCTCAGCAAGACCTTCACGATACTACGACCACGCCATTGCATGTGCAGCATGATGGAACACTGGAGTGGCACCAAAAGGCCACATGTCGGGTGTGTGTGGGTACGTAGTATATAGTGTATATATATAGCCTGATTCTGTGGTCTTCTGCACTGATATTAGGGGTCATAGCCCTATGTGCCCCTGTCACCACTGGGAGAACCTTGGTATTAACCAATCACATTCTCTCTTTCTTCTTTCAGTCGCTTTTAGAGTTTAGGGAGACGTGATTAAAAATTGGGCAGCATTATTTTGACTACAAATGTTACATATGTTGGATCATGCAAACGCAGTGATTCATTAAAACCAAACAGCCATCAGGAATGTCTGAGCTTTAACACAATACTTATATTACAAAACAGGTAATAAACAGAATGCTGTCGCATTCCTCAGGCAACAGCAGATATTCACACAGACATTTGTGTATGTAAGTAGATCTATGACGGAAGCTGAGAGTTCAACACTTTCCAGTGTGTTCCCCCTTTAGCCAAATAGCCTCTTCACATTCTCCCCCCGGACCTCATCTCTAGGACAACTACAGAGACGCTGTTCCAGACCTTCGTGCAACCCAAGAATGAGAGTGACTTTTATTTCTTTAATGGTTTTGTGAGCATAAGTGAAGCCCAAATGTAGTAAAGCTACTTAAAGTGACAGGTCAGGTGGACAGTCTGTCAGTCGCCCAGACAGAGAAATACTCCGGAGCACTCGACCGCTCTACATCAAGTCCAGTTCATTTAAGGTGGCGTGAAGGAGATGCACTTTTGGAGGCAAGCATCATCGCTAATTGACATCCTAACGTGAGGCCATTCTGACTCCACCTTTAAATCACGGCTGGAGGAGAGTGTTAGGAAAGACAGAGAGCCTCACCCGGGCAGGGACGGAATAAACCTGCTGCCTCGGCAAACGCTACGTATGTGCACAGCTGCAAAATGCTCTAAAGCTGTCCTTGTTTCTGTAGGCCACCACTGTTAGGCATGCTACAGTTCAGCTAATGCAAGGGCATTATGAAACATTCATCACCACCGTCACACACACACACACACACACACACACACACACACACACTACAGCAAATGCTAATGCAAGCAAAATGAGACTGGATTTGGTATTCCACTAGAAGGCATAGACATTAATTAGTCCTGAAATGACAGAAGGAATGGTGAGGATATTCCCTCAGGGTACAGGGCTTCACTCTTCAGTGCACACTGACAAAGAGCAGCAACTGAGCACGGACCACCTGATCCCAGATCTGTTATGCTTTTCAAAGACCTTTTCCGAAGGGTACCCTGACTGACACAAAGAGTCTTCGGGCAGTACCTTAATTAGTTTTTCACACAAATAATCCTATGGCAGGATTTCCAGACTACTACTAAATCAGCCTATCAGGATGTGAACTGAAGTTCAAGGAGGACATCCCACACCAGTGGAAACCACCAATGGGAAGTATCGACCGCTTTAGAAGATTACCACTCAATTTGTCTGTGAACTTAATTACCAGTCAGTATTTTAAAAAGTCAATGTGATAATAGATCTAATATACTTAAAACCCTTTGAACAGAGGAAGGGAAAAAATGGGCCCATTTTCTTCCTGGATAAGGTTTATTTCTAGCACAGTTTAACTTCGTTTTCTCAGGAGAATAGAGTTGACAAAGTCAGTTCATGAGAGAAAGAGATTACTTCAGCTAAAGGGCAATTTGGTTTTGTGACAAGGTCATAAGGAATAAATGAAACTGGGATTATCTTGTTAAATACTAAAAATCTGAATCCCTTTTCTCCACAATAACCTGCAGAGAGTTCAGCTGAAAAGATCATTAGGGTCCCCCTTCCATTAATCACAAACATTTATAACATATACTGCAACTCCAAAGACGCAAGCACTGTGGATGATTCCACACTCCACTCACACAAACTCCTCCTTCTCCCCCAGCCTGTGGGAAGAGGTAGTATAGTGTTTGGGCCCTACAGCCAACTGTGCAAGTTTATTCCTCCATACCATCAAACTCCTCAATTCCCAGTGACTGACTACAAAATTGAACAAACACTGTATTCCAATACTAACAATACTAACAATACTCATGTTATTAAATGAATATACTGACTGTTGTCAGTGTTGCCTTACATGCTATCTGCATTTTCATATTTACTGTCTACACTACACATTTACAGTCTTCCTCTATTGAGTTGCACCGCGGTCCTGGAGAAACGTTATTCCGGTATATTGCTGAAATGACAATAAAGACCCTCTCGACATGCCAGACATTAATGTGATCACACCAAGAGAGCCGATTCACCCATTGATCCAACTCACCCAGTGATCCAATCCAATCTTCCTAAAGTCCTTATTTGAAAACACTTTCAGGACCCCTACTCTCTGCACTTTCCTCTGGGGAGACGCATCTCAGAGACTAGAACACCACCAGTGAGTGTTTATTTTACTGCTGGCAGGGTCATGCTTGAAGAAGACAGACGACCCACCACGGGTCACCATGAAGGTCTCTACACCATGACATGATGCCTGCAAATAAACAAGCCCTCGTCTAGGCCATGAAGCCTTCTACCAAGGCAACACAGGTAATGTACGCTGCTAACACACACACAGGCATGCACACACACATACACACACAAACACTAGCATAATGCACCATCATAGGGAACATGACTCCAGCATTTACACCTTAAACACCTTACAGTGTTTATACCTTGATAGAAGCCTCTCCAATACCGCTTTCAATAATTCTTTAAATCTGTTTTTCCAATGTTTTCCATATTTATCGTAAGTGCTGAAAACTCTCCAAATGATCACTTTACATAGTGGAGCATCATGTTCTTCTCATATCTTGAAGTTCGTTTCGATCAGGGGATCACCTGAGATCCCCTCAGCTCTGTGAGTGTGTCCGGCCTCACACTCTTCATTAAGCCCATGAGCTTTGATGTGCCTCCACATCCATCCTCCACGGTGCTGACCCCGAGGTGGAGGACAGCTCCATAATGACTCCTGAGATTCCTGAGACGCTCCACCACCGTGGAAACAACCAAACGAATTTTGCGGTTCAAACGATACGCCACGACAGAAAAACAAACCCTTCAGGGAGACAAACGGCTTCTGGAAACTACACCTTTCAAAGAGTCATTTGTTTCTTTCGTGCCCAGACATGAGCTCCCTGAGCATGTGTGAGGCAAGAGAAACGGGTCGCATGTCTAGAACAGGGAAGGGGGGTGTGATGCCTGTCCTGTGTGTGATGACGAGAGAGAGAGACGGTTGTTCTTTGAACCAGCAACAGCATGGTTCAAAGTTCGGGAAGCTTTTTAGAAATGTTCATCATTTAGCCATGTTATGACTAATTCTTAAAACTCATTCCATTTAATCATTTAAGTAGTATTATTAAATATTATTAATCATTATTGCACTGAAAATGAATTTACTCAAAAACATTATTAGGAGGTACAAAATCATCATCAAAAATGATGATGGTACTCTGAATGATGCACATAATCTCCCAGACTTGAACTGCAGACAGTGAGGTCACTGCAGACAGTGAGGTCTGTGCAGACAGTGAGGTCACTGCAGACAGTGAGGTCTGTGCAGACAGTGAGGTCACTGCAGACAGTGAGATCTGTGCACACAGTGACATCTGTGCAGACAGTGATTTTTTAGCGAGAATTTCAGTTTTCAGATCTCATTATTACAAGATTCCTTCTAGTATTTGTTTTATGTTTTGCTTAGATGTCAATAGTTCCAGTTGCTCTGGTATGAATTAATTTCCCTGAGACTCAGACAACAATCTCTCCAGCTCAGGATGGATAATGACATTTTTAAATCACTGACATGTGAACAGATGTTTCCATATTATTTCTGTTCTTTCAGCTTGTTTGGTAACAGAACGGTAGCTAAGGCGGCACCGGTGGGGGAGGGGAGGTCTTTTGTGACAAGCCCAGTGGGACGGTTGAAACGGTTGAAACAGCTGAGAGAAGGCCAGGTGCATGATGGGTCTGGAGACCCTCAATGGCCTCTATCAGTCCTAAATGAAGCACAGTCCCTCGAGACATTGTAGGCCATATGAGGAGGGTTATAGTGGCAAATCCATTGGCAGAGAAAACCTTCCAGCCCAGTCAGGGCATCTGCCGACTGGCGAATGACCATGGGGACAACGGGAGGAGGAGGAGGAGGAGGAAGAGATGTGTGTATGTTCAGCCATCTGAACATTCAGGCACACGTGTGCACACGTGTGCACATACGCGGTTTGTCATGCTGCTCTGCAGGGAAGCTGTACTGAGGCTGCTCTGTTCATCTCCATACAGGTAGCAGCAGCGGTTGAAGCAGGAAGGACAGACTGTTCAGATTTCAGCAGCGCAGCTCGGACTGCACCGCAGATCAGGGAGAAACGCTTTTCTGTTCAAGACACAAGCAGGGAAAGTCTGCATGAGAACTTCTAATAGGACATGAGAATTCAGAACTGCAGGTTTCTATTGTGGACCAAATGATATAAACCAACAGATGGGCAGGGTACTCTGTAGAGCCCTTCCTACAACTCATCATTCTAGCCTCCTTATTAGGCCAGTTAACTGAGACTAAACAGAAAATGATGTAAACAATCTCTCAAATCTCTTCTTTGAGAGAAAAACCAAAAGGTTTCTTTGGCTGCATTATCCAGTCTGTCTTCAGCAGATGATCAGTGATTTTTTTCCCACTTTATGAATACAGCCAAAAATTTCGATGGCGGGGAAAGGCTGGGTTTTAATATCTAGACCTTCACCATCACATGACATGGCATGAAGCGGAAACTTTAACGTGTGTATGTGTGAACCAGAACCCGTGACGTGTGTGTGTGTGTTCTAGTGCTGGTTCCATTCCTGCTTGCCAGGCCTTCAGAAGACAAACTGCCAAACTTTTCACAGATTTCTTGTGAAACTGGAGCTTTTAAAAGCTACACGAAATCACACAGTGGGAGAAATTTCAAATTAAAGAACAGAAAGGAATGTCTCTAAACTCTCATTAATATTTATTTGTGCCATCTCGGGGCAGTATACACCATGTATGTAATGAGTAGCAGAGCTCGCTGAAACCCAGCCGCCTATTTATAACCAGGTAAAAAGAGGGAGTGGAGGCTGTGAGTGCAACAGAAACCAGGCAGCCGTACTGGGCTGAGTGATGGTGGGTCCTAGTCCCAGTCCCATCTCCCCCCCGCCCCACACACACACACTATCATTGCAGGCTGTACAGAGCAGCCCTGCACTTGTGACACTGACGTCTTGCTCATGATGGAGCAGGAAAGGCAGACGCACTAGGGCAGGGACGATGACTGTGCTGTGAACACAGGCTCTACGCACAGCAGGACCATAGGATGGATGCTGTCGCTGTAGAATAGGTGGATAGAGACTGGTGAACATGTCTCCCTAAGAGATGAGACATTGAGTTTTTAAACATGGAGGCACCTGCCTCTAATTTGGGAAAAGGCTTTAATGAAAAGGCAAACAGAGTTGCATAAACCAGGATGTTATATGTATATTTTATGTAGTCGCATTCAGAAACCATATTAAGATGAGTTACCATGACTGCAGCCCTTGGCAGAAACTCAAACTTGACTGACAACAGAATCAGGAAAGTCATGTTACCAAGGGGATGGCATCCACTTCATTTCATTAAGTTGCTTTTACAAACTCTTACTGCCGCATTCTGGAGATCAAATACCTTATGACAGCATGCAAATCCTGGAAAAATAGTAAGAGTAAAATATCAGTTCTCTCTCATTCTGTCTGAGTCCTGCACAATTCTTTTTTTCTTTACCTCCTTCATTCCCTCTTTCTTATATATAGGCACAGGATATTAGCCGCACGCATGCAATCTTGCAGTATTCGTGCCTCTGTTTCCGTCATATGTCCAAAGACAGTTTGTTTCATTAGCCACAGGAATGACAGCACTTGAAATCAGCCTCCTGAGTCCACTCTGCACTGCAAAAACCAGACTATCTTCTCCCTAATTCCCCTCACTGATGGAGACAGTTAGGCTGTGCTAAATCATTGGGGGAATATACAAACAGACAACAACTTCACAAATAAAAACAAGGAGTGTTCTCCGTCAGGTCCTCTTGGGTCCGTCCGACTGCAAATATTCAGCTCAGTCTAAAAACAGGAACCGAGGTCGACGGGAAAACAAACGAAGCAGGTGCTTCAGAAGGGAGAGGGGCCTGGGGAGGCTGGGTAGCAGACATGCTTCAGCGCCTCTGTCAGTTCCGAAAGTTTCAACCTCCATACCTTTGGCTGCCATGGTCAACAGTGCGTGCTGACGTCCCCGCTGCCATTTCAGATTCTGGATTAACAACAGAACTGGGATTATACAGCCAATAGGAGAGAGTTCAGGTCCGACCTGGATCTTAAAAGGCCTTTGTCACTGGCTCACGCCAGAATCAATGGCCACTCTGCATAATCCCGTGTTGAATTACAACGGTCATGTGTGTCTACCTGGCCTCAAATTAAAGTGCCAATTCAACAATGAGGATTTTTAATCTGACTGCACAGATCTCATATCTCCTGCCCTTGGTTCCTATCCCCCACAACTCCTCTGCATAATCCCACTGATCCCATCAGGCCAGAGTTAGAAGACCATGAAGTAATGATCAGTGACAGTCCAAGTTAGAGGCAGGAGTCAAGCTAAGCATCAAGAACATTTCAGTCAAGTTCAAACCAACGTTCTGTGAAATGCTGCCAAACCACTCACACATTCTGAACAAATATGGCCGAGAGAGAAATAAAAAGACAAAAGGCAGTCAAGTAGAGCAAGTTCATTAGTCAAATGATGGGAAAACACCCTTGAGCCTCATGAAAATACACTCCGTGCTCCCAAAACCGATTTAAGCACTCAAAATTAGCCTCTTGCATCAATTTAATTACCAGTTGATTCTTAGCACCAGCTCTGTAATGGATGAGAGCGAAGGAGATTTGTGAAGATGTGAAGGATGAGGTTTTTCATTCTTACACCCCAACGTGCCTAGATGTTCCTGGTGCGTTTTCAGTCCCATTGACAAACCAAAAAAGAAACCCATGAAGAAATACTCCATGGCATAGATGAACCTTGAGCACAGGGGATGCAAATGTCATTGCCAGTGGTACCATCAGTGTAACGTTCTGGCAAGGCAGGATGGATGCAAGTGCAGGGGATATTATAAGGATTTATTAATAAAGACACAAGGAACACTACCAATCAAGAGAATATCAAACATAGACAAACCAAACAAGACTACTGACAACAACCACGTAATACTGACTACTGTTACAGACACATCAATGAACAAGGACATTTTAAATATACAGCAACATAGACAAACAGACAGGTGACACTAACATGCATTACTTACAACCTATAAAGCAACAAGACAAACATGGAACAAATAACTAGAGCAGCAAAAGAGACAGAAACAGAAACCAGGAAGACTAAAAGACTGACCACAAATACAAGACACTAGCAACAATAACCAGAAAGACTAGAGAACACTAAAGGCAGAACCGAGAAACAACAAGGGCTCAATGCAATGACCAGCAAACTTTAACTGAAAACATGGGATACAAATACAGGAAGAAACAGGGAGTGAAACTAGGTACAGGTGAATAACACTAATGAGGAGGCGGGGGAACAAGGATGGGGCATGAAGGCAGACACAAAAGCAAATTTAAAATAAAAGCACACATAAAAGGAAACCAGGAAATAAAATCAAAACAAGGTGTTGCCGTGGGGGACCACAGTGATAAGGAGGGGGTGATCGTGACAATTAGAACCTGAAGCATGACTGAACATGGCATTGTGGGACATACAAAAAGCAAAAGGTTACAGGTACAACCAGAGGACCAGGTACATAAGAAGAATTTGGCTCAGGGAGCAAATGCGTTAATCAAACACACACACACACACACACACACACACAGAACCCTAATATGGCACTCTACAGGGAGGAAGAGCTGTGCAAGCATGTTGACAGTGATTAAGTGGCTGATCTAACCTTCCTCCAGGCCATGAGTCAGGCTAGGCAAGTGTGGTAAAGGCATCTGTGCCATGTCCTGCCCTTTCCGCTACACCTACCACCCACTTCCTGCCCTGACCTGCACTAGCGTCCGGCCTAGCACTACGCAAGTGGACTGAAATACAAGCAGTGCTCAGAAAACTTACAAACTATACAGTAGATTCTTCACAGGAGAATTTAACATTGTTTGACCAAAATCCACCTCACAAAAGAAGTGATATCATTACTCTCTTTTGTTCAAAAAGCAAGTGAATGCCTGATTAAAAGACGACCCATTTTTACCAGAAAATAACCTTATCTCTTCAATTCAATTTTTATAACAATGGATCCAGCAGAGATGAATGTCTGAGGATTTGAGGAAATAAAATACGAGAAGATAAAATTTCTCTCGTGTTTTGGATACCATTCTGTGTTGCTGATCTGAGTCAACCCCAGTGAAACCATAGCAGGTCCCATCACCCTGCCAGAAACCGAGACTATGCGCCTCTTGTTCTACACACACCCTCCCAGCACTCTTTCTGGATCAGTGTCTGGAGCTCCGGAGATGTTACAGCAGCAAGCACCGTGCCCTTGCCACGGACGTTTTCCTGAACCCCATCCTCCTCCGCAGCGGGAGGACACCGCTGCCCAATAACCCCCCCCCCTCCCCACGACCCACCATATGCCACTCTCATTCAGACCGGAGCCTCGCACAGCTGTGTAGAGCAAACACTCACGTGCCACGGGATCCCGCAAAGCTCGTGTCATGAAGTGGACCAGCTGGGACACATCAGCGTTCGACCAGCAACTCTCACGTTCGGGACAATACACACTGCGGGTGTATTTAGCAGAGGTCTGCTCTCGGCTGTGGCCCATGGCAGTAATGACGGCCTGACAATGCGTGATCAAATCTCCCAGGCCTGGCTTCACCCACCAGGGTGCGATGCCACCTCACGGCCTTTTTCACACTTCGTGCTCCTTGACGTTTAAGTAGATTTAGGGAACCACGATGGACAGCCCAGCAGTGACAGCTCAGAGACGTGGGGTTCAACAATACAAGCACCCATGTTATAGTCATGAATGGCCATCTGTTCGTTTGGTTGGCCATCTGGTCATAGATACATCTGGTCTTATCTGAGCGTTGGGACATTAGTGATCTGCAGCATTTGCTTGCAATCCTTTAAATAACAAACACATAATTTCTTCTGACAGAAAAAAATCTAAGCTATGGATAGCTGTGGGATAATGCAACTATTCTTAGCACAACTGCCAATATTTAATTGAAGCAGTGAATATTTGGTTTTGCTCCTGCCTACATAAACCCTGTTAAATAAGTGTTCAAATAAAGCATGATCCAAGCACGATCAAACATTCAGGTCAGCAGGTGTTATTTTAAATCCTGCAACATGTGGGTATTTCATTATTGATGTAGGCAGACAACTGAGGCTCTGCACACACTGTGGATTCACCTGAATGTTTGTCCTTTCTGAGATAAAGACAAAACAGGCAGGGTGTGAGCGAAAGAGAAAAGCAAACATTGAATGATCTTTAATAGTGTTTAACAACATTGTTGTCTGTTACACACGCGCATAGGTCTGTAAGTCCTGGCAAATGCTCCGGACCTTACATCTGTGGACTCTGCATAGTGTGAGACCTTCTGCCACCCCACACACAGTTTTGAAATGTGCTTATTCAGGGGGTACAATCTGATTCTTTGATAACAATAAAATACCACAGAAACTGAGTGACCATGGGGACAAGTAATCAACTCTGAATATGCTGGTGGCCCCATAACAAAAGACCACATCACCCCTATCTGAAAAATAGATACACAATCAGACTTCACAGCTGACCCCAGCCGTTCTCCAATTTTAGAAACTATTTAGGAAATAATAGTCGGCTTAATCATGGTATGGTTTAATCCCAAAAAACACCATTTATAAAAATAGAACCCATTATCAGAGTGACGTCTTGCTTAGTGGGCCTGGTCTTGAGGGGATGTATAGTTCATAGAACATTACACTTTCTGTTTATTCCCATTCTGTATTTGTCCTTAAAACAGCTCTTTTCTAGCCTGACTGCACACAGGAGTTAGATTAATCTTCACACAAACTCAGTGCTACCAAAGGAGATCACATTCATCACCATGTCTTTCCCATTTCCATTTTCTGCTTAACTGTAATTCTGAATAGAACAAGTGTCCAGAGATGTATTGGTAGTCTCTGCTACACAGTACGGGTTGGTGGTGTCTGTCCTTCAGTCTCTAATCCTAGACAGCCTCCTCACTACAGACTTTAGTAGTCGCCCTGCTCGAACACATCCGAGTTCGCTCATCCGCTAATTACTGAGCCCTACAACAACAGAAGCGGTCAGAAGAAGAACCTAACCAGAGCAGCACATGTTGGGAACAGCTCTGAAACGCTGCTGTTTACTATTTGTTAAGGGCTGATCAATTTATGAATGACTGATTTCTGAATAAATGCCTCATAAACATATAAGGAAAATGGCAATGTAGGTTAGGCCTTATGCACTGTGTAAATGCAGACTGTGTACTGCACCCCAGAGGCTGACACTGGTACTACAAGACCTTGCCTTACATAAGAGATCACGGTGGCTTGGTACTTAGCACGTTTGCCTCTCAGCACTGGGGCCTTGGGTTCAAGTACCTATCTGAGTGGAGTGTCCATGTTCTGTCTGTGTGAGTTTCCTCCAGCAGTCAAAAAACATGGAGGTTAGGTAAATTAGCTTTCCTCTGAAAGTTCTATCCGAGTGTATGTATATGTGACTGTATGTCTCCAATAAAAAAAACATTTGTCTGTTTGTGTGTGATCTGTCCGCTCTCACCTTCCTGCATCCGATTCAGTCCCCCAGGGGGCTGTGGCAATTGGCTGCTGCTTCTCAACGATGTGTGATTGGTCATGTAAGACTTGTACATGTGTTAAATAAATTGTAATGTGATCTTGGGTATCTTGAAAGGTGCTTTAAGTATTGAACATTCATTCAATTGTTTTTTAATCCAATACAGATAAACCTTATACCTTAATTGTTTTTAAATCCAATGCACATATACATTTATTGCATTTTAATCCAACCCTTTAATTAACCCTATAACTTTGTGTTTTAATCCATTACACATAAACCCTATCGTTACTGTATATTATTTTATGTTGGCTTTTAGGATATATGTGCAAATACAAACTTCATTACAGTATTTACATACAGACTACCAATCCCCAAGGCTGATCAAAATTTTGTGTGTTTTATCAAAATAAGCCCAAAGCCCATCGATTCCTAAATGAATACTGACAGCATTCAATACTAATAATCCACTCCAAAAAACAACTATAAAAAATATTTTCAACAGCAACTTGCCAAGACAAAAATACTTCCCCCCCAGAGATCCTGCACAGCATGCACACGCACACATTTCTCATGCAATCTGGAAAACAAGAAAGATGCTTCTGAAGATGAAAAGCATGCAATACTTTATGTAAAAGACATGAAAACAACTGCTTTTCACAAAAACCAGCAGAGAGATCATCAAAGCATAAAAAGGTCTGCGAGTTATTCAGAGCACAGGTGAGAACGGTCAGATGAAGGCTTATTCAGTCATGTTTCTATCAGACACATTATCGTATTAAAAGGGCAGCTATATAAACGCCCCTGTTGAGCAGTAAACATGTATATCTCTGGAGTGTTTACGAACATCTCAATGCAGATTCCTGCACAAACCAGTAGGCAGTTATGAATAAACCTGCATTTCAACCATGCATAACCAAAACGATTGAAGCAATACAATGAAGGCTAATATTAAAACAGTTTTTATTCAGATAAATGTCGTGCGACAGTGGACCATCCACTGGTTGGAGCTCTGGATGGCTGGTGATCGCACATCATGTTCCAACAAGGTGGCAAATGCGGAGCGATGATTTGGGCTGGAATAATGGAAAACGAGACAGGAGGTCCCTTTAGGGTCCCTGAGGGTGTCAACATGACCTCTGCCAGATATGTGGAGATCCGAACCGACCATTTTCTGCCATGGTGTACAAAGCAAAACTGACTTCTGAAATAAAACCATTTTCATGCAGGACAATGCATCATCCCATCCCATATATATATGAATTTACGTGCACTGTTCATCCTGTACACATCACACATTCATTCACTATTGCAACATTCACAATTTATTCAACATTGCAAAACAAACCATGAGTGGACACTGCATGCAAGAGAGCATAGCAATACAATGTAATGGGGGAGGGGGGGGAGGTTGTACAGTGGAGAGGGAGGGTTTGTCTGTGTGAGTGTGGGCATGTGAGAGCATAGGCCATGCTTTACTACTGACAGTCCAGCAGTCTGATGGCCTGTAGAAAGAAACTGTCCCTGTGCTGGCTGCTGCTTCTGGTTTGTATGCTTCTGAACCATCTGCCGGATGGCAGCAGTGAGAACATACCGTGGCTTGGGTGGGTGGGGTCTCTTATGATCCACTTAAGACTTCCTCAGACAACGTGTGGTGTACAGCTCAGGGTTGGGAGTTGGGCAGTCCTCACCACCTGCAGAACTATACGGTCCTTAGTGGTGTCGTTTCCGTAGCAGCTGGTGACGCAATCTGACAGGATGCTGTCCACACTCTGTGTGTGAAATGTCTAGAGGACTAAACCTCCACAACCTTCAGAGGTAGAAGAGACACTGTTGTGCCGTCTTTAACACATGACCAATGTGATGTCCTCCTGTGACTGAGGATCCTGAAGCTCCAGACCCTCTCTATAATAGTCACATTGATGGGAATGGTGACCCTCTATACTGTAGTGCCATTGATAGGAACGGTGACCCTCTATACTATAGTCCCATTGATAGGAATGGTGACCCTCTATACTGTAGTGCCAATGATAGGAATGGTGACCCTCATTTCTCTAACCATAACTTCTCTAACCTCTGACGTTAGAGCTGCAGGGGGCAGAACAGGTTAAGATGTTTGTCCTTCGGACTAGAACAAAAGCAGCCAGTTTGGAACACACTGGAACCACAAACAGGCAGAGTGAGAGGTTGAAAATGTCAGTAAATACTGTCCAGCCCTACTGATCTGTGCATCTGATCTTTAAGCACACATCAAGGAATGCCATCTGGACCGGCTGCTTTGCAGGTGCTGTTCACTTAAAGGATCTGCACACGTCAGCCACAGAGACGGAGAGACTGTGCGCAAAAAGTGTTTTGCTCATCTGGTCTGCGAGGACGTGTCATTAGTCATGCAGTGCATTTTACAATATATGATGCAATATAATGTAAACAAAATAAAATGAAGAGGCATGTATGGTGCACACTCACACACACACACACACACACGCACGCACGCACACACACACACACACACACACACACAGCCAGACAGGCAAATGTTACAGACCTGATTCTTGTCTTTGTTCTGAGAAAAAAAGAAGGCAAACCTTCATTCAGCATTGTTCAGAAGTCTTAGCCGTAGGCCTTAGCAACAACACCCAGGCCTTCCCGCACACTCAGGAGACCGCATCACATCCATTCTCCACTACTTACGATCCTGACGCTACAGGCAGGTATTCACTCCCACACCACTGCTAATATACTTTGCAGAACCAATCTACCGCCTTCAGACGTGCTCAATTACACTTCTCTGGCTGTGAAACACATAAATCAGGGCTAAACACATGCTGTACATTAGTTGCACACCAACAAGCAGGTCTATACCCCTGAAGAGGAGCTTTTAACTTACACAAAAAAGTGTATGCAATATTTATAAAGGCACCAGCATACATGAAACTTATTTTTCAACTTATATGATTATATGTAGTACAAAATGCAATGTATGTCATATGATATAACAAAATATTTGGAACAAAAACATATCAGGTAAATAAAACAGGAACCCAACAGGAACTCACTCTCCTTTAGACAGATACAAATTATAGGAAGTGAGTCTCCCAATTGGACTCCAAATACCCAGTGTGAAGCTAATACTTTCAAGTTTAAGTGCAGTACTTCAAGTCAGGGTCCGACATGGGCGATCGTCTTGATGGCCCAGGGACTGTTAAAAAGTGCTGCACATCACATCATGAGGTTAGTGGCAATGCCCTGCTCCGTATCGACAACCCCTGCCTAGTGTCCAGGTCAGGAAAGCATGACATCAGGAAAGCTCCTTTCTGCACTCAGAAAGATCACTGGCTGTGATTTCAACTGTTCTGCTCTGACTCGATTCTCCATCACTGCAGAGAGAGATCAGCCTTGGAAATTGAATGGGTATTACACAGTCAGCATAGTTTGGCTGGGCATCCACACAAAAGAAGTGAGAGAGCTTAGTGTGGATATTGGGTAACTGTTAGAGGCCGAGACTTGTTAAACGCTGTCTGCTGCAAGGTATTAAAGGGTTAAACTTAAAGTAAACTTAAAAGTAATTGTTTTGGATGTTGAATTCATCCCTAAATCTCTGTACTAAGCATTTTCAGAGAAGTACTTTTAAGAGAAGTACACATACTACTGTAACATATTGAGATCAAGGGTAGTTCATATATAATTCGTCTTTAGCTTATTCAAGTATTTTTTTTTTACTGATTCGTTACAGTAAGCCGATTGGTTCAAAGTGGAAGAGCTGTAAAGCAGTGACATAAGTTACGCAAACGCATCACAGTTTCTCTACAACTACAAACCTCCATTTGCATTTTGTTTTGGTGTTGTTACAAGACATCCTCAAAGTATTTGGTTCTCTACCTGAAGTAGTTCATGAACTTCAGCAGTGTCAACGAGAGGCGGTTAAGGGAGCGTCCCAGGACCTGGCCCAGCTAATCCCAAGACATGAGACCATCCTCCTTGCCCTGCAGATGGCAATGCTGCGTCCTGCGCCAAGATCACGCAGCCTCCCCAGCAGGACGCCGTGCCCATTAATAAAGGAGAGCACTTAATACCCTGTGGTAAAAGAGCACTTTGTGGACATGGCTCCTGGGAAGACTCGACCGAAACTGCGGTCAAGGAGAAGCATGCCGTGCTGTCGAGGAGAACAGGCCGATCCAGGGAGATGCTAACTTCAGCATGGCACGAGTCTTCTTCTTCTAAATAAAGTGCTATGAGTCATCTCCAAGTAGTGCGAGAGAAGGACCAGAATGAGATGATGCAATTCAGAAGTAAAATTAAGGTACCAGACCGCTTGGCCGAGTCTGTTCCCCAGGCCAATAAACACCCCCTCGAGCCCCAAGCCTCACCTTTAGTCCCAGATCTGGGCTGATGGCCGTTTGCAGGGCGGTTTTAATGCTTCCTTCGATAACTTTTAGACGTACATCGCATCTTCTCAAGTTTCCAAATGTCCTTGACTGAACTACTAAAATAAAAAAAAAAGTCGTTGGCGGACTGAAGAACAGGAGTGATTCCCACAGCCAGCTGGTTTCATGGAGCTGTGGACTAGGGAACAAACACTGGGACACGTAGTGATGAATCTGTGTGGGAGCTCCATCAGTAACAGGAGAGAGAGAACAACTCACCCAGAACTCTCTGACGCTCACCCGTGGAGGCCGGGTAACTCGAGGAATCGCTCACTTGACTCTGACTGATACTCCAAGCACACTTTCACTCACTCTCTCGACTGTATTTGAGTTCAACTCGCAAGGTCCAAATTCAATTTGATATCAGTTTTTGTTTTTTATCAAAAGATATGAAGAATAAAATATTGCTTGTGATAATTACTTTTTGCTAATTAATCCTTCCCATTACTATAAAGGTTGATACGTACTGATGATGACCCAAATCATTATTCTAAAAATGTTTTGCTAAAACATCTAAAGTGCTGTATATCTGTTTTACTTTTTTTAATTTTAACTGAATTTCGAATTTGAAGAATTAATATTGGATGAAATCAGTGGAAAACACAATTAATCAAGATACAAATTTTTAGTCTTATGCAAACTTTAACTGGTGATTCCCTGAGGCTATCTATCTCTCTCTCCCATTTCCATCTCTCCCTCTCACTGTCACTAGTCAGCTAGTCTCCCAAAACAGAGCGCTTGAGCACAGAGACAGTGCCAAGCAGAACCATGTACCCTGTGATACTTGTTCTTAGCCAAAGAACCTGAGCAACACAATGAAAAGTTCACGGCTTAAAGTCATGAAAAGAAGCGTTTAATTGAGTTAAAGGAGACCACACTAAAGAACAAAAATATCCCACATGAAGGTAACGCTGAACAACAGAGCGAATACAGGGGAGGGGTAAACATAGCAGCAGTTTCAGAGAGGAGAGGAAAGGTAGCTCGCTGTGCTAAAAGAGGTGCAGTCACATCGATTCTTAATCTCGGTGAGGTGTGAGACAGCATGCTGATGAGAGGGTCTCTAGAGCTGACTCGCCTCCACGCTATCCACCTGCACTATGGGAAATGTAGGCACTGGGCTAAAAATAGAATACAGCCACGTACACAGCATCAGAACATGACGTCGCATTAACGATATCCATCAACAACTGGCTCGTGCAATGCACTTGGGTTAAAAACGTGTTTGTACGTAGTGGTGGAATGTTCAAAGAGCAAAACGACTGCAAAAGACAAGTTTCTCTACCTATTGATTTTCAAGCAGCCCTGGCTGCCGGATTTTCTTTAAACCACATTGCTCCTTTTTCTAGGTACCACATGAACCGCAAGTGCATCGATTTCCTGCCCGGTGATTGATATGCTGTGTTCAGCTGTGCAGCATCTCCCGTTTCCATAAGCACAACCCGTCCAGTCACGCGGAACTCCCAATTCAAACCGCTGACAGGGATCGAATGGCAATGAGCTCCTGCAGCACAGTGGTGATGAGTCTCAGCTTTTCGATGTGTGTTGCTACAAGCCCCTGTAGCTTGCAAAGAGACTTAATTAAACTTAACTTCATTTTCATTGCACAGTTGATCTATCCCCATCTTCCCTTGCATTGTTAAACTGTATAACCTGCTGATATTGAATTTCAGTTTTTGCACCACCTAGTGGGAAGCGGTTTAACCATATACAAATATATTCATCCGTTCATTCATCATCTAAAGCGCTTTTTCCAATTCATTGAGCATGACAGGGTGCGCAGGAAATGACTTTTTTCTTGCCTTTCCTTGATGATTTTTGCCTGGGACTTCCAGTTCTCTTCTTTTAGTTATTATTGAAATATTATCACCTCCTGAAATGGAGAATCATGTCCTTTCACACTTACAACGAATGCACTTGTCTGTTATCAGAAGTCTTGATCAGAGAACATGAGTGCATGCTAAGGTACATTGACCTCATTATGTGTGGGTGGAGACTTCATGAGAAAATATGTTAAGCTCTTTAATTAATGTATGAATGTTCATCATCAGGGTAAACTGGCAGAGCTGAAAAATAGTACACAAAAATAAATGTTTTGCTTAAACTGTCTCAGAATATACATGCATATGTGTGTGTGTGTGTGTATCTTTGGTTTGCCTGAATTCATAATGGTGAACCGCGACTTCCATCCCACCCTCCACAGATCTAGATGGCCTCATTACACACCTTTTCACCACACATCTGCTTCTGGTTCTGCTTTTCACAGTTCACCCCAGCCACCCCTCCCCAGATACCCCTCCCCAGCAGATACCCCTCCCCAGCAGATACCCTGCCCGGCAGCCACCCCTCCCAAGCTGCCTTCTGATGATCCACCATGAAACCCCCTGCACCATTAACCACCCGAATGTCAGTGAATCATCGTAGTTTTTGTTCCAACAAGTCACTTCCCAGAGGCCTTTTGTGATGTTATAATGTGCTCTACAGTTTATTGTCCCAAAGGGGAGGGAGCTTAGCAGAAGAAATTATGCAGAATAAAACAAAAAAGGCACAATAAGTAAAGTTCTGGGGCAAAGGCTTATCTTTGTATGCTCCTCTAGAAACACAGTATACACACACACACACACACACAGAGACTGAGAACACACACAGCAGAGATAGAGAACACAGAGCACAGAGACAGTATAGAGTTCACACACGGCAAAGACAGAGAACACGCATACAGAGTAAACAGTACACAAACACACACACCACACAAACACAGCACACGCGCATGCACACACACGTGCATAACAGACAGAGAGTACACAGCCAGAACAGAGACAGAAAGACATACATACACAGCAGAGAGTTAGATGGAATACACACACATACACACACACATACACAGGACAGAGGTGCGAGCACACACGCACAGAACACACACAGACGCGCACACACACACCCGCACACATACATAGAACACAAAAGCATACAGACAGGCAGGCATCGAGCACAAAGAGGCGGGGACAGGCCACATGCCTTCTTCCTCCAGGCTTAGCTGTGATTTCTAGGAAAAGAAAATTGGTAGGGACAAAGAGAATGGTAAGGACAGGGCCAAGTGTGTGTGTGTATGTTTGTGTATGTGAAAGAGAGACTGGATGCAAGTTATGTGGATTTACAAGGAAATAATTCCTTTTCGATAATTTTCACTCTGTCCCACACACACATTTTGCCCTTATTCACCATGCATTTGTAGTGTGTGTGGGTGCCAACATGTCAATTAGTCTGTAGTATTATCATTAATAAGGAGTGCATGTCTTTTAGTAAATGGCAGTTCTGTCTCTGTGATCTGTGGCTAGACAGGCAGCTCTTCGTTCCAGACTCCAGGAACAGAGAGCAACGACTCCAGCGTCTTCTCCGTCTTCCACTGGTCTGGAATGTCCTTGAATCAGAGCTTCCACGGTCCCTAAAGCAATGCCAAATACAGTCTGCTCCCCCCTCAAGCAGTGAACCGTGACACTGCATCGCCTTCATCCAAAAATGAAACAAAAACCCCTTCCCTGCATGGCCACACACACCAACCTGGAAGGACAGAAATCTGGCAGGTTTGACTGTGGTAGTCAAAAGCCAGACTGAAACAGAATGATGGGGTTAGCTACACTGCTGTGCGTTGCTATTGGTACCTAATCAAGTAAAATAAATAAATAAATAAACACACAAACACAAAAAAATAAATAATGTGCATGTAATCCTGGTCATGCATCCTGTCTCTAGGGGTGATTCATTAGAGCTACAACAGCACGCGTGCAGAACATTAAGCTGTGTTTGCTGTTGGCAGTTGTCGTATCACGCTGTTTTCCACTATAAAGAATCGCTGTATTTTAGCTTTTGCGTTAGACGTTAAGACAGAACACTACCGTTCCACCATTTTTATTTCAGTTCCAGTTTACCTTTGACTCTGTCTGTCGGTCAGTTACCGTGTTGATTTACAGAGGGAGAAGCCACAATCCAAGCACACTGAACACATTTTTCCATGAACACAATTTCCACCCACACATAATACACACAGTGTGGGACCAATCTGCTCTGAGGAATGATAACTGGAGAGCCACACTCATACCAAGCTTCTGTAGACACCTGCAGTGTCTCCTGGGATCGATAATGCCCTACCTATCTAGACAGAACCAAGATCAAAACCTTCTCAAGTGCCATATAAATAGATGTAATGATTGTAGGGGAAAAGGTTGTAAAGAGACCTTTCACAAAGACAGGGAAATGACCCATCAGCCACTTAAAACTGTGAGTGATGGAGCCGGAGCTTCCTCCCCGCTGTCCTGCCCTCGCCATTGGCCCCAATCCCTGTCCGTCACCGCTGGCTTCCCTGTAGATCACCCCGCCCCTCTCTCCTTTAACCCCTTTTCCGAGGAGCGTTTGAAAAACAGAGCATTGCAACTCCCATCAAGGCAAAGAAGAAAGGCAGAGACGCAGTGCCACAGCAGAAAGAACAGACATGCTGCTTTGAGCACAGCTCAAGTATCCCTCCCAGTCCAGACAGCTACAGCTGCGCAGACACTCCTGCCATTATCATTCCCCCTCTCTCTCTCTCTCTCCCTCTCATCCTCTCTCTCTCATCCTCTCGGCATCTATCCTCCCTCTCCCACTCCCCCCCCTCTCTCTCATTTGAAAGAGTGTAGAAAGGTTTCCTGCTGCGTCCACACGACAAGAACTGCAGGAGATCAGCTCTCACTCTCCCCCACAGCACAGTAAACACACTGATGGGACACACACACACACACACACGCCAGTATACGCTCATCACAGGAAAAATGCTCCGAGTTCTTAATCATTTTCCCATTTTCTCACATGTGCATGTGTGAGTGCATGCATGTTTGTGTTCAAGAATGGTTTTAGAATTGTGTAAATATGAAGCTAGATTTGTATGCAGGAGAGACTTTCACAGTTTAAGTTCCTTCACCTCTGAGCTGCTGTTGTGGTACGATATTTTTTGTGACAGCTCCACTGAAGCACATGGTTTCACAGAACCGACTCTTCATCACTGTGAAATTTCATTGGTGATTTTCCACACCAAATAATTAGTATCACAACATGGTGTCCATCCAAAGAAAAGTGAATAAACTACTGGCAGAAATCCAGTAGTGCATTTACTACATTCTTGATGTAATGCACATCAGAAATCACTACAAAAAAGAACCAGACTCTCTTAAAACTACAGGACAACATACTTTCTGGACAACAACCTCCCCCCCTCTCTGACCCTCTCCCTCCCTTTTTTCCCCCCTCTCCCCCACTCTCTCCCCCTCTCTCCCCCTCTCTCCCTGCCGCCCCTCTACCTCCTATGCTGACAGCTTATATGCAAACATTGATAGATCATGTTTAGTTGGTTATCTGCATGATCGTTAGCTTTTCAAAATGTATTTATGATCAAGTATCTGTTATTCATTATCAAAGTTAATGCAGTTAGCAGTCAAACTCCATCTATTATAGATTAGACAGTTTCTCAGCTGTGGGACTTAGCCAGGATCTTGTGCACATAATGTCTCCATCCATAATATATGTTGTATATCAGGCGCTGGTAATGTGAAAACAACGGTTGCCAATCTGAAATCAATGGCCATATATTAGGTGTCTGTAGTGGGAAGGAGACCTTGTAAATGAATAATGCGGACTCACAGCAGACTGAACAGGAACATCCCCGTGGAGAAGATGAATAAAGAAGTGTTCAAGAGAACCCTCCGAGTCAAGAAAGGGGGAGAAAGAAAACAGCAGATGTAGTCCATCTCATTAGCCACAAACCCCTTTCTCTGAACATCAGCTCTGTTCCTTCACCCCTTGCTGGGTATTGGTGGGAAAATATAGGCACAAATACAGCTGATTAAGGAAGGTGGTGTGTGAATGAACAGCAGGCAGGTAGAGAGATGGGCAGAAAGACAGAAAAAGCAGTGTGAAACCTGGAGAATGAAGACTCAAAGGAACCGCAGGTCAGCTCATTCCTTCCCTAACGACAGAGATTACAATTTTAAAATACCTGTACGGAAGAAAGAGCCAGGAGGGAGAGAGATAGAGAGAGAGAGGGAGGGAAGAGAGAGAGATAGAAAAAGAGGGAGAGAGAGAGGCCCTCTGCTGAAACAGAGAGCGTGAGATAAATGAGGAAACCTCAGCAGAGAAGGGCCAATCACTGGCGGAAGAGACCCTGCTGAGAAGAGTGAGAGAAGAAAAAAAGGGAAATAAGAGGGAGATAGAGAGAGAGTGAGACAGAAGGCAAGGGTAGTGAGAGAAACAGAAAGAGGGCGAGAAAGAGACTATGAGAGAAACAGATGGTCGTAACAGAGAGAGAGAGGCCTGTAGAGATAAAGAGCACAAGGATCTGGGCTGCAGGTGAGATGGCAGACATGCAGCTCACGTGACGTGGTCAGTCACCATGCAGCTCACGTGACGTGGTCAGTCACCATGCAGCTCATTTGTCATGATCACTAACTCTGCAGCTCACATGACATGGTCAGTTACCTCGTGGCGCATCTGACAAGGGTCACCTGACATGATCAGTAACCTCGTGGCTCACGTGACATGGTCAGCCACCCTGCGCCTCACGTGACATGGTCAAACACAGAGCGAGTGCTGTTTCTTCATCCTTTGCACTCGGCTGCCCAGAGCACTCAGAATCCTACACTCTCACTAGTGCTGCCTTCAACACTGTGCAGTTTCACCACGCCTCCTCTCCCTAAGACTACCAGTACAAAACAGGAGATACGTGTACTATGATAATAATAATACTTCAGTGTGCCCCCTCCTGCGTGAATTATTTATTGCCTACTGTCATAATTAGAGTTCTGTGATGATTAATTATGCACTTCCTGTGTCTGATATATGAGCATATTGTGGCCACGCTGGGCAGAAGAGCAGAAGGTGATTGGCCTAGAGCAGGTCAAATGCAAATAACCACCCATTTATTAGACAGCAGATGATAAAGTGCTCAGTGAATATTTGATTTAAAGTTGAGGAGAGTAAAATGTTCAGTACACCAGATATTATTTAGTTCACATCAATTTCACATTTTAATGTATTCTATGACTATATAGCAGATTATATAATGTACACAGATAAAAAACATATAATCATAACAACTACAAAACAATTTTAAAAGTTATTATTGCAAGTTGTATGTTCTCCTAAAGCCAGCAGAGCATCTACAAACCCACAGCAACGTAGGTCTGCAGTTTAAGCTAGCCCCCCCAAGAGGATGCAGGCTGAACTGCAGCAGAACAACAGACGCTTACAACCCTGCTGCAAACTAACAGCATGCACTGAGGACAGAGATCCAGAGGACCCCACCATCTCCCTGCATTCAGGGGTGTGGCTGTGTATGATGAGGCTGGGTGTGGTGTAGCTGCGCGGGGTGTAGCCAGGTGTGGTGTAGCTGGGTGGGGTGTAGCCAGGTGTGGTGTAGCCAGGTGTGGTGAAGCTGGGAGGATATAGCCAGATGAGGTGTAGCTGGTCGGGGTGTAGCCAGATGTGGTGTAGCCGGATGTGATGTAGCTGGGCGGGGTGTAGCCATGTGTGGTGTAGCTGGGAGGGTGTAGCCGGGTGTGCTGTAGCCAGGTGTGGTGTTGAATTATCCGTCATCTGCAGTAAACCCATAGGCTGTTGAATGCACTGGCTTAACCCAGGAGCTGTTTCTCACTCCAGCCAGCAGAGGGAGGACAGACACTCAGCGCAGCTACGAGCAGCACAGCTGACCTCTCTGCTGCCTGAAGGGCATCTCTTAATGTATTAGCCTGACCTCTGACCTCATTTTATGAGTCACTGCTTCACAAAAAGGCACAATACAGCATCTAGCTCAGCAATATGGCAGCACAATTCAAACATGCAATGCAAATCCATCTCTCTCAAATGACCACAAAAAAAGCTTCCAGTTCCCAGTGGGATAAAGGAAATGCAACACTCCAGGTCTTTCCATAAGGGTTCAAAGATGTCGGCATTTCATAGTCCATAGACGGCATTTCACTTCATGCTTCCACTCACATGTAGCAGTGGCAATTATCATCTTGAATTTGAGAACTATTGTCACAACTACATGTCACATCGTGATCAGTATGTAATGGTTGTTACAAGGTTGTGTGTCTTCTGGCCTTTCCACAACCATACAGAGCTAAAGTCAAACCTACTGACTAGGACTGGGTACTGCCAGTAACCTATTATTGTATAACAAACTGCCAGACATCATTATCATATCGTATCGTGATACAAACATCACAATACGATATGATAAATGATGCCTGACAGTTTGTTATACAATAATTGTTTTATTATGGAAAATTATATTATTGCTGTTAACAATGATGCATTCACACATAAATACCAATAACACTTAGAGTAATTTAAAGTACCAACAGAAACAAAGCAATATTAATAGAACTCACAATTATAATTTAAAAGAACATTTGTGTTATGATGTTTACCCAAAAATCAGCTCAAAATGTTGAAGGGGCTGACTGCATCTGCAGCTATTTCATAGATAAATGCGTACATTTTGCATAAAAGCCACTCCTTTCTTCTTTTTAAGGTGACACCTCCTGGATATTTGAAGTACTGCATTTAAATTTGAACATGCCAGGTTCACACTGAGTAAATATTGACATAGTTGTGTCTGTATTAATTCATATATCAGTTAGAGTGTATTCATAATATATTGCTGTATTGATAGCTCATACACAGCCCACTGTTTCACTTTACAACACTCACATCATTATAGCTCCACTGATCCCCTTTACAACACTCACATCATTATAGCTCCACTGATCCCCTTTACAACACTCACATCATTATAGCTCCACTGATCCCCTTTACAACACTCACATCATTATAGCTCCACTGATCCCCTTTACAATATACACACCATTTCCACTGTTTTACTTTGCAGGACCAGCTTGTCCATATTTCCATATCATATTCAATGTATCATTGAATAACAATTAAGTACATAACACTTAAGATACCCATCTCTCCATCTAATATTTATAACACTTAAGATACCCATCTCTCCATCTAATATTCATCCGTCTGTGTATGTGCCTTTGTTATTTAAGTGCTTAAAAATTAACTTTGGCTTTTATTATTTTGACCATGTCTCTAATCCCCTCCATACTCTAATCCCCAATACAAAAACATCTACTCTAATCAACAATATACAACATCTACTCTAATCCACAGTGCACAACATGTATCTATTCTAATCACCAATACACAAGACCTAGTCTATTCCCCAAGGCTAAAGACCATATACCAATACCTACTCTGAGAGTTTAACCCGACATCTCAAAGGAGCTGAAGGCTAGAGAACACAGGTCAGTGTGTGTTTCACACATATCATATTTCACATATTTTTACCTAGCCAGAGTGTCATACCATAGCATGGGTCCTCTCTCTCTCTCTCTCTCTCTCTCTCTCTCTCTCTCTCGCTCTCTACTGCTGTAATCCTGCTCTCGCTGGCATGCCTTTTCTCTCGGCCAATCACGCCTCTCCAGCTCCACAGAGAGAGTAAACACTAAACACCAGACACACACATTTTAAGCTTTAATAGCACCGTCACAGCCAAAGTGTGGATTGACAAGTGCAGCATGACTGACATGCGCCAAACACACACAAACAAAAACTGACACAAGCACAGTAAACACAAAGACATGCACACAGACAGCACACACACACACAAGCACAGATATGCACAGCTTGGTATCTGTAACAGGGACCTTAGTTTAAAATAGTGGTGTGTGTGTGTGTGTGTTAGGGGCATGTTTGCACACCCATGTGTGTGTGTGTGTGTGTGTGTGTTCGGGGGGGATGTTCGCACACCCATATGTGTGTGTGTGTGTGTGTGTGTGAGCGCGCGAGACACTGATCAACAGAGGAATATGTCTTCGGCCATACTGCTGCAGTGATGACGATGCAAAACTGTGTCTTGGACCCAGCAGCGCAGAACACGACTACTGCTGGGACTTCATGGCAAAAGAAGAACAGAGACATGAACTCACTACAGCAGCTCAGGAGACACGCACGGCTGCAAGCAGCATCGAAGAATCACCCAGCAGGCCCCAAAACTCACAACAGACACGCCAGCAATGATCAGCACTACCCCAACATATCAATGCAACATAGATCATGCTGGAGAAATTCCCAAATGTTTGGTAATTAGCATTTCTAAACATAAAGGCATCCGTTATTCTGAACCACAGACAGTGACATTAATCATTGGTGAGATTAGTTTAATGACTGTATGTGGGAAACTGGCTTTACTAGTCCAATCCAGAGTGACCCACATGCTTAAAATGGAAGCCACTACAACAGGATCTATTCAGGCAAGTGAAATGTTTACAAAGCCCAAATAAAGGCTCACAAAGTCCAATCCACTTTAAGAACACATGGTCTGCTTTGGATGCCAACCAATGACATTGGTGTGACACTGCCCAAGAAGACATGCTGACCAATGAAATTGCAAGAAATAAGTAAGAGGAATTCCATTCACTTTCCTTATAGGGCTGTGCAACCTAGATACATCCCTTTTACATTCAACATGATTTCACTACAGCTTGAACACATTTGGTACACTTCGTTTCACATGGCCACCACCGTGAACAGCATGCTTCATATTTACAGGGAATTTCCACCAATCAAAACATTTAAAATATAAAAAACTTTTTTGTCCACCTGTGTGTACACACAAATATGTAGAAAACCCCCAGAGTGAAACTGAGTGAAAAAAAACACTCTCACTGAGAGCTTTTCAGCATGACATGGAACAGTATGAGGAACTGGACCAGTATCAGGAATCATCCAGTATTTTCAAAATAATTTCTATTACAATTGTTACATTTTACAACATGTTATATTGTTACATTTTACAACATGGTATATTGTTACATTTCCTTGTATTTGCAAAGGAACATTCAAGCCCATCAGCTCAAACACACATCAGTGGAGTCTGAAGGCACTTGAGCTATTCGACACTACACCCCACAAATTTCACTGTTCTACTATTACACTCTCACAGTAAATAATTTAGGATTAGACGGAGATAAGAGCATGACATACCAAATATGCTGTGATGTACACAAATATTTGTTTTGCATAAACAGACTGCCTCAACAATTGACCTTTGGCTTATAATATAAGACTGTTACAAGTTAACATCTACAGATGTGTCATAATAAAAGACTGTTGTAATCATCCATATACAGATATTAAGTTAAAAGCACTAAAATACTAATTTAATGCTAAAGCATAATACACTTCCAAAATTATAGTTAAAAGTCGTGACAAACATGCAGCCATATTCTTAGAGTTGCCCACTGATTAGTGTTCTTTAAAAAATGGTAGAAAGCTCCCTCTCCCTGATAATCTGTGACAACTGACAGGATTGGGGAGGGTTTATAGACTGCATATACAAGTCTGTGGGAGGGTTATACAGTCTATATGAGGGGAGTATCAGCGGGGGATGAAGGGATGACAGCGTGAGAAGGAGACTGTGGGGTCAGGTACAGCAGGAAGGAGGGAGAGGAGATGAGGGGGAGTTGAGGAGATGAGGTCAGTGTCTGTAAAAGGGCCGTCCACAATGAGGTGACCACGCTCTTTTGGCCAAGGCACTGTGAAGTAACCCTAGCAACCATTAAGGATTCTGATGCCATGTTTGGTCAAATCTCTAAACTAAACTAAATGAAAGACATGATAATGACATCTGGACTTCTGAACTAAAATGATCCTATTCTCAAATGCCATTAACTTTTCTAAAATTCAATGATTCTTATGTTTACAAAGTACCATTAACAGTAATTCAGAATGAATTCCTGAAACTGTTCCTATTGGCACCGTTTTGACCACAGGGCTGTGATCGCTTCTGCCTTCTGTGGATCAGTGTTTGATTAAGTAGGCCTAAACCTTTGTCTTGGGAAGAACAATGACTTACGTATTAAGCTGCAAGAAAGGACTTGATCTGAGTGCCACTATGAAAATTCTGCTTTCACAGGCAAGTCCTCTAAAAGCTTTTTTTTATAAATTAACATTTAGGACTCAACTGTGGCTCTTTTTTTAAACTGCGGCAAGACATTTAGAAGGTTATCTTGCATCAGCAGGAAGCCATGCCATTCAGAAACATACTCTTGTTCTGACATTTCTATTTACAAGTGCCTGAGTGCAGAAGGGTGAAAACATGGCCTGTGAAACTGAGGAAATGTGACTTTCCTGGTCATGAGCTTAAGCCCGCTAACAGTGTTTCAGTACCAACATAAGATTCTGCGGTGTTTCAGTACCAGTTTCAGATTCTGCAATGTTTTGGTACCAGCATCAGATTCCACAGCGTTTCGGTACTGAACTGCCAAAACAGTTATTCGTTTCAAATTCAAAAGACATCAATATTAAAACTCACATAGCTATAACAAGTTGTCTTCATTCGCGCTGAAACCAGTGAAAGCACATTTTCCCTGAACAAATGAGCTTGTTCGTGGTAATTACCTGTTCTTGAATGCACTCAGGCTGCAAGATGAAACAGTGCAAATTGGATATGATTCCAGGTGAAGGCCACCAGAACAGAAGGTAAGAAAGTGCTGCTGAATTTAAAGTAGGAATAACAAAGCACTTTTCCAGAAAAGTTTTTTAACATAAAAATTTAATTATGTTTTATATTAATAAACAAAACATTTTTCAATAAAAACAAAACACCTTTCAAACTCCAAAAACACCTACTAGTGTTTAAATCAGAATAACTTTTAAGATCACATATTTTCACATTTTCTTTTCAAATGCAACACTGCACACTTAGTCCTGTGAAGAGCGCTGGTACCTTCACAGAAGTTAAAGCCACGGTGCCGCCAATGGGGGGGCTCGGTCAGCATCTCCTCCTGAACTATGACAGCTGTCAGGGGAGCTGCTTTAAGACTTCTTCACTTTGAGCATTATCAACTGCTCTGCTTCCTAGAAGAATCCACGTAACCCGAAGAAGAGTTTTCAGCACCTGAGATCCACTACTCGACCCAATAAATCAAGCGAGAGGAAGCCCCATCCCTCTTTTAGTCCATATTAAGTCTCAGCTGTTCGAAAGCTTCTGAAAAGCCAGGGATTATAATGAGTTTGAAGGCTCCCCCCTCCCCAAAGCACCCTTCTCCCTCCTACATGTACATCACTCATGCTCACTCAGATGCAGGCACATGCACACACGCTTTACATCATCCAGTCTAAACTCTAGACCATCCCACAAGATAACAACCACTCTCTGATGCACATGCTCCCCTACTCCTTTCCCCTGAATAAATTTCAAAGCACTGAGAGATTATGAAGAAATCACATTTTATTCATGGCCATCGATTCTTTAGTTAGAGCAACAGAGCAATCTGTTTGAGAGGAACACAACCACCTGCTGTGAATCCCACATGAGATTACCAAAGACGCTTATGCAGAGACGACGGCCTTCACAGAGAAAGACTTGGCCATAAATACATGAAGACGAAAACCTACAGCTATGATATTTAGCCACTTCACCAAATCATCACATTAATTGGTGCTGGAGTCACTACAGAGTGAAATCCTAAACATGTCAAGGAGATATCTCATAAATCAATAAAGAGGAGCAAATTTAAGTAATGATTCCTCCCAGAATGCTAATTTTAGCGCTCTAGGACTAACCCTGAATGACCCTGAATTAGTTGCTAACGGACCTGAAACTGTTAGCTACATCCTGTTTTGGGGAAGGTATTGCTTTAAGCCATGTGCAAAAACAAATGGGTCAACCACTTCTTGGGCATCTGACAAAACCAACTACCTAACAGCCCAGAGTAAACAACATACAGGAAAAATCCACTGCATGGCCTAAATAATACAGTACTAAATCAGATGTTTGTTGCAGTGTTGCATTTTGGACTGAATAAATCACGGATTCCACTACAGAGGTGAAAATACGCCCTGTAACCTTCCTTGAGTGAACCCACTGCTCATTCAGTGACAGTTTTATGCTCCCTCCACCTGGCAACAACAGAAGGACTTGCAATCAAGCGACACACTTTCAAACTTTTTTTTCAGCTTCTTTTTTTTTTTAAATACAACTCCAAGTTCTCAGCGCCACTCAATCTTCTCATGCCTGCCGTTGTGCGTGTGGTGGTGGGAGTGGAAGCAGCCATGTGGCATCGGACATGAACTTCAGAGCCGCGTCAGCATGGCTCACTGCTCTCCCAGTTAGCACTAATTAGAGTTACACTGCAGAAACACGGGAAATGATGGGTAGGTAGGCCAGCACAGCCTCAGGGGGGATTCACAGTCAAACAGCTTCAAGTACAACAAGCAAGGTGCATATGGTCAGATAGCCAAGCACAGAAGTCCAAGAGCTAAGCACAGGAGGTCTGATCGCTATGAGCAGAGGCTGTGATAGCTAAGCACAGGAGGTCTGATCGCTATGAGCAGAGGCTGTGATAGCTAAGCACAGGAGGTCTGATCACTATGAGCAGAGGGTCTGAGAGAGAAGCACAGAGGCCAGTGGTTTAGTGCTGTAATGTTATGTATGCATACATACTGAGCGCTTGCCCTGGAGCAAAACACGTTCTGGCCACCGTAAATGAGAGATTTTTGTAAAGTGGACGAGTTAAAATGAAATCATGAAGCTATGTTCAAACTTTGCCCACTCACTGATTTCTACCACCAGTTCTCCCCATCACACACAAATGAACTCACTCATTCCTCCTCGTCTGCAGCTCCTCAGTGACGACTCTGTTCCCTCAACACACCAGCAGGGTGAATCATTTGTGCAAGTAAAAACTGATGGCCAAGCAAACTTGGTGCAGTCTTGTTAATGTAAAAGCCTGCCACAGATCTTCCTAGGTTCTGCAAGTGCTCCAGCAAAGGTGATGTCACCACAGTCGTTTTTCCAAAGAATAACTGCAACACCTTACTATGGTAGTAGCTTGTTATGAAACAGTACATTGTACTACATAGTTTTCCGAAGCAATGACCTACCAACCAACCCCAACAGTAAATATTAACTATATATAGTGGTATGAAAGGTGTTTTTTGCCTGACAGACTCTCTATAAATCCTATGTTGCCTTATCAAATCCAAGGAGCACCAGGTAAAAGAGGCAAATAATTGACAGCACTGATTAGCTGCTGCCTGATGACCTCTCCATGACCTCTGGATGACCTCTAAATGACAGTCTTCAGGCGTGTGCCTCACGCCAGCGGCATGGCACAGATACTCTCCGCCAGCTCAAGGGGCAAGAGGGCAGACTCCACAGCCAATGGGTGCTTTAAAGCACGTCTGCTTGTGATGAAAGTTATTCCAGAGTGAATTGAATTTCAGGATAAAGAGCCAGTTTTAGAGGATATCTGGGAGGAGGCACAGAGAGAGAGCGGGAGCTAGAGAAGCCATGGATAAAATGAAAAAAAAAGGGTGACCTAGTTCTGCCTTTCAGTGCTAACTTCCCAGTTTAGGTGCCCTGGAACCTGAGGCAAAGCAACTGGAGGAGGATTGAGTTTAATATAAAGGAAGAACCATGCTTTCTCAACCTGCTGGACCCCTGATACTCTGTCCAGATCATTCCCTTGACCACACTGCTGTAATGGAGCGAGAGAGAGAGAGAGAGATAATGCCATGGCTGCAAAAGCTGAGCCCGAACACCGTCACTGCCTATACTCCATTACGTCACCCTGCCAAACGACCCTGCACTGCTGTTGCTGCCTGCAGTCCACCTGGCCCGCCTCCAGCTCCACTCTGCCCCGCCTCCAGCTCTCCACTCCAGTCTGGACCACCTCCAGCACCAGCCCAGCCCGCCTCCAGCACCAGCTCGGCCCGCCTCCAATTCCGGCCCAACCTCTAGCACAGCCCACCTCCAACTTCATCCTGTCCTGCCTCCAGCTCCAATCCGGCCGCCCTCCAGTCTGGAGTGGCTCCAGCTCCAATCCCGCCCACCTACAGCTCCAACCTGGCCCACCTCCAGCTCCAATCCCACCCACCTACAGCTCTAATCCCGCCCACCTACAGCTCCAACCTGTCCCGCCTCCAGTTCCAGCCACGCCCACTTCTAGCACTCACCTGCCTGCATGGCTCACTGTGCAACTGCACACTCAGCACTGCTCTCCTCAGCACTCCCAAGCCACGGGATCGATGCTGTTTTCCCCCAACAGCCGTCAGTGCTGGGATCATTTTCCACTCCTGCGCTCCCAATGGGAGCCGGCACAAAACCAAGCCTCCCCACCATGGCCAAACATCAACAAGTCGATACAGCACCAGGCTGGGGCAGGGACACGGACACACACATGGCCCTTCGCATGACTGAGGACCGCTCTCTTGCATCCCCCGAGCTGCTTTCCTCCCGTCTTCAAACCTGTGATCCTCTGTCAAGAGCCACCGATCACCTTAACGTGAGAACGTGTGCCGTCTGAGTGCCATCCATGCCCCACGCGTCTGATTAGATGAGACGCTGTGCAGACGATCGTGACAACAAAACCATAAGGAACAGGGAGAGGGAGTCAGGTGCCTCCTTCAGCAACTTTTTACATCTTCCGTTAGAAGAAATCACTCGCACTTCACTACACTTGTTCAGTCGGTGCTGTACTTACTGTTTAATCTGCATGGGTTTCACAACGCTGAGGTAACCTGGGGCAACTTTGACAAAAGAGTGTTTCTGGTTAAATACCTGAAACTCACATTAAAAAGATTTTGAGATGCATTTTAATTTCTCTTAAATATTAAGGATGTTTGAAGCAGCAAACCAAATAAGCCGATCTAAACATATGGAGTATCATGTCAAACTCTATATTATGCACAGCATCAACATCATGAAGCATCTGTAACCTGCTCCGTTAACACACGGATAATGTTGACCAGTGCCCAACCTTTAGACAGGCACTGAAATAGATAGAAATATTTAAAGTTCAACAAAGAACAAAATCAGAGTGCAGTCAACACTGGAAAACGATCACTGTTATAAATGTCAATGTCCTATTAGGAAATCGTAGGAGTGCATCAGGACTTCATCACTACAGCTTTCTGTGCTTCTGTGCTTATGCCTATATATATATATAAAATTATGTTTAAGCATTTCAATCGTGAAGTATCTGACATTCATCATTGGGTAATAGGGTTAGCGAAGCTATGTCCTAATCAGATTGATTTCATTTCATGCTCTCTTGTATGGCCAGTGTTGTTAAGTGTAAGCCAGTCATCCATACCGCACTGTTAAATTGCCTGCTTTTACAAGTACCCGGAGGGCGGTTTAGAAGACCAGCATTGCAGACTGCCTAATTAATGTGATGTTTTGATGGCATGCCAAGACCTACATAGCCTAGCGGTTCCTCAACCTAGGTGAATCTGGGTGAATCTATTTTGGTAATACTAGCATGGCAATAAACACAATGACACTACATAGATGATGGGCAGACCGTCTTTATACTCTGAAACGTCCACTCTGAAATATTGATTCTGGTGGGTTTTTTTTTTTTTTTTTGGAAAGTTAGACCAGGCAAACTGCAGTCAGTGGGACACATTCACGACAGGTTGACTATGGCGTACACATTTTCTATTAAATTAGAGCTCGTCCCCTGGAAGCCTCTGTCGTCAAGCCCACACAGAGTGCTTTCTGTGAACTGCATATCACGACGATACAACGTGATGAGAAAAGAATAACATTTGGTTGCCTTGCTCCCTTGCTGTTCTCCAAACCAAAGTCTGACATAGATATTTTACCCAATGTTCCTGAACAATGCCGCAGCTAAACATATACATATACATTCATCTGATATAGACAATCAGACATGTATGGGTTTAGGGATATTTGGCAGTGAAACCTGCTACGATTTACAAAACACTGCGCACGTTTCTTTGCGCTCGGAACAAAGGTTTATTACAGCACTTGTTTTTAGCCTATCTGCGGCGGGGATATCTGTGGTGAGTGGCGAACACAGGTGGTATGACTTACCTGAATCGTGCACGTATACTCCGTATCATCCAGGAGTCTGACCGTACAGCTAAATTCTCTTTCCAGGTTCCTGATACTGCCACTCATCAGTCGACTCAACATCTTCTCACACAATTGCTGGTCTGCGCTCGGGACCAGAACAATAAACTGAACACGGCATAGGAGCAATATCACACTGACCACACTCTCCGGTCACCCAGCGCAGCAGACAAATCTGCAACCGAAACACGAGACATCCTTGTCCAACGAACTGATCGGCACTTGTTCGGCTGTTTGTGGGTTATTACGAAAATGTCTCGCGTATCCACGTCTGGGATAAGTAGCCGTGGTACAATCGTACAGTTGCGGCTGACAATTCACCATTCATCGCTTGCAAATTGAGGAGGTAGGCGGGTCATGGGAACAAGATTGACACTCCTTCATGCCAATGAGTATTCTCACCCGGTAAAGATGCTTTTGAAATTGACAATGAAAGAGTAGGATGGTGCCTCTTTGGTTGTTAGTGGAACCCCAATAAGCGCTTTGTTTTTTGACCGAGGTTTTGGCATTGCAGATTTAAAACCTTTCTTTTATGATATAACTTATTTTTGATTTTGCTTTTTTCGCGAGTAGGTCACATCTGCAATGCTGTTATTTCCTCATATTATTTTTTCCAATGTTATTTCTTTTTAATACTAGTTTGGGTGGTATATACAAATATATCAAAATATATACAAACTGTTTCACCGTAGTTGTCTCCTGACCAATAGTACCATTGTACGAACAGCTTCTGTGACTCAATAGCTCCGCCCAGAGATAATCTGAACGTGTAACACACAGGGGACAGCGGCCGCCAGTTACAAGGCCTCCTTTGTCTAATGCCGTAGCCTACCTGTGAGACAGGTAGGTGATCTCGAGAACTCCTGCTACTATGAATGTTCGCAACCTATTCTCTACAAAGTTTAATCACATTTGCTGGTTTTGAATAGGTGAATGAATTCACCACCGCCCAAATCGGATTTTTTTAAATATCACGTTACAATGAAACCAGAAACACAGCAAAATGTGCTTTTAAACTTACAATGCCTCCAGCACGACGTAAATAACACCCTATGGGTGTTCATTCAACAGGATTTACCTATGGAGAAAACATTACATGGCTGAAACAATGTGGTATTCGGTGGTATTATCAGGCGAGTCTATTTGGGACATTCCATAATTAGAGCATATTTGCTGTCCCGCCTCCTGGTGATAATCTTTTACATCTATTTTAACATCTAAAATAAGTCTTACATTTATTCTCTTTTGCAGTATTTTTATTACATGTATCTACTGTATCTCTAAAAGTAATTTCTTTGATTATAACATATTCTGAATACTACGTATTGTGTCATGAAGTTGTGTCTCTGAATGTGCACACAACCCTGATATCAAAACCATTTTTGCCTGGCTCACAAAGGTTTAAATATTATGTCATATTACAAACAGTAAATAACATCATCCAACCATTTAAACAAACATGGGTAGACCAAAAGTGAGTTCCCTCTTGCATTTTTTATTTATTTTTATTGAGGGTGTAAAGCTAAACCACGCTACCCTGTTACTCATATTTTAATACTTTTGAATAATTAAAATTTTTATTTTCTGAATTTGATCTTGGTAAACTAGCAAAATTTCACAACTAACTTTTGTTCATATGATAGATGCTATCTATATTGATTCACAACCCTTTTACTATAATTAAAGTAACACGGTTATTAGCATATAACCATCATACAGTTAACAGGGTATTTTTGGTTAAAGATGTGTGGTTAAATTATAAAAATGATCGATTTGTATAATTTAACATCATTTACCTATTTTAAATAAATTGCCAGTATTTACATATTTCTTCTGTTAGTACAGCGTCGTTGCTGTATATTGTGCCACAATACATATACAAAAATAAACAAATGTTGGTTAGATGGTTGTGATTATTTGCGATAGATAGGCCTAATATGAACAGTTCTAATGGATTTGTATGGAGTTCTGGCATTCCACTGAGTGCTACTGAGACGTAGCGGCTCCTACTGTGCCAGACGTGATGCTGATGAGAACAGGAGACAGGAGTAGCTACAACAACAGAGAGCAAAGTGGAGGAAAGATATAGAGACAGGGAAGACAAGGCAGAGAGGTCACAGTGCTGAAGAGCAGCGTGCCTAGAGGATGAAGTGGAGAGAGGCTCAAGAGAGGTGTAAGGCCAGGAAAAACGCACCTCAGGGATTAAACACCTCTCCACCTCGGAGTTAGGACAAGTTAGGGTGCAATTTAGTGTAAGCATATAGTGAGGTCATAGAGATAATGAAGGTAATAACTGCAGTGAAATAAGCACAGACAGGGTCTATTAAATCCAAGGGTCATGTGAGGTCAAAACTTATGAGGTGGAAAAAGTACCGTTGATGCCTGAGCTTGACAAATCAGATCATTTAGAAATGTATGACCCATATTTCTTAAACATTCAACATAACATTTTAAAATAGAAGATATTTTTAAGAAGTATATATGTCTAAATGTCCTCTAAATATGGAATGTCCCATTTACCATTGTGTTTATTTCCTCAGTGAAACACCATCAGTTAATGACGTTGGTAACCTCGTGTACTTTCCAACTGAATGGCCAACATGAAATACAAGGTTTTACATATTGTAGCAAATTCAGTAATGCTGCTGCTGATTAAAATAAAACACTATTAAATAGGCCTGGCATGACATTAGGAGCATGACATTTCTAAACCTCAACAAAAAAGAGAAGACAAAACTATACACACGCACATAAACATTTGAAGGTTGTGGGAATTAATAATGATCAGCATACACAGAAACTTAAAATATGTCATTTTCAGTGTTCACAACATAACACTGCAATATCTAAAATTTCTAGATATAGAAAATGGCAATTTACAGCAACCATTCAAAGACCAGCACCCTATAGAGAATCAGCCATTAATCAAAACCTGATTATATCTTGTAGCCCCAAATATTTGTATTTGTTCCAGTTACATTTCTCAAGGCCATGTGCGTCTATTGTTTACATATAAATCACAATACAATAACTACATCAAGAGTATACAAAAAATTAAAATAAAAAAATGTATCATACAAATTTATCACACAGCAAGAGGAAATGTCATGTAACAAATAATTATACAATACAAATGATTACAAAAGTATAAATAAATGCATTTATATTTGTGTTTGTTTAAATGAGAACTGGGAACTACTCCTTTCCAGCAGGACAGTTCACTTCATCGTAATCCGTTCAGCCTTCCAGACCACACACACACACACACACACACACACACAAACACTAATTTCTTACTTGCCTTTTAATTAAAAAGACGTAAATATTAAAAATCACTTGTGCAGAATTTGTGCTTGAATTATATTTGTATTTGTAATTTTTACAAGGGTTCCAGTGAGTGCTTCAGTGAAACACTTAAGTATTTTTTCCTACTAATCCAGGGTGAACGTAAGCTGGAGGTCCATCAAAAGGGTGGCATGTCACATAGTGGATTTAGTTGAGTCATTTTCATCATTTTCCTCAGGCTCATTGGTGCTGACAGAAGCTGCTCCAAATGAGGTGTAGCAAGCGTTCTCCGCCTTGCGGGTGGAGGGCCGTCTAAGGTGAGAGACCGAAACTTGAGGACGTATGCACTCAAACGCTCGGCCCACGCTGTGAGGAGAGGCTGTACGTCTCCCGTCCTCTGTCACCCTCTGACTGAACTCACAGGAAGCTACGAGAGGTTGACCTACATCCAGCTTCACACACTCAGTCAGCCGCAGCTTCCTGTCAGGGCAGGAGTAGCGCAGCTCCACCGTGATCACCAGTGACCCCTGCACACATGTGTGCAACAGTGGAAGAAGAATCACACCACATTCACTGCGCACTGAGCTCCCCGTAACAAACAGTACAACAAATAAGAAACTGAAATAAACTGTAAAACAAACATTAGTCAGCCTGCAAAGCAAAGAGTCTACCTTGAGTTATATGTATTTGTATTTTTTGTACATGCCCTATTTAGCAGAACTAAAACCTTTAAAAGAACAAGAAGAAAAAATGCACCTTTAGCTTCTGAAGGCCACACAGTCTCAAACTGCAGTCAGGATGGTCAGCTTTGCTTAGCAGAAAGGAATCCATTTCACCTAATCTGCCACTACCTGAGAAAATGTCCCCCAGTTCCTATAGATCAAGATAAATATATACATTTGGATTAAAATAATATGTACATAATGCCTGGTACAAAGACACAACTGGCTTTGACAGTGGTATGAAGTTTGTTGCTTGAAGACACAGAGTGAAAAAAAATCTCTCTACACCCTCTCTCTGATAAACCAGGGCAATTAAAAGGGTTAGTTAAAAAGACTTCATCTGTATTAAGAGTTCATTTGATTTCAGTTCTGTCAGGACAATTTTAATTCAGCCAATGCAGCTAATGAGTTAAGATTAAAGTTCAACAGTTAAAAAACTGCACTTAAAAAACTGATTTTACATGTGATTCGTTTGAAACAATAATAGTGCTGTTTTTACACTAAGCCTTCTGGAGTTATTGAAAAATGACAATGTATTATTATCAAATAAAGTATGTCAGGTGACCAACAGAATGCCTTCAAGATGACACGATGACAAGAACTGAATTATTCTCCACAAATCACTACACAAGAATAATTTAGCTTCAGTGGCATTAGAGCGGAAGTAACATGCTAAACTATAAGTCTGTGCTGCTTGAATTTCCTCAAATAAAAGGCATTATGTACTGTTCATCACTAGAGGTCAGTACATAAATGTATTTCTCCAGAGTAGTGGCAATGTGCTCCATGGGTTCTTATAGCGTAGCGCACTTGAAAGTGTGGACCGGTGTCCTTTTCTGAAGTAGTATACAGCTGTGGTCACAAAGCGCTAGAGCTTAGCATTGGTGTCAAGAACTGTTTTAATTAACCAAAGTGGGATCTAGCAGGTTCCACCAGATTTCTCTATGCCCTCAAAGAAGAAGACTCCTTCATCTTGACACCCAAGCTGTCAAACTAAATACTAAAACACCCTCCTGTGAACTGAATTGGTAGCTTAAGGGAAAAAAAACCCGCCGACGCTCATGACGCCATCAACCAGACTTTCCCCAGCGTTACACCTGGGCTCTCCGTCGGCCTGCGGAGAGAAGGGGAAGGTTGGAAACTTACTGGTGTGCTGCTGAGATTCACGGTGCAGTTGTGTGCTCTAGGCCCAGTGTCCTTCACAGTCCCAAACACGAGCAGAACGTTGGAGAACAAGGCTGAGAAGCTGAGCTCCACCTGAATCCCACATGGAAAGTCCACACACTTCCGATCTGGCAGAACTGGTGGAGCACACACCCGCACACACCCATATTAACTCATCATTCTATTAATTCAATAGACAATAGGCTATACAGGCAACGGAAACTCATCATCATACAGCGGCTTGAATGTTCTCAGTCTCAAAGTGATTGACATGGCAGTCCATCGACCAAGGCTGAAGTTACAATCTGACAGCGTAGTTTAAAGAAATGCAAAGCGTGAAGAAAATCAGCTTTAGGTTAATATTCTACTCCCACACATTTGTTTCTGAACTCAGAAGAACTTTTTCCTCGTGTATGTTCAACCTGTTACACACTTGCAAACCTTTGTCAACAAGAGTCGTACGTTCCAGGAGTGGAAACAGAGAAAGGGAACAAGGTCAGTAAGGACAGTGAAAACCAAAAGTCAGAGGTGTCAACCATGTGACCGAACGTCGTGTTTGTGCAGCACAAACGTCTCATTCATGAAGCACTTTCCACAATGTTTTCAGTAATGAGTCACATACCACAGGTCCAGCCTGTCCACCATCAAGAGGAAGGAACAGAGCACTGTAGATGATACAACCTCATCACATGACTGCAATCCTTACTCAGCTAGAGAAGACTGCGTGGCCACCTTAATGTTAGCAGCAATAAGTAGCATTGATAAATATAGTCATATGACATGGAAGTGGTTTTCTGGAGTTTTCATCATTAACAAGGTTAGGAAGTTTGCAAGGAAAGTATTAGTGATGATGTAATACTGCATGGATATATAAAAAAGTCCTAGTTATTAAAGCAAAGTAAAAGACATTTGGTATATGCGTATGGCTTACATCTGGACTGTGGTACTAAAGAAAACAATGGACATTAAATGAATCTTATTTTAATGTCTATTGTCTGCTTCTCCTTTAATTCTCCTAGTAAAACAGAAATTCAATTATTTTGATTAACATAATCACACACAAATCCAAACTTGCACTGTTCCCAACATACTATGCACTTCACATGTAACCCATTATAATCATGTATAAAACAATAATGACTTTAGAATAGCTTATAAAACAAATTAAAGAACTCCAAACTGTGGTCAGTGAAGACGATGCAAGTTGGTAGGTTCAGGTCCTTGTTAACGTTCACTGGAAGTCTGTTATTAATTGGAGGGGCACAAGAGATCTCAGCTGTATGGAACACGAAGTGGCCAGTTAAGTACTAAACTCCCACTGCATGCGTGATGAAAAATCAACCAATTAACAAATTAACAAATCAACCAATCAGCAGCGCTTGTAAAGGTCTGGGAAGAACGAATCTCACCATTAGCCTGTCTCCAGCAGGCATCTCTCAGACGGAACTCCATGGTGTGCCCGGCCGTTCCCACCGGATCCGTGAGTGCCCGTGGTTCTTTCAGGGTATGTTTTATCTCCACCACCTGTCTTCCACACACAAGCTGGTCTTTACCTACATCTGCAGAGGGAGTGAAAGGTCACACTACATTCAACTGAAAATAAAAAGAACATTTCAAAAATGATGCTCAGAAAAACAGCCCTTTGTGCCTGGGAAAATCTGTTTTGATTTTCAAAGTATCACATTCATAAACCAGAGCAGGGAAGAATACTGGGGGTTACAGGGCTCGCGTTCAAACGCAGGACGAGGTGGGCAAGCAGGGTTTCATATAACAGATTAAAGAGACGTGTGAAACCAATAAGCACTTTCACCAAATTTGCAGATCAAATTACCAGTCAGTCAAGGATACACTTGAGTCATGGAGAAGTGCTAAACCTATTGTTTCCTCCTACTGAACAGAAATGAAAAATGATGGTTTCTGTGGCCGGCTACAGCCCCTTATAGAGGCAAACCACTAAGATGTGTCAGTACAGTTGTACAGGAACACATGCCTTATGCTGATAAGGCCGCGATACATCAAGCGTTAAAACAGAGAAAAGCACACACCTAGACATTGGCAAGCTGGCCAAAGTATGACGGGTTCAGTAAATCAAAAGACGTTTTGTATAGTATTAACATTTATTTTATATGTTTGGTCAAATGGTCAAAATTGGTCAAAATAATTTTTTTCACATTTTTGAGGAATAGCCTTGAATTTTCCTTCAAGCTATTCTCAGCCATCAGTTCATTCAACACATACAATATAGAAGGCAAAAACAGTTCTGTCCCCTGTAGACAGCTGCCATGTATTGTGGACGCAGTACAGTGAGATTCACCACATAGCATAACTCTGCAGTTGCAGGGCAGCATGTTAAACTGGTGAGATTATGCTCAGATGCAAGAGTGGTCATCGCCCTGCGGCAAGGGGAAACACAGGCTGAGTGACGGGCATGTGAGACAGGTCTCGGGGTTGGGGCCCATTCTCAGGTTTCGTACAACCTGAGCAAAGCACCAGAGTGAATTCTCTGAAAATGAGGTCACGCACTAATGCTGCTCCTTCTCACAAAGCCGTGTCATGTTACCAGAGAGGCCCATCAGACAACTAAACAAGCAGCGTTTCCATGCTAGCAAATCCCCACTGGTTGACAATAAACCCTGTCTCCAGTACTGCAAGTGTAAATGTCCTTATGGTCAAAGGCTCTGATATACATGCCCCCAATGTGCCCTTGGCAGCCTTCCACTAAACTGAAACTACTTCCTTTAAGACCAGTAGCTTGTAGCATACTGTGGTTACTGTTATGTTAAACTGTACTTTATTATTGTTTGTTTGTACTGTACTTTGTTATGAAATAAAGCTTGTTGAAAAAAAACCCCAAAATGGCTGATTAAAATCAAGACCATGGTAAATTACACTGCGACTGAAGTGAATCGTTGGCATTAGCAGTCAGAAGAGAACAGCAGACAACTCGCAGATCCTCACCCTCAGAGACGTGCTCCAAGACATGGGTCACCTTCAGTGGCTGGAGGATGTGTTTGTTCAGGTATTTGGTGAAGATGCCTGTACTTTTGCCTCCATCCTGGACCTCAAAAGCCTCTGCGTCCTCTGTCCTGTGTTGACCAAACAGTGATGGTTTCACACCAATGATGTCAATGCACTTTTAATAAGGGTTTAGTTTGGCTGTCTTTCACACTGGCCCCAGCAGCACGTACGTGGCATATCCATACACTGTGTTGCCCAAAGGTTCGAGTGGGTTTATCTCAGAGGTTGGGTTACCATGGTTGTACCTTTAACAACACAAAAACATTGTATTGTCAGACATTTTTAAAGCTACAAGGAAATCCCTTAAAGGCAAACTTGCTTTCAGCAAATAAGTAAAAAAACCTCAAACAAATTGCTGCATATTTGTGCAATTTAACTAAATTTGAAATGTATTAATTATATGGGGCAGTCATGGTCTGGAACCGGTGTTGTGACCGGAGGGTCGTGGGTTCGAGTCCCAGGCCTGAGGCCATGACTGAGGTGCCCTGCAAGGCACCTAAACCCAACTGCTCCCCGGGCGCCAGGCTAGGGCTGCCCACCGCTCTGGGCACGTGTGCACCACAGCCCCCTAGTGTTCACTAGTGTGTGTGTGTGTGTGTGTTCTACAGCTCTTCAGGCCCACCATTTCCTGCAGGTGTCTAGGAGGATGATGTTGAGCTGTGCCCTCCTGTCCTGCATGCTACGCATGACCCTCTGCACGCAGACGCAGTTCACTGTGCGGTAGGGGCGTGGAGCATCAACGGCCACCAGGTAATTCCTGCCCCTGTGCTCATAGCCGTGGCCGGCGTAGTAAAACACAGCTGACATTGAAGAAAGCAAAAAGATTGGAAAGACTCAGTCACAGTGAGCCATAGAAACAATTCTGTTGCTATGTTTTCTCACAAAATGTCAAATCACATTAGTCTGTGACTTTTATGTTTAAAATATGTCTTATCTATGTCATATTCTCAGTCAAAGAGAAGGCACAAGCTCTCTAAGTATGCCACCCTCTAAATGTTTCCTGCCATTAATATGACATTACAACTATTAATGTGACAACACAACTGTTTCCAAGCTTTCATAGTAGACCTCTTTTTTAAATCAAAAGAGGAAGAGGAAAGATTTCTGTTTTCCCACAGTACCCTCCACACAATGACACGCAGGCTTGTAGTATAATGAACAGAGTCAATGAGTCATATAAATGTGAATAACAACTCCCTGCCATAGATCCCCTACAAAACCCTTTCCATCAACACATAAATGGGTGGGACCACGATACTGTGTATGAGCACCCATGGAGCTGCTTACTGTAGATCATTATTGCTAGATCATTAACGTCTGGAGTTATAAATGTTAAGCACGTGCTCTTCACCCACACTTCTCTTTTCCTTCTCCTACATCACCCATGCTATACTGTAACTCCTTAGAATAAGTGAATCCACCAGGGTTTCTGACCCATGACAGAATCATCGGATAAAAATTGTTTTTTTATTCTCCCTGTCAATCAGACATCTTAAGAGTGCTCAAATGAAGATAAACAAACAAACCCACCAGATGTAAGGATCATTATAATACAGTAATCTTTGTATGACTCAAAACCACACGGTTAGGCTAAAAACTAGAGAAGAGCACACATTATCAGACTAGTACAAATATGTAGAAATAACCTGAGGTGTTTGTGGTGTTGACCACAATGCATAAAGAATTTGAAAAAGGTCAAATACTTGTTATTTGGATTGTGTTATTACCCAATCCAAACACTCACCATAAACACCCACAATACAGAACCCACAGTTCAAACACTCACCATAAACTCCACGATCCAGAAGCTGAAGGAACTTTTTAATGGCGGCCTCCATTTCCTGAAGGCCGAGGTCCAGCAGGGACACCACCCGGAAATCTAACTGCTGCAGCAGGTTGGACAGTTCATGAACATCCATGGTAGGGGCCATCAGCCTAGGGTGGTGCGCATAGTTTAGATTCCCGATCAGCAGCGCTACCTTGTCCGTCGCTAAAAAAAAAAGAGAACAACAGGCCCACATACAATGAGAAAATGTTCATGTTTATTTATCCGAAATGTCAGAACACAGTTGTAGGATTATTATTAAATACTATTAATCCTAGTATTTTTTAATCAGAGTTTCGTGGCATGCTCTAACATTAAATAAGTGAATGGTAAAATCCCTACAAAATTTTTAATAAAGTGCACTCCAACTTATGAACTCAATTAAAGTTGAATTCATCTAGTGATAGCACAAACACTATGACAGTTTTGAAAAAGACTCATAGACTGTGATATTTAACTTTATACTGGAACTAGCTTTTAAACATTTTTTCAAAACATACCTGTGAATGTGGCAGTTGGAAGCTTATTGACTGTTACTGGAGAAAAGAGGTAAAAAACATGAGACAGCAAAATATGATTCGGTTAATGCAACACTTTTAATGCAAGTAACCAGCCCTATTTCTCACTTCCATTTTTAAATGGTTTCACAGTGGAAAGAGTGTTCCATTGTGTGACGGAGGTCGGAGAGGAAGCTCTGACTGAAAGAGCAGTTTCACTGGGGTCGCATGCATCCAAGCGTAAAGTGTAAATAATACTAAGACTTACAGAGATGGGGAAAGTACCAAGATAGAAATGGAAAACCCCACTTCAAATACTAAGAAGGTTGCAGGCTAAAGACAGTTTTCCCATTATTCAAAAAAATTTTTTTATTGTGATTAATATGTCAACATTAACCAACATGATTAAACATTAATAAAAACATTTTTGAAAGGTAGGACCTCGGCCATAATGATTTATCTGCCTCTAAACAAAAATACACTCTGCCTTTGATTGAAGATTAAAATAATTAAATTTGCACATAGCATTTTGACACAGGTCAGTAAAAGTAAAAATGTTTACCACAGGGTTCGTTTCTTACCAATCTCAACACCAGCTCCCTCTGACCATCTCTCCTCCAAAATGTTTGAAACGGCACAGAGATATGAACCAGCATTATGAGCCTTTGCACTTTTTACCTAAAAAAAAGGTCCAAATTTACTTCTTAGTCTCACAGCCTTTGAGGTATCAGTGGATTGACAGGAATCATCTTAGGTTCCAATCAAGGCAGAGGCTAAATATTAACCAATATTGGGGTTAGCAGGTTCTTTACAGTATTTACATATGGTAGGAAGTGCATGTGTGACCTGATCCTGGCCCGTAGATATCAGGCGAAATCAGTAAAAAGACTAAATAATGTCTGGCCAACTGTGCCCTACCTGAAGTGTTTCCGAGTTCTCCTTTGGTAAGAGATGACCATTGTGGTACCATTGGTATTGTGGGGAAGGCATGCCAAGAGCTGAACACCTCAGGAAAAATGGTTCCCCACACCTTACAGTTTGGTGTTGCTTGGGCTGCACAACTATACAAATGTCCCCTCTCCATGCAGGCTGGTCACCTGTAATCCACAATAAAAAGGCAACTCAAGTAAACTCATAACATGCTGCTGAACTTAAGCTTAAAAGTCAAAATACAACCTAGGCCAGTTTTGCACATATATAAGAAATCTATAAAACGTATTACACCTTGCGTGTTAAGGGGATGATTTAATTTAGTATGCAATATTATTTAGACAATTCTGAGTAGTAAGATTTGTGCGCATTTAAATAATGAGCTGCATAGCAATGCAGGATCCTGCACAGAGGAAGCAGGCCTTGGGACTGATATGGAGATACGAGGCTCATACCTGCTGAGTCTAAGACCCTCACTTTGACCCAATCAGTGAAGGCAACGTTGCAGTACAAGTCGTTAACTCTGCAAATATACTTCTCAGATTTCTGAAGACAAAGATGGAGGCTGGGTTCTGTGCCACCTGCCAACTACAACACATCAAAATTAGTATTAATCCATGAGCAAACAGCAAAGATTTATCACATTTGTACTAGAGAAAATGTTTTTTGGAAAAGAAGTAATAATCTATCCTGGGCAAACCTCTTCTTGTTGTCCATCAAACCACTGGTACCTCAAAGGTTCAGTGCCTACTGCTCGAACGTTCAGCGTCACTGGATAGTTTCGTGGAACATTCACGGATTTAGGCTGCTGTACAATGACAACTTCTGTCAACAGAAAAAGGCAGAAACATTATTACAACCATACACAGTTAAGACTGACTATGGTGTATTCTAGGCAAAGCCGGGAATGTACTAACACACACACACACACACATATACTGGCTAGTGACTACTGACTACTATGGCACAGGAAGTCAGGGGGATGAATAAGGAGCAGTGTATCTCTGGCCTGGTCCCTTAGGCAAAGTCCTTTATGCTAATTGCCTACTTCACTAACAAGGAAAGTTATAAAATAAGAGGCAACAGCACTGGCTCAGAGTTGCCCCGTCAGTAAGGTCAGTAAGGTCAGTAAGGTCTGCGTCAGAAGATGGGGAACCAGAGCAACCTGATGAAGACAATGTGGGTTCTATGGATGCTTTGAAATCCAACATCTAGACCAAAAAAACTACGAGCTCAGTGTTCCACCATCAAGTGTCAACTGCTGTCACAAAGTACAAGGGAGAGGCAGGACGACAGGTCAGAGGGGGGATGTCATTATCATCCCATACCCTAAAATTTGGAACCAAGACCAAAGGAACCCATTCACCAAGGTCAACATCAGAGCTGCTGGTGCAAAACACTACAGGCCGTCCATACCTGAAGCCTTGGAGACTGCCAAGCAAAGACTAACAGAGGTACGCTAGAGTACACAAGCAGAATAAACAAGTCTACTCTTAGTGACAGCAAAGGCAGACAGACTTGACATGGTCCACAGCTACTGGCTGAAGACACTGGCAAAAACACCAGAGGTGCCAAGCACCAGGTACTGGTGAGTAATATATGAATAAAACAGTCACTCTACAAGAAATTGTTGGATTGACTACAAGAAAGCTTATGACTCAGTGTTGTTATTGTTGGCTGGAAAAAGGTGTATTGAAGGACAGCACCGAAGCACTAATCATGACAGCACAGGAACAAGCTCTGAAAACATACCATACTGGTATATACCATACCAGTCAGGATCCCAGAGACAAAGACACATCATGGAGACAGTCCAGCAAATAAAGTATATAAAGGCAAAGTATACATGGAACGGCATAACCAAGTGGCTGACATAGTATACAGAACATCTGGGCTGAATATAGGCCGGAAGAACCAAGGTCAAATTCGGAGAATGATCGAGCTAAGATCCTCTGGACACCAAAGACCTCAAGAAATACCAGGAACTGAGAGAAGAGCTTGAAAAGATGGGGAAGGTGAAGGCAACAGTGATTTCCATGGTTAGCAGAAAACTAGGGGCTGTAAAACCTTTGCGCTTAACTGCAGTTTTGAGTATTGAAAACTTGTAGATATTGGTATTCAAAACTGAACACACAAACAAAGAGAGAGAGAGAGACATAGAGAGAACTGTACTGTAAACAGAACTGTATTGGATTGTTCAAGAGTAATAAAGGTGTACCACACACCAAATGTCATGACTCTCGGACCTTCTCTAAGAGTATGGAAGGTCTTTGTCCAGAGTGGATATGCTCTGTCTGGACAGTAAGTCATCACAGCATCATATTATCTTTTCATCTGTTGAATAAAAAAGCACACCCAAAATGAAATATAAAATTAATGATAAGCACAAAGAAGATTCATTGACATATGTACGTGTTTATATATAAACAATAAAAAAAATCTTATAAAATCTGAAACCACTGAAAACAGTTGTAATGCACAAAAATAATGTAGGCCTATTACTAACTACTACTTTATTCAAACTGCAAAAAGAGATATGGATATAAAACGTTAAACAAATATCAGAGTTGCAGGAAGCCATTTTTAAGTAAGGTAAGTAAAGCCAAAATGAAAAAAAAATTTGATATTTTTTTATCATAAAATCCACGAGCTTTTACTTTCCACGAGCACTAGCTAAACTATTGTGCGGTTTCAGCCTCATTTTGCTACATTCCTTATAGCATGTCAGATTTATGTACGACCTACCCAAAACATCGCTGAATTAGTCGACTTTCGTCGTGTCACGGTGAATCGGCGCTAGGGAAAGCCGTGCTTGAAGTCTTGTCGGTCTAGATGATAGTGACAAAAAAGTTAAAACGAAGTAGGTCGATTTCCCGGAACAACTGTATCCACCTACTACCGGAAAGCGTAGAATATTCGAGCCCTTAATCATATGGGTTGAAGACGTATTTTGGCAGTTAAAAATGCTGGAGTTTAGGTCACAGTGACCGATTTTGAAATAACTCTTTAAATGCCTTTTAACTTCGCAAATCGGCCCCTTTTTCCAATACAATTATTTTTTTTACCGATAACCCACACTCACTAGGACATTTAGTTAGGCATCTTAATTAGTATAGTTAGGGTAGTTGTACTATTAATAAGAAAAGAGTAACGTCTGTTGTATTCTTATTTTCCATTGGGACTGCAAATTGTAAGATTCGTATTCGCTGTAAACATGTAATAAGGAACCTCTTTGTTTTAGTTATTTTATGAGTTCCTTCAATGGCGAATATGGTGGGTGGGTGTGTGTGAGAGAGTTCTTGCAGGAGCATGTAACCTGAACCCTTTCATGCTTGGAAAATGAGGCAACCGCACCAGACCAACAGCCAACTCTGTTGACTGTGGGAGGGTGCTGAGACCACGGAGTATCAGGATCTTTTGAGGGGCTGTCCTAAATAAGCCTGCATTCTGCTTTTGGCCAAGCCACTGTCCAGTCCGCTGTTGAAAACGAATCCCCTCTGCCACCCTGGAAGGAAAAAAAGTAATCTATTCACCCAGCTAGAACTAATCATTTACACCGAGCCATCTCTTCACCTAGATCACCTCCACCTTCAAAACTGGTAGACTGAAAAAGTTGATTAGACAATGTCATTCTGACATTCCCAGTTATCAGTGGGTGTAAGGGAGCCTGATCAAATCCGTTACTGTTCCTCGGTCTCTCCTTGGTTTTCGAAGCGATGGCTAGATTCGGAAAATGTGATGTGCTCTCTCGCCTATTTGTAGGCCTGCTATAAATAGCGCTCTCTTGGCACCACATGCGCGGCTGTGATTGACAATTGCAGTGCCTTGCTACATGGACAGCAGGCTTCAAAGGACTAACACACGCAAAACACACGAATGGCAAGTATTCGTAAATGTTACGGTGTTGGATTTTTATTTTATTTATTTATTTGTGTAGAAATGTAAACTTACTGTGAAGGTGTGTCTACTCAAACAGCAAACATCTAACTCACCTAAACGCCTGACTGAAAAGCACAAGCTAGCCTAAAAACAACTCCTCACCAAACTAACAAGTCCTATTTATAACTTTCTTATGAAACATGTCTAGATTTGTTATTGACTTATAATTATAAGGGGATATTTCTTATGACACTTACCACATGTTCATCTTAACTCTGATCATCTTAACTCTTTTGTTTCATATTAGACATTACAAAACACTTTAATTTTCTTTTCATTTAAGTGGCTCCATTGACATATTGGAGCTGTGGCAGCAAAGAGGTAAAGACTACTTTTATTCCCCAGAAACAGAGGGGCTATTCTGCAAGACGCTGGTGGTTCCCTTTGGACTATAGAAATTAAGTCTCTTCCTTTTTGGACAATGACATCGCGGAGGCCAATGACACGGTCTTACTCAGGCAATGGAAGATCTGGCAGTCAGAATGGAGAAGATGTACCTTCGCCACGTATGGACAGCCGCAACTACCTCTCCAACGTGCGGCCTGAGAACAGGTAGAAGAGATTCTCTTCTTCTTCCTCTTTTCATAGATTTGCTAGAACGCCTGAGAGATTTGCTGGCCAGATTATCATTTACCACAAGCCATATACAGCACCATCATTTCAGATTATTGTGATCCAGCAGATTGAGAACAATATTCTCACAGTTTTCTTAGAGAATAGTCTATTTCATGTGACACCCACATGTAGAAATATTTACATTTTCAGGAGCTCTCTGTATATCATTGTTATTCATTTATATCACATATAGTATTTTGCAACTAACTACCTCATTTAGCTTTATTATTTTACTGGTAAAGTTAATTATTATGATTAATAATGAATGTGGAATTGATCCTGGAGCAACACTGATGTCATAATGTGTAAGAAAGACCATATCACATTTACAAGCATCTGTTTATTATCTGTTCATAACCTAAAAGGCAAGGATGCCTATTTTTTATCTTACATATATAATTGAAAATAAGCTGCTAATATCGTGCCTGTAATATAGATAAATTGTTATAATGTAAAATAGACATTAATGAGTACATTGACATTAAATGACATTAATAACATTAAATACTCCTGATTTATGAGTTGCTTTTGGTCTGCCTTTTCTCTAAATAGCTATTCAACTCACAGGTATTCAAACTACAAACCATGGAGGTAAAATATACTTATAAATAAAATACTTATGAAGATAAATCTCACACTAATGACAAATCTAACAATATAACTATTTCAATACCCATTTTTTATTTTGTTTGAAGTTCTCCAAAGCAAAGAAGAACAAATGCTTAAATTTGATTTTATTTGAGTTGATGTTGTACAAAGTTTTCAGTTCCCCAGGATAATTACTCAAGGACTGATTTGATGCAAAGAAAAACTGAATGCTAAATGTATGCAGTCACAACTAGAATGAATGCCTTCACATACTATGGAGATCGGTAATACTGACACTTCAATCTCTAAGCACTCTTTCCCTCCAGAGCTACCTGGGGCAATAATTATTAATAACATTCGTTTCAAACCAATTAGTGTTGATTGACTGATTGATTGCTTGAATGATTAATACCATAGGAAGTTCAATTTTTAGATTGTTAGATTCACTGATTCACATCATAATTTTAAACCATTCAGCAGCACTTCCGTGAATCAGTCAATCTAAGACTTTGTATGAGTTAAAGGTCATTTTATACGGAGCCCATGTTTTCCAGGAGTACATTTTGTACTGTTATGGCTCAACTGACTGAAGAAACCCAGCCATGTTTTGAGACCACTATCAAGTCCAAAGCAGTATCAGAGGCCTGCAATGTGAAGTTCTCCTGTGTGGTTTCAGGTACACTAGTGTTTTTGAGTGCATTTGAGTACATTCACATTATTCCTACTGTCATTCACAAGGTGCAGTTTTATTTTTATATATACTGAGTCTATATATACAAAATGGCCAAGATAACAGATTTATATGTCGTATTCAGAAATAAACCCAACCAAAGTTGATGGTAATATTACCTAACAAAAACATAAAACACAACATATTCTTCTGCTAACATAAATCTACAATATAGTTTAAGACTCAAATTAATAGATTTTTACTTCTGAAACTTCTGTCTTGAGTTGCAAACATCTGCGACACCTTTCGTGCAAAGTCTTAGCGTCAGCTATGTGGATGTAAACTTGCTTATGTTCATGTTGGATGTCATATTTATCTTGCTCAATAACCTAATGTCCCAAATAAGTTCAAAAGTAATTTTGTTATTAATGTTATGGAATATGAAAGATTTGGCAGGCCTTTTGTATTCATCACTGGCTTATCTTACAGATTTTTATCTTGCATTATTGCCATCCTCATACCACAGGTGAAACTCAGTGGACCATATGTTCCCTTTGGAGTCTAGTTCCTCTCAGCACTAAATACTGACAAAAAAATGTTGATCTCGCCTCTTTTATTACTTGCACCTGTGTTATATCGAGGTGTTTTATTGTTTTCCTGGTAATTGTTTTGTTTTTCCTCCACTTTATTTTTGTCCTTATAGGCCATCCGGTCCCTGAGCTAACTTGGTATAAAGATGACATGGAGTTAGACAGATACTGTGGTCTTCCCAAATATGAAATTTTTCGCAATGGAAAAACTCATACACTGCATATCTACAAGTAAGTTGATCAAAGCTGGCTTTTATCGGACTGTTCTAGTATATTTTTTATTGACCTTTGTGTTGATTTACAGCACGATCCCGTTTTAAGTGACTGTGGTTTGTTTTGTAGCTGCACTGTGGATGATGCGGCCATCTATCAGGCCTCAGCCAGGAACGGTAAAGGTATCGTCTCTTGTTCGGGAGTTTTAGAAGTGGGCACCATGAATGAATACAAAATCCATCAGAGGTTCTTCACCAAGCTCAAGCAGAAGGCTGAGGTAAAACGTCGAGAGCAGGAGGAGATCCGGCGTCAAGAGAAGGAGAAGCTTCAGCAAGAACGCCTGAGCATCAATCAGGATCGCTCTCTGAGGAAGCGCAGGTTGTCTGAAGGTCCAGAACTAAACTCTTTATCTGCACTCCATGATGGAGACAGTGAAGACATACAGGATGCAAGCACTGAGGAACAGACAGCATTGTTTGATGAGGAGTTAAATGGGCTTTCGGTGGAAGCCCATAGATTGAGTTCAGATTTCAGTGAAAAGAAAGACAGACCACAGCTTAAGTTTGTTCACGAAAAGGTGGAAGCAGGTGGCACAGCACAGGTCAACAAAGAGGAAGTGAGCAGAAAGAAAAACAGGATCTCTAATGGTTTTGAAGAGGCTGTTACCAACCAGCCTAGCCAAGCCAATGGAGAAAAAGAGGATTCATACAAGGGAATCAGTCTGACAGAGTACTTATCAAAGTCTTTTCAATCCCAAGCTAGTGAGGAACATCAGAAAGGCCCAACTCCATCAGAGGAGGTCAAAGGTCCTAACTCTAGCACCATTCAAGAAGAGCGACGAGATGGGGGAAAGGACATTGAAAAGGAATGGATGAAAACAGAAGAAAGGAAAAGAGAGCAAGAAAGATGCCAAGAAAGACAGCAAGAAAAAATGGCCCAGGTAGAGGTTGGGCACAGGGCTGCAACTGTGTCTGAGGATAGTGCTCCAGTACACAGAGAGTCAGAACAACAGCACAAGTCAGCATTCAGTTCTGTGTTTCACTCCCTTAAGGGCATGTTCTTTGGCAAAAGCAAGAAATCACCCGAGACCACCAAGAAAGTCAGTAATGTTAATGGTGAAACAGAAATCCCACTCCATGTTCCTGAAGCACGTACCCATCTCCCTCAAACACAAGAGCCAGAAGTCTGTGTTGTAGGCTCAGAGCAGCTTGTGCCAATGGAGGTTGATGAGTCCCGTCAAAAAAGTGAGCTCCATGTGAACAGAGAGTCTTCTAAAAAGACACCACCCTCATTACATCTGAATGCTGAAACAGTGAATTTGGAAAATGATTCCAATGGATTTCCCACTCATAATGCTGAGGATATCTCGCGAGTGAGAGGGAGACATCCCAAAAGCTCCTTTGCCACAACGATGGGCTCCCAGAAACACACAGAACAACAGAGAGTCAGTGAGGAGAGAGACCTGCAGGCAAGGCCAACGTTCCCGTCTTCAAAGCCTTCCGAGGTGAGTTTACTGCAGCTCTGCATTGCTCTCTGTCTGCAGTGGCTACATCAGAGCAGGCGAGCACTTCACAGCTATTTATAGATGGTATGTTTGTGTGATGAGACTTGAGTCAATCCCCAGGTCATGCTGGAAAACATTATGTGCCCTGAGCACACAATCCAGAAACACACTACATGGACATTACTGAATGTAAATCTTAGCGATAAATAGCACACTCACTTTCTCTTATCATTTGGATCATTCCACTGACAGCTGCATTGTGTAATCCCCATGGTATTAATATGTCGGCTAGTATCAAACCCAAATCAAAGATTCCAAATGAAAAGGTGCTGCATACTTTATTCACTTAAAAAATCAAATGTTTCTGAACATATTTACAAAGCTGTGGCATGATTGAAAGTAACACTGAAACAGACTGAAACAGATGAATAGCAAGACCAACAAGTGTATAAGAGTGTTTGAGAGTGTATGAGATTGTGTTGGTCATTACATTTAATGAACAGTTAATGGCAACCAAACTAAACCAACAAATGATCACAGACAAATGTGCTGATTTGTCTTTAAAAAATTATTATTATTATTATTGTTAGTAGTAGTAGTGGTAGTAGTTGTAGCAGGAGTAGTAGTTAGTAGTAGTAATTTATTATTTAACTTATTATTATTATTATACACTTGGAAAATATATTGAATTGACACTTGACCCTACAAAGTTTTTAAAAATGCATAATTTAGACTGCAATAATAGTGCAGGTGACATACACTGATTAGTGTAGAAGGCCAAAGTCAGTACTTCTTTACATTTTCAATCAAGTGTGGACAGAAGTAGCATGTTGGTAAAGGTTGAAGGGGAAGTGTCTCCACATTCATCACTTACACTACATTCTAACTGACTTTGAAGCTAATCAGTACATTCCTTTAAATGAAATGGCTGTCTGGCCATCTGAGAATGAGATTACTATTTTGACCAGAAGAAAAGAAATGCACATGAAATGCATGTGTAAATATGAAAACAGCCATGAGATATTATATATAACAGCGTATATTATTGTAAAGACAACAAGGTGGGCTTCTACTGCTCTAATAATGAATAACCTTTATTATTGACCATTAAAAAAATATTTCAATTGATAGATTTCTCTAATATTTCTATTGTAAAATGTACACTGGTTGCTATTATTGTTATACCTTTGTTATATGACAGCATATTTTAACAACATATTGGTAATATGTTATATAAACTAATTTAATGTTACGTTTGACGCGGGCAGGCATGACGCAAACACAGGATCTTATGAATATTTTAATTAAATTAAACAGACAGACGATGAACGTGAGAATGAGACGGAAAGCAGAGAAACAGAGAGACAGGGAAATGCATACGATACGTTAACTGAGATACAGACACATACTGGGATACAAACTCATAAAGTTAAATAACAGACATTACGAGACTCAGGGGAAACAGACGACTAACGAATGCGACGACAGTCAAGAAGCTACAACTAAACAATATACTGACGAGGGAAACTATAAGAAGAGACAGAACTAAACACTAGACTAGAACGGGAAAGAACACAGAGTAGAGCAGACACAACACGGAAGCGAACTAAACCAAACCAAGAGACAGAACATTAACAGAGTGGACGAAAACCGACTAAGGGCATGAAACATAACAAACCGAACAAACTACAGAACTAGGGAAACCGGAGATACATATGTATATACATATAGCGACGGGAGACAAGAAGTAGGGCAATACAGAGACAGAGAAACAGGGTAACGAGGAGACCGGGCATGGCAAAGAACATAGAGCTTTGGAAGGACTTACGACAAACGACCGACACTGGAAGACACGACAGGGGAAGCTAAATACACAAGGAAGGGAAAGTAGCAACGAGACACAGGTGGAACGCATGAACACGGGGCGTGACAGACAGCAGGGAAACCATGGAGACGGCAAAACAGGGCGGGGTTAGGACGAACAACACAATGCAAGGACAGAGGGCGGAGCTGTGTGTGACATTTAATATATAATCAAAACATTTTTAAAAAGAAACATATTAATGCAATTAGGTACAAATTTTAATTCCATTCCTAAAATGGGCAGAGCATGAAACTTCAAATAACTGTCTTTCTGGGGAGTTCTTCAGCAAATCACACCACACAGTGGCCATATCTCTTTATCTGCATTTAGTCATTTGCAACTGTTGCCAAAATTATTAATTTCTATGTGTCTTTGGTCCTGGCTTGACGTAATGAAAAGTTTTCTGATACCTCTCAATGCAATTCGGGGAAACTGGCTGTTGTGGTGATGTTGATATTTAGACTCTCGAGCACATGATACAAAAGATTTTGCCTCATGTGATGTTGTCATAGAGAAGGTGCAGTGTAGCTGGTGGGATAGGTTTGGGCAGTGAACCTGTGGGACAGTATGTCTGTAGACGTTGCATCATGTCCCAATTCCTGATATAGTACTTGCCACGTAGCCCCTGACCCCTCCCACGGGCGTGTGCATGTGTAGTCAGTGTCTGTTTATTGTCCATATATGTATTTCCTTTGGGTGTGGTTCAGTGTGCGTGCCGTCATCCGTCTCACCTGTGTCTTGTCTCGTCAATGTCATGCAGTGCACTTGGGGCTCATTTAGTTTAACAGACATTTATGTCTGTTGATGTCGTCAACGTTGCTCGTCTTTGTTGTGTGTTGTGTGAATCGACGTTTATGTGTATAAAGCGCTACACTGCACAGCATTCTAGCTAATGAAGCTAATTGAATTGTATCTTTAATTCACTGGTTACAATATGCACATTTTAATTTATTCTATATTTGCACCTGGAAAGTGTTGTTTTAGTCTTTTTTATATAAAATGAAACTGAAACTGGTGATATATTGTGGGAAGTAAATGTGCGTGTTAGTGTGTGTTAATGTGTGTTAGCGCATCAGTAAGAGGAACTTGCCTTCTTCACTGGTATTCTCTATATTGGAACACCAAAGTGCAACTTCTGCTAACAAAAGGGAAGAGGTCATGTGACACTTCTATTCATAGATTAAATGAGTGAACATAAAAAGCCAGTTTCCAGCAACTGAATCAAACCTGTCCTTTCCTCATAAGGAGAACCATTGTCGTTTCCAAGCAACTTTCCTTGACACTTCTTTTTATATATAAAAACCATCTGCATGCAGATCGCTACACACTATCCAGCGTCCAGCTGCTGGCCCTGAGCCGCCGTTGTCACGACCAGAAAAGCCCATCAGATGCCCGAGGCCCTCCGCCCACCATCCAAAATCCAAAGGCTGTATGCCAGCTGGAAGTCGAGGGACACTGGGCCTGCCATGTGGAAGGTCCTCTGTCTAGGGTGACACACCAAACACCCACGAATACATGCAATGGCCCCAAGGATGAGCTGCTGAGGGAGTGCCTCAGTCAGATGGTCACCATGGAAGCAGAGGAGTTGCCGTGGCACGTTGCCTCCGTGGGGAATGTATCACCGACAGATAGCAGAGGTGGCTGACATAAGACAATCCCGCCAGTGGCTGTAAAAGGCAAGACTGAAGGACAGCACAGAGGCACTAATTATGGTAGCACAAGATCACGCACTCAGCAGTGGGTCAAGAAAAGTATGGGTGTTTCACACCATAGAAGACCCAAGATGCACTCTGCTTAAAGAAGCCTCTCAGAAAATCCAGCACCTAGCACCAGAATGCAAGATGCTGTCAAGCGCAGAATACCCTGGGGGCCTCGACCAAGTGGCAGTGATCGTACACAGGAACGTATGCGAGGCATTTGAGCTGGACACCCCCAAGTCTAACCGCAACGTATGGTGGTAAACAAAAAATGCTCCGATCCTGTGGAACCCAGACCCAGACAAATAGGCAAGAAGTGGTAAAGGAAGCAGACGTGCTAGAAGACGAGACAAAAAACAGCAGTGCTAAAGACGTGACAGCCCCAAGTGGTGGAAACTAGCGGGATAATATCAGGAACTGAAAGAAAAAAATGGATGGAATGTGGAAGGTTATCACCAAGGTTGTTCCCATGGTGATAGATTACTTATGGCTGTGAACCCTAAGCTTCATGCATTGAACTAATGATACGATGACACAGAGTGGCCTGTGAATATTACCTACATGGTGTTGTTAAATACATGTAAAACCTAGAACCTAGAATCAAAAGTGCTGTACTCTTTTTATAGATACTGCTTTTTTTCATGTACAGTGTGCGTGAGGGCAGAGTCCTAAAAATACATAGCTCACAGACTGCACAACATATCTTCCCCTTTGAAAGCGTAACTATTTACTTCGTGAATGGCTGCGTGAGGGTGAAAAAACATTTCAGAGGCCCTTTAGCGCCAAAGACTGTAACTGTTCACTCACTTCTCTGAACTTGGGCTTTGGATATGCCATGTGGCTGAGTTTCATGCCCATTCGAATGTTTTCTGTGGTACAGAGCTGTCAACAGGAGCAAGGGCCACCAGCGGCATGAAGTAAATAAATTGCAAGTTGTTTGTTGGACAGTTGCACAATTTACCAAACAGATGCTTCTTGACGTCAAGCATTACTAAGGCTATTCCTCGGGTCTTGTAACCATGTAAGCATGTTTTAGATAGTACAAGGATATTCAGTTCATTTTCAGTGTATTGGACAAATAAAATACCCCAAAACAGCATTCAAGTGAATTATAGATAAACATATTGTAGGTGAGGTGTTTCTAAATAGAAATTAATTTTTTTGTCTATTATTATTGGAGTTAGAAATGCACTACATAAATCACAGGAAACAACATGATTCAGACTTGAGCACTTCATCCTGGTGTGACATATTTGTAAGATATTTTGATTACCGCTCACAGAGCAACTGATACAGTCATTTATTATGGATGGCTTATATCTGTTCACAATTCATTATAATCTGGTAAGATAGAAGATAGAGTTCAATAGGAAACTGCAATAAACATAGTACCTTCCATTCCAGCATTATCTCCATTTGAGCAAATGAACATTCACACTGCATTTATGTTCATGTTTTGCTAACCACTTGTGTGTTCATGCCTCAAGGCCACAGCTGACCGTACAGAAGAGGGCAGAGAGGAGGTGGGTCTGCCTCGTGAGACCGGCAGCCGGGAATGTACCGCCACTGCATATCAGATGACACAAGCCAAGGGAGAAACACATGCAGCAGAGGAGGGAGCTGACAGCACAGACGTCACACACAGTCTGGAGGCCTCCCCAACAGGCCCAAACACGACAGACCTGGAGAGGGGCGTGTGCTCTGCTGATTCTTGGCCTTCACACACCGTCGACAGTGCTCCTCTTTCAGGGTCCAGAGAGACTGAGAATGAGGATGATATGAGAAAGGATGAGGCAAGGGTAGAGTGTGACCCCTGCGCAGAAGGGGCTGGAGCTTCACCTGTAGAGATCCTTCCAGAGGGAACCCTAACAGAAGTGCTGGAGGAGTATTTTGATATTGAAGGAAGTGATGTCATAATGGAGGTGGAAGTGACAGCAGTTCCTAAAGATAATACTGATAATGTTGAGGTGAAACCAAGGTCAGATATTTCTTTAAACGTCAGAGATCAGGAAGGTGATATAGATTTTCAGGGTGTGTCCGTATTACAGGAAAATAAAAAATCCGTGCCGACATTGGTGATCAGTCCTGTGAGGAGTGAAGAAGAGGTTGCAACAGTTCCTGTTAGAGATGATGGCAAAGAGGTAAAAATTAGCGGTGCTGAAATTAAAGATAATAACACCAGTACAAAAGAAATAAAAAGTACTGAAGAACAGAATCAAAACCATGTGGAACTACCCGAAGGTACCGAAGAAAAGAAGGTAGACGAAGTTGAGAAAAAAGCAGATAGTCATGGAAAAAAACAGGATGTTCATTTAGAGCCAGCTACTGCAAATATGGCCATAGAAACAGAGCATTTTAAGCACACAAGAAATTCAGAAACAGAAGGGAAAGAGACTCATTTAAACTCCAGTGCAGTAGATAAACCAAAGATATTTACAAAAGCCCAGCCTGAGAGATTCATGGTGGAGTCTAGGGAGCAATCCGTAGTTCCTCCGATCATAATTCTCCCAGACACAAGGGAAACGGTTATTAAAAATGTCGCAAAGATGAGATCTACTCCACTTGCTACAGAAAACAAGATCTCCATGTCAGAAAGGATCAAACGGGAGGAACCAGCAGGTGTCCCTAGAATAGATGCTGTGGTAACAGAACCTGAGAGAGTTCTGCAGCCCCTGGCCCAGGAGGTCGCGCACATATTCAGAGACAATGAACGCAAATCAGAGGAACCAGTGAGTGATGCAGGTCGATCAGCAGGTGAAGTCATGAAAGATCACGGGGTGTCGACTATGACAGAGCGTGTAGACGTTGCTCCAACTCAGCAAGAAAGCAAAGTCGATTGGCTTCCAGGAGACCAAAAAAAACAGGATAGTAAACCACAAAACGTAGAGGCCAGAGTGGATGATGGAGAAGAGCCAGACAAGATTAGCAGTGGGAGACGCAGAGCAAATGGCAGCGGCAGTATCCCCATAATCAGCATAGCGTGTGCTGATGATGTGGCATCATCTCAGGATCAAGTGCAAATGCATGGAGAGCTAAACCTTCCTGAAGCTGGTACTCCGCTGGACAACACAGACCTTAAGGTGCGAGCCTGTACCATCTCCTCTGTCGCCACAGCACACACGGAGAACACTGCAGAGAACAAGGACAGGGCCCCAGATGTTTTGTCTGCCGTGCTCAGAAAGGTTGAGGCTGAGCTGGCCCGTGTTGGCGGTCCCAGCACTGGTCCTGGAGATGAAACGCTGCTAAAAGAACAAAACACGTCAGGTAAAAGTAACTTCGGAGAGACTCACCTGAGTGTGGATGACGTGTCCTCACAATCATCAGCAAAACCTCCACAAAATATCACTGATATTGATAAGGTTTTCCCGCACAAAGAATTAAAAGCGGAACCTGATGCTGACAAGCTCCAAAGGGACAAACCTGCTATGGAGAAGCTTGGCCTGACAACCCCTGTGGGACCAACGCTGCCCCCACTGAGCCCAGCCAGCCTGCGAAGGCTTATGGCGAAGAATAATCCCAATTTAGAGGGTCAGGGCTCCGTTCCTGCCATTTCAGCAGATGGAAGTGAGAAAAAGGGGGATGAGAGCGGAGGGAGCACGCCCACGTCCGCGGTGTCCTGCGAGAGCAGCCCCAAAATGAAGCGGCGTGACAGCCTGACCCTGATCCCCTCCGCCACTCCGGAGGAGTTGGCGTCCGGGGCTCGCCGAAAAATCTACCTCGCCAAAACCAAGTCTGAGGACGAGGGCTCGGACGCCCAGAACAGGAGAGACACCCCGCACCTGTCCCCTAGCCAGGCTCGCAGGGCGGCCTTTCTGCAGCTGCAGAGCGGCCAGCAAACGCCGCCCATGGAAAGGCGTTCGCCCTTGTTAGGCCGCCGGAAAGCCACGCTGGAGGTGCCCAAATCCAAGGAGGAGGCGTCAGAAGAACCCGACAGCACAACCACTGAAAGCAAACCAACTGAGAAGGAGAAGCTAGACCCCTTCAAGGGTAACATGCACATTCATGCTTTGTAATGCTCGAAGGACAATAGAATTAGAGCAAAGCTAAAAATTGGGCTAAAGCTAAAATGTTTAACCCCAAGCCTATTAAAAGCCTAGTAAGATCACATCTTTACAGTGTGTAATAATGTGGTACAGCTAGAATTCGGGTTTGATTCCTGAATGCAGTGGGTTCTGTATTAAGTAAGGGTGAAGATCTATATTCTCATATCGCTGTGATTTGCTTGGTTAGGCATTTGGCATTGTCTTCAGGCGTAGTGGAACACCTTTAGGTGTGTGAACATCGTATCCTTCCACATTTGGAACAGTGACTGTGGTAGGACCTGCAATATACAGATGAACCACAGCAGAAAAACGTCATTCTCCTAAGGAAATTAGTTATGATCATTTTAGGGTGTAGTAATACCTATTAGACGTTGTCTTGTGGATGTCAGCACTGTCTAGGGAGGAGCTGCTAACTGCTGCCAATGTGCTTAGAGAGGAAATGAGGTTGGACTCTGAAGCTGGATAAGAGGATGAGAAACATGAGACATTTTGTTAGCGTAGTGCCCATGTCAGATGCCTTATAGCCCGTCTGCTCTCAGCTCCTCAGGTAATCCGGAAAATCAGGGGAGAGCCGTTTTCAGATGCCACGGGACACTTAAAGCTGTGGTGCCAGTTCTTCAATGTGCTCAGTGACTCCACCATCAAATGGTTCAGAGATGAAGAGGAGATTGTGGAGATAAAAAGAATGTGAGTCAAAAACAGAAACAGTTTTCTTAGCCACAAATAAATGTGCTGCCTTTGGCTCAAAAAAGTTGCATATGGGGTCATAATTCATGAGTCAGCATAAGAAATGTAACTCAAAATGGCTAGGAAATATAAACTTGAATTACGCAATATGTGATTTATTAATTTTTCTGGAGTATTAATCATTGCAATCTTGCAAAAATTAAGTGTGATACAAGGAAATGAGACTCTTGCCAGCGTATGTAAAAGTAACTTCCTCCTGTTTCTTATCAGAGGGCATTAAGGTCTATATTTGTGTCACTAGATGCTAGGTCAGCAGCATTAAACCCCTTACAGAGGCCCACAAGCACATTTATGCAAAACAGTGCCCCCGTGTGGCAGAAAGATGGTAGCGCAGATTAAAGCACGCTGAAGTTTTCTTACCAAATTTTGATTACATGAACATAATTGTTTCTCAGCGCGGGGGATGAGAGCCAAGTGGCACTGGCTATTGTGCAGGCCTCCAGCAGAGACTGTGGAGTTTATGGCTGCTCAATCAAGAACGAATACGGCACCGACACCACCGACTACTTACTCAGCGCTGACAGTAAACCTGCTTTTACTCTTTGATTCATCAGTGAACTGAAATCCCGCTTTGGTAAATGGCGCACATTTCTCTGAGGCTTTCACTCTATTTCCTCTTTTTCAGTACTCGCAGAGTTCTTCCTAAGGGATGATTTGGAAGGTATCCTGTAATTTCAGTCACCAAAGTAATGTTTTAGCAGCTTAGCTTCTCTACAGCTCATGTGGTCTGGTCCTGTTCCGTAATCCTTTTAGTGGGAGAGGAGATCGAGATGATGCCCCTGCTGTTCACCAAAGGCCTGGCTGATGCAGGGCACTGGGGCGATAAGTTCTTTGGCCGCATCATGACTGAGGAAGTACAGCTTGGGGAAGGCTGTGCGCACAAGACCAGCAGGTCAAAGGTCATCTATGGTCTGGACCCTATCTTCGAGTCAGGATGCACCTGCGTTGCCAAAGTGAAAAATCCCATTGCATTCGGGACCAAAGAGGAGAACAGCCTGGCTGAGAGGAATCTAGAGGCCACCAAACTGGTGAGTGATTCCTTTACTTCACTGCACATACCATGAGCAAAGGTTAAAGGTCACACACCACAGTCAAAAATTTACCTGGTTGTTAAATGTTTGTTTAACATAAACAGTGCAGTGGGAATTACTCGTGATTTTGAATGAATGTACAATATTGTTCTCGCGGTGGGAACAAGGGGGAAAGCTTTGCTGTACATGTTTGTGTCTTTAGGAATGTAGAATCCAGAACACAATTCGGGAATACTGCAAAATCTTTGCTGCTGAGGCAAGGGTAATCAAAAACTTTGGCTTCTCGTTGGAGTAAGTAATAAAGCTTCATGTATTTCCTATAAGAATTTCCCTGAAGGAAAATGTTAGGCCATTGTGTGGCGCGACAGAGCCAGTGGGGAACTGTTCCAAATGTTTTACATCTGTGAACTTCCCTGTATCTTCAGCATTGTAACTGAGACTATTTTCAGTTGCCAGTACTGCATGAATTAGTTTCTTCACTTACAAATTAAAATTCTGATATTAAAACAATGCTTATTTTAATTTTGCATATACTGCTGTGGTGTAAATACAGAGTATTCTGCTATGGTGCAGTGCTGTTATCATACACGTATCTGTTAACAAGTAAACCCACTGACCAGTGTTATTTTTGCACTCCTAAATGTTCAGAGTGATTCCTCTATATTTAATGTCCCGGCCTGCCAACACCATCCCATACGCTACAGTGGAGACTGATCTGAAGGGGACATACTTGACATACTGCTCAATGGACAATACTGGTAGACTAATCACTCAGTCCACCTCCGAGGTGGAACAGAAATGTTGCACGTTCCAACACTGGATTTACCAGTGGACAAGTGGCAATCTGCTGGTGACGCGACTAGAAGGTAAGATGATAAGGGTCCCCGTCTCTGTGTCTCGACGTCTGTCCTCCTGGAGACTTAAGTTCCCATTCTTGACACTACTGTCTAATGTCCAACTGCTCCTAAAATCCTTTAGCAGGATTCCATGTATCCTGCTGAACATGGAGGTGAACTCTGAAGGGCTGTGGATGCCCAGGGCCCCACAGACAGACCCTCTACATCCGCTATATTCTGAACATTTAATCCTTAGAAATACTTTGTAGGTCTGTAATCTGTAATCTGTGCATAGATTGTATAATCCAACCTCCCGCATTAATTAATTAAACGTGAATCTTTGCTTATTTGTTTCCATCGCAAAACCTGCTAAATCAAAACATCATTTGTCTCTTGTAGGTGTGGATACAAAGATTACAAACATTAGCATTGCAACCAAGTCCAAAGGGTTTGTCTGTATATTCTACTATATTAGAACCATATCGTATAGCACTTTCTGGCTCTGTAATATTTAAACATTTAAGCAGTGAAATTAGCAAGATGACCTTGTGTGCCGTAGGTATCAGGGCCTGACGGATGAAGGCTCCCTGAAGATAATGGAACTGTTTGTTACCCAGCATCAGTGCAACTACTACTGTGGTCTGCTGGGCCTCCGACCCCTGAAGACCACGGACTCCCAGCAACAGCCGAAAGTGAAGACATCCAGGAGCCCTTTGCTGGCCAGGAGGGGTGGCCCTGGTTCGGCCAGTCCCCAGGTCCAGAAGAAGGGCTCAGGGAGCCCCCAGGTGGCCAGAAAAGACAGCACTAGTCCCAAAGTGGTAAAAAAGACTGGGGAAGATGAGGAGAACAAAGTCCCTAGCAAACATAAAACTGTAGAAGTTCCAAAAGCAGTCAGGATGAGGTAAAGTACATGGAACTAACTGGCTGGCCAACAGAAGGAGCCACTTGAGCACGATCCCCTCGTTTTTGTGTCATAATTACACTGTTTTCTACATTCGATTTTGAAAAAGGCCAAACGGCTGCACTTTATTGGTTTATTAGTGGATTAACCTTTCAAGAACACCCTGATCCCATGGTATCCTATGCTGCAGTAGAGATAGTGGTTTATGACCACAGGAGTTTGCCAATTGTAATGTAATGTTTTGTAAATCACTCTCCAATAAGTGCTCCCAGCTGTCAAACCTTGCCAATTATTTAGGAATTTAAAAATGAATACTATGAATGACAAAATGGATTCCAAGAGCTGATTCTCTTGTTGAAGATTTTATAAGAAATATTTGTTTATAGTGCTGAGGAACACATTAAAAAAGGGGTTGATAAAAAAAATCCTCTAACATCTGTGGTGTGTGAATGGACAGTACTAAAACTCTGATTTTCTTTGGTAGATATAATTGGATTTAAACTGGCTAATAGGCTGTTTTGTGTTTTGGAACTGTAGCCATAATTCTGATATGTGGCTGTAGTCTTTTTATGCATATTCTTCAGAACCAGTTTATCTAATGATATTCACTAATCTTTTGTGATGTGTATACAATTTTTAAAGCGAGTAAAAGTGTTACATGATGAGTGAACATGTTTTTTATCTTGTGATCAGTGTGAGGGTGGATGCCTATGCTATCACAGTAACACTCTTTGGTTTTGTCCTTTTGGACTAGCAGCAAAATGCCACACCTTGCTAGTGCTAATAAACAGCACAACAGGATTTACAAATCTCACACTTATGAAGGTGCTCATACCATCAAACAGGTTTAATGACCTCTCATCCTTTAATTTACTGATAATTTATTCAGATTGTAATTAGCAAGAATACATTTTGATGCCATAGTAGATAACGTTCCACATGAAGACTTTAATATTCGTCCATCATTCACCAGTGTTGTTTTTTTTTTTGCTTTTTGTTTATCCATGTGTCTGAAAGTTTACTAAAGCTGATGTTCAAAGTGTAATGCTTCAGTGTGATAAAAGACAGAAAATGCTGTGGACAGGAGGAGGTGTACGTGGGGGCTGGGTGTGTGTGGGTGGGCGTGATATATGTATGTGTCAATGACAGGGGAATGCAATGCATTTGAGGTCATTTGTTGTGTAGTGCATTTTGTTTTTGTAAATTAAAATATGTAAATAACTCTTTTCTCTTTTTTTGCTTTCAGCTCTAATGACAACATTGCACAATGGTTTGGGCTAAACTTGCACTGGAATAGGGCCATAATATGGAAATATTTATTATTTCCAGTATAAAATATTCTAATTTCTATCTACTGAAACTGGCATTTAACTATATATTATTTCAAACAAAGCTGACATTTCACAAGTTTTAATTCTTAGTGTTCTTAGTGTTCATTTGCTATAGTTACACTTCAGTTAGACTTTAACATAAAGGCATCATAGTCTACATTCATTTGTCACATTCTCCTTTGGTGAAATAATACAAAGATTTATTCAAATACGTTATAATACATTAAATGTAAAAGATGAAGCACCTTATAAAATATTACATGCAGATCTGAGATTCAAAACCCTTGGTAAAGGTGAAAAATCGATTATCGGGCTTGAAAGAAAACACATTGCAGCTCTTAGTCTTTTTGCTTTTTAAGCTTCTCCTTTATTGCCATTTCTGCCTTTGTGCAGCTCTTATAACCCTGGATGAGGTGGGAAGACATATGTAACCATATGAGACACATTCCCCTCACAAAATGTTTTGAGATCCTTCAGTATCCTGACTTTGGATGCACCTCTTCAGCTCCAGTGTTCAATGGCCTTGGGGGCCAAGGGACTAGTAGGGCCACTGAAATGGTTTGATTCTCTGGTCACTGAACCATTTAGTGTCAATTTGGAAGAATGCTTTGGGCCATTGTCCTGCTAGAAGATCCAATCACGTTGGATGAATTGCAGTGACAGCCATACCTTGACACCAGCTTGCAATCAGCTCCAGCAATGGTCCAGCGGTGGTCCTTGGTAAAGGTCTGGCTGTCAAATCATCCTCGCTGTGGAGTGGGGCAGGTCAGCCCTTTGCATCCTCTTCCAGGTAGGTTCAACACAGCTCAGGTTGTTTAAAACATCAGGATATGAAACCATTTTTAAGCCATTAATGAGGCACTCAATATGTTTGTCTCATATTCACAGCATAAGGTTATTTTTTCATAGTCTTTTTTTGTCCATCTTTACCTAGGGTACCGATTACTCTGAAGGCTGCACAGTATAATAAAAAAACATTTACACCGTGTCAAAATGCTGTTCTCAGGTAATTCTACATGCACACAGTTTCATTAAAGAGATGACAACACTGAGTGAAGTAAATGGTGGCATTTTTCACTGAACTCCAAGACCCCTCAAAAGAGACCACTGTTCCGTTGTTCACCACACTGCAACAAAACAATCATATAGTGACTCATGACTCCTGGTAAATACATTTTCCACTACACAAGCCTTCCTTGGCTTAAGTCAGTTTCAGTTGTTTACATATACAGACTTTATGACTTTACCTGTCAAAAAGGTCATAGCAGCATGTTTGAATGTCTGCACTGTTGGACATTGCAACAAAATTCTCAAACACTGCTATGCAATCCAGTGGTTGAGCAAAAAGTATACCTAAAGATGGGTCAGATGGGGAAAAGGTTATCAGGTTATCAGATGTACAGTGTGCACACCCACACGTCAGTCCTACCTAGCTTGATGACTGTCAGCTCCTGAACTGACTAGCTGATTTTTACATCCATCCAGACCTTAAATTATCTATGCAAAACAACATTTTCCTTGCAGCCTCAGGCATTTCCAATCTAGTAGCAGGCAGCCAAGCCTGGGTGCTCTGAAACTAGATGCGCAGTGCATTTGCTGGAGGAGACGCTACCAAAAAATACAAGGAAACGTTTTGACTGGAGTACAAGGAGCCCCATTGGTATTTGAAAGGATAATGATGTTATTATAATGGATGAGAGTTGGAGGCATGGCTGTAGCATTGCTGGAGCACGGAGAAGTACCTAAGAGCAGATATTGGTTACACATGTCACTTACCAGCAACACAAGCATTAATCAGGGAAACACAAGTGCCTGTTAACAAGGCTCTTAGCACTAAAGCAGAGATGTCACTTTTCCTTGATGGACAAATGGAGGCTGCGGAACAGAATATGGACATTGTTAACATGTTGGTCTTTGACTTATGCCAATAAGGTTCGTTATACATTATCAGTGTTAACTGCCTCACACCTTAAGGATAACATGCCCAACTGTACAGCTGAGTCTGTGTAGTTTTATATATTAATGATATTTAACCTGAATTTAACTGAAAATTAACTGAATATTTAATACAGGTGCTACATATACTGTAGCATTGGTGCACAGGTCAGGCCCTGCAGACCTACTGACCTGCAATTCAGCTCTACTCCTAATTTAACACACCTTAGATTACCTTTAGCAGTGGTTTAGGATTGGAACTGAACTCCAGGGCAATAGGTCTCCAAGACCAAACCTGGGGGTACATATTACATATTCCTATACATCTGTGTGAATCACTGATACTTTGAAGAACAGAACATTGTGGACATTCTTGGCAGTGGATCATTTCTCCTCCAGTTCAGGGTTACTTGGCTGAAGGGTTTATATAAAGTGTCCGTGTGCATGTAGATCTACTCACATAGGCCCCCAATGACAATTCCAAGAGAACTGAAGTTAGCAAAGCCACACAGAGCATAGGTGCTGATGACTTCTGATCTGATCTGCAAGGACAAAAGTTATTCATCTAAGGAGAAGCTGTGGAAGCATACCTGTCCATACCTGACCATACCTGGCCATACCTGGCCTGCTTTGCTGAATTTACTAATCAGAGGACATGTTAATCTTGAACTATGTCACAGATACAAACTTAAATACTTTAACATATACTGATAACATAATGCAGCAGATGTTGTTTACATATGGTTTACACACTGAGCTTATACTACAATAAATCCCATTAAGGGGAGAAAATATAGCAACACAACTCACTGAGATGTACCGCCCAGCTTCTGTGATGCCGTTTAGTCTGTTGCTTTTAAGCTTTGACAGCTTCTCATAAGCTATGAATTCATTGAGGAAGAGTTTTGTGCCTATAAGTTCAGCCACAATGAAGGAATCTTCGACTGGTATTCCCATCATAAAGGCGACTGGCATGAAGACATATGAGCAGATGAGCTGAGGGGGTGAAGATAAAAAGCACTTTAATATGGGTTATTGTGTTTTTTTATGGTGTGTTTTTAAGCATGTGGAAGGTCAGCCTGGTTTAAGAATGAGAATGCAGTTTTAAGAATGTCTGCAGTTTGCCTGAGACAAAGTTGAGAAATTCATACTTCACCTCAAACGTGACTTGGGGATATCCCACCATCCCCCCTAGCCACCTAAGAGCCGCATTAATGAAGTCCAGAATGGCAAGAAACGCGATCAAGTTAGCAGCTATGTTAGCCACCAGCCCAATAGACGCAGATGCCCCCGAGCTCGCCGCCTCCAGGATATTCCGTTCGCCACTAAACAAAAACAAAAGGCAATGAAAACAGGACCTTCTGATAGGTGTTTATTTTCATGCTGTATCGTGATGCACACACACCCGGCTTCCACTTTGATCGCCCCGTCAGATTTAAACTTGCTCTCCTCAGTTTCAGGGTACGAGAGTTTGGAGATGGCCAAGGCGCAAGGAGCAGCCATCACAGAGGCAGCGATCAATGACGACTCATCAATCTGTAGAGGGGGAACACGGCAGGTCTGTCAGCCGCGCCAGTAACTAAAGACGTACACTTTCCTTGTTTTTTCCCTGTTCTTCCTTGTTCTTGTTCCTTGTTCTTCCTTGTTCTTGTTCCTTGTTCTTCCCTTGAGTTTTACTATTAATCACAACGGCAGGTGTGACACGTGCATAAAAACCTTCTGATCTGTAACAACTGTCTTGTTTACAAAACTGCCTCACCCCAAATGAAATGAAGGCTCCCATCACGCTGCCTGCGATGGTAGCAAAGCCTCCAACCATGACTGCATGAATCTCTGACTTGGTCATGTCTTTCAGATACGGTCGAATCAGTAGTGGCGCCTCTGTCTGAGAGAGAAAAAAATCATTTACCTTAGATACCATACAGTAAACACGCAAGCTAATTTTTCATTGCCTTAAGACTGAGTTAACATTAATTAATTAATCATTGGGCATGTGCTTATATTTCATATCGTTTAGTACTTGATATCATTATGTTTAGTTTTCAGTACTGACCGGATACACTCAAATGAAACCAATATTCTTGTTTAGAACAGTAGGACTTTAATTTCAAAATAAGTCCAGTGTCACGGTGTGGGAGGCTCCCCCTACCGGTCGCCTCCGGCACAGCGGCAGTTGTCTTGTTGTTGTTGCGTTGTGTGCGTCCCTCAGGTGGGCGGGGCTTATTAGCTCCCTCACCTGATGGTCGTTTGTCTGGCTATATATATGCCTTGTCTATGTACCAGTTGACTGCTGGTTATTATATCCTTAATCGGGGTCAAGTGCACGGGTTTTTGGTTTGCGCACGTTATTCATTAAACCCCTCTTTTTCTCTGAGACTTGGCGTGATCGCTTCCTTTTCGTTCGCACCTCCTGCCCGTCACATCCAGCAAATGAAAAACAGCTAATTCTCTAGTGGCCAACTTTGCTGAGGCAAATGATTACTTGAGAATATGTTACTTCATTACACTGTTAAACTTCCTTAAATTAAGAGATATTCAAACAACTCAGCACCAATCAGTCATTTAGTAAAAATAAAAATTCTAACATTATATACAATGACCGATCACTTGTATTGAACTGTATTACCTGCCCAACAAATATATTCCCGGCAACACTTAGACTCTCAGTTGGAGAGGTTCCCATGGTAATTTGCATAATCCAGGAAATCTTTGTAAAAACAGAAATGTTCATAAGTACACTCATTCCAAATGTAGTGCACTGCAGAGCAAAGTGCTTGAAATTCAGTGACTCACCTTCATGATAACCCATTGCATCAATCCAAGGTAGTACAAGACTGACATAACACTGCTGAAAAATACCACTATAGGCAAAACCTGCAGGAACATAGACATGGAGTCAAAGAGTCTGAGTTAAGTTGATAAAGATTCTACACACGAAGTTCATTGTAAGTTCTTCAAGATGGTTTCCTTCGCTCACCGTAAATGCAAAAACTCCTGCTTCAACCAGACTGCCAAACACAAAAGAAGAGCCAGCGTCGGTGTAGCTCAGAAATGTCTAGTCCAACAACAGCATGTGTTAGCGTACACCACTGAAAGCTTTTAAACTGGTTGTTGTATTAAGGTTTGGAAAATCAACAAATGCTGTGGGAGTTTGCTGTGCAAGTGTCTTTTTCACGTGGTTGAAAAATATCTCTGCCTTAAAGGTCTCTAAAGCACAGCTTTAACAGTGAAGCTAAAGGCCTCTAACATTTCTCATTCAGTCCATTGATATTTGATATTTGTCCATTGATATTTTCTATTAATTACCCATGAGCGCTATTGACTTAATTAATTCATTAAAGTATTGATACCTTAACTTGAGCTCCTAGCCAGCTGAAAGCTATGAGACCTGGTTCTGTTCTTATGACAAACAGGCCAATGACAAACTGTATACCAAGCCCCCAGAAGAGTGTCCTCCAGCACACCTGAAGGAAAACCCACAAACCTGTGTCACCATCTACACTATAGCTTGGATGTAGCACAGTACATTTAAGAGCAATCTTTTAAGGGGCAAATCATTAAAAAAAACAACCATGAAATCCAAAGCTGTGTGATAACATTTGCAAAAAAAAAAAGTTTCAAACCCTGAAGTCTAAAGAATGCAGGGAAAGATAAGCTTGTTAGTTTTAGCACAGTCCAGCAGGAAGAACAAAGCAACTGAAAAGCAGTCACGAAATGTTGCAAAAAGGTGTTTTGTGCCAAATGTCCAGATTTCACGGCTCACCGCAGATCTGTGTGCGGAGAAGATGAACAAACCGAGGATGAAGAGGCAGATGCCGCCAAAGGAGATAAGCTGCTCCTGATGCTTGCTCGTGTCCACCACCACCCATGCCACCAGCAGACCCACCACCACCAGAACAAACACCCTGCAGGATCCATAGAGCAGCTCTCAACCAAAAGTCAACCTTGCCATCCTGCACCACTTGTTTAACATTCCCTGAGCAACATTGCCAAACATTTTACATTTTGCAGTTTCATGTCCTGTTCAAATGAAAAACGGTTTTAAAACCAGATCTTTCCAGAGTTCCAGATCATTCATTTGTAAGCGAGCCTGTGTTAGCTTGGAGACCAGGGCCTACTCACCATTTTATCCACCTGACATTTGCTTTAAAACATCTCAAAGCAGGCTTGAAGAAGCGTTTTATACTGTCCCCCTTGTACTTCTTCACAAGATCATACGTGATGGCCACCACCACCAAGCTGGTTAGAACAACAAGAGCGATGGCTCTCTGGAAGTCCAGGACACAAGCAGCAATGAAGTATGCCACATATCCTGTGTTTGGAAAATGAAAGCATATATCATAACTCCCTCTGGCTGAGCAGTAATGACATACTGTTGTATTTCGTGCTCACCTCAGGAACTGTGTGGAAATGAGCTGGATATTTCTACGAACAGGACAGAAATATGTACAAAAGAATGGTACCTGCAGCAAGTACTCCCAGGATGACGTATTTGAGGACTGTAGAATGTGCCTTTAGGAAGTTTTCTGTGGCTGTGAAGGGCTTGAACACTTTACTGCACCATTCACAAATAAAACATAACTGTGACACTTTCATATACTTAACGGCAAATATTAATCAAATGTATTTTTATTATGTATTTACTGTGAAACAAAATTGTTACTACACACTGCAATAAAAATCATGTCTGGTTCCACCCAATCAAAATACTGCCAATAAAATATTTACATTTGCAGCCTTACCTTACAAACGACTTCTTTTTGGAGATCTCCTCCGCAGTCTCCCTCTGGTGATCTGTTGGATTTTCCTCCTGTAGGTCCAAACATACTCAAGTTTTACTTTTCCAAATAAACTGAAAGGATGAGTCAATCACCGCTGACGAGTGGAATCCCCAGACGGGGCGAGTGGATCCCCAGACGTCCCACCTCTTCTTCAAAGCCTGGATTGTCGACCCCATGTCTGCTTCCGTGGTCAACACTTTTCATCTGTATATCATTATCTGCTGCAAGAAAAGGTTCAAGCCTTAAAACCACCTATCGCATCTTCCGCAACTTAAATACTAATAGCCTAGTAAACTTTAAAAGTACAGTTTCTTTGGCAAATAAACCACATTTGTCTCTTGATGTTTTCTAACAAGCACATGTAAACACAATAGACACCTGTTAAAATACATACTGATCAGACAAAAGAGAAAGAGCTAATGGCTTACTCATTCTGCCTCCTCTTACACTAAGCGACAAATGCTCAGTGTTAAAACACTAACTTCACACAAACTCTTTACAGGCCCTTATTATTAATTAACCACGTGGCAGTGAGGTCATATTCAGTCATCCTATGTCATCACAGACACAGGAATATTGTCATAGATTATTTAAATGACACATCACCAGGAGACCAGATAAGGTTCTTTACAAGCAACTTAGCAGATCTGGACTTTCCTGCTATGATCCTGCTTCATGATAAACAACCTCAGTCATAGACAGCATATCATACTAAACATGAGATTACACAAACCATCCAAAGGTCGAGCCCAATAAAAGCACTCTAACAACTTGCCTTGGTGTTGCTTGTTTTCTCTTTAGTCAGTTGTGTGGACAGAAAATCACTCCAGTCTCCTGTTTCTATATATTGCTCATAAACTCATAGACATAAACGTTCTGACAATCTGGGCGGGTCAGATTTCCCTTTCACCATATCAGGGAGGTGTGGCTTATTTTATTGCATAAGTATGTTTCCTTTCTACACCCAAAGGTTATTCAGATCCCAGTAGCAGATTTGTTATAGTTACTGTCTGAATTCATAATACTTGTGTGGTTTTGGTGTTTTGATCCTAATTGGATTTATTATGATTTTTTTCTTATCTGATATATCTTCACACCATTTAACATTACCTGAGGATTTCGGGTTGCTGGTTTGATGACCATTTAGATTCTGGTGCACGTGCTCCCTCAGGGTCTGCAAAGGTAATCCAGCCATTTATGCAGGATTATATTTTAATCCCTTTAAAAGTGAATGTTCTTTTCCTCATGTTCATCATACTTTTATTGGCATTGACTAATATTTGGTGTATAATTCTCCCACATGTGTCTGCATGTAAATATAACACTGAAGAGGGTTTTGGAATGAGGCGCTGAGGCAGAGAGACGTTTTCTAAGAAAATGCAGAGGAGGGAAACTCGATTGAAAAACAGCAAGTTACTAACTAACAATTTAGTTCGCACTCTTGAACCCCCACCACGTGCATATGCCCCTCTCCGTAAGAGTCTCTTAAAGGGCCAGAACACCGTGGGTGTTTACGTGCGTGTCCGTTTGAGAATAAGCTCAGGGTGCCAGTAGTAGTCCCTACAAACACCCCCCCACCAGAATTCACAAAAACAAACATGTCCAAACACCGTGGGGGCATAATCACCCATCCGGAAGAGCTCGCACCGCCTGGAACCAGGGCAGGGAGACAGGCCGGTCGCCCAACAGGGTGGGCAGGAAAAGTGACCGGGGGTCGTCCACGCCTGGCCAGCCGTGCCGCCACCACAGTGCTGTCCAAGTTTGGTTTCAGATGGTACACTGAAATACTCTCAGGAATGCTCCCGATGTCCCTGGGCATCTGAATATCTGTTTTTAATTGTGTATTAACGCATGAAACTGTTGGCCTCTTAATAGAAGTTTACTTTTGGTTCAAGATTTTGTTGCTATGAATTCACACTTGAAGTCAAATAATCTAAAATACAACACTTGAGCCCCAACATTCAAATAAACATAAATGTCATGCATGAAAACGTGCATGTACAGTGCAAATCACCTGCAACAAAATAAATATTAATTTCTAATTACTCAAAAAAGAACAATAAACATCTCCTGACTCCTTATTGGCTTATTGTCTGATCTTAAATAAAACACTTGCCGTGTCCACTTCAGTGCTGTGGGAGACTTTGAAGGCATATATCAGGGGGGTTATAATTTCATGCACAGGTCATGGAAAAAGAAGTTAAGAAGATAAATCGGTTGGCGTAAGTTGGTGCAACGTGTATCTTGGTGTGATTATATGCACGCACCCTCACAGCCCTCTGAGATAAGGAGCGTCTTGCCTTGCAGGCTGGGTTCCATATCCCACAGACATATTGCACTGCAGCACTTTTGCTAACTAAATCCAAACTAAAATTTATGAACATAGCAACAAGGCTAGGTCAATTATTAAATTATTAGCACACCAATTATACCAAATGTAATCATCTCATCAAATTCTCCAAATTCAAACCAGTTCATGTAAAACTACTGATCACTTATAAAAAAAACATAAAAGGAGACTTTTAAATTTTTCTTTATTCCTCTTATCAAATGTCTGTCCCTTGTGGTTTTAATAACCTCTTTGACAATTTGGATCATTCCATCACTGAACGATCTGATGCAGTGGAATTTAAGAATCCAATCTCTGTCTTGGAACTCAAACAGCTGTTTTCTCTACAATGACCTGGAATAGATGGCTGACCCTCTGAGTTTTATCAAAGGTCTTTGGGTAGCTTCCCCCTCTATTAATTGATATGTTTAAAAACACTTTTGATTTTGGTCATCTTCCTCCAAAATGTAGTCAGACCTGTTCCTCTTATTGTCCAATAAGTCTGTTGAATGTTGTCAAATATTGCCAAATCCCATTATCTCATAAAGTCCTTATTTGGAATGAGAAAATTCCCAGTTTGCATAAATATTTGCAAAGGCCTATAAGGGTTATGAAACTTCAGGTTTTATTGTTGGGTGACTAATATTATGGCCTGTAAATACCGACTTTATCATGAAACCCTTGAACCCCCCACCCCAATGTGCCTGGTTATGGAAGCTACTTCTAAGAAGCCTCTAAGAATTCTACAAACTCTGGGGCTCTGGAAAACTCACCTACCCACAATTCATTCTTCCACTTCCCCTCATATGAATGCGACTGCCCCAGTCTAGAAGATTAATAATGACAAAATGGAAATCTAAGAGACATTCTTCATTTTCTCAAACTGGAAAACACCACTAAGTGGCTTCTCTAATAAGACTGATAAAATGGTTAAAAACTGTAAACCTTCCACTCACCGTGAAATGAAACTTCTGGCAAAGGTGATGAGCTGCCATATTTATTATAAATAAATATTGATTTGATACTTTTTTGGTTACTAGACTGATGTGGAGTGTTTGCAATGCTATACTATATTTTCTTATAGTACCCTGTTATTATTTCCCATTGCTTCTAAATGAAATATATATATATATATATGTGTGTGTGTGTGTGTGTGTGTGTGTGTGTTACACCAACAGTTCAGCTATGACGCTTCCTCATGACTTGGACAGTAGATGGCAGTGTTGTGCAATACTTGGTGTGAAGAGTTAGCACATGCTGTCAGACATGCAAACTGAGAATCTGCATAATTAAAAAACCTTCAAATAAATCTACCAAAATGACTGAAATGGCACAACGGGTATGTTAATATATATATATAATATACACAAACACTTCTGTAATTGATTTAGTTTGACTGGCGTCTCTGCGTTGGCCCAGTGTGAGTGTGGGCGTGGGTGTACATGTACCCTGCGTTTGATTGGTGCCATGACAACAGGTTGGTTCCAACCTTGCAGCCTGTTGTGCTCTGAGCCAGCTTGAAGTGTTTTAGAAGATGAAGAGGAAAATACATTTCAAATGCATATTGTTTTTTCTTTTACTTCAAAATACAAATTTTTATATTCATCTATCATTTCAAATAGGCCAAACATGGACAGTATCTTGCAATATCTATCAGTTATTTTGTTTGTTTTTTAACTAATATGCGTATCAGGCTCAAGCACAGCAAACACTGTGTAAATAACAACAGCCAAATGTGTGTCAACAACGTAGTGCTTTTATGGGTTCTGTGATTTGCGTTTTAACTCTCAGAAGGAAAAGCCTCCTTGTTGTTTTCCTAAAACTAATTCAATGAACTAAACTGAGTTTTTCTAAGGCACTGCTGAGAAACAGGAGGAGTTTCCTTCAGAAATGTTCTAATGTATCTAATGTTTATGCAAGTAATTTTGTATAATGTATTGTGGGTTTTCTATATTGTGGGTTGTGTTGTGTTTCATTTTCTGGAGCGCATTGATGTCATGAATGCGAGTGTTTTCACTTTCGTAGAAAACTCATTCAGAACTCTGTGAAGGAAAATGTCCTTTGAGGATGAAGGCTATTTATCTACTGTTATTATCATGTCTTTATCAGTACGATCTTGAAGCTGCATTTGAGACCTTTCAAAATGTTCAAATACGTATGAGAATATAAATCAAGTACAAGGTTAAACTTTAGCAGCTGGTCAACGTGATTTATCTAGGTTGCTATCATCAGTGTCACGAGCAGTTCTGTTCTGTAGAAAGCTACACCAAATGTATGTATTTGCTGTGCTTTGAAACAAACATTTTTGGCTGCAATAAGGTATCTGTACTTCTGTCAAACAGTACGTAACATAACATTCATTTGGGGTTGTCAAGTAGGCATCTCCCTTCTCTGGTGTGTCATTGAATTAAGCCTATGAGCTTTGTTGGATGAATCCTCTGACAGTGAAATGTTGCATTTTTGATTACATATTCCACTACCACCCTTTGTACCTCAGAAGGGATCAGCACAGCACTAGTCAAAGCTCAGCGATCCTCAGTGATGACTCTTCCTAAGCTTCTTAGATGTTATTTGAGGGGTCGGAGTTTTGTGGGGTGGTGAAATCTCAATTCTAGCGGGAGTAGCATCTGAGCAATGATAAAAGATGTTACATAAGTGATCATTACCGTTCAAAATGCTCTTTGCAAAAAAAACGAATGCACATGTGTCATTAAAGCAACAGCAGATTAGTAAGATGCTTAATTCTTAGCCTACAGTTGGAGTTCTCGTTGAAGCTTCAAACTGAGGATAGGACAGCTTCATGGCCACCTGTGAAACTCCACTCAGTATGCAGTATTACATCTCAACGTGGACAAGCCTCACTGAGCTAAAGCTACAACTCAGCACACGAAAGTCCAACAAAGAAAGAAACAAGACAAAATGTGGGTGAAGAAAGTTCGACTCATGTTCATTCTAGTGCCTCAGCTTTTCAGGAACCACACACTCCTCAAACCTCCAGGCTCACCAGGCTGTGCCTGCGTCCCAGTCCAGATCTGATTAGTTAAATATTCACTACATGATTTTTCATGATAATAATGTTATCACTATCGCTGTGTTCGAAATAGCCTACTACATACTACTGGTGTACTGCTTGGGCCCCAAATCAGTATGCCGTATGCAGTATGCGAATAAAAATAATTTTTCCAGTATGCAAAACATCCCCGGATGACATACTACTTCTGCAAAAAATTCCAGTACGCGAACAGAGCTATCTTTGTGGTGTACTGCATCCCATCATGCAACGGTACGTTCACGTAACCCCATAGTATGCCTTGCTTTTGTCGCATACTGGAAACTGTACTGCATACTACTACGAGGACCAGTATGCAGTATCAAGTATATACTGAGTGCAGTGTGCAGTATGCCGTATGTAGTAGGCTATTTCGAACACAGCTTATGTCTTTAAAAGAGACCAAACCCACAGACCACGCCGCTACGTGGCATCTGTGTAGAGCAGCAGGGTCTACAGCAGGATAAAAAAATATATTATCTTGTTAATGTCTAGTTAACTATGACTAAATACATTTCAAGCGACTGAGGGTTACGCTCAGCTGGTAACTGTTTGACTAGTCGAGTACTTTAATCATTAAGCTACTACTGCCCACACACATATTACCCTATGATGTGTGATCTGGTATCGAGCATTCCATTATGTCATTCCATTATGCTAAGCTAATGTTCATATCTGTAATGGTAATAATGAATGTTAAATTATATAATTGTTATGTTTTTTCATGCATTATTTTAGACCAAAGCCAACCAGCGTTGTAAGAAAATCATATGGGGTTTCAAGGCTAAATATCAACATTTATTACATAACTATCTGCTTTAGTGCCTGGTAATGGATTATTTATGATATTATCATGTATACCATTATCATGAAATCAATATTTATTTTTTTAAATATCAGTTATCATCAATAGTTAATAGCTATTGTGGTATATCGTGACACCCTTAGCTCCAAGTTGAAATCTGTAGTTGAAGAAACAGGCATACAGTGGTTATGCCCCAGTAGGCCAGCATTCTGCCTTCAAGTTTATATGTATCCAGACCCAAAAGGTTAAAGCTTGTATCTAGTGCCCTAGCCTTATTTGTCTTAAACAGCCCTCTAAAGGGACTGCTTATTAAAAATATAGTTTCTAATTTGATGTAGCTTTAATGGAATGTGTACATAATTCATTGCCATTTGCTAAATTTGGCATTTTTAATGTAAAATATGCCATCTTTGTTATCCGTGTAGATTCAGAATGTTTGTAATATGGGGGGTCTTTCTGATGGGAGTGACAGTTCTGATTGGCCTCAAGCCAGAAATTCAGCACTGAGAAAGTGATTTAATTTAACTGCAGTTAAGTAGGTAGTGGTCCCTACCGAGTGCACTTGGAAGTGTTACAGGCTACAGTTAACCAAATTCTTCTAAAAGTAAGTCTGCTTGCAAATGGATGAGTATTAATTTAAAACACCAGTTGTCAGTTAAATAAATTGTCTTTATTATAATTTATTACAATTTATAGTTGCAGGATTTTTCTTGTTCAACAAATTATAGGTCTGCACAAACCTTGCACTTGAAATAAAGGAAATACCAATAAAGTAAACAATTGTGAAGTATTGTAGGGATGACATAGTAACAATGTGGATTAAATTAACCTGGACTAATTTTAGAGATGAACTTTAGTGTCCAATGCACAATAATAGAAGGAAAATATGTAGTGTTGAATAGAAGAGTTTACTATTATCAATTTTTATGGCACCTATCTCCTTTAATCTCCTCTTAAAGGTGTGAAAGCATGTATTTAGTTTACAGATGTGTTAAAATGGTCTTCAAACTTGTGGAACAGATTTGAAAAAAATGGAATAGTCTATTTTTACATTTAATGCACATTTAGTCCTAACAGAAAAATAGACATCCATTCTAATGTGGATCTATAATTTCATACTGATCCATTTGAACTAAATAATTATTGGTACCAGTTATAACTACATGGATTAATCAATGGAAATCTGGAAAGTCTGATGTGAGCATTTTTCACCTTGTGTGAAAGTAACCCTTAGCTTTTGCAGTTGTGCACTTTAAAGACTCGTTAAGAATTAGTTTGTGCATTGTTAGCATGCAGCTAATGACCGTCCTGTTCTCAGAACAGCAGCTAGGAATCTTCAAACCTTAGAGCAAAACTGTTCAGCTTGGTTAACTGTTCATCCTTTACTAAAGGCCACTGATGCGTCTTTTCTGTTTGTTTGCTCCTGTGTGTCCGTCCTCTTGTGCACTCACACCCAGGCAAAGTTTTGTAGCGGTATCACACAACAACACATTTACAATAGAACACCTTTCATTTCAAACACTTTTAAATATTTTAAACCAACTTGTAATACAATTGTGTGGTTGTTTTACCGGGACAAATAATAATAATAATAATAATAATAATAATAATAATAATAATAATTTGTGCATTCAATATTCAGGAACACATTCATCAGAAAAATATTTCTGACCATTAAATATGCTGACGAGAGATTTTAATCTAATGGGAGACTCCTAGGTCACATTCAGTCTTTGTAAAATTCTCAAAAAGGTTCCACATATTAATGTGGGCGTTTGTTATTACAGCAGTATGCTTCATAAACCTCTTCTTAATACTTATGACATCAATGTGAGGGATTACAAGAGGCAGTGATTGGCTATTGAGCTGAACGGCAGATTGCTGTCAAATTGGAGACCACATAGAAATACTAGTGTATGCGTACATTTAGTTTAGATAAGGGAAGACCCTCTTACATCCCCACACCATGAGTTGGGGTCGCTGGCTGATTTAAGCCTATGGTGGTGCACAGCCATCCAGCAAAGTCCACTTCTTCTGCTTCTGACATCTTGATGAAGGGATGAACCTAAGGACAACAGAAACATCAGCCTTGTCTTAGAGTCCATCATGGGTTTGTACTGAGGAGGACACATTTGTCCTCCAAATGAAACTGGAAGTGGAGGGTGGGGGGGTAGCAGAGGTACAATTAATGACAATTAATAAATTAACAATTAATGATGTTTCTTACCATGAGCTGCTTCAGATCCGCCCTCTCTGCAGGATTCTTGATTAAACTGAAAAAAGTAAAGTGTGACTATGTACACATGTATGGTGTATCCACGGGGCATTAGCCCACTGGCTTGAATAATCAGAGCATATTTAACCACATTTTAACCACTACATGGCACAGCGTGCATTTAGGCAGTTATATAGCTCTTAAATAATGTGCTTTGCAGAGCAATACTCAAGTAACACAGCCCTTTAGAAGCAAACCACATTTGTGTCTTACCATTTGTTAACAAAGTCTTGAAATTCTGTGCCAAAGATGCTTGGCAGCTTGGGAGGTGGCTGAAAATAGAAAGATGATTGAGTTATGGCCAAGCAAGCCTGCCACAAAATACACACCTTAATTCATCTAGTGCCACACAATGGACGGGTCATCCTTCAGCAACAACTGGGCATGTACCTCGTTTACAATGTAGTCGAGCAGCTCAAAGATGGCCATTGGAGGTCTGCTGTCAGGTCCGTACGCTGTAAAAACAAGGGGGCACCCAAGCGTCAACCACGCAGCATCTAGTATTGATGATAATTATCATGATATATAATTGGATAATGCTGCCAGTTTAAAGAGCTTCCTGCAAAATTATTGCAAAAACAGAATGACTTGCAATAATAGAATAACTGTGCAAGCGAGCGTGATCTGCCTTACCAAAGCAATACAAGCTGGCTTGTCTTGTAACTTAATAAAAAAAATGTAAAGAAATACTAATATGAACTAAAAACCGTTGGCAGCTCAGCAAACAATTCAAATGTTTGCAGAGGTTCAACCAAAACAAAAGCAGATGAGTGTCTCCCAAAGGCCCTGACATTTAAATCCAGCTGTGATGTAATAAAGGAGGAATGATCATGTACTGCACCTCCATCTCTCAAACGCTTCAAAGGTAGAAAGCTGTGAATAAAGTGCAAACTGTGAACACTGTAAGCCAGTCATCATGCTAGATCAGCGCTTGGCATGTCTGAGCTTCTCGGGTCACCGTTCATATGGGGCCGCACCTTCACCCTCTCCGTGTGGTCACTGGGACGGTACCTCTTCGGGTCATGGTAAAGATTTGGTCTACACTGGTCTACACACATTTTGCAGCCTTAATCTATGCTTCAGATATCTAAACCCCTTCCATAGAACTGACGTCGTATTAACTTTGTGGTTGCCTGTTTACTGAGCTCGGGAGGATATTGTGAGTTCACTTTCACTTCCGTTTTAGTGGCCCTCACCGATAGCATTGGGTTCTTTATCTTCTAAGGCTCCGTTGCTTTATTTGGTGTCCAGTAGCTCAAACATTGTGGTAGGAAATGGGCGTGTACTTTAACGTCCAAGCCAAACATTAACTGGCTGTTGTGATGTTCATTTCTGTTGTGTGACGTGCTGTTAGATCTACCCACATAGAGTTCCAAGCCAGAGTTTAATATAGCTTAGCAGAGTCAAAACGTTATCAATATTACCAACATAATTTTGATTGCGATCCTGCGTTTCTGTGGTCTTTATGCTGTTTGGAGTTTCATCAGCCAGCGGTATAGTAGAGCTTCTAGAGTTCTGCAGACTAACCCTACACTCCAGAGAGGGGAGGCAGGTACTCACAGCTGCCGGGCCGCCCCGGAGGCCTGGGCTTAGGGGAGGCCTCGCTGGACGAGGGGTCCCCCTCCATGGGGAAGCCGAAGATCTGCTCCAGCTCTTTAGCGTCAGGTGGCGGGATGGGGAAGCGGCCAATGGCCATCTCCACCAGAGAGAGACCCATACTCCAGATGTCAGACTGAACAGAGTAGTGAGTTCCCTGCAGGCGCTCAGGCTGAGGAGAGAGAGAGAGAGACACAGAGAGAGAGAGAGAGAGAGAGAGAGAGAGGGAGAGGTAAGTTGGATCCAAAAGGAAGGGATATGATGACTAACCCAAGCAAACAGACATTTCTATGAGATGCTTCAACTCCAGCATCTAGCTGCAAGCACCGCTGGAGAACACCTGCCATGCACCGCCTGCTGACCCAGCCCAGCGACACACTCCTTCACTACACATTCATACATAATCGCTTTCCTTTTCTAGCATACCCATTCCATTACCATTCCACTACCGGAGTACTTGTGTGAAATCAAAGGGGAGATTAACATCTCATTTAAGTTTTCATTTTTACTATTTTACTTAAAAGCTGTGGGTGGGGGAGGGGTCTTCAGTAGGTTTTGTAAAATGTAAAAGTTAATGCAGGTTTTGCAGCTTTAAACAGCTGTATTCTCCAGCGTTTTACTCATGACGATGCTGACAATCTGGCAGTTCCCACACACGGCCACAAATCATATATAAATCTGATCTTGGACCACATATGAAAGTGACTCAAATCTGAGAAGATCAGATTTGTTTGTCCACACAGCCATGAACAAAAAATCTGATTTGTGCCACATTAAGGCAAAAAAATCTGATTTGAGTCACTTCAGGTTGCTGATGTGTCCCCGTGAGCCAGAGAACACCTGAGAAGACACAAACAATTTCAAGAAAAAAGGTACATAGTAACAAGCAGAGAAGGCTCACGGCTGGTACAAAAGAACTCTGGCTACCTCCCATATCCGAGCGTTATACTGCCAAAAAACACAAAGTAGGCTCACTCACAGACATGTAGGATCTGGTGCCCACAAACGAGTTGGCCATGGAGTCGATAAGCTGTCCACTCACACCAAAGTCACACAGCTTGATCTCACCACGCGAGTTCACCAGGATGTTGGAGGGCTTTACGTCTGCAAGAGAACAGAGCCAAAGGCAATGGACGGACACTTAAGACAGGACGGGGGAAAAGGGGCCAGCGAGCAACGGCGACCTCGTTTACCTCTGTGCATGATTTTGTGCTTCTCTCTCAGATAGGACAGCCCTTTGATCACCTGAAAAAAACAGGATGTGACATCATACATGAATAAACAAAATCAAGACACATTCAAAGAAGATGAATCTGCAGGTAACCTACATCTGCAGGTAACCTACATATCTGATGTGTTACATCTTAAACCTAGCCAACCCATTTCTTCATAATCCTAACTGACAGGAACCATACCAACTGTACTAATGTAAATGTGACTCTGCAGGAGGAGGGTAATTGATACAAACCGCAATGCTAACTTTGCCCAGGATCTGCTCTGGAATCTTGCCTGCTTTCTTCAGGGACTGATCCAGTGAACCACCATCCTGCATAAAGTGATCAGTCCATAATCTCAAAGCACCCATATCTCTTTAGATTTTAAATGTTTAAACGTGTTCTACAACTAATGTGTAGATTTGTATGGTATTAAATATCAAATATTACCATTATATAGACCACAGCACACATTTCCAGTATGCTGAAATTTCTAATAAGCAACTTACTGCTTGAATTTTGAAACTTTATTTTGTAAAATGAAGGGGGCTGATGTATTTTTTCTGTTATTTAATGAGGTGTATGAGACGTATACCATGTGCTCCATGCAAATGCTGATCTCCCCATCGCTGTAGAAAGCCCCGTAGAATCCTACAATGTAGGGCGAGTTACACTCGTGCAACACTTGCAACTCTCGTATGATCTGGTTCCTGATGGCTGGCTTGATCTCCAGGTGGATCAGCTGGTGGGTCAAAGAGAACAGATAGCTGATGGGAAATGTAGTTCTGTGGAGTGCTGTGGTGCCACATCTTCAGTGATGCATCCACTGTGGTGTCTCATGGCCTGTAGGGCCCCAGACCAGGGGGGGGTGAACACCGCATAACTACTCACTCTCTCAGCCATAAATTGAAATCAGCACTGACAGCAAACACCGCAATTTAATAGGTGCTTCTTGTTCTGACTTGCATTTTATGAGCAATTCTATCGCTGATCCCTCACCTGTCAGAGACTCATCTCGGTGTGCAACCCATATCCAGAGAGCATAAAGTGTGATCTTAGTTCTGAATTTATGCTCCATGAAATTATATTATAATAATGAAATCAAAATCCATGCTTCATAGAGATGTCATAGCACAAGAGGCTATCCTTGTCTAAAAAGGTGCTACATCAAAACCGTTGGAGTCATGTCTGTGCAGGGCCAGTGAGGTAAAGGTACCTAAAGACTAACGTTTCTGCCCTCACCTTTGACTGGGGCAGAACAACAAAAGGTAGGACAAATGACTGAAAGTCAGGGTAGTTTTCCTACCTTCCTGGCCATGATGAATCCGGAGGGTCTGTGCAGAACCTTGAAGACCACGCCACCGTTGCCCGCACCCAGCTCACAAATCTTCTCAAAGTCATCGTCCTTCAGCTCGCCCACCTTCTGCTTCTGTGTGAGGAAGGCCTCCAGGCGTTTCCGCTGCTGCTCGTCCAACTCCAGCTCCTCCAACTTCTTCTGCAAGGCCTCCAGATTTGTCCTACACACACACACACACACACACATACATACTAACTACTTCCACAAGAATCAAGTACTGTCTAAGAAGTCAAAAGAAAAAAAAAATCATTCCGTTGTTTCTGTGTCTATTATAGTCTATATAGCTGAAATATAGCTGAAAACAGAAGATTTATTTACCAAAACCAAAACCATAGTATCTGAGCAGACACAGCTCACTTTTGTCCATGTAGAATGAGAGTTTCCCTACGTGGAATCAACAGAAAGCAACACAAATAATAACTCAGAAACATTGTGGAAACTGACCCCTACTTTTTGCCAGGACACAGCCAATGTGTGTGTGTGTGTGTGTGTACGTGAGGTTAAGGGTTAATGACAGACACCAAGAACTCTGCTTGAGGAAGTTCCTCTGAGCATGTGCGGCTCTCACTTGGCTCTGTTGTCATGGTGATGCGTTTCCTTGGCTTTCCATGTGTGAAGTGAACCTGACTGACCTTCTATTTTTGATTCTACTCTCCATCTCTTCTTCCTCTCGGCCTCCTCCTGTCTCCTGCAGCAGAGCTGCCGCATAAGCTCCTAAGCGCCCGCCTTAAAAGGTTGCTTCATGCAACAATGCTACACGGCTAACGAGAATAACAATGCAGGCAGCCAAACGGCGACATCGGCTCTCTTCGGCTTGCATTTATTCTCACATTAGTACTTATGGGGGGAAATATCCTATAAGCCAACTAGGCAAATATCAAACATGCGGATCAATCACGCCCTATTCAAATTTAAATGTTTTAAAGTGTCGATCACTGATTACATGCGACATTAGCGTTTAAAAAAAATCTCTCAGAGATATTGATTTGCGCTGGCTACAGCAGTAATATTGACTGCACGTTTCCTCGGCACTGTGCTCATGGAGTTGCTTGTGCTCGAGTTCTGTGAATGCGCCATACACCAATAACACAAATATTCACGTGCACCCCAAACCACAAAAAAAAACCTCAAGAACCTCAAACATCTCAAGAGCCTATGGCTGCTCATACCGCTCAGATGTAGAAGAACCTGGATTTCTTTTTGCCAATGTTGGATCAACCTCAGCATCAGTTTGGTATTAGAGATACATTTACATGAAATCTTGCTCAAGTCACGCACAAAAGCAAGCATATTGTTGTTGTCATTTTTTACATTACTGAGGACCTTTGAAACAGAACAATACTCCAGCAGTCCAAAGCACGGGCCCTCTCCATCTCAACCCACACACACTCACACACACACACACACACACACACACACGGGGATGAGGACTGTGTGTTCTCACTTTCACCAACGAGTTCCAGCATAGTCATGGTTACTAGGTTGCCATGGCGTGGGTGGTGTGGGTGGAGTGAAGAGGAGGTGATGGTGATGGCAAATGGTTTTAACACATGGAGGTGAAGAGAATGCTCCACATCCATCGTACTGCATGTGGGAGGCGTGACAACGACCTACACAACCAACCCGCCCGCTCAACTCCAGCACGACGCACACACTCTCGTGCTGCATTTAGGATAGCCAGGCTTGTTACTACTGATAAAAAATCCTCTGCAGTACACTGAGCAGAAAAACTGCAATCGGAGACACACTACTATTTAGAATTTGTATGTATCTACAGTAGTATTTCTTTGTGATAACGAACTTTCATAACTTGTTAACCGTAGTGACATGTAAGATCTGCAAAAAAATTTTTAAATCATAAAACGTACAGACATGTATGTCAGACCTGACTGAGAAGCAGATAGAATAAACCAGTGCAGATGTGATGTTGGCTGGACTGCTTCGTCAAACACGAAGAAAAAATCCCTCATGCGTACGATTAATCATTTACACATGCATCCCTTAAACAACTCCAGTAGACAGTACATGGGCTGTGGCCAAGCCCTATGCGGGTCAATGCGGCAACTAAGCTCGCCTGCTCTCGCTGACGCTCCTCTGAGCGGAGAACGTCGGGCGGAGAACATCGGGTGACGTGGATCTGGAGCCCAAGCAGGAGCAGCACCAGCCCTTCACATTCCTCCGAGACAGAGAGCAGTCGATACTGCTCCAGGGCCGGAGCTCAATGATTAACCATGAGCTTTCGGCCGCTCTCTCTGTGGTCAGTGAGACTGGCACACAGATTTAGTGTGAATCAGGACAGGGAACCCACTGCATTCTCCTCCGTGCCTCATTATCATGACTGGAATCACTCTGTACTACAGCATGGTGCTCGTTCTGTGCTGTATGTTTACTTTGTACTGCAAGCCCTGAAAGGTGGTAGTTCCTATATATAACAAATAAGTAGCAGCAGGCGGACACAGCTGCTATGTATATATTACACTCATGCGCATGTGTGTGTGTCATATGAATGATGATAGTTAGATAGGAAAGAAGGTTACACTAAAGTCTACAGCTCTATGAGTAGTCCGGATGACTATTACCATGCTACAGCTGTACCTGAAAAAAGACTTGCTATAAGCCCTCCTCACATCTCTCTCTCTTACACACACACACACACACACACACACACTTTGGCCAGTTATGACTTCCAGTTTCTCTTACTCACCATGGGAAGCGGTATTCCACAAAGCCTCTCTGTAAACCGGGCTTCCGCAGGCTTGAATCACAGCTCCATAAACATGCATTCCAAAGTTCTGCCTGCTACAACCTGTCCAGTCCTCGCTGTTGGAATGTGCTGTCCAACAGAACACCACAGGCCCACAAAACAGATTCTTAACCGGGGTGGCATGACTTTACAAATCTAAGCCTTCATAACACTCAGAGGATCAACAGGTTGCTTGGCTGTGACTTGCTTGAACTCATATTTGAATTATCCTCAGTGACTGAAACTTCTTCAAGCGTTGTGTTCGTCACAGCTCTAGCACCAAGACTGACATTGACCCGTCTGAAAGTCCTCAAAATGAGCTGAAGACATTGTAGGAGTGTCTAACCTGTAAGCACCAGTGTGTTGCTGCTCTTCAGTATGAATGCCCAATACCTGAACAGACATGAGTGAGTATAAAGTGAAACATTGTGTAAATGTGCCATGTGTAAAGCACAATGCTTCTGCATCTCCTCCTCCTCCTTTAAATCGGAACCAGCCTGTCAAGGCCGTACAGGGAGACTGAGCACTCAGGCACCCGCAACAGGCTACAGCCAAAGGAGCAATGACACGGAGCAGTTCCTCCAGGCTACCCAGGCCTCCCATTGGCTCGGTGCTCAGAGAAGAACAGGACCACCAACCCGCTGAATGAAGGTATCAGAGGAACAAAAATCCCTCGGCATCACCAGCCCGGGGCCCTGAACAAACAGGTTTCGCACGCAGCGCTGGTCCGTGTCTGTTTATAGCGCCAGGCACTGTAATTGACCCATCACGACCGCTTATCAGTGCAAACCAAGGCAACTGCACCCAGCTCTAAAAGAGGAGCGTGTTGTCACAACTGTTCGCCATCTCCATTTATGTTCCCAGTTCATAAAACTTTGCCTGGGTTTTAGCCATCTCACGTCCTTATACTCCTGACTCTCTGTGCTTCACATCATATAATCACACCATACCTTCCTATTTCTCTGCTGGGGCCTGCTCGTGTACTAAAAAACATGTCTTACTTATGGCTGTGAGGGGGCGAGAAAGCCTGTCGTGAACTGGTTGCTATAGGAAAACATAAGAGCTTCCTGTGTAGCAAGAACACTGATCCCCTGCTACTTTTATGGGCATGGTCTGATTTTGTAGGCAATGAGTAACACGTTGTTTTTAAACATTTTCTTCGTCCAACGGACCTAACATTTGCTGTGACATTACAACTGTCAGGTGTATATTCTGATAATTACGCGCCAATAATGACATTCATAATAGACTCTTTCCTAGGATTACTACCAGACATCGGTACAAGTTTAATAATGCAGCTTCCTAGTCACTTCGATTCAGGCGTAGTAAGTGGATAATTGACTTTTCCTATGAATAGGCTTACAGACTAGGAAATATGAAAACAGACTAGCATACTTACTCTGTAGCACCGGTTCCGTTAACAGCGTTTCCATCAGGAATTGGATTGAGTTGGATCGGCTCTGGCTTCCTCCTTTTTTGCATTGTTATCAACTGATTATTCAGCAATCAGAAATAAATCAAAGCGCAAAAACAAATCTGATCAGAAACACCAGTGTGCTGTCGAGAGAGGAATCTGATGCATAGGCTATGCAGCTTATCACACCCAGGAGATTGCTTTGTTTTAAAATAGTCATAAAATGTTCAAACTGGGTGAGCTGAAAAAGTCCAAAGCTCTTTCACGCGTCTGCCTCCTGGCTACGATGGTGGTTTTTAACCACTGAACAGACGATAGCAGTGCGGACTAACGTACCGACATGGGTGGATATGACTGTGGACGGATTCGAAGATGTTCTCGTTGCGTCACGAAAATATTTACATCTGTCTTCCGGGCAGCATGCACAACGCCGGCCAAGGACGACATCTACTGGTGAATGTGCGGCACAACAGGTTCTCTTGAGAATCGTGTGGCTCTTCGGTAGTTGTTGGGCGAAGCTGTTTTACTAAAAAAATGTACAGTCAGCATCTTCTGTGGCAACGGACGCGCGCTTGTAATGACTGTGAAGCAGATTTTTAATACTGTTTGCCTAAGATAGTTTTTTTAAAACTTTTTCTGGATTTTCAAATTAGAATGTTTATACGTATGGTCATCTATGCGAAATGCGCTTTTCAGGTCGGTTTCATTAATTCACATTCATTTACGCCTTCGTGGTTACGATTTGTTTACTTTCACTGGCAGTGTAGGATAAAGCTTTAGCTTGTCGTTTTAGAACAATGTGGACGGAACACGAAGGGATAACTAACTTTGAATATACATTTTTTAGTATTTTGTCATGAATATTTATACTTATTTAGTAAGTTGTTTGAATTTAATAGGTGCGGCCTTAGGTTCTGGTGGTGTAGTGGCTCGCGCTCGGCTCGCGGATACGGTGCGTTGCTTGTTCGAACCCCCGCGACTACGAGTGGAGTCACCATCGGTGCTCGCGTGCGAGTCCCCTAATTTCTCCAGTCCTTACTAATGCACTCGTGTGTATGTACCATATACTGGAGTTTCTGGCTCTCGCAGATAGAAAGACGATTCCTACCGACAGTTCCTGACAAGTTGTTGGGCCAACTGTGCGATGGTTTCATACAATGTCATTTTATGAATATGATAAGGAACATTAGATTTTATGGTAAATAAGGTTAAGGCTGAAAAAGCATGAAGAGATTTCGTCAACACAGCCGGTTTGTGATTTAAAAAAATGATAATAAGAAGATTGTCACCCTGTATATGTTTGAAATTAACAGTATAAATCAACAGTATGCAACCCCAGAGTCACTATTCGTCGAAATGTAATATAGCAGTTGAACTTGTTGGACAGTTATCCAAAACAGAATCCCTTAATCATCAGATTCTGTATAGCCCCCCGGGTAGTGCTACTGGGAGCAGATCTGGGTAATTGCAGGATTTGCATAGTAAACAAACGCTCTCCCTATGAGCTGCATCTGATCTCACTCAAATGAGACACTGTCAGATTAATGATGCCTCATATTCAGAAGTGTAAGCAAAAGCTTAATGTTAATTGAGTTTGAATTTATAAAGGATGATTCATCATCTTACACCTTATTCCATAGCAGAGATGTCCCGTTTTTAATAAATGATGTTGAAAATGAAATTTGGGATAGAATCATTATTTTTTCATTGGATACCTCTTTCAGTTTGTGTACCAAACAAGTGCCTGATAAACAGGATCAGAATTTCTCTCCATGAGTGGGCCATTTAAGCTTTTAGATGCAACACCTACAATATGAAATATAATTTTAGTTGTACATTGTTAGGATGCAACTCCAATTTAAACAGCATATATCTGTGCTAACCCCATGTAAACCTGAGGGGCCAGATGGAACACCATTTGAAGTTACCCACAAGGTTCTGCCTCAGTTTACCCCACACACACCATTTGTCGAGCCATCCCCCACAGCTACACTTCTGCTAATTCAGTGACATGTTTTTACACACTGGTAGCTCATCAATATATCTGAATATATAACTTTTTAAACTGAGAGAAATTGCTTTTCATGTGAGATGTGAGTATACCTGATATGCACAAAAACTTTGACTTGAATTTGAATTATATATATAAGGTTCTGGTATATATATATATATATATATATATATATATATATATATATATATATATATATATATATATATATATACTGTATATATATATATATATATATTAATGTTATATATGTTGAGTGTGTTTATATATACTTTATTAGGTACACCTGTCCAACTGCTCATTAACGCAAATGTTGAATCAGCCATTCACATGGCAGCAACTCAATGCATTTAGCATGTAGACATGGCCAAGACGATCTGCTGCAGTTCAAACTGAGCATCAGAAGGGGGAAGAAAGGTGATTTAAGTGACTTTGAACGTGGCATGGTTGTTGGTGCCAGACGGACTGGTCTACTGGGATTTTCACGCACAACCATCTCTAGGGTTTACAGAGAACGGTCCGAAAAAGAGAAAATATCCAGTGAGCAGCAGTTCTGTGGGCACAAATGCCTTGTTGATGATAGATGTCAGAGGAGAATGGCCAAACTGGTTCGAGCTGATAGAACAGCAACATTAACTTAAATAACCAGTCATTACAACCAAGGCATGAAGAAGAGCATCTCTGAACGCACAACACATCGAACCTTGAGGCGGATGGGCTACAGCAGCAGAAGATCACACCGGGTGCCACTCCAGTCAGCTAAGAACAGGAAACTGAGGCTACAATTCGCACAGGCTCACCAAAATTGGACAATAGAAGATTGGGAACGTTGCCTGGTCTGATGAGTCTCGATTTCTGCTGCGACATTCGGATGGTAGGGTCAGAATTTGACGTCAACAACATGAAAGCATGGATCCATCCTGCCTTGTATCAACTGTTCAGGCTGGTGGTGGTGGTGGAATGGTGCGGGGGATATTTTCCTGGCACACTTTGGGCCCATTAGTACCAATTGAGCATTGAGTCAACGCCACAGCCTACTTGAGTATTGTTGCTGACCATGTCCATCCCTTTATGACCACAGTGTACCCATCTTCTGTTGGCTATTTCCAGCAGGAAAGCGCGAATTATCTCAGACTGGTTGCTTGAACATGACAATGAGTTCACTGTACTCGAATGGCCTCCACAGTCACCAGATCTCAATCCAATAGAGCACCTTTGGGATGTGGTGGAACTGGATATTCGCATCATAGATGTGCAGCTGACAAATCTGCAGCAATTGCGTGATGCTATCATGTCAATATGGACCAGACTTTCTGAGCAATGTTTCCAGTACCTTGTTGAATTTATACCACGAAGGAGATCTGAAGGCAAGAGGGGGTCCAACCCGATACTAGCAAAGTGTACCTAATAAAGTGGCCGGTGAGTGTGTGTGTGTGTGTGTGTTTATTAATATATATATGTATATGTATATGTATATATGTGTGTGTGTGTGTGTGTGTGTGTGCCTACCACTTCATCCACATGGTTCTTCCTTCCACCAAAAGATGAAAATTGAGAAAACTAACTAAATTATGACAAATTTCATGTATGGTAAGAGACAGACAGATGGTTGACCCAGGTGGTGGGTCATCTTACCCACTCATTTTGCTCTTCCCATTGCCCCCTACTGCACAGTTTTAAAAAGTTTTCACTTTTATGTTTTGCACTTAATTGCTCCTTTGCGTTCAGCATAATGTTCTTAATGTACATTCAGTACTTCAAGCCACTGTAATTCCTTCAACTTCTAAACATGGAAAACAAAATTAGGTAGGACAGCCTTTTTTATGCACTTTTTTATATGCCCCACCACTCATTTAATCTATAAACATAATACTTTTACATGAATTACTTTGGCTCACGTTAGACTCGAGCCAAAAAAAGTGAGACATTTCACTTTTATTATTTCATTTTATTTAATACAAAACAATTTATTTACAAATAAATTGCACCAGCATACAATTTCAAATAAATAGTTTCACACAGACTTTCGTGTTAATATTCTGATCTTAGTTCATTCCAACTAGTGAATACCTGTTAATTGGCCTACCTCTCCGAGTATGTATTCGTTCTGTATTTCTCTGCTCATTAATTTGTAAAGTGTTCAGATAAAAACAATAAAAAGAACCCATAACTTTGAAACATAACGTGTTGTTAAAGCCTGTTTATTAATTGGATTATCAGCAAAAATCACACTTACGTAACTTATGTTGCTTACAGTTCAGCGCCTGACTGAATAGGTTATTATTTGGGGGGTGGGCATTAGACTAGCTCATACTGAGCAATTAAATGTAACAATTTCATTACCATTGCCTCCTTTTCTGAGGTCAATTGAGAACCAGTCATGTCTGTGCTGATGAAATTGTCTTCCATTGTAACGCGCAATTATCAGAGGGTTGTTGTTTCCACATTCAATTCCAAAATTAAAGGAATGAGAAAGAAATCCGATATACTGCACTGGGTGTGTTCACAGCTAGTTATGGCCCTGTTAATGAAGCATTCTTTGTACACTGTAGCGGGACGCAAGCGTAAGCATCGCTGCCAGTCCTTTAACACATAGGAACAAGATAACAAATAGTTTTGTGCTAGCCTATAAAAAAAATTATTCCTCAAACAAAACTGAAAATAAGCACAATAGTTTTCCTCACGTGGCTGCTCAATGCAAAATCATAAATGAACACGACCAATAACCGATACAATAACAAACAGCGTCACGCGAGCAACGGTTAGATCGCGATGGAGAAATGTGACAAATGAAACTAATCGACCCGAAGACGCGTGCGTTTCAAAACAGGCAGAACGCGCTCAGGGGTACGGCACGTGCGGCTTCAACACCAGCCGGTGACGTCACGTGAGTTTAAAACGGGGCCGCGCTTCAGACGAAGTGGGGTACGCAGAAAGCGTTCGGCTGCAGGACCGGTCGGCGGGGATGTTTCTTGTTACAACGTAAGCTATCCTGCAGGCTCGACACTGCCCTGTTGACAGATGCAAAACACCAACCGAATTTATTAATCTAAATCCATATTTGAAGATACTTCACTATTATAAAAATAAGTAAGACAAATCTATGAGAAAATGGACACAAAAATGTCAGACTCGAAGACCAAAGGTGAACAGTGAACGCGGCTTAAAAGCAGCGACATTAACCATTTCAAGGTAGGCTGTGCGACTGATTTCAATCTTTAAACCCACTTTGTTAGGCAAGTTAATGTGAAACTGTTTAGAAATCTAAAGTAGACGTTTTGTCATTGTGTTTTTTTAGACATGTCGCTCTTCCAGTGAACTGTCCGTGATTCCAAAATGTTGTTCCATGGATCTGAAAGGCTTTGTTTAAGATTTGGTGGGATAGTATTGTCGATCATCCATATGTGGGAATTAGCGCAGTATAGACAGCAAATGAGACAAAAATACAGTTGTTGTGCATATGTTAAGCACCGTAACCTAAGAGATTAAGATGAAAAAACTCATACAGTTTAATATTTGCTGCGGTTCTAGGTTATTCCCAATGCGAATATTCTGTCTTTAATTTCCTGAGGTAATGCACATCGATATAAATCTATATCATTAAGATATTCATTATTGTGTAGTTTAACTTATGTTAATTTGGATTATTTGTTTGACAAATTAGCCGTTTTTTCCCGGGGAGGCTCATGTTCATTTAATCAGTTTATACTGTGATATTCTTGAGTGAGTTCATCCTTCACTGGTGTTCCCCCTGTCGTTATTTGTCTCCAGTTTAGTGATGAAGAGCTACAATTCAGTAGGCAGTAAAGCCTTGTGTTGTTTACAGCGCAGATGTGTTCTCTTAATTGACACAATCCGTAGGTCTATAAAAGCAACACTACTTGATGATAAATTGCAGTGAGATTATGTAGACACCCTGAGCCCACCAAACAAACAAAAAAGGACAAAAAACGTCAATTTTGTTTCATTTTTATATTTTGCATTTTCCTAAAATCACATACTCTAAGATTTTTTTGTTTGTTTTGTCACGTAACTAAACTTTTTTGTCACTAGATGGCTCTATTGAGCAAGACTTCGGCAACATGCCAGCGTTATTTTCCGTGGTGCTGTGTTAAAGAAAACAGAGTCTACATAGTCTAGAAAAAATGCAATTTGATTCCTATCTCTTCCTGACTTAAGTTCGTGAGATATCATCGTTTAAGGACATGACATTTGCGTTTCCAAACAGGCTGAACGCCTGTTTTGTTAGCATGCCAATGTTGGGGACTAGAAACATAACAGGGCCTCATTCTCGTCTGCGTTGATGTAAGAGCATTCTTAATTATGATGAGTTGCTGAGCTGGGTATTCACATGTATCTCCCAGCCAAGTCCACGATAATAATTTAAACTCTGTAAAACTTTTTACAACATTTACATCATGAGACAACCCTTGTCAAAAGATGAGTTGCTCTCCTTTTTTATTTATGGTGTGGTGTTGTTAATGTTAAGTTTAGTATGAGCACTGTTCTTAGTACCTAAAATATGACTATGGCTCTTATTTTAGTTACTTGTGGAATAATAATAGGTATTTTGCTTTACCCTGGCCAGTAGCGCACACACCCTTCCAGCAGTCTGTCAAAAAGTCATAACTGTCATAAACCGCACTTTGCCAATCCAGTAATGTAGCTTTTGTTTGCAGTCCTGAGCTTTTAGGCTAATTAAAAACCTCTCTTTTTGAGGAGATGGTCATTATTTGCCTGCTGTTTGTTCTTTAAAGTGACTTGTTATTCCCTCATAGTGACCCAGAGATCAATGCGTTGCATTTTTCCTCTTGCTTATTTTGGCAAAACACCAACATATGTGTGCAAAATCTCTGTTGCTCATTCAAATGCCTCTCGAGCTCACATGTATATCTTGATTCGAGGCTGACGCTTTGTTAGCTGCATAAGTCTGCATCTTTCAAGATGGACTCTGTTTCATGTGCACTGAGGTTGCAGCACAGTTCATAACTCATGTTCACAGTAATGGTTTGCACAGACTTGGGCATTTGTGCATGACGTGAATGTGTTCTAAACGCACATGACCCCTCCTCCAGCTGAGCATGACCTTGATGGCATTGTGTGCGCAGCTCTGTGATATTGTTGTTAAGTCGGTGTGTGTGTGTGTGTGTGTGTGTGCACACTGACGCGTGTGTGTGTCTGGGCATGTGTGGATGAGGAGCCTCTAAACAATCAGAGATTGAGTGAATATTCACCTCCGTTCAACAGAGTGCAAGATCTGATTCAGTCTGACAACACTTAATGAAAAGGAATCAGGGACGTTTTCTGTTGAATTTCCCAAGCTTTATACAAAAACGAGACTTGAGCTGAGGTTGAGATGCCCTCTCAGGCCTACGCCGCCACCTGGCGTGTTTCCAGTTTACACCCTGTTAACCCTTTCAGCTGCAAATCCTGTTCACCACAATCAATACACTTAATTAGTGCTGATTGATGAAGGAACACTGCATGTGTAGTGCTGACAGTTGTTTGAATTCCCAAGGACAACATTTATTGGCATGCGGAACTGTGCTGCTTTGCTCACCATAATACGTTTGGAATCAGATTTTAAATTATGGCTCATATTTGGGCATGTATGAAATATTCCGATTTGATGATGTTTAAATGGATAATGAGACTCATTTCAATTAGTTATTGGTGGAGGCAATTAGGTACACAGAACTGATTAATAAGAATCCATCTGCATTCAGTACCTGTTTTCTCAAATCAGTGCACATAGGAGGTATTGCTTTGTTGTAGACTTCACAGATAATAAATGTTTAACTGTTTTTCTAGTTCTAATTATGCTACACATAATGATTATATAAAGATAGCAAACTGTATTATCATAGTATGTCAGTAAGGCCTACTGTAAATCTGAGCATGTAGCATTATGCAGTTTTAGAAATAAGGATATTAGTTTAGGTCTTGCTGTCAAACTCCGCAACGTCGACAAGTGTTCATGCGGGATGATGGTTGGTGAACATAGTTCATTTTTATCTAAATTGTGAAAGTGCTCCATGCTTGTTCATCACTTGCATCTGAATAGCTGTAAAAACCTTAAATCTGATTTAAGTGTTTCTCATGATTTAGGGTAGACTAATTACTGAATGGAGTGCTTTTTAAGGCACCAGTAATAGGGTTGTGTGTGTGTGTGTGTGTGTGTTTGAGAGACAGAGAGAAAGAGAGAGAGAGAGAGAGAGAGAGAGATCGCTTAGATGGCCCAGCCCTGGCTAAAAAAGGTATTGAAGGGCTTTGTGCTTGCTCAAGGTGCTGTAAATTACACGTGTGTTAATGCTTTGTTGTTTTGGAGATTTATTACCTTCCGTATTTCCCAATTATTGCCAACAAGCTTAACTTAAGAGCAACAGAGGCAGGAAGAATTCAACAGAGAGCAAATGAGACTTTTCCATATAGATGTTTGATTAAACATGTGTTCTTTAATGTCCTCCAATACCAGCAAGCGACTGCATTGTCAAGTCATGTAGAGGTTTTTCAGTCTTTCTAAAACTACTGGCCTTTCTAAAACAAATGAATTAAAGATGGATGAAAATGGGAACAAATAGAACGAAACTGAGTACTTTAGTGAACTGAAATGGCCACATAAAATTAAAATTAGAAACGTTTTTGTCTTGAGGCAGTTTTATTAGGTATATAGTATATTAATTACTGACTTATTGACAAAATTTCAGATGTATGGCTGGGTAATTCTGAAAAAAAATGTATTCTCAAAAAAACGGTTTTCTCATATGATGGTGATTAATAATTTGATTCATGAAAGTGCTTATTTGATAGATTAAACAAGGAAATACATGTCAGAATGTCCTAACCTTCCAAATCACGTTAAAAGGTGTACATATATCTGGAAAAGGCGTGTTATGTGTGAAGGGAAAAGACAGTTCAAGATTGAGATGAAGCTAAAGGAAGCTTATTCTCTCAGAGGACTGTTCTTCATCACAGACCCTAAACGAAACAGCAATCCCTGACCTTTATACTGCAAATTAAGCCATTTTTTCCAATGAGCTGACTGACAGATGTTATTTTAGCGAAAGCGCATTGAACAAAGTGCACTGACCAAATATCCTGGAGCCATGGCAACTGTATTACAAAATGCTAATGAAAAATATGAAGGGAATAGTGTTCCTGCAGATCTTGATGAATGTCCATGTTGCAACACAAAACGCAATGCACTGCTGATAGCGACTACGTTATAACTGAGCAATAATCTAATTAAACTGCAATAATGCTTTGCTTTGATGTGCATTATAAAACATCACAGCAGATGACACAGATGACACAGAGTGGCTGTTTTTGGAGCAGTGCTTTTTGAAGAGACATTAACAACAGGGCCAGTGCCAAACAGTGATGTCATATCTAAACAGTGATGTCATATTTAATAATAATGAGCCTTATTATGATGCCTTACCAAAGCGTGTAAAATTGCTTGCTGAGATAGCAAACTAGTGTTTAAGAGTCTAAGCATGTCTTTTCTTTGGAGGTTCTGCTACGTATGAGCCTGGTGAGTTTAGCAATGCGATTGTTAAAACTCTGAGAAGGATGCTTCACGTCTAAACATGAGTTCACACCTCTGCACCTTTACTTATCAAAGGCATATGTTAGGTCCTTGGCTGCCTGGAGACCACTAGACAGCCCTGTTGGCTCTCTGACCCACACACCCTGCCAGGGCTCCCCAGCAAGCAATAGGCATTTGGATTAGGTCCTTGCTGCCACAGGTTTTGGAGAAACATGTACAGCTGGTAAAGGATCTTTGCAAAAGCTGCTTCATTAAGATACTAAAGATCGGTCGGTTGGTTTCCTTTGGCAGAACAGAAATCAGGCAGTCTTGGTGGGTGTTCAAGGTCAGCATGTGAACCAAGTCCTTACTGTTTTGGTAATTGGTAATGTTGCAGGGGTAGGATTTTGTCTTTAAATAGAGATAATTTATAGCAGTATTTTACATATGACAGCTGAACGTTTCAAGTTACTAAAGGTTGCTGATTATAACTATAAGATGTGTTCGTTCATGTCTGTGTCTGTTGTGAAAAGATTAGTAGTAATTTCTGTTGGAGCTTCTTATGTCTGTGATGTGAAGGTTGTATTCCTAGACTAAAAATAGAATAGCATAGAAGTTTATAAGTATAATTATTTTTGATACTTTAAGTAGCTATTTATTAAATTTAACTTGAATCTTTATTTGGAATAGATGGATACCAAAGGCCTGGAATATCATTTCTGCATCATAATAACTTCTATAAGATATTATCACTGAAGCAGTGTTATGCATAAATGACTCTTTGAAAGAAATAAATACTGTGCTCAGAGTACTATAATGCATTCCAATAGCCAAATTAAAATGTTTAGTGCAATAGTTTTGGTTGTTTAGCGTGTTTTTCTTCCCACATGAGCAAACAACACACCATTTCAGAAATGTCCAATTAATTTCTGCCAATGTGTAACCTCTGCGCTTGGAATACTCCCACTGTGGATGGGCGAAGGCGGAGGAAGACGGCCACGCTCAGGTGGACATGGGTCCCCTGGATTTACCGTGCCATGTTCCATGCCCTGTTCCATGGGAGTTTTGTACAGGCTCAGCATTGTTTTGCGGATGTTCCTGATTCCGTACAACATACACCAATGTACCATATAATGTCTCCGCAAGCTCCTGTTGGCTTTGAGGGATCACCAGTGGGGTCATGAGCCGTGGTGTCAGGGGATAACCGGTGTCTCATTAGGCGTAGGAAATGAGAAGATAATGTGAGTCATGAGTTAATAGATCTACAATATATTCTAGTCCTTATGTTTGCTTATGGATGAGACGACAGACATCTCTTGTAGCACCGCTGTCCAAGCGTGTGGCGACGTAGCTGCATAGTGAGGGAGAAACTGCTATGCACCAGGCACAGAGCTCAGGACACAACAGTGCACATCACACGTCAATGGTACATTCATTGAATGATACTTCTTTTTATTGATATATGTAAATACATCATTAGATGGTGCATTGATATAAATATGAAATTCAATAGCACCAGTGATGTTTGGGAACTTTGCAATGGCAAATAAATACTGTTTGACCTCCAACAGTTGTTGCACAGTATAGAGGAACTTGATACATGGAGGCATTAGATGGATTATGCTATCTAGACATTTCTGATCTGTCAGCAATCTCACGCTGGAAAATTTCAATAGCCAAGAAGCCAATCACCACCAGCACCTGTACAGGTAGTATGGTATCTGTTTAGCTCCCTTCTTAAAGCTGGCTCTAAAATGTTGCATACATGTTAAACATATTTGGATAGCTTTAAACAACTAACCATCCAGTTATCATGCCCAGCCAATCAATCTGTAGGATCTCTGAAGACATGAGCTCTGCCTGCCAAATTAGCAACAGTGCAAGATCAGCCGTTTCCACTGGTGACTCTCATATGACTCGAAAACTCCTTTATAGTGGATGAATACAGATTAATTAAGGAACAACTTTGCCACACATCTAACAAAATATTTTAGTGCAGGCATGTCAAATCATACTTTTAGCATTTCAAATGTTAGCCATGCGTTAAGTGGGGTCAGGAGCAGGCGCAAGCATTTTGTTCATAATTATGAACATTTTGAAACCATGAGCACACATTTTTTCACATTTGCTAAAAGAAGAATTGTACTTATGATGACATGCAAATTTGTTCTGTTTTCATTTCATCAAAGACATGACTATATTTAACATAAGAAAAGAGTTTGAGTACCTTTTCTATTAACACCTACTTACACAAATATTAACTATGGCACACACCATCTGTACTTTCACATGTTCAATGACATTCAGCATATGTAATATGAAATGTTCAACATATAAAGGTAAAAATGTCCAGATCGAACATATGGATATTTTCTGTAGTCTTTCTTTGGTGTCCTGTTTGTGTGTTCAAAATCAGTGTCTTTGCTTCCTTAATGCTGGTATTGAACAGAGATGAATTTCAGGGGCTCTCATTAACTACATTTAAGCTTCCCCTCCTTTGTACATCTCTCTTCTCGTCTTCCTCTCAGCTGTACACCTCTCTTCTTGTTTACCGTTCTTCTCCTTAATTGTAAACTGGGTGTTTGGGAGATGCTTTTTTTTCTAATTAGCTTACACCCGGGAGGCGGTAAAGCTGTTTGTATATATAATGTGCATAATGTTTGACTATAGGTGTGGTTACAGTTATTGGTCGTGATACACTGGTCAACAGCGATTTTGTTTCCTGTAACAAATACCTGTGTATTATGTTTTTTGCATGTTGCATTCAAATATCTTTTCAGAATGTCTTGATCACCCATAGTATGTCATCATGTGAAGTTTAGCAAAGTTTAGCAAAGTGCAAGAGAGTGTGGAGAGTGGAGACCTCTGTGTTGGCAGACTCCTGCTGGACACTGATGAGGAATATTCCTGAGGCCAAATATAGGCAAAACGTACAATGTACATTTTAAAAGTTCATTTGTACACATTGTAAGTGTAATAACGTGCTTATGAGTAAGTAATATATAACTAATGTAAAATGTACAACTTCAAAACCTTCATGATAGAAAAGTCTAAAAACATTCTGCATACAAATTCTGCATACAGCTTACCATAAGGTCCACATATTTTGGCTTGTGAAGCAAACATTTAAAAATACTTTTTTTTTGCCCATTGATACTGGCGATGTGAGGATGGCATTCAGCGCTGTGCATTTTTAACATGTGTATCATTCTCCTTTAACTAACAGAACAGCAGAAGGAATCTCCAGTGATGTTGGGCTTGTGCAGAATTGACAGTGAGAACACCCACTGCTTTTGGGTAGAGTGATCTAATTAATTATAATACTTCTGATTACATCAAGGACTTCTGCATATATTTTGCCATTTAGATGACACTTGTCCAAAGTGATTGTAATTGGCTGGGACTATAAACTTGTGATCTCATTGCTAAGTCCACAGACTAGTGAGCTAACATACAGGCAGCAGTTCCATCAATATTTTGGTAGTTAATTTACCAAAGATATTCAGAAATAATAGGTTATATTACTCCAATCATTAGTAGTGGTTTATGTGTGCTTTAATCCTTTACCTAAGACCTGCCTAGTTTGTACAAATATGTTGTTAAGTGCAGGTATTATCAATGTACTAATGTGGCACTGGCAAGAAACTCTCTCCATGCTCGTGTACAGTTTATAGAGCTCATAATTAACCCCTGCTGATATACACTGTGAGATTAACCCCTAGGACCTAGTAGTGAGTCATTCCTAAATGTTTTAACTACACATCTTTCATATGAGTTTCGATGTAGTCATTAAATAAGTCACAATAGTTACTGAATAAAGAGATGAATAAATAAGGCGGGCGATAAATCGATCTCAGAGCAGAATTGCAATAAAAATTTATGTCGATAATTATGATGACCTAATATGATGATGGTAACCTATGTCGATAATTATGATGACCTAATATGATGATGGTAACCTATGTCGATAATAGATGTAACAGCCTATGACCCAGCAAAAATACACACGACAACAACCAGACAGTTTTGGATTGCACATCAAAGTACAAACATTTCCGCCCGCAAAAAAACGTTGCTTGAGCTTCAAGTGCTCTGAAAACTAGGAAAAGATTTGTGAAACAAGGCACAAAAGTGAAAGTGAACCTGAAATTCTGCAAACCTGAGAAGTTACCATGACATCAGTTGTATAGAAGTGGTTTGGATATCTGAAAAGCAATTAAGAATAAGACGGTGGCATAATACGTCGTGGGCTGGTACACAGATGGGAATCAACAAATCTTTTCCACAGTGACCACACACACGCTGCAAAAATGTGGCAGTGTCAATCTGTCCATGCTGTAGCAGTGTTAGTGGGGCTGTACTAAAACAATAATAAATCATGTCTTTTACAGCCATTACTCCATATGAAAAGTGATTTAAAAAGAGCAAGGATATAACAGGTACATGATATAGACATACAACCAGTATGGAATATTTATTATTATTATCAATATTTATTATTTTGTTAAAGCTTGCTAAGACAGATAATGTTAAATGTTAAATGTTTACATTATATTATTCTTTTTTTCTTTTCTTTTTTTTTTTTTTACAAATAAACTATATTCTATAGTTTAACTTATGAACCTCCTAGTTTCTGGCAGCACTATCAATTTATATATCATGTTAAATATTGATATTGATCTATAAGTATCAAGGTTATATTTTGCCTTATCATTCAGCCCTAGCAGGATGTTGAAGAGTGTGAATGGTTTACATCAGTAGAACGTTAAAGACTGTTAACAGTTCACATTAGCAGGACGTTAAAGACTGTTAACAGTTTACATCTGTAGGATGTAAAGACTGTTAACAGTTTACATCAGTAGGACATCAGTGGGATGTAAAGAGAACTTGCTATGCTTCTCACCAGCTAAACACTGAGTGGCCCCAGCCATGGACAGCACATGGCACAATTGGAACTGAAAACTGGAAAAGCGGTCTTTCAACCACATTTGCTGCCTGGGAAAGGTGACGACTGTCAGGACCGAAGTTTACTACACCAGTGTCTTCTGACATTTGCTAGGAGCGGTTTTCTATCTCAATCTCAGTGGAGGAACACAGTTTAGAACAGTGTACAGTGTACAATTCTCTCCTTCAGGGTTCCACAATTATGTTAAGATTGGACTGTTCAGTACATTTGTGTTATGTTCCTAACAATTGTGCCAGGTCACTGGAACTAATACTTGTAATAAATTGAAAGAAAATTAGTGGAAAATCCATTTAAAAATTGCTTTGGGTTTTGAGGTCTACTAGCTAGAAATAAGTAACAACAATAACAGCAACAGAGACATTTTTATAGCAGTTATGATTATTTATTTATTTAGTAATGTATTTTCTTTATTAGAACATTATTACATTTTCCATGTTCTTATGCTATATGCCCTAGTTTTCTACCTATCTGTCTGTCTGTCTCTCTCTCTGTCTGTCTTTAGTGTTCCCCGTTACTGTGTGCCTGTCTGTCAGATCACGTTGTTCCAGAGGAAACAATTTTCTGAAATGCACCCAGATGTTTTTCTATCCTCTTTTAGCAACTGAACAACCCAGAGGTTACTGTTTACATTTTAACTAAGATGAAATCTCGCAAATCTAATTTAGTACAGCAGTATATATGAGCAAATTCTCACCCAAAGGAAACATCATGCAAGAAATTAATTACATACATGCTGAACAATGTTGAATTATTTTTGCTGCGTAAGGCTATGTATTCAGGTTTACACATGAAATATCATTAACACTGGCAATGTATCATGATTAAAGTAAAATTTGTATATTTAAACTAAGTTACTAAAGGATTCATTAGTAACCAGGTCTGCAATCATTATAAGCATTATAAGATTGCATAGCACAAGCAGCCATCATTAAATTACTAAACGTGTTGCAATACTTTGTGCTACTGCTTCTAAAGCTCCATTTCAAAAGTCTTGAGTGATTGTAAAGATACAGTGAACAAGCTGTAATTCTAACTCCCAAATAACGTAGATGAGTGTTTCTCAGCTCAGTGCGGGAGGCCTATTATAAGCTCCATGTTTACTGCTCTATACCAGTTCCCAGCTCACACAGTGTTCAGTCCTCAGGGATTATGAGCTAAGGGGTTCAGTGCTTTGTTCAGACATTTTGGAAGGTGAGATGGAAAATCAAAAGCAAACCGTGAGCACCTGTGTTGAGAAGCACTGTCCTAGATGGTTAAACTGAGTCAAACATTCACATGCACCCTCTGTCATAGCACTGAACTCAAGAAGGAAAATAGCAAACACATTTATTACTCCCACTGATGAATTCCCAGTGAGTCTTGGCCACATTTTCCTCTGGCCTTTATGAAATGAGCCTGGGAGTCGCAGAGTTGTGATCAGTGAGTGGCTGCTGTGTTTCTCGGTATCTCTTTCTCACATCCTGGGGATTTGCAGTGCGTCTGTGTGAGTGCCAGGGCTAATGTCCTGATGGTACTCAGACTCATTACAGGGTGACAGCGTGTATATCCAGTAGTGCAGGTCAGGCCCACAGCCAATCAGATCAAGCAGGCCAGAGTGCTGCTTGTCATCCAACAAAGTGAGACGGATCATTAAATAAACAGCACATGCGGTTTTCCTGTTTTTTTGTTTTATTAACAAAATGTGTAAAGAGGAGACTTGTGGACCATATAGGCTGTTGATTGTCTAAATCTGCTATAAATGTGGGACAGGAAGTTGCCGTTTTCTAGAATTGTTTGCACAAAAAACCTGAGTCTCTGAGGCTAATCACGAACGCTGACGTGGACCTGTGCTGAGAGTCAATGTGGCTGTGGTTTTTGAGCACCCACTGCCTGTCCGTGTCTCCACCCGCCTCAGAATAATGCACTCATCAGGTCTTTTCCTGCTCGCCCTAATGACAAGCCATTCTCCCACGGGTACCATGTGACTTGTTACGAATACTGCTGATGAGCCTGCTTACATCTGCCACTTCATTGCCCTTTGAGGAGTATTAGCATGTAACCCTGTTCACACTGTAGACTTGCTTCCCTGATTGTCACAGCGTAGACCTGCCGGTCCTGACTGTCACACCGTAGACCTGCATCCCTGAGACTGCCCCCTGGGACTGACACGCGTGGGCCGACAAGCATAGGCACAAATGAAGTGCCATTGTGCAACTTGCATTGTTACAAATGAGGTACATGTAGATGAGGTACTACTGGCTTGTTAAAGGAGGATTCTATGCAAAAGCAATTTTTAATACATTGTCCTTATTGGGACAGTTAGCCAACCTATAAAATTTGCATTCTTACTGATTTATCTTTTTGAGTATAAATTGGGGGAGTGTTTGAGCTTGAGCATACTAAGAGAGACACGTCTAGAGACATGTGCCCTGTCTCGACTCCCATAGTGACTTGCTTTTTCATCTTCGGACGTTCACTCCTTGACACAGAGGAGTGCGGAAAACTGGCTAAACTCCTAGTGTTTTCACTGTTAGGAAGCGCATTAATTTACGGACTTTATATGGACTTTTCCTTTAAGTATGAATAAATGCATACACCAAGTGGACTAAAACTTTATGCCATCCAGTCATGGTCTTCAACACAGCTTAAGAGTTATTGTATCATTTGAGAGTTGAATTGAGTCGTATATTTATTACCATTTCAGGCTCAGAGTACCAGTGGCCGTTACGAACACGACAGCCCAGGGACCTCATGCACTCCTTACCGTAAGCTGAGAGTGCTCAAGGAATTGTACATTATAGCGCTCATAATTTACTCCCCGAGAGAGTGCTCCCCATTAGCACTGTGCTTTCGGCTATATGCTATTTCTGTCCATATATTCAAGATGGACAAAGCTCAACAAGCCCTACACGTCATTTAACTGTCTTGCCTGTCCCATTTGTATTTGTTGATGCATTGAGCTGTTGAAGCTGTTTTTAGCGATTTTTAGCCAAGGCTCGAACAAGCTGTAAAAGTGGCCTGCTTTCGATTTTTTTTCCTCCTCATATCAGACCTGAACCACTGTTCTCTCAGAATTTCCCCCTCTGGCAAGTTTCATCACCATGTCTTCATATTACACTGAATTATATGTAAATTCAAATGGCTGCATTTTTTTAAGTTACGGTATGACTTATACCCTCGGCTCCCAGGTACGAATGTAGTTTGCCGGGGATATGACGGTTTCCTACGCATATGCAGGAAGGGCAGTTCGACCCAGAGCCTTAAATGTCTCAAGCACTGAGCAGAGATGACATTAGCAGTCTGGAGGGCGGCACTATCGGAGCACAAACCCCGCCTCCTGCTCTTTCTTCTGCTCGTGTTTTCCCTGTGAAATAGTGAAGGGTCGACGCGGCTCGTATGACTGCAGCCCTCGCACTGCAGGGGCAGCATGGAGCTTCATTTCCTCGTCTGCAGCTTGCTGGGGGCCTGTGGCGAGATCACCTGCATGGAAATTGCTTTTATTGTTTCCTTCTGTCCACACGGCTGCGGTCACGCGCTTGCTGATCTTCACCCGCTAGCGCCGCCACTCCCGCCACACAGAGCCAGTCGGCGCATCCCTGAAAGGTGGTGAAGAACGGCAATTTCTCTAGACTTCAAAACTACTTGTTTTTGAGCCTTGAATCAATGGCACAAAGTTTATAAGTGGATTATGCTGGTTCGATTCCACATGCTCCAGTGAGTGGAATTGTTGTACGGTGTGCCTTGTGATGTTTCTCTGTAATAAATCTTTTAGCTCAGCCAAACATCATGTGACCCTGGCTCTGTGAATTTGACAGATGACCTATTATGACCTTTAATGTTGGGGTATAGGACACAGACATGTTTTTCATGCTGGAGATACACTGTTGAAAAAAAGATTAATGTTCACAAAACCTAAAAGCTTCTGAGCTGTGAAGGATTCTGTGAAGGGACTGTATTGTAGTGTGCAAAGTTTGAAAGACGAGATGTCACTCCTGTTAATCAGTTTTCACGCGCGATTCAGCAAGCATATGATCGTGCTCCAGCTTTGAAGCGTAAGGATCCAAGGACATGCAGTTTACTAGTACACTATTGCTATCTGTTTAACTCAAGTTAATTTGCATCAAGAATACTTCAGTTCTTTGATTGCCTTTCATATGCCTTCTTGAGGTGATTGTTTTGGAATGGCATTGGAAGCCAGTTCACACTCAACAATCACGCTATTATATATAATTTGGATAAGTACTCAAAATATCCAACACTCCATAGCACAATATAGCTTCTTCATCCATTTTGTACCAATAGTAGGAAAAGGTTTGAGGTCCTCAAATTATCCTCCTATTGGTCTAAAACTAAGATGTTCTCTTTCCAATTTAAGGAGCCATGACACTCCAGGGCATGACTACCTACCCCCATTACAGTGTCCCTGTGCTGGACGTGCTCCTCACCTTCATAGAGTATTCCAGACCACATCCCACAGTGTCAAGGGTCTGCTAGACTTCACTGCCATTTAAGAAAAGCTGCAGTCATCCTAACCTGACTGTCTGAAGTCTGTCCTTAAGCTTCTCTCTTAATGAGCTTCAGGTTAGGAGGTGTCCACTGCCCTTCTCCCACTCTCTATCCTTATAGTGACCAGTGTCCAAGACAGTGATGGATCTGTATGTGTTAAGTGTGCTGTCCTTGTATAAAGTCCCCTGGCTTATTCGGGAGCAGGAATCAGGCACTGTGATCAATGGCAGCTATAGGCAGGAGAGCTGTAGGGCAAGTGGCACTGAAGGTGCACCTGGGGCAGAAGAGCTCAACACCAATCTCCAGGCGTATGAATAATGTATAGCCCCGTCACCCGGCCATGCTCCTTCCTCCTTCCTCTTCCTCCTCAGCGAGGCTTGCAGACCAGGGCTGAGCACAGAGTATGTTAGGAGAGGTCCGTAAAGGCCAGGAGCTTCTCCTAGCGTCAACTGCCACCAGCTTCTCCTAGCGACCACTGCTACCAGCTTCTCCTAGCGACCACTGCCCTGCAGACTGGACGTGGGAGGAGGAAAGAGAACGAAGCAGCTGCGTGCTGTGTGGTGAGCATGTTTTACCGTTACGAGCAAGAGTTGAGTGCAGTGGCTTGGGGGGGGGTGGGTTAACAGACAGAAAAGGGGTGTTTTAGAGAGTCTGAGATTGCTGGCGACGTTTGTACAGTAGGTGCTGTGGCTGGAAGCTGGAGAAGTTTGTGCAGTACGTTCAGATTTTGCGTGGATGTCCTGAGTAGACCCGGAGAGGAGATCTCAAGGCAGGGACACCTAATTTGACATGAAATGTTTATCCCACCTACACTGTACACAGCAACTGTCATTGTTTTGACACCTCTATTAGATTCCACCTACGCAGCTCTCATTAGGCTTCACTCATTCTGTAATGTCACAGCTTCACTTCCTTTTTGACTTCACTTCCTTTTTGGGGAGTTGAACTGCTACATTTTAATTCACATAAAATATTTAATCCTCATGAACGTGTAGGCTGGCAAATGTCCATGAAGAGTATCGGAAATAAATTTTAGAACGGAATGTCAGAAAGCTCTATCACCTCCATGTAATTACTGGTGCTGAAATTCACACAGTTGGGCTTTAATTGGCAGTGATTGCAGTGAGCAGAGGCTGAGGGCTGTTTAATTGGAGACTGAGTGATGACGCTAGTGGCTCATTTGTTGCCTGCATATGGTGAGGGCCCCCTCATAATGACCTGTGGCGTCAGAAGGGGGGAGGGGGTTGATGTGAGATGAATCGCACTCCTTCACAAGCTTGCATGCACCCCCCGCTCAGAGCTGCTGAGCTAAAGCCTCTAACATGTTGCATCTCCTACACAGGTGCAGCTAATCTGCTCTCATACGTCGCGTGTTGGTGCTGAGGTGATGCCGGAGCATTCCTTGCCTTCATTGTTGCTGTTACTATGGAAGCGTTATCACACCTACTGTACTCCTCAAGGGCGTTCTAATGGGCGACTGGGGAAGAAGTGAGCATGTATATTTCATGGAGTGGTGTAGTAGAAGGGGCAAAAATGTCGCCTCTCTGGAAGAGGGGCAGTCAGGGGCACATCAGCCTCCACCCCGGGGCATCAGAGATGCCACTTCCTGCTGTCACACACACACAGCCTCTTGTTTTCTATCCATCAATACTGCAAAAGCACTGTGGGTTATTTAGCCCACAGAGCATGACAGCTGACCTTGGCGAAGTCAGAGTTTGGCTAAGGTGTTTCATGGAGTCCCGCCTTTCGGTAATTGGTCTTTTTGGTGGAGTTCACCTGGCCTTCACGCTTGATAACACCATACCTCATATTACTTGTTTATTTTCTCTAGGTGGACACTAAGAATTAGTGGCTGTGCATTTATTTGGCAGCAGTGGGCTAGTATGGCCAATGGCACATAAATGAGCTGTGAAGTAAAAGTAAGGAGTGATCTAGATGTGCATGTCCGGATTGGAACTATCTATAATCATTCGGTGTAGGCACCAAAGTGCTTTTCCCCTCACTGCTTCCTTGTCTGCTTCACACCCCACTTCCCCCCAAACATTTGGGACGAGCCCCCCTTTCCTCGCCCGGCCTTTCACACCCTCGGACGCTGACACCGAATAAATGAAGACGCAGAACAGACGTAGAGGTTCCGAGCTGGAAGGGGCGACGGGTGAGGCGTGAATCCACTGGGCTGTAAAATTGCCCTGGCTGCCATGCTGTTGTTTCATGGCGAGTCACTCAGTCTGCTTCCCTGCATCCTTCTCATTCCTTTTTCTTTCCCTTCTGCTCTCTCTGTCTGTCTCTCTCTCTCTCTCTTTCTCCCTCTCCTTCTCTCTCCTGCTCTCTCTCTTGTTCTCTCTCCCTCCCCTTCTCTTTCCTGCTCTCTCTCTCTCCCCATCTCTCTCATGCTCTCTCTCACTCACTCACTCCCATCTTACTTTCTCTCCTTTCTTTTCTCTCTATGCCCCTGTCTCTCCCTCAATCTCCTCCCTCTTTTCTCTCTCTCCCCCTCCCTACACTGAGTTCACTGGGCCTTTGCTGACCCCAGCCCTGACCAGAGGGGCTGCTCAAACTGTCCAATAAAAAGCAATAACTGGTCATCATGTCCATGTATGCACTGCCATCTGGCACCGCCACGGGATCCCGAGAAACAGAATATTCCACCGTCTCTTTGCCTTTGCAACCAGGCTGATCCGCAAAGCGAAAAGCAAGTGTCTTATCTGCACAAGTCCGCCTCCCTCCGAACCCACGCAACACTAATTTGTTCTAATTAGCCACAAGCCACGCACCAGACATGCATTATTCTATTATCATGCAAGAGAGTAATTGAGTAGAGTGTGGCACAGGCTCTTGGAGGTGCAGGGAGATGGGCTGCCTCTGATGGCTCACTATGACTGGGGGAGTTCAGCTCCTCGCCTCCAAGCAGACATGATAATAGTGGCAATAGGTGAGCATATTTAATGTGTTACTTTGTCATGAACATGTAGAGATGCAGACACTCAAGCATCGCACCAATGTGATTTCAAGGATTCCGCTAAGGTTATACTGCTTATTCTGTTCTTTTGACATGCTAGTTCTAACTATAAACATGGAGGATTCCTGTGGAGTCGTAGTTCATTTTGGAGTCGTGCTCCTCAGTGTAGCTAGTATATCTTTATTTAAAAGACAAAGGAAAGCAAAAAACTGCCGTGGCTTTACTGATAATGGCTTTGTCACTTTGTAGCGCGTGCGGTGGACGACGCTATGTGCTCTGGTAGCTACCAGGCAGACTGGTGTTAGCCGCCCACTGCACATAGCCTAGAGGTTCCAAGCTTTCTTTGCTTAAAGAAAGTATTTGAAATTACACTTTCTCATCCGTATCTGGAGATGTCAGCTCTGGGTATGGCAAGGTTATAGTGATGAAAGGTGCTTGTGAGATTAGCACACCATAGCTTTGCCTGGCACAGACATTGGCACAGGGCGCCGTTTGATTTATGAGGGTCGTCAGAAACGGTGCTCGCCACATGAATAAACCATGTGCCCAGGATTAAACTCCTGGTAAATGACCTCAAGTGTTTTGCCAGGTTTCCCCACCACTGACACACGGGCCACCCAGAACCTTGGGCTGAGGCCCTCAGAATGTGCCTCCTGTGTTTAGTCCGTTTGCCTGCCCTATGCAACACTCATATTTGACCTTGGTTTCGACCTCCCTCTTTAGGCCACACCCAGCTGGCTATGACTGGGCCTGAGCGCATCGGGCAACTATTACGATTTAAGCCTCGTTTACTTAAGCATTGGATGGCATGTGGAGCTGCTCAGTTGTACATTAGTCACACATAAACATGTGCATACACACACACACACACACACACACACACAAAAGCAAACAGAAGTACACACACACACACATTGCAACCATGCAGATGGAGGCGGGAAATGTTAGGCTGTGCAATTTAACACATCATGGGTCTCCTAATGGTGCCTGGCTCCTAATGAGGTCTTGAACAGACATAAGCTGTTGGGTCAATCAGTGGTCAGTGTGGCATAGCAAGTAACCTTTAGGTTGGAGGGACCGATATTTCAGCAGGTAGGGGTGATGATTATCTTTCTTTTATTCGTGTTAGTAAATTGAATGCTTACTGGAACTCTAATTGTAAGCAGCAAATATGGTGCTTTACTGAGTTTCTGTAGGTAAATATTGAGGCCTGACACTGATATGCAGGCTTAACAGGATAGTCTAGTTCTTTATTTATTAAGAATAGAAAAATACAGCCAGTAGTAATTATATGAAGGAGCTCCCAGAGGTTAAACTCTAAATGTATTAAAAATAATGTTCTAAGACGTTTCTTTTCCTGACACCAGCTACAGGACTGATATTACATCTTCATTAAGAGCAGCGGTACTTCCGTCAGCTCTGACTAATTTCTGGACCTTTTTAAAGTGAAGCAGGCAAGCCCATTAAATATATTTTCACACATTTGTGCAGCTGTACTGTACCACAGACATATCAAGTATATGTTGTGCTTTAATCCCAGCTGTACTTTACCACAGACCTATCAGGTATATGTTGTGCTTTAATCCCTGAAATATATCTTAATATATCTTAATATACTCCAGGAATTGTCAGTTCACTCCAAAGTCGGCAATCATTTCCAATTCAAATGATCTTAATAATTCGTAAACAGACTCTAGCTAGGTGTAAATGAAGGAATAAATTAATTCAGTCTCAGGCAAAGCTCCTTAAGGAGGGGCAGGGAGGGCTTTATCACTGCGAGCCCTTCCAGCCGGCGTTGAGCATCATTCAGAGACGACCACAGATGCTGGGGACTCAGGAGATCGGCTGGGTAATTGCACAGAGCTCTAATAAGTCACACATCGAGGACACGTGTCTTGAATCGTGTTAAATGTCTTCTTTGGTAGACTGTCCAGAGGACATAGAGTTTGGTTTGAGTCTTTTTAGAGTTCCAAGGGCTCTTTTCCACTCATGCGTGAGATGAAGGATTGTGAGTGCCAGCATGAACTAGACCAGTGAGTGTTTCCCATCATTTAATTTTACTCAAAACAAAGTCTCTATAAACCATTACCTCCCTTAGAGGCTATAAACCATAACCTGCCTTATAGGATGTAAACAGCTACCTGCCTTAGAGGATGTAAACAAACCCCTGCCTTAGAAGCTTGGCCTACCTCTCTAGTGAAGAGCCAGTATAGGTGCTCCCTCTGCAGCCCAAGAAAAGAAGCCATAAATCGTAGCCATTGGGAGTGTGGGTTTTGAGAACTGAAGCTTTTGTAATTGGACTCGCTGTGTGAAATGCAGATAAGTGAAGTCAAAGGAAAAGTGCAGTTATGCCAGTCAAAAACACAAGCACAGATGGCTATGTTTTGATCTCAAGATAAGGAAATTGTCCCGTGTTTACAAACTAACGGATGGCTCCATCTCACTGTAAAAGCTGATTGGGTTGTTTTCCTACCAGTGTTCCCCTCACTAATACTAAAGCACATATGTCACGGTATATGCTGGTAAAAGAGATGGTAATGCACTTTGGCATTTCAATAACACCGTGCTGCTTGTCTGAGAAGTATTGTCCCTGATGATTTAGATGTAACCTGAAGGCAATAAAATGTGATGGAAAGATGGTGTTTTATCTTTTCTCTTTTTTCTTTTTCTTTTGATAAAACTTCACTCACAGTGTTCAAACCGCTCTCAGATTTTAAAAATTTCATCAATATCAATATTTTCCATATATCGATCCTGGAAGTTCTCTATCTTCTCAGTATTTGAATCAGCCTATCTGTCCACTTGTATTTATAGAAGATTGCAGTGCTGTCATTTGTTTAAACTGTATCAGAAGCCTGGTATCTAGGTTTTGTTGGGGGCTTTTGTTTGTTTGTTTGTTTTTGTGATAAGGGATTGTCAGAGAAATTTTTGTATTTGTAAACATAGCTCTTCGTGAGGGATAAGAAATCAGGTGTGATAATGAGATCGATCAATCTAACGGTCAGTTTGCCATGTGCCGTCTAGCTCAGTGTAAAGACTGGGAACGGCATCGAGTTCACTGCTGGCTACACCGCACACTGACACCCAAATAAGAAAGCAGAAAATGTAAATTTAAAAGAGCTACAGTAAAAAGGCGTGTTTGTAATCAGCAGCATACGTTCTGAGCGGGTGTCAGACACCAGTCTGCCTGCTTGCTTATTGGATGGCTCAGATGATCAGCACATCACCCCGTGATCAAGGCCGAGTGCTCACTGTCTTGCAGGAGAGCACTACATTTCCCACGTCTGTAGGAAGATGGTACGGCCTCGTTCCTCTTCTCATGTGCATTTGTTTGGGCAACGACCTATTTGCACACAGCTGCCTTAAAGAGGTTCAATAAATAACATTCCAATATGAGACCGGGCTGGTAGTTTATTCCTTCAGAGAAGTAGGGTTTCCCCATAAAAATGACCAAGTTCACTCATTGGAAGGTTAACTTCCAACTCTCAGTACAACTCTCAGTTTCAGTTAAAATTTAGTTGCATACTTCATTAGGTCATGTAATAAATCTAGTGATTCTCTTATACATTCCACACTCCACACAGCGAATAATGTATTCTCTCCCCTTCTCTACCCAAGGGCTTGTTACCACTAACTAAAACCGAGGGTTTGAGTGGGGTGCCCTGCGATAACTACCGTTAGAAACACTAGCAGCAGAAAATAATGGAATACATTTAATTTTCTATACTTTAAGCCACAGAGCAATTTTGAAAGAAGTTTACATGCAGACCTCAGAGATACATCCACCTCTTCTCTGTGAGCTTTTGTGTGAACTACACTAAATATCTGTTTTCTTTAACAAACAACAACAGCAAATTATTTATGCGTAATTCAAACATATTCTAATTTTATTCCAAAAAAAGATCAAACAAAAATCTATGCACATTTTGAGGACCTTAGCATGCCATGCACAAAACAGGCTGGCTGCAGAAATGGTGATTATCAAACCAAAAGAATGAAACATTAATAAATATGGCCACAAAGAAACTAGTCTAACTAAATGAGTCTAAATAAACAAGTCTATCCAAACGAGTCTAACTAAATGAGTCTAACCAAATGAGTCTAACCAAATGAGTCTAAGTAAATGAGTCTATCCAAACGAGTCTAACTAAATGAGTCTAACCAAATGAGTCTAAGTAAACGAGGCTATCCAAACGAGTCTAACTAAATGAGTCTAACCAAATGAGTCTAACTTAAAGGTTTGGAAGTCTATAAATCCCTCACCATGTCTAGAACATCAGCCTAATGCTGATTCTTTTAGAGCTGTTTTCTTGTACTCAATTACTTAAATGTTATCTTTAAATAGAAAATGAAGAATATTTTATCATAACTGAAAATAATATCATACATTTACAAGGTACACCAGTGTGAGGATGAAGACACATCTCCTCTGATGTGTGTGGAGTTGAGCTACGGCTCACGCACTGAAGCACACATTTTGGAAGAGTGTATCATCACTGTCAGAGGGGAGTGTTGAGTGCCCGTGTCATGTGGTGTTCCCTCTTCTGTCTGCTCAGGTCCTGTGGTAAGCTTACAGTACCCAAGCCCCAAGCATAGATTTGCCTTACCATTAGCACTGAGTTCAAAAACAAGGGCCTCGTCACATACTTGTAAATCTAATTAAGAATTACCATGGTGCACTGGGCAGTGGCAGCGTTACATGCTTCATCTCCTCAGAATGTAGCCGGTGCAGGTGGTGCTGGTACCCCCACCATGCCCCACCCCTTCCCCTCCCACTCTCAACCTCACCTCAGGCTCCCTGGCCAAACTCCTGCCTCTGGAGGAGGTGGCTGGTGAACGATGCATCCCCTCCAGGGGCAGATAGGCCAGCACCCTTTTATTTGCTGCCGCATTTCGACCTCCGTGCGCAGGTGCGGGAGGGAAGGAGACTGACCTCTGCCCAAACACGGGCGGAGGGATACACTTCCTAATGAGCTCCAGGGACACTTGGACCCCTGGTCCAACCCCCATCACCGTGGTGCCGCTTCTCACTGTGTCATTACTGCACATGAGTAACTGGTTCTCGTGTGCGATTGTTGAGGAGCCCCTCGTTGTTCCTGCTACAAGACGAGCAGCGATGACACTACAGGCTCTCATGATAATGTAGGCTCTCACCCCCACGAGCCGTCAGGAGAAGAATTAGTGTCTCGTGTCTCATCTCCTGCAAACACAGGCATGTTGTGTAGATTTCATATGAGGGATTTAGTGGCTGTTATATTCAGTCCCACTGCATCTTTCTGAGTGTCTGCCTCTCATTCTTCTCTTCTCCCCTCAATTAATCCACTTAGGCATTGAATGGCCCATCATTCCTTCAATCAAAAGTTGTGTACTCACAGTTTCTCTCACTCCCCTTTCTCTCTTTTCCTCTACCACTCTCCCACGCCCTGTCTCTCTCCTTCTCTCTTCACTTCGTCCTTCTCTCTCTCCATCTTAGGTTCTCTTTCCTCTCTGTGATCTGCGTGTGCGCTCCACCACTGACTTGGCCCAGGCTGGCACCAGTCCTCCTGAGCCCTTGCTCCAGGGGCCCACTCCAGAACATCCCAGGAGCCAACTCCAGAACCTCCCAGGGGCCAACTCCAGAACCTCCCAGGAGCCCACTCCAGAACCTCCCAGGGGCCCACTCCAGAACATCTCAGGAGCCTGTTGTCTGAGGTGAGAAACTCCCTCCCATATCCTCTGTTCATTCTTCCATCTCAGCCTCCATTAAGATCTTTCATACTTCAAGAGAACAAATTTGGTAAATTGATGTCACAGCCTTCATTAGCTTTTTCTACTGTGACTCTATTGGGACATCTGAGAACTTCAAATGTATTTTGATTAAAGGCTAACTGATCATACAGTGATATGCAATAATCTATAATATATTGGCTTCATCTACCCCAAATCAGTTGTGAGTGTCTGATGATCTCTTGTATAACGCCTGGCCAGCTTTGACTGTATTCAGGACATATTCCTCACTTTCTATACCACCCCATTCTCACACTTAAACTCATTTAAATACTTTAAAAGTGGCTCGGCCTGAAGGTGAAGATCACCAGCGTTATGTTTTCAAATGGCCACAGCCGCGGCCTGCATATAAGAGTCAGCAGGGAGCTGTCGTCTGTTAGCATTTCAGTGTAATAGAGTTGCACCAATTCTCAGTTGACTCAGGCCACAAGAAGACCAGTGCGGTACTACCGAGAAATCAGGAGCTGTGGATGGCGCGAGCATGAATGAATCATCCTGGTGCACAATAGAACATGACTCTAACCCTTCCTCTTTAGATGAACTGGTGCTCCTGGGAAGTGAAGGCAATTGATTTTCTCTCACTCGTGAATGAACTACACACATCTTTGAGTGGCTGGAGATTAGCTGAATGTGCGATAGCCCATGTTATCAAGCACAGTGCAGCGTGCACCTCACACAGAACCACAGGCTGTGCAGACTTATTAAGACCTCCACGTACAGCACAAGTTTTTGCGCACGTCCACCTTGGGAACTGGCAGCATGTAGGTCCGGGCTTTGTGGAAGACACACACCACGGAGCTCCGTGTCTCCGCTAAGCTGATCAGGACTGTCAGAGGCATTTCTGTTTTTATCAGGTGTGGGATGCCATGTTATTGCAGCTGTATGTGTTGTGTAGTGTTTTTCCCTTTGTGCAGTGGTTAACTCAGGCATACACCACGTCTCTCACAGTCACATATGATGATAACACACGGGCGCTTCTCACCTGTTGACTGTAATGAAATATCATCTGATAACCTATATGCATGGTGTTGCCACGTGATTCCACATAGACTCCTCTGTCGTTTTCAGGGCAAATATCCTGAACAGCCTCTTAAATCTGTGATTAGGGGTTTCAGCCCACCAGAATGGCAACTCTGTCAGACGCTGCAGTTAAGGGGCATGAAGCAGAGCTGCATGCGAAAATCTTCTTTCATTCAGATAAGGAATTACATGTTAAGCGCTGAATAGGACTTTTTTTTAGCCTTGTTTATAAACACTCAAGTCAGAGCCTCTGCAGGTTTTACCCTGACAAGCCAGACGATGGCCGGAGGATATGCCACACCAGTGTGACTGGGAAACCAAGCAGGGCCTCAGGAACACATTTACAGAAAAACACACTCTCTGGAACATTTTCCCAGGAAAACAGTGTCAGGAACACATTTCCAGGAAATCACACTCAGGAACACACTCTCTGGAACACATTTACAGAAAAACACACTCAAGAACACACTCTCTGGGACATTTTCCCAGGAAGACACAGTCTCTGGATCACATTCCCAGGAATATTAATCATGAGCATTACTCAGGAACACACTCTCAGGAACACATTCTCAGGAACATAACTCTGAAGAAAACTCAGGACCATACACTCGGGACTATAAGCTCAGGTAAACTCAGGACCATACACTCGGTACTATACTCTCAGGAAAACTCAGGACCTTACACTTGGGACTATACACTCAGGAAAACTCAGGACCATACACTCGGGACTATACACTCAGGAAAACTCAGGACCATACACTCGGGACTATACGCTCAGGAAAACTCAGGACCATACACTCTGGACTATACGCTCAGGAAAACTCAGGACCATACACTCAAGAACACACTCCCAGGAACATACACTAAGATAACATTCCCACAATACACAATGCAAAACACAAGAATACACAATAAGGAAAACATTTATTTATTTACTTAATATAGAAACGGCTGTACTTCTTACTGCTGTTTCAGTCTGTACTAACCATCTAAGAGCCAGGTTTGATCTCTAAAAATAACCTTAGCATAGTATAGTATAGATGAATAGATATAGTATAGATGGCACAGGTTATAGTACAGAGATTATAATACACAGATAATAGTACACAGACTGTAGTTGGCACAACAGGCATTTCTGCACCTCAGTGGACATATACCACCATATATACACCATAATATGTTTGTTGCAAACACATAATGCTTCTAATATTACCAACCAAATTGTTTGTTTTTAAGCTTTAATTATCTTTTTACACTCTTCCAGTCTTTACAGGACTGATTGTTCTCAGTCCTGTAATCATAATGTATAGATATAAATTAGCGCACTGAACTCTATTGTGTTTCCAGGAATGCAGCACAATGGCTCCTTACGACAACATTAAAAAGAAACTACTAGTGATGCAATGTTTCTATTCTCACTCAACCTCTAATACTCTCTCTCTCTCTTGCTCTCTTTTTCTCTCCCTCTCTTCCCACATCCCCTCTTACTTCTATCTCTGGGTTACTGCCTTCTTCTCCCTCTCTCTGTCTTTGTTTCCCGCCCACTTCCTCTCTCTCTCTGTCTCTCTCTCTCTCTCTCTCTCTCTCTCTCTCTCTCTATGCGCATGTCTGCCTCTCTGCACCTGTCTATCTCTCTGTGCCTGTCTCTCTCAGGAGTGGTGATGGGGCCTTTGTGGGCCTCGCCTGTGCACCAGCCTGTGCTGGTCTTCCTGGGCTTCGTTATCGGTGTGTGGAGCCTCAACCCAGATGACCCCAATGTCTGCAGCCACTGGGAGAGGTGTGAAATCTCTCTCTCTCTCTCTCTCTCCCCCTCTCTCTCTCACTCTCTCTCTCTCTCTCTCTCTCACTATCTCTCTCACACTCTCTTGCTCTCTTTTCTGTGTTCTGCTTAGATTTATCTTTCATTTAACATGCTGCGGTATGCACACAACCCTCTTCCTCTCCTCCCAGCGCTCTCTACACTGAGATATTTTATTCAAAAGGCAAAGTGGGATTAGGATTGTAACTTTATAGTGCAGTGGTGTATGTCTGTGTAATTGTGTGTCACTGCACATGGGACATGTGCTAAAACTACTGAAAAGATCCTTTCACAGGAAATGAGTCAAAGTAAAAGGTAAAAATGAGACCCAAGAAGATTTCTGGCAGGTCTGTAATATTACTGAAAACTAACCCAAGAAAAGTAGAAACATATTCCTGTCAATTGTGTGTGCAGAATTCCTGAGACTGTCACTGGGGCAATCACGCAAATAATGCAATAATAACACGTCTTTAATCTGTGGGTGAACATTTACGGCTATGTTCAAGTTATAGTTCATAGTTGTATTAGTTTTGCTTTCATTTATTGCTTTCTAAGTTTTATGGATTTTTTTGTAGGTCATCTTTTGTAGGTTATCTACTTCATACCCCTGGCATTAGTCGATGCCCGTGGTATTAAATACACAGAATTATTCAGTTTCATATCGCTAAATGTTGTAATTGCTGTGTGCTTTGTCATGCTTGTGAACTGTTGATGTGATGATAAAAACTGTAATATCTGCATTATTCTGATTAATTACAGCACCCAAAGAGCACTCCTATAGAATGTGATAGCTCAGTAAAAAGTAAATGCTCATTTGTATATTGAGCTATGCTAATATTCCAATGGGTATTATTCATTATTCGTCATAAAGATGAAACAAGATATTGTGGTGCCCTTTCGCTCTCTAAATTCTAATAATAAATAAATAAATAATGAGAACAGTAGTTTGCAAGTTACATCACACTTTCAGGTTAGTGGGGTCAGGGTTAGTGGCGTTAAGGGTTATTGGGGTTAGTGGGGTTAGGGGTTAGTGTGGATGAAATGAAAACGTAGAGACCAAGGGCAAGATTGTCAGGTTTTTGTGAGGAATATTGTCAAGTTTATTGTGAGGAATATTGTTAGGAATATTGGAATTTGCAGGTAACTGACACACTCTACTGTGCTGCGATAAGAACTTTAATATTATTACCTTCAAAGCCAGTGGTGTTCACGAGAATACAAAAGCACCGTGCCTGAACCAGACACAACTATTCAGGAGCCATAAAGAGACTTCATATTGAAATGATTTCATCCAGAGCTTTACGCTTTTGTCAGGAACCCCTTCAATACCAGACAGCTAAATAGAGACGATTTTAGAGCCCATTCTGGGATTGGCAAGCTGAGCACGGGTTCTGAGAGCTCTAGATGTCTTTCTGTTCCTGAATGCATTGACGTTATGAGACAGTTGACAGGATGTGAAAGACGAGTGTTTGACGAGTGTTGATTTGGGAACACTTTCCAGCCTGTAGAGATCAGTTAGAATCAGTAAATGCTCAGGACAATATTGATTTTAAGTTGAGCCATACCTAGAGAGACACCAGAGAGGGGAGAGAGAGAATTTGTGTGTGTGTGTGTGTGTGAAAGAGAGAGGGAGAGAGAGAGAAGGGGTATCGTGCTAAAAATGAAACAGACCTCAAATTGATCAGCGCACTCTCATCCTAATCAATCTTTGTGAGCATATTGCCAGAATAATAATAAGTTGGGCAAGGGAATGTCAGTTATGAAAAATACGCAGGAATGATTTCTTCCACAGAGGGGTAGGGAGAGCAGTGCTGTTATGTGAGGCGAGCCCAGGCACAGCGCGACAGGAGGGGCATCTGTGGGGTACTTTAGTGTCCTCTTGTTGGCTGCAATTTAATGAAAAATTACTTTAAAAGTGTTTTTTTTTAAAGACGACCATTCATCACATCTGAAGTGGAGTTTTGAATGGAGAATGTTCCCAGTGTCAGCTGTTTGGGTAGGGTGTTAGAGCAGCATGTCCGGGTTAACTCAGGACTGGAGCAGAGGCGACACATCAACTCTGCTGGCCTTGCGGTTGAGGCCCCACCCCCAAGCTGCTCCGTGTAAATCACTCATCCTGCACTCTGAACTCTGCCCCCTTCATCCCCGTACCTGTGCACCTGAGGAGAGGGACGGACATATGTACTGCAACACGAGGCACAATGAGTCACACAGCACACTTCACAAGTGGAGCGGAGTCAGGGGTTTTACACATGCTGAATTAAATAGAAAAAACATTATTACAAAAAAATAAATACATTTAAATAAAAAAAATACACTTATGGGAAAGATATAAACATTGGAATGCAATGGAATTTAAGCGATAAGTGTAAGTGATGTATAAAGAGTTAACTTACAATAATGCTAATTCTAATTATGAAAAGTCCTTGACACTTCTGTAAAATAACCAATGGATGATCGTTCTGGTAAACCAATGGTAAACGATTCATCCTTCCTTTTGAAAGGATCAGGCAGTGTTTTATGATCTTCATGTCATTTCTGGCCTCTTCTCAGAGGTCTCCAGTGGCTCTTCATTGCAGTCTGACACAACTGTAACAAAGGTGAGATAATAACAGACCATCCTGTGCCCTCAGCTATGCAGTAACCGTACAGGAGTCCTACGCCCACCCGTTTGACCAGATATACTACACCCGCTGCACAGACATCCTCAACTGGTTCAAATGCACCAGGCACAGGTAAGCCCCGCCCCCACCTCTGCGACTGCGTTTGATCCCGTAACACCCCCCCCAAAACCCCCAGACTCTGCGTGCTAAAAGCCGGGAGGCAGGAGTGCAGGGGTGCTGGTGTTTATTAGAAATATGCTAATGTAACTGATGGAAATTGCAGTATTCAGAGTTTAAATGGAAGCGTCTCTCTGACTGTTACCTGACACTGCATCAGTTTTAATATCCACATTAAAGACCTTATTGTTGACATCCTCGGATAAAAGCAGCGTGCACTGTTAGTTGCCATCTTCCCCAACAAGGTAAAACGTCCTTCACCCGCCCACACAAACCTTTCCTTCATTCACTTAATTTTGTTTATTTGTCACTTTGGTGCTCTTCAGTGTGGTTTAAAGGGTTGAAGGTGAAGCTCTGAGCAGGCATAGAGAAGGAAGCCAACGGCAACAATCTGTCAATAATATCCTCTTCATATCTGTGTATTTCACTCTAATGTACCTGCCTGGTTACTAACATTTCCTCTTTCACCTGTGTGTGCATGTGTACGTGTGTAACCTCCAGGATCAGCTACAAGACGGCGTATCGCCGCGGTGTGCGGACCATGTATCGCCGGCGTTCACAGTGTTGCCCTGGCTATTTCGAGAGTGGAGACCTGTGTGTCCGTGAGTGTCTCCCCTCCTACGCTCTTAATTCTCCATTAAAAAAACACACCCCAATTTCCACCTTTTCACTAGCAGTTATGGCCACAGTAAAAAGCGTTCATCTCCCCTGGCCGCGTGCGCAAGGCCGTCTCTCCCGCCTCTACACCCCCCTCCCCCGCTGGAGTCCCCCACATCCCTCAGGCTCTCGGCCCTCCTCCAGGCATTTGTCCAACTTCATACCTCAGGCATAATTTGTTCCTTTTATTATTGTCCCCACTCATGTTCTACAGTCTTCAAAACGTCTGGATTAATACAACAGTGGTATTAATGGAATTCATTTATCACACTGCTTGAGAATGAGACGTCTCAGGGTCGATTTCATTGAGAATGCATAGCCTTCATTCCTGTCACGCCCACCATAACAGAATAATGAAGGGTGTTGGAATGTTCTGGTGCTGACAGCCTGGTTTTAGATTTACACACTTGTTCCTGTCGATGTGAGAATATTTGCCTTTTATGGATTTTCCCACATGTACCTGAACTAGCCAGAATGTGTGTGTGTGTTTGTGTGTCTGTGTATGCGCATGTGGGGGGTGTGTACACCCATGAGCAAGCATGTGTATGTATATGTGGATACGTGTGTGAGCGGGCATGTGTGTGTGTGTGTGTGTGCAAGTGTGTGCGTGTATGTGTGCTTCTCCGAGTGTGTGTGAGTGTGTGTAGGTCAACTCTTGTTGCTTCTGCTTCATTCAGGCCAGTCTGGTTTTTCTCCTAATTCACTTTAATCATGAGTGAGTGGATCCTATCAGTCAGCCAAGACCTCTGAGGACACGGTTCAGCAGTTGTTTGACAACACGCAAAGATCTCGGAGCGAAAGAACCTCACCCAGCACCGTGTCAAGGTGATGGACTAAATGACAATCTCCCCAAGCTCCAGGGAGGGGATAAGAATCAACACACGTAGCATAACGGATAATAGGATTTGACGCCTCCACAGCTACGTGCCATTATTAACCGGGGGCCAGGCCTGACTTTCTGATGGATATCTGTTTAGTATGCACCCGGGATTGCTGCATTTTTTTCTTGTGGGACTAACCTGTGATGATTGCAGTGTCACACGGCCTCCGCATACAGTATGTCCTGATCAAAGGCGATGAGAGCTGGGCAGGCCTTCAGCACTGATGTCTGGCCCTCCCGCTGTTGGGCGAGGGGGATTGTTCTTTCACGCTGTTGGGCCAGATGCCCAACTCTTTTGGGCTTTGATAACGATGGCCCCACTGAACTTATGCATCTCTAGTGACAGTAGGTTTTAATGGCTCCACAACTAGTGTAGCGGCTACAGTATCAACACAAGGTATCGGGATTTGTACCACCGTCTCTAACAGGCCGGGTTAGCGGCAAACTCCCATACCTTTGCAACATTTGAACACTTACTGTGGATTTCCGTCTCTAAATTTAATTTTCTTTTTAAAAGTCACTTTTTATGCTTCTACTTACAGTAAAAATAGAAACTACAGCTCTCAGAAGACCAGTCAAGTAGTCTGTTTATTTCAGCCGGTCATCTTACCATAGTGAGAGATGCTGCTGAGACCAGTCGCTCATAAATCTGTGAAGGAACAGAAGAGCTGAACTCCATGCCTGCTGATGGAAAATAAGCAGCCAGCACTTCACAAGGCCTGGGCCTCATAAATGGTATTGGCTGGAAGGTATAAATAAGTCTCCCCGAGTCCCAGCACTTTGGACAGTCTGTATGCCTGCAATATCTAAATGAACCAAAATATAGCATACCTTCGTAGAAATTAGTTGCCCTTTTGTAAACAGACTGCATTTATGCTTTGCGTTCAGTTCAATTCTAAAGTGTTACTTTAACCTTCGTGTGAATAATAATCGTCTCGTAGAGATTTTTCCACCACCAAATTCTAGACTGGTTCAACACCAGTGCACATAAAGCCTGTGTATCCAGCTCCAGTCTGGTTCAGTCAGAATGGCACCATCACAGACATCTCAAGCTGAGCACTGGCTTTCTGGAACACATGGGGAAGCTGCTGAGATGCTGATTACAAACCCACAATGAGATTATTTAAGGTCACATTAATTTTTCAATTGATGTACATTTCCGCTGTGCTGTATCAAAGAGAATTTTACTCATTTTGATGAAATTAGCAAAGAAGCCCAACCGTTGTTGTGCCGCTGTCACTGCGCGGAACAGGCGGCTTATCACCCTTTGTTGTTTAATTTGGAAACTCGTAATTATTTCATGGGCTTTAGTGCACCAGGAACAACGGAAACCTCCATCATCACATAGTTCCAAAACTTGCTTCTTTAATGACATTTCAGAATAACGGCAAGACTAAAAATGAGGGGGATTTAATGTCAACCTGGCAGCCTTTTCCATCGATGAAAAAGAACGATTCAATTTTTTTTTTCTTATCGACTAAAACAGAGGTCTGCTCTGTCAGTTGCCTGAAGGCCTGACCCAACTAACAGCCATGGAATTAACTGAAGCTGGGCTGGGAAGCTGGTTTGACATTGTTCGGAGGTCTTTGTGGAACAGGGCAACGGCGATAATCAATAACCCTTTCGTTAGCACACAATAACTGCCACGACTTCATAGTAGCAGTCGCTCCAGTAAGTGAGCGTCTGTGAGGGAAGATGGGAAGCGTGAATATTCCCTCTACCCATTGGCCTTTCCCAGGATGTCATCCTACAGTTGGCTGGAATCAATCCATAGACCTCTTCATCACAGGCAAAGAGTTTTTAGCTTTAACTGGAGTACTTTTAAGTGTCTCAAAGCATAAAATTAATGTTAATTTTAAAAACGAAAGATTTCGTTTAAAAAAAAAAAAAACATAATAATGAATCATTATGGTGTGTGTGTGTGGGGGGAGGGAGGTGGAGGGAGATCAGGTGTGCTGTGTGTAATCGTTCTTTCTGCTGGTTCTGCAGAGCTCTGCGGTGTGGTTAATCCTACTGCTCTTCCCTGCAGGATTAAGAGCTTTGTAGCGATACCAGTGTTCGGCGCACAGGGACAAGAGCACATATTAGAGGGTTTTTCATTACGTATGTGTTGATCTTTGCTTTTCTCTTTAAAATTAACAGCCCAGTTCTCAGGTTTTATCTTCTCATAAGTGCTTTCTTCAAGCAGTTTTTCTCCTCTAGTAGCAGAGAATCTGTCCCATGTGTGCCAGCTAAAGCATGAGGTCAGGCTGTAACTCACGAAATGGCCAAGACCAAAACACGGTTTGTCAGGCTGTTTTAAAGCCCTAATTAAGAACTGCTGAAACACAGTCCTGACCTGCCCAGTGGGGCTGGGTATACTAACAGAGAAAATGTAACTAGTGTGTCCTTTCCAGGCCCCTGTTGTTGCAGTCATGGAAACTAGTCTGGCAGATAGTTCTTGTGAATGTAAAGGGTACAGCACTCAATTGTGCTGTCTGTGCCTGTGTGACATTCAACCGGATTCTCATTAAATGTTTAGTTATCTCTCCCTGTATATGTGTGGAAATCCATCACTTAGTTCTGTACATTTATACATATATTTTTTGCATGTACGTCCGACGGTCAAAAGTTACATTATGTGGCTCGTGATTTAGGAATTCACCGCCACCGGCTGCCAGACTGGTGTATTGCATGTTCTACATGGATGTGTTCAAACAGAGCAGGCTATGGCATCGCCATTATGTGTCAAGCTCTTGATTTTGATCCCTTTTCATATTAAACATATTTTACTGGTACATAAAGTGTGGCCATGGCACTTGGCCCCGAAGCAGCAGAACTCAAAACAGTGTGCTGGTCGGAGTTTCAGTAGATCTTTGAAGATTAATAGGGTGTCTCCATTAAACCTCAGCAGTTTTAGATACTTACATTTGGTTGGAAGAGAGGGGCTGTCTCGACTGGTTAGCGAGGAAGCGTTAATGAAGCCCTGCTTCCTCTGCGTGCTAGAGAGTTAACCTAAGATGGTTTAATAAAGGCTCTCCCACCCAACCGAAGTAGATCCCACATTTGGATTTTTTTTTAATGATGGCTGGGATGACGAGATATTTTCTTATAAAGGGATTGGGATGCCTTTGATTTCCGCCTCTTTGCTCAGTGTTGTCTCTACTTTTTGTAGCTTCAAAGCCATGATTTTAAGATAAGCTCCGTTTGGCCTTGATTGAGGTGTGTTGGGAGATGTTTGGGCTTGGGGTGTGGGATTGCTGCTTTAAGAGAGCCCTGTGCAAAGTGCTTCATTAACTGCTCACCACAGCAGTCTCCGCACCTAGCAGCCAGGATATGTTGTTTTTGAAGTAGGACAGGTAACATGCGTTTTTTTTTTCCTTCCACGCTCTGTCCTTATCTTATCCATGTAAAACCCTGATTAGAGCTGCAATTCCTGAAGGTTTTTTTTTCTACTAAAAAGTTATTTCTGTTTTATCCTCAGTAGCATATCCTGTCTGTTAATGACATATGGCAATCACCAATTAGCTCAGTTATGACATGGCCGGATAACACTCGAGTGTAATGAGTCTGATTAGCTTGTTATCTCAATAAAAGGCTCAATTTTCTACCGGTTCATTGATTCTCTTGTTGAAGGAAAAGACAGATTAAGTTTTAATTAAAACACAAGACCTAGTTTTATCATGAACTCTACGAATGTACGGTTTCGATCTCAGGGGTACGCTATGCTTTCACTCGAGTTTTGCTTAATTTCCACTTGCTCAAAAGATATGACAAAGTGTCCCTACTTCCAGCTGATCAGAAATTGCTGATGGCAGCAAAAACGCAGCACGTGGTAACATTGGATTTCTCCTTTAGTTATCTTCGAGGACTCTGTATGGCCTCGCTGATTTCCAGGAGTCGATATTGACATCTTTGTCAGCACAAAAAGCCATGGGGTGTTTTGAAGGAAGTGTGTGCTCAGGCACCAGAGTTGTTCGCTGTTGTGGGAACCCACGCTGCGGTATTTGGTACAGGCAGGTATTAGCGTTTCTGCCGGCCGAGCATTTTTGCGATCAGAGCCGATTTCCTCTGGGAGTTCGGGATTCTCTTCCTCCTCCTTGGCCTCAGTGTGGATGGTGGTGAAGGTCCAGTTAAAGTTTGACCCAGTCATCAGCCCAAACTGTTCTGAACACACCTGTAGAAAGAGTTCTGTGGTTGAATCCCAGCTAGAAGGAAATGTTCCAAGAAGTGAAGGTTCTCACAAAGTTTGAAACATTCTGATGACAACATTAGTGTTAACATCTTATATGTCTTTGGTCAGTGTTTTCAGATTGTTATAGTTCAACACTGCTTGTGATATTATTTAAATATTGTTTAAACATTTTTGTTTCATAAAATGTCTGTATGTTCTGTATGCCACTATGAGTGCTTCCATAATAGTTTAAATGTAGCATTTTGTAAAATATTTTGATAATATATGCCTACTTCTGGACCTAAACTTATATTTAAACTCATTTGCCAAAAGTAAACCTATTAAACCTGGAAACATATATTGTATGTATTTTTTGTGATTTTCTGTGCTTCTTCCATTAATGCTGCTGAGTGTATCTAAAAGCCTACCTTGTGTATGTCCTCCCATTTCAGCTCTCCTGGTTGTATACTGTATTTGCCTCAGTGTTAGGACCATGCCTTTAAAAGTTGTTTGTAGCGTAGTTACGTCAATCCTATAATTGACTCCAGTAGAGGTTAAACCAAATGCACCATCAGTGTTGGTAGAGCGTAAAGGCTGGGGATGACCATGGGTCGCAGCCAAGTTCACCAGCGTAGGTCCACTCCATTCCATCATTGTCCTCCAGCAAAAAGCACACATGCGGAAATGATAAAAACAATATTCTCTTGGAAAAGTAAAGATTATCATAAGTGTGTGTGGCACACGGGCACACGGAGACGCTGACATTTAAGATTTGCGCCATGCTCAGGGCTCTTGTGTACGTGATGGAACTTGAAATATTGGTCCTTACTGAGTGACTCATATACGGCTTATAGCAGTGTATAAAACAGGGACCTGGGGAGGCAGGCAAAGAGGAGCTTGGTTACACTATATATCAATCTATCAGCGGTATTCATCACCCTGGTGTATATATGGACTCCATTGCATTACCAGTGATTCATAACAGTTTGTTGAGGAACTGAATTTATGAGGTTATCTAGAGACATGTGATTTATGGGTTGTGTGTTGCAGTAGTTAGGGTTGGACAGCTTGCACTATAGTCACTCCCTTTGATCTAGATCAACCAGAATGTACGCATAATAGCTTGGCCCCTGTTAACATTCTCTGGCTATCAAGACTCCTTTATCAACTTTCCTTCAGCAAAATAGGTGACAAAACTCATTATCATTGTTTCGTTGCCGCATAGCTCAAAGTCAGAAATAAAGGACAAATGGTCGCGTGTCCGTTTTTTGTCCCTTGAGTCGTGGTTATGAGTGAACCTTTAAGAGCAGAGCACCACACCATACATTGCTTGCGACTGCGCCGATTCCAATCACAGCTAATTATTCCAGACAAGTTTGGGCCTGACGACTTTCCTGACTCCGATAACAGGACGAATGTTTGAATCCTGCTGCCCAGGTGACCTTCAGTGGCTTAACAATATTTATGCTAAGTAGCTATTGCTCGAGCCCATATTTTTTATTATTTTTTTTTATGGGTTATTTTTGTCCTATATGGGAAAAACAACAAATGGAAAGAACTGTGCGCATGAAATGAATCTGAGGAGGTGGGGACCAGCACTGTCGCTCAGTAGGAGTGATCGGGGGGGGAAATGGCCAATGAGGAAGCGGCAGACTGGCCTTGGCGGGTCCCGCCACGTTCGGCCGACGCTGGGACAGACAGCGGCCTGATCGGATTTGGAGAGATCGTGGCGCACGTCTCCGTGGACAGCTGGAGAGATCGCAGCGCACGTGTCTGTAGACAGCGCTGTTCTCGTTGGCTTGGCCTCTCGCTCACATGGCATGTGAGAGACATCCACCAAGGTCTGGAGCTCGTGGAGAATTTGTTAGCTCACGGTCGGAATGAGCGTGTAATAAAAGTGCCCACGGGAGGGGCCGCTAGGCGTTTTTTGAGGGGATATGCAGAGATTACAGCCAGCCTGCTCGTTTTTTCCACCACGCCGCATTTTAACATACTTGGAAGCTTTATGACTGTTGCTTTTAAGAGACGTGAGCCCAGATCAGTACAGCACACCTCTAACCCAGCCTTACTGCTTACATTATTTACAGGAAAGATATGTCTAGTCTCTAGTCTGGTAAATACTGTCTGACTATTATACCTGTCTCCCTCTCTCTCTCTCTCTCTGTCTCTCTCTCTCTCTGTCTCTCTTTCTCTCTCTCTCTCTCTCTCTCTCAGCTCTCTGTACGGAGGAGTGCGCGCATGGCCGATGTGTGTCTCCCGATACGTGTCAGTGTGAGCCAGGCTGGGGGGGCCTGGACTGCTCCAGTGGTGAGTTCACTCTCTCATTAACTCAGAGAGCACGGTTCACTTCATTAAGGTCCTCGTGCTCACAGCGCAATGCCTTCTCGCTTCCCCTGAGACCAGGGGCCTGCCCACCAGAGCTCTCAGGCCATTACAGCAGAAAATCTCTCCACCAGCACATTTACACTGTGATGGTATTCCAGCTTCTGAGCTGCAGTCTCTGAGCTCAGAAGCACAGAGCAAAACACCAGGGATCCCTCTGAAATGAGACCAGTGTTTAAAATCCAACACATGAAGGACAATGTTCGGGCTAAACCCTTAAAGGTCAACAAGTGATTACCGCAAAGCTACAGAAGCCGTACATACTCACACGTACGTGGACACACGCTACACATGCAGTGACGGTGGAGCCCTCACATGGGGTTTCTCTGCAGCCGCAGTGATTATTTGGAGTGTCTCGGCACAGAGGGCAATGTGTGTTGGAGCTCCTGGGCCAGGCACTTTCTTACCATCAGGATGCTACAGTGATGAAAAGATAAAGCAGGCTACCTGGTCCAGCGCTTTAGAGCTTTGCTGCTTTAAAGTAGCCGCGGTATTTGGTGTGTTAGGTCCTGGTTTGTTGCAGGTTGCATTTTGAACCACCCGTCAAATAAAACACAGTTTAAATTTGGAACAGATGATGTCTTGACAATATAATATATACAATGATGACAAATTCAGCACAGTACTGCAAGATTTAGAGAAATTACCTCATTGCTTGGTAGATGTTCACCATGTGTGTACGGTCAAAGCAGTGAAACAGAGCTGAATGGAGCAGAAACCACCCACCCACCCCAACTGCTACCTACCCCCACCACCTACCCCACCCCTGTCCCCTCACCCCCCCTGTAAATCAGGCTCCTCCTGGAGACAGCTTGATTATTCACTCTTAAATCAACTAAACGCTGTATACTCCTGAGTGGAAATGGCAGATGGACAGAGTCAGAGAAAGAGAGAGATGGGTGAGCGTATTGACCGCTAAAATATTTATGTGCGAAGAAGAACATGGGTGGGAAGAGAAAGTAAACCTCACTCTTTCAGGGTCAGCATGGGGTCGCCAGTCTTGCTGACCTGTGCTTGCTGTATTCAGGGTCACCAGGTAGGATAAATCCACTCTCGAGATACCAACACATTCCCAGATCCTATTTCTCTCTGCTTCCGATGTAAATTCAATTCTCTGTCTCTGTCTTTACTGCTCATGATATCACAGATGCTGATCTCCAGAGCCATGGTCTGTGCTTTGACCTAGTTTGCTAAGTCTGTTGCAGTACTGCTCAGAGTTCATTTGCTTTCTACACAACACATATTTACTAATGAATGATGGATGCTAGAAACACAGGTTCCTTAGTGACATAAGGATCTATTGGGCATTTTCATTAACAAAAGAGCCATTCTATGATTACCAGTGTGTAAATCAACCACTGGCTCAGTTGCAATGGCTTCCACAGTAAACGCTCCCTGTGTAGCACTCTGCAGAGGGGCCACAGGATTCTCTCTGTATGTGTCCATATGTTTCTCTGTGCAGGTGCTGAGCTAATCTGTCTTATTAAAAATGGACGTTGTGATTGAGACCAAGGCATTATTCATAACTTTCGTATTTCCATACCAGGCATAGGGCCAGTTCTTTTCATTTACGAGCTTTCATCTACAGAAATAAGGAAGAGTGCCAATTTTTAAATTAAAGCTGCCCTCTTTTTCCCTTGCACATAAATGGTGCATCATGTATTTTTTTTATTGTTGTTGGTCACTGCATATTCTGCTCTTTCTTTCTCTCTCTTTTTCTTTATCTGTGTCTTTCTCTGTCTCTCTCTTTCTCTGTCTCTCTCCCTCACTCATGGCTGGGTGATAAGAAGCATTAGCAGTCCAGGGGTAAGTGCATTCTGTCATCTCTTTAGGAGCTCTGCGGCCTGTGAGAGACAAATAGCAGTGCCAGTAGGGTGCTTCATAACCATTGTGGAGGAGTCGAGGTGTGATTGTGAAATAAAGCAGCGAGTCCTTGGTGCCATGTGTTAGGTGGAGGGCGGGGCTGGAGCTGGTGGGAAGGTGGTGGGTTTGCAGGCTGCTTTACATTGCAGTGAGCTCTGAGCCAAAATGGAAGGCCCTGGGTTGCTGATTTGGAGCTGTATCAAAGCGGCTGGCCAGCATTACTGGAGCACCACTCCCTGGGAGCTCGCCTATTTGGGTCAGCAGAGAGAAGAGCAAAACTGCACTCTTAGCCAGCATGAAGGAAGGAGAGAGAGAGAAAGAGAGAGAGAGAGAAGAACAAAAAACAAACAGATAGAGTAACAGAGAAGAGAGGGAGAGAAAAATAGATGAAGAGACTCAGAGATGGAGAGAAGAGGAAATGAGAGAGAGAGAGAGAGATGGCGAAACAGAGAGAAGGGTGACTTTTGAGAAAGTTTGTTGGTTTCTTTGAGCCAGCTGAAGCAGCTGAAGCCCAGGGCACGGGCTCTCCCATGGCCTCGTGGCCACAGTCCTGATAGGCTGGGAAAGCTCCAGGTACAGAGAGATGCCAGTGGGTGAGTGTCCAGGCAGCCCCCGTGGCACAGGGCTTGCTTTTATCTTGCTATTATCTTGCTCTGTCACTGCTCTCTCTGTCTCACTCACATATTCTGCTCCAGCAAACAGTTTTCTGTCTCCAGTGCATTTGGCAACAGGGTCCAATTCAATTTCATAATTTGTTCACAGCTTTGAGAATTAACAGTTGATTGGTGAGGCAAACAGAACGTGGCTAGTAGGTAGTTGTCCAACGTTGAGGTTGTTCTCAACATATGCAAGAGTTGCATATTGATCATTTCAGAGCATGGATTTTATTAAGCACATTGCCGTTGCTGTGGTAACAGTCCCAGAGCCCACAGTAATTGCCTTAGGACTCCCTGAGATGCTCTGACGTATGGCACGTGTCGGAGTCTGACGTGCGGTTGTCTGGTGTCTGGTATGGTGTTCGATAAAATGATGCATGCTGCCTTCTACATCATTGCGATGTATTTTTAGTATCCTGCTGGTTTAGTTGAATGTACTGTTTACTGTTAAGGGCAGATCATGTGCAGGCTCTGATGAGTGGGGCCAGCAGTAGCTGCTCGACTAAAGAGCACGGGGATTGTGTTTGTCTGCTGGATGTGTCAGACACAATATGATGCTGCAAATGATGCAATCTTGCCGAAGTCATTATTTACAAGTGGAGTGCTCGACGTGACCCGTTGTGGATCCTATATTGTACCACCAAGGTTACACTTCCTTTTGTCATGGACATCATTAAACATCATCTTTCCTTGAGAGCATTCTTCTCTCCAGAGTTGCTTCAGATGTGTAACCGATCCCCTCTTATCTTTCCTCCGCTAACATCAATGTGCTATCGCATGTAGCGCGACGCCGTCGGACGTGTGCGGGTCCTTGCAGAGCGGCTGCGGAAAGAAAGAAAGTCATCCCGGCGGCAGGGATCTCGGTTGCCGCACCATCATGGGAGCGGAGCGTGCCGAGGGCTGCTTGTGATGGTGCTGCATGTGGCGGCAGGTGGAGGAGTGCTGAGGTGTGGGTTCAGAGGAGCTGGAGCGGCCCGTGGGGAAGCTCGTTGGCTCATCTGCATCTCGTTGAGCCCCTCAAACAGAAGACATCACGTCTCCCTCCCTTAGACTCTTAGCAGCATATCTGGGCACAGCAGCGAAGATGCTTAATATGACTGATCTGCACTAAAATAACAAACAGCCGAGTGAACAGAGAAATATATTGAATTACACCTGGTCCGTAAGATCCATAAGTCAAGTCGATTGGGCTTTGAATGCTCAATTATCAATTAAAACTACAGTGTTTTGTGGAAATTGTTCCTGAACTAAACAAAATAAGATTCTAATTAATTAAGTAATATAGTTACTGCAGCGAAACCCCGGAAAGATAGTGAGGGTGGAGACCAGGATGGGGAGAAGGACGAGGACTCACTGTCTCCCTGTCTCACTGTCTCCCTGTCTCACTGTCTCCCTGTCTCCCTGTCCCACTGCCTGCTCAATAAATCATTCTGTTCTTTCCCATTGTCTTGCCGTTCTCTGCTCTCTCCCTGGGTCCTCTGGTCTCTCACAAACTCTCACATACAGTGCAGATACTGCACAGTGGGATCTACCCACTGCTCCCTTTCCCAAGTCGGTGTGTGTCAGGGAGAGATTGGGGATATTTGTGTTCGGCTGTGTGTGTGTGCGTGTGTGTGTGTGTGTATGTGTGTCACTCCCTCCCCTCATTTAGCTCGTTGTGTTCAGAGAAGCTGACAGTGGAAGGGCTAGTGCCTGATCGCTCATCGTAATTGTGCATTCCAAACACAGTGACGGCTCTGTCTCCCATCACAAAGCTCATTTGCACCGCACCCTTGCAAAGCAAAACACACCTTAATCAATGGAACACCTCATTATAATACAGCCTGAACTTGATACATTTTTGCATGCATCATGTTTTTTTGGGGGTTTTTTTGTTTTTTTCCTTTTTTTTAAGTGCTCACCAGTATGAGGATGAAACTCAAGTGTAATTCTTCCATGAGATATCAGAGTCAGCGCAAGCTTTTCCCCTTGTTTTAACCAATCAAAGCAGAGTGTCTGATGTTCTCACAAGAGGCCCAAACCAGACACCACAGTGCATGTGGCTGGCCCCAAGGCCTCCTGGCCTTTTTTAGTCAACATCCTTTGGGTGGGTATGTGTGTGTTAGCAGTCACAACACACCCCGCTCGCCCCAAGCTGGGCCCCTGGAGCCCCTGCTCTGCCTGGGCTGTGTCTCTGCTGTTAAAAGCGATTCACCCGGGCAGTTCTCTGTTTGTCAGTATCCCCCAGACAACCTCGCCGCCCCCACGCAGGAGGATGAAGAGACATAATGGCGAACCATAAAGTCGGTGAAGTTGCTGGAACAATAGAGCTTCTCCTAGCAAACTTTGGTGTGTGCGTGTCCATCTGTTATTAGGGAAATACAGGGCAGTTTGTAGCCGATTCCATTAGTTGGTTGAATAAATCACTGTATTATTGTTTGCATTGGCTGTGCCAGGGCTGAGTGGTGTATGGGGCCTTTCCCTGGGCTACTCATTAACCAAACCTTCATAATGGGCCAAAACCTGTGTCCAGGGTGCAATGCAGCACATGTTCAGATAACCCCAGGAAGGTTAGGGCCAGTGCAATTCAAATCATCTTACACATATGTGTACCGTTCATTTAATTAGAATGAAACTTTTGACACTGAGAGCATTATGCAGTTCTCTGCGTCTTAGGCAAGAAGTAAATACTCCCATCTGGACACAGTTCCCGAGCATTCAAACCAACGATGTTTCATTTTAGTGGAGAAGTAGGCAGCATGCCCCCACCTGAAAAGTGGAGCTTCACAGTCCCGTCCATGCTGATCAAATCCTGCAATCCCGTAGGGCAAGAGATATTGTTTCTTTACACCTTTGTATTAGTATCACAAGTTTTAGAGTAATGTTTAATGCTGCCAGCCAGGTCTTATGATAGCAGGATTCCAGAAAGGTGCGACGCTATCGTTGAGGTATGTCGGTGGTGATGGTGATAGCAGATATCATCCATGCTTCCTTTAACTGCTTATTCTTATCGCCTAGATTTGGTTCCATTACACTTAAGCGAGATTCTTGAATATTCTCCTTAGTGACAGGAGCATTTAGATTTCATGATTTAACAAGGCCATTAAAAAGCCCTGGAACTTCGTCCTCAGGAGAAGGTTAGATCTAAAATGGCTAAAACGCTGCTACAGTACTGCTTTCAGCTGCTGCCTGCATACTAATGTAAAACTATGCTCTGTTGTGGTCATTTCACAGTCTATGAGTCATCCTTGATTTTGTGGTCCATTTCCATGTTTATGAAGTTGAGCACTACAGGATTCAATTTATTTCATTGATCGTTACGTTTGATGATCCCTTTGCTCAACACAGCGAGAGCCGACACGTTAATTTTGTAGCTGTGGAGCTGCGATTGCTGGTGGCATCGGAGGTGCGGCCATGATGAGGTGAGAGTACTGAAGGGCACAGCAGAAGGACTCTGGGTTTTATGAGCCAGTGGACGGGTTCACTTATTACAGATCTCTTCCAGCTCACAGGTCACTGGCTCTCACAGGGATAATGCTCTCATCTACCAATGGCTGATATTCTTTATTTCCTACTAAATATTGTTCTAGAAGTCACAGCTCCATATATCCCTTGTGGACCTGCTGCACCTCTTTGATAGGTCCTTCCTCTGTAGCACAGGGTGCTTTTTGTCAAAAGTCCAATTACTTTCATTGGGTCCCAAAGGTTAATTACATACCCCTAAACTACTAAATGCATTTTTTCGCTACACATTTGGCCAGAACATATTCAGAAGTGCCTCCCTGAATTAAACCTTAATAAATAATTCATTTAGAAGGGAATATTGAATAGGCTGCAGTAGGCTGCAGAACATTAGGCTGGATTTTAGCACAGCCAGCCAAGCAGTTTTGTAAAGCATTAGATGACCGCGCTGGTTGGCTCTAAGCGTGTGCTAACGCTCCACAAGGAATCGGCAGAGGATGCGTGTGTCTGGTCTACAGTCAACACTCCCAGCACTACTGTCTTGGAACATCTCAACAGGGGTAAATGTCTTCCCTCTACGTTCTGCCTGTGTCTGACCCTGTATTGTGGGGCCTGGGCCACATGTCTTACTGCAGCAGCTGTGGGTACAAAGGGTGTGTAATGTGTGTGTGTGTGTGTGTGTGTGTGTGTGTGTGTGTGTGTGTGTGCGTTTGTATGGGTGCAGCGTATTAACAGTCTCCCTCAGGTCCTCATGCACCTGCAATCTCCTGACGTTTAACCCGCGCTCCGCGCCACTGTTGCAGTGATTACGGGCCGTCCTCAGGGACATTGATTGTCCTGCTCCTCACAGACAAACCCCACACAATGCTGACGAATTAACTCCCGGCCCTGCCAAGTCCAATTAACTGTCAGTGCTGCATCGACGCGCCCCCTCGCTTTGCAAGGGGAGCAAAGAAAAACAAACTTTTAATCAAATTGTGCTGCAGGCCTCAGGGTGACTGGGCTTTTTGGTTGGAATTCCTCTTCTGCTTCTCCACTGTTTGCCATTATATACCCCCTTTCCTCTAAAAGGCTGTTTACGGAACAATTAGATTTTCATGTTTAAGGACAATGGATCAGTCCATTCCCCATTTTAATGCCAGAGCACATTACGCCAGTTATTCTATCTGCAACACTGCATGCGTGCTCATAATGAAGCAAAGCTAATACGTAGCGTGGCTGTGGAGTTGAGAAGGGGATTGCTGGTGTCTTCAGGGGCAGGTCCTCAGAGCTGATTGGATACAACTCCAGTGTGTTGCTTTGGTCGCGAGGTGCATGACCACGTGTGCGATGGTTGTCGTCAATGCTACATTAGAGGTTTAAGACCTACATAGCTTCTAACATACCATGTAAGAGATATTTAGGACCCTGTTGCCCATTTTAGTATAAAATCAAAACTGGCTTGTGTAAAATGAAGTGCCTGCAGAATCTCTGTCGTCTGAGGTCTGGCCTGTTTAAACGATGCTTAAATTGCGATGAAACAATATAGACCTGCAGCCATGCAGCAGAATATGGTGCCACTAATTCCTCCAAGGTTGAGATAAACAACCTGAGCCTCTTCTGCTTTGATTATCCTAATGCAGACATTTAAAGCCCAGGAATTAAATTAAATCCTTGCCTTTTGCCACTGAGGTAAAGGCTGAAGCCAATGGGACAGAGACGCTATCACACTGGTATGGCTTAATAGAAAGAACAAAGGAGCAGACTCTGTGATCTGTGACTCCGAGAAAGGGCATCTAGGCGATAAGGATCAAAGGAGAGTTTTACAGGAAATGTAGTCGCTGCCAGATGATAGGATGCATTCATGAGAATGGTGCCAGAGTTGCCCTCTAATGTCCTTCACATTTAAAGAAATTCTGTGGAAACTTAAGGTCTTTCTTGGAATGCTACAATAGGACAGATGACTTAATTTGCAGTTTACTGTGGAGAAGATCTGACATGAGCCTAGTGAAACACATTAGCCTGGAGAAATACAAGAAGCAACAAAGAATCTGATTTGTAGTATTTCTAAATGCATTCCCACTGAGGTTTCTGGCTCATGAAACCACATATTTCATGTATTCTGGAGCCTGAGAGATGTTCAATATTTTTACAAAGATCAGTCCTTGTGTTCTTAGCCCCCATCAACTACCCTTTTCATGTTATGTGCTTTTCAGAAACTGTATTTCAGCTTCTTAGAGTCAGACTAATTTTTAGACTGATTTAGATATGATCAACCGATTTCTCCCATCAGGAGGATTTTTAAAAAAAAAGTCTCCTCGTAGAGGATCGATACAGGCACCTGTCTGTGCGAGACTCTACCACAGGCTCACAAACAGGAGAATTAGATTTGCTCTTTTACATTCTGTGTGTCTTCTCATCACAAATCTGTAGCTTTATCTGACAAATGTGACAGAGCAAGTCATTTGTTCAGTTTTCACGAAGCTTCATGATTGCCAGATGTTCTCATCTCACCATTAAGACCTGTACTGGAACTTTCCAACCGCCAAGTGTTTTTTTTATTTATTTATTTAGGGTTATTCCTTTATTCTCAAGGCTGTTGTTGACTGCCAGTCACACAAACACAATGGATTTTTCAGTGAGTCACTCTTGTGTACCTTTGACTTTCACTGTGACTTTGAGAATCCACAGGAATAATTCATACGCTCTGGCAGGTTTCCAGAGATGAATGGAGAACAAAACTGCATTTAGAGCTCCCGAGGTTTGTTCTGGATCATTTTTGCACCTTGAACTTCCTTCTTTTTTCTATTTCTTCTTGCTCTTTTCTTTTTTTTTATTTTCTATTTATTTATTTATTTATTTTAGAGGTCCTGGGTCCCAGGGGAGACCATGTGTGACTGGCGAACAGATGCATCCGAGGAGGGAGAGCTGTGATTGACACACGGTGGGCACTTCATGGGGCCCTCAGGCCCAGAGATGGTGGTCACCAAGGCCTGTTGCTTTGTTCCTTCTGGCTGCAGTCCGCTCCTTTACTGCCACTCTCCAAATTGCGCTCACTCAGGAAATGAAGCTTTACAGTGGGCCATATCTAAGTGGCAGCTCTCACAGGGGCCAGAGAGGGTGTATGGGGCGAGACACAGCACTCCAGGTCTTCCAAAGGAGCCAGCAGTGGTCAATTCTTTTCACCTTGTCAGCATTTTACCCCTTCAGGGTTTTGCAATAATTACAGCAACTTTTACCAACAGACCATTTATGATGTCATACACTTGTTGCATATCACCTGACATAGATCAGTAGTGATATTTACAACCTCAGCTAAGCTAATCATGAATTTGACCGGCTAATTGAATGGTCTCATCCATCATGAGTGATAGGTGATAATTAGTCCGCCTACATGTTCCGAGCACAGTTACTGATGGTCTGTGGCCCTTTGACCTGAGCTAGCAGGGCTTTAGTGATGGTGCTCCCCCAGGTCTGTCCTCCCTGCACTCCTGCATGAAGTCCTCATCCATGGTAGGAAGGCATCCACCTTCAGAGAGCCAAGGAAGCCGGCACCAAGATTTATCTTCTCACGAAGAGCATTAGCATAATGTCAGATCATTAAAAGTCAATTATCCTCGCCTGCGTGTGAATATGGGGAGTGCGGGTGTTTGTTCTCGAAAAAGTGTCTCAGCAAATAGTTTACACAAACTGTTTATTTATGCATAACTGCCCTCTTTGCCCCAAAAAGCAAGTTTAAAGGAGGACAGAGAGTCATAGCCGCTCATCGGAATCAACTTTGCAATTTGGAATTGAGGAAAATATTCCCAGTTCTTTTAGGAGAAATAAGCATTAAGGCGACTGGTCAGAAAGAAACTCCACCAGCCATGTTAAAAACAGTTAAAAGCCCAAGCATGTCTCTCTGATTTTTTTTTTTCTGCTTTTCGTGGTTTTGCTCTGTCCTGCACGTAAGCTCAGTTTGTATTTTGTAGACGCTGCTTCCAACACCTGCAAAACATGTTTATGCTCAGTAGACTCAAATCTGACCCAGAAAATTGTATAACATAACCCATTTCTCCCTTCACTGCTTGCTGCTGTTTCCTGCAGGTGCAGGTATCTCAGCACTACATGATATGTTACCAGTGGGAGTCAGTGTTCAGAGAGAATGTGGGTTTTGACCAATTGTCCATGTATTTCTTTGCCTCTCCCCAAGGTTTATATAGGAAGGTTCATTGCCTTCTTTTTAGAGTCTTTGTCTTATGCACTTTGACAATGTGCCTACGGGCATCAGACATTACGCAGCAGGGAAGATGTCCAACCAAGTACTTACAGTGGCCTCTGTGTCTGTTAACAGCAGGCTATGGGAGTGGCTAATAGGTGTTTTCCTGCCCTGCGCAGTTTTGACCTGCATAGTGGCTCCAAGAAGATGTTGGGGCTTTTATTATGTCTAGGTCAGCCTTCCTCTGTAATTTCCATGAGTTTTAGGAGATTAAATAAAAGGGAATGAAGGCTTTAAAAGTAAATTAAAAGGAAAAACGACTGTAACATAAATACATCCTGAGTTTTTGAGGTTTGGCTCCTAACAAATGACCAAGGCATTCAGACATTATATCACTTACAGAACTGAGTGGATGAGAGATGAGAGAATGAGAGAAGAAGGTATATCTGGCCAAAGGTGTGTGACCCTCATGCATGAAGGGTTTGTTTGATTACATACAAATGCAAAGCAAGCAAGGAAGCATCTCAACTGCCCTGCGCTGAAAATTTCCAATCTGTGGCAGCACAAACCTATGTGAACATCATTGTAAGGGGTTTCAGTCCGTAACCTTTGATATACAGATGCATCATTTTGAAACTTCTACCTCAAGCTAGGTGTCCATTTGTACCATCTTGGTACAACATTTAAAATATATGTTCTCACTTTCAGATGAGAGCGAGTCAGCTAAACAGGTAATCAAATTAGTGTGAAGCATAATGGGTGGGTGGAGTTTCTTGATGAATATGCATATCGGAGTAATGCATCACCACTGCTGTTGCAATGATCGTACTATTTTAAATGCAGGGGGCTGAGGAGTGGGACTCACTGGCCGGTGACACTATATTTGCATATATACGTCATCTGTCACCTTTATGTCTGCTAGGCTCTGGCTGCAGAGGTAGTAAATATGGGCACATAAGCCATAAGGCATATATGGTGCCCCCTGCTGGAAAGATTTCTGCCCTGTCAGCCCTCTAATTGAGATCAAGACGAACACAGTGTTTCAGCTTAACTCACAGTAAAAGGTCGAAGTATTAGAACAGTGTAAGAATAAAAGGGACTTGTGCTGGCACATGTACTTTTGCTTTGTTTTTTAGTGCAGAGTCACAGATGGAATGGTGTCACATAAACACATACACATACATGCACACACACACACACACACACACACAAACACACTTACTTGCACATGTGGATCACTTGGCTTGCTGGTCGGTCTGGGCCCCTCCCCCATCGACCCTTAGCTGCGGCCCCTGGCACCATCCACTTCATCCTAATTAGAATTAATAATTGAAAATAGGAAATCGATGTGTGCAAATTAAGTGGTGCACGAGCTAGCTTTATTGGGCTGACATTGTCTCTAGAGCTCACGCTTCTGGTCACTATTGACCTCCCACGTGTCCGGCGCCTAGACCTGCTGTCCTTTTGCTGTCCTTTGTCCCTGCCTGATCGGAGGCATCTAAACGAACCCAGGGTCTGTTTGCTTGTTGTCTGTGTGTGATTTCTCCTGTGTGGAGGTGGGGCATTGGGCGTGGTGCGTAGGTGGAGGGTTATTAATTGGTGGAGGTAGCAGCCTGCGTAACAATCTGCTGATGAGGACACTTTTGACTTTGGTTGAATAAGCTTCAGGATTTACTGCACTGGGTCAACGTCTTTCTTACATTATTCAACGCACCATGTAACGACCCAGCTTCTGCCTAGCTCATTCACTTCAAAGACTCAGGGATTGCTTAATGACTTTCCTTGGGCTACCTATAAAAAACCTGCAGTCCAAGAACTGACTTGTTTTCTCAAGGCTCCTATCGATCCAGGTTCACATTTAAATAGACCTTGAACAAACGACCCAGTTGTATCCTCTGTAAAACATCCATTCTGGTCGGTCATTAGTCAGTAATTAATTGGTTATAGTCTCTAAACATTCCTTAGTGAACATGATGTTATCAAGGGAAGTGCTGCATCTTAATCATGACTTCTATTTATTAGGACCAGTTCACACGTTTTGGAAAAATGCAAAGACTGTCCACTGACTTTAGACTCCACCTTAAAACTGCGCGCGAGAAAAAAAAACAGCTTCCAGTATAGCAAATGGATGTTGGCATACAAAAAAACATTTTCAAGGATGAAACCTTCAGTCTAATCTTGAAGCAGCCAGCAGTTAAGTCCCATATGCAGATCTACTCCAAGCAACCCCCCCCCCCCCCCCCACCCCCCACCCCCTCCCCCAGGGCTGGATGGGAACCCAACGTGGATGGTAAACTCCAGCGTCAGCACATCTGAATGCTGCGTGTGCCTCCTGGGGCAGGCCTGGTCAGCCTCAACCCGCCCTGCATTCCTCTCTGGGGAACACACGTGACATGAGGACGTGAGTTTGTCTGAGATGGATGAGGACAGGAGGGACGTCCAGTCACATGGCACGTGCGCTCCCCTCTCCGTTACTCTCTCAGCACTATTCGCCCCTCATGACTATTGGCAGGTTCTGTGGACTCAGAAACAACATCCATCAGCTCTCTGCTCCACGTGAGACACCCCCAAAGCTATTTCTTCCCCTGTTCCTTCACAGCAAGCACCCCCACGCTTCATGCTAATAAATAACCTGAGGATGTGTGTTTGGAGGAGGTTCTGGAACGGGACAGGGGACCATGGTGCGCAGAGCATGTCGGCGTTTTTTATGGGGAGTCGATCTGCAAAGCTGCCAAGTGACATACATCACCTGAGTTTACCAACAATCATTGCTTTCGCACCAAGACCTCAGAGTCACAGGGAGCTCCTTGTAGTCCCATTAGTCTTTGACAGGACTCTGTTTGTCCTGAATAATTCTCCAGCAGTTTGGGGACCCACAAATTCTGCAAGCGGGAACTAGAACGACCCTGAATATTTTTGTCGTGAAGACTGGACTTCCCTGCAGATCTTTGCACTAGAAAAACACCTGAAAATTTTTCTATGTGCCTAAATAGTTCTCTTTGATTCAAATTTTTCCAAGAACGGTTCTCAACAGCAGTACTTACATTAGTGAGAAGTGTGGGTCAATTCTCATCAGTGGGCTCTTGATGTCATCAGAAGCCATAGGACCACTCGTGTAATGGTCAAATCATTGTGTAAAAAAACAATGTTTTAGCCAATTGTACTGTCATGACTTGTATCCGTTGTGATTTACCATATTAGTTTTTAGCTTTAGTTTACATCATGGCGATCCCACAGACTGATGAATATGACTCCAACTTAATAAGTCTGGTAGAAGTGCTTTGAGGATTTAGCCTACCGGGCCTTAAACTGAGACTGGAGCTCACTTTGACGTGTAGCCCTATAGTTGCAGTAAGGCACAGTGATGAAGACTTTCACTGCCTCTGTCTTCACGGCGCCTAAAGGCTGACTTACCGTGGTGGTTTCTGTCTGACAGGCACTCTGAGTCATGCAGGAATGCACAGATTCTGTCAAACCCTGGAGCTTTCGTTTCACTGCAGTCTCATTTGCCACATCGTATAGCCATTATGAACAGAGGTGAGGTTTTGGTGAACTGGTTGATTAGAGGGCGCCTTTCTATCACAAGGAACTTTAATTAAAAAGAGCAGACTGTAGGACTGTGTTCAGCAAGGCTGTAATTGGCCCCAGAGACACTGGGCTTTGATAGAGATACAGTGGAGCCATCGGTCTCTGTTTCTGTACTTTCTTTAGTAGTAACTGATTCAGGCACTTCTGTCCCTCTTACAAATATTGAGACGGTTTTTCACCTTCTTGAGTCCCTTTGAATTCGTGTTCTTTAAATGCCTGATCTGGGCTGATACTGCTATGAGCACACTGACCTCAGCATGTAAATAATTCACAGCCATACACATAATTAGAGCTATTAGTATCATTAGCTCTATTACAGGATTAAACAGGACAGAATTAAAATGTACTCGACCTGTTGTACAGTGTATGTGCGAGTAAATAAAAGGAGGTGGAGATCAGGACACAGGGGTCCAGCTGGAAGCAGAAACACACTGCTCATTCTGTGCCCTTCGGTTCTTTCACTGATCTTGGTTATATATCAGACTACAAGAGAAGCAACAGATTCACTGTTCATTCCTGGTAGATTTCGAGAGTTATTCGTCTTTACCTCCTATTGCTCTGGAAATATTACAGCCAACAATATTTCCCTGAAACCCTTAAAGGCGTGTTCATCAGGTCCGTGGCTGAGCAGGTTGTGCATTATGTGGTCTGAGCATACCCACCCTACTGGGAGCATTTCAAACGCCAGCATTATACATCTGAGCCTCTCTTCTCCCAGTGCTGTGCTACACGCTGCCCTTCACGGAGCTCTCTCCCATCCCTCTGATTGAATCAGACCTCTGTATTTCCACCCTTATAACACTACAGTGCACAGACTCACGTCCAAGGCTCAGACCGGCTGCTCCGAGCCCTGAAGTTTGTTGAGAAGAAGGGCAGGTTGCGTCCCCACACGCACACGCTGATTAGCTGGTTAGCGCAGAGCATGCTGCTGTTAATGGGGGTTGTGGTGCAGGTCTCCTCTGTCTCCTCACATGCACACGCACGTAAACACAAACCCACACATTCTACAAGCCCACAAGGGGACAACGTCTTAGTCCTACTTCAGTTTGGGGTTTGTCTTTCTGAAGACTTTTATACACTTGGAACACTTGGGAGGCAGGGACGAGACCTCAACAAGCTGGACATTTGGATGTGACGGTCAATAAATGTTAGTATTCAATAGATTATAAACAGTAATGTGTTTATTAACATCAAACAAATGGGTTTTATTTAAGCAATTTTTGAATTAAATTGTACATTTATGCCAATGTATTAGGGCCAACCGTTCATAGCGTATAAGCAGGTTAAGGATTTGTGCAGATTTCTGACTGGCGCAAATGCGCTTTTCTCACAGGAAATCAGCTGGTCTTTCTTGTCTAAAAAGTTCTGACAAAGTCTTAAAGTATGTGTTCAATCATTGTTCTGTTGCATAATGAAGTTCTGTCCAGTTGTCCGGAGAATCACAGCGTGCTTCCAGTCTTCTAGGCTGTAGTGTGTGTTTGTGCAGCCTTGCCTGTAGTGCTGAGTGAACTCTTGACTCCTCAATCACTGCTGAATGCTGTCAGAGGCCCACAGTGAGAGCCACCGCGTCCACGGGAGCCTCGGCACAGCGAGAGGTGACGGGATAATGGGCTTTAGCCGGGGGGGTGCTGGGAAGCCGCTCAGCTGGGAGAAAAGAGGCTTTACGTTCTCTGATGGCAACATTTTGGGGAGCTCCTGAGAGCCCGAAGGGGAAAAATGTATACGTTTAGCTTCTAAACTACATTTCTCTCTCCATTTGTCTCCCCCAGAGTAATTTATTACCACTGCAAATGAGCAGCCCAGACAGTCCTGAGGCTGCGGCAGTGTGTGGACAGGTAGGGAATATGGGGTGGAGGACGCCGTGCACCGCGGGACGCCTCGGTGTGAGGGGCGGGGCGTGAGCAAGGCCCTCACCTTGGTCTGATGGAGAGTTGACGAGGTGCCGGGACGGGGGCGGGTGAGGTCCAATCCGGTGTTGTTTGTCTGCTTTCTTGGGCTCATCAGCGTGGGAGAGCTGTGGGGCGGGATGGGGTGGGTGTGGAGGGCCGGGTGGGCAGGTGATTGACTGTGAGTGGTGCAAGCGGTGAACCACTCATCTGTTCCTCCAGACCACCCGCCGGCCGTCTGCTTCCAAAGTGCCCCGGCCATTTGTGTGACACGAGAGCACAGCCTTGGCGGGAACACATCCATACCCGATTTGCTCAAATCAATAATATGCTTGCCTGCCTCTTCTGGGCCACTTAATACAGTGCTTTCCTGCAGAGACTAAGAAGGTGGTGTCATTGTGCTGGGTGACTCGTTGCCCAGCCTTCACCACCCCCACCGCCATCACCACCTCCACCCCTGGTCCAGCAACACCCTTCCCTCCATACCGACCACCGATCACCATGATCATGTTTGGCTGGCACACACACCGAGCAACCAACAGGTTTCATTTAGAGCTTATTCATTTTTTAATACTGGCCTCTCGTCTTGGCCAAGGAAATACAGGTACACCAATCCCCAAATCCGTTTGCATTTATCAGGGATGGTGCCGGAGTCGGTTCATGAATATTCACTGAGCCTGCAGCTCACGCCACATGCTGGGGTTTTTTCATTGGCTCGTCTGCTGGGGGTGAATGAGAGACATGAGACTCTCTCAATCGCTGCAATCACCTCCAGATGCAGCGAAGCATTTATTCTGTCCAGCATTTTATATGGTTCCAGAGCAGCTGGGCACACCAAAGCTGCCGCACACTGGAGACTTTACCTTATCAGTGAGGTTTGTTTTAGAGAGCTCCCTCTTAATGGTATTAATGACTCACTAATTTACACACCTTAATATATGCTCCACCCACTGCACTTTCAATGGGATTCACTTGTATTGATAAAACATTTAACAAAGCCACATTTTTCGTCAGGCTGGACAATAAAATTCAGTGACTTCACGAATCTCCCTCTCTGCCAATTCCTGGACAGAGAGCCCCAGGTCACAACTCATTGTTCAGGATTAACAGGCTTCTGTCTTGTTGGTCAGTTAAGAGTTTCTTGCTTCTGAAACACTTTTCGGATAGAAGGGGTAGAGAATGTCAGCGTATTCATTAACCGATCAGTGGATTACATAAAAGGGTGCAATAACGTTTATAATGCCCTGCTGCTGGTGTTTAACAATCACTGACAGTTTGGTGTTCGTACAGACTTCAAGGTGACCTTACTGTCCTCTCCCTACTTCACAGTAATTATTAGTGTCAGTCATTATTCTGTTCCCCTATGTAAACTGCATTACCCTATACAAATTACATTCCACTATATAAGTCTAGCCGAGATCAATATTTTCTTCAAAAGTTCAAAGGTCAATAATTGACCCTTGATGCTCACTCTGAAGAAAACCCTGTTAAATAATTTATTGCCTAACCCCACAAAACTGAATACTGTAAAAACATCTAAAGAAGAACAATGTGTTATCAGTGTCTTAACTAATGAAGCCACCTCTTGGTATTCAAAAGCTACTCATCCTGCAAGTGAGCAGGGTAAAGTGAGCAGGGTAAAGTGAGCAGGGTAATGTCAGGGTCGCGTTTTCCCAGAGCATTGTAGCGTTAAGTGTTGTGGTGTCATCTGAAACGTGAGAGAGCGTTCAGGGTGATGTCTAATCCATCTTTGTGTTACGACGCTTTTGTGAAGCATGACCCAGATTCACAGCTCCTGTGAGCTGCAGGCTGATCTTGACCAGGGTACCTTGCATAACACTGCATCTCTTATAGCACTTGTCCTTCAGGCAAAAAAACAAAACACAATTAAATGTAATTTGTCAGCATATTTCAATCCAAAATCACTCGACATTGTTGAATTTCTGACAGTGTCTTTTGGAACTTTCATCCACACAGCTCATCTCACACACATGTATAATACTGTCGAACTGCTTGATAGGCGTATTTTAACCAGACTGTAATGGACTGACCAAAAGTCTGGCATGTGTGCTGAAGCAGACATTATGACTACTGCTACATCCTCGTGCCCACCACCCGTAGAGCTGCCCTGTATCTGTTTCTCTTTACTAACCTTCCCTCAGATCCATGTCACCCAACTCACATCCATGTCCAGATATATCTCTGCAGAACCTTTCAGGTGTTGCTTCATATCTCCTTGTATCATTGCTCGGAGGGACTTTGGCAGGGGTAGGAGACGCATGCATGGAATACTGGCCTGTGGCTCAGGCTGCCTGGGGACACAGCGGGGACTCACTACCCATCATGCTCCCATACATTTTAATACACCTTACGCACATGTGATTGTAATATATATGTATACATTATATATGTGTGTATCTCTCTCTCTCTCTCTCTCTCTCTCTCTCTATATATATATATATATATATATATATATATATATATATATATATATATATATATATATATATATATATATATATATATATATATATATATATTATATATATGTGTGTGTGTGTGTGTGTGTGTGTCTGTGTGTGTGTGTATAATGTGATGTTATTAATTCAGTAAAGAATTAATTATATTTAATTACATCTAATTTATTTAAATTAATTATAGAAGAATTGTAATAAGAAGTGCTACAAACAGTTATTTGTATGGACACAAACTAACTTACAGCTGCAAATGCAGTACAGTTTGTACAGAAGGGGGTGTTACAGTGTGGGTACAGTGAAGAGCTGTGATTTGAGATGTTAGATCAGGGCCATGCAAAGGTCCTTAGAAAACAGGGGCACAACATAACCTGCTGACCTGTAACGATGAATGATCACAGATGGTCAGTTTTAACACCATGAGAATGTTAATGCAGTCAACAATCCGCCGGAATGTTCTTACACACACTTCTGCATTGCTAACCATAGCAAAAATGAAGGCTGCATTGTTTTTATGTTGTTTTCATGTTTGTATGCAAATCATTTTTTCTATGTATACACAGAAGTAGAAATGTTCTATGAAATGTTCCAGAAATCAAACATCTAAACATCTAAACATGCAAAGACACATATTAGCTTCAGTTGGTCACAAAAGTTTTAAATAATTTTAGAGAGTGGTTGTCTCTAAATATTTTCATGCTATTTCACTTATATTTATGAACATTGTTTTAATTAAAGGTAAGTTAACCTTATATTTATGAACATTGTTTTACTTTAAGGTAAGTGAAAGGTTTTATTTATGAACATTGTTTTATGATTAACCAAAACATGTTTTATATTTTATTTTACACCTAAATAAATCAAAGAAATGTTTCTGTATACATCAGTTTGGGTAAATTTAAACAAATCAACACATCAGACTAGAATTTTTAATGAGTTTGGAGAAAACTAAACACATCAGAACGGAATTTTATATGACTTTGGAGAAAATGAAACACATTAGAATGGAATTTATTTGCACAGAAACAGGACCAGAACAAAAGAACAAAGGATTCAGGATTTGCTTCACAAAAAGAATAGCATGAATCTGAATCCTTAAAAGGACAGCAGGAATCTGAATCCTTAAAAGGATTGAGCATATTAAACTGGGCATATTCCACGAAGTAAAGCGACTTCTCTTAATGTATGTTTTCTACCATACCAGTCAAGTAAGATATAACACGCAGTAAAGCGGCTAGGTCCTGTTAGAAAAGTGGTCTTATTTTCCTGTTTTTGAAATGGTATACAGAGAATCATCTCAGCACAGGGATCACAGGGATGTCAAAGCAGCAGGGTATGAGAGAGCAGAAAACAGCATCACTGCAGCTTCAAATACTATAATGTACTCTTCTGGATTTACTGGAATGTCATGCAGTGGGGAATTCTGAGTTATTAAAAAGCCCATCATTTGGACTACGTAATTGCCTGACCAACAACAAAATTTTTAAAGGAAGTAAATAATATTCCTGTTGTTCCACATGAAATATGCATGTGGGGGGAATTATGTTTAATAGTGAGAAACCACAGAAATGGCATTAGCTGGTGAAAATTTGATAACTTGTGGTGGGATTTTTTAAATGTAATTGCAGACTGAGAGTTATCTACAAGCACCTACTTTAAAAAGATATAGGAAGTAGTAGCATAGAGTTAGGACTATTCAGACCCCAATGGAGACAATTCACTTTGTATGTATTATTCAGGGTTGTAAAGTCAAGAAAATTAATCCACCATTTTCCCTTATGTTCATTATTACAGATTTTTGATTTATTCCAAATGAAATTCTATAGCATTTGATACATTTTTGCCAAGGATTCATAAATCTACAAAAGAAAATTCTTGTTTTATCAATAAACCACTCAAGGTTGGAAGGGAATATTTTCTTTTCATTTTTTACTATGGGTATTCCTAAATATTTAATTGATCCTTAACAGGAGTGGTATATATGGATGAGAATGTACATGAGACATCAGTTCGCATGTATTTAAACCCATGCCAGAAGCTATGGGAAGGGTTAATAAGCTCCAATCCATAATGAGCTCATGGAACGTTCTGTAAGCTGAGGGCAACATCTTCCAGGAACTGGGAGACTTCACGTTTTCTGTCTTCCCCCATAGTCCAATGCACATTACTGTTAGCAATGTGAGGAACAAGAATCTGAGAGACTTAACAAAAGAGCCAAAGGCACCTTTCCCTTATTCCTCGACAAACATGAAATCATGGGGATGTACCATATTTACATGTAACTGAACAACTGCCATTTTTATTCAAGGTCCTAACCACTTTGCAGAACAGGTTTTCAAACCAAATTTTCTAAGGGCATTAAGATTGAAATTAGGTCCACCTTAATCAATCAATAATTAAACTATTATCAAAAAATCACTACGCCTGTGCCTGAATTGAAAACCTGATTATTTTAGTAAAGAGAAAGGCCAAAATGTTATAATCATTTAGTTGTGTTATAGGGAGTCAATTATCGAACAAGAGTAGGTCATTATTTAGCGTTGGAAGGTCAGGACACTGAGTGTCCTAGAAGGGGGAAGAGACTTTTCTATACGTTTTATCTCTATCAAAAAAGAAGCCATAAGATCTGTAGAAACCACACACATCATAGATGTGATGCCATCATCTGATTCATTTTTATGCCGTCTGGTACAGCTTCATCCCACTATACTCTTTATCCACAAAAAAGACCACAGTCTCTTCAGAGTAATCTAAACCACAGTAGTCTGCTCATAAGTTAGCAGGTTGTGCTGTGGTGTCCAAATACACTTCCTATCATGCAAGCAGTTCCTCTGGTTTCTGGTCTCTGTATTTGTGATACTATTGGATGAATCATATGTATTAGTGCCGTCAGTCAACAACTTGGGGCGGAACGTCTGAATGCTTTGGTGCATGTGCCTTACTACTTGTATTTTATGAACTTAAAATATTTATAAATAAAATGTGAAAACGTTCTCACCTACATAACTTGCTAACTAGGAGCTACCTTGCTAACTGAGTTTGCCTAATCACAAATGGGAATGAGGTAATGCATTTTTGTTTTGCACGTAGCCATCCTTAGCAGTGATTAGCAGTGACTAGTATTTTAAGTAAACCAGATGTCATTTAATGAAGTCCTTTGGAGTGCATTCAGGATTGGGAAGTGTGTGTGGGAATTTGGGGTAATATTCCGCATCGTTGCAGTCATCACCGAAGGTCACGGTAATGGGGCATAGAGGGCGCTCACGAGCAGCCCTTTGATACTGAAAGTGAAAAATGGGACACGCTACAGCCTCACAGTACTCACGTGCATGTGTGTTTGTGGAATGTAGGACCACGTGTGCACCAGTTGGGACTGGGCCTGCAGCTGCAGCATATCAGCAGGTCATGTGAAACTTACAGACAGCAGTCCAGGGCCTTTTTATTCATAATTAAATTATTGTTATTGTTCTCTTGATGAAGGCTTTAGGCAACATAGAAAAATTAATCAATTAGTTCATTAATTAATTTTCCAAAAGGACACTGCACACACCCAGAGGCAAAGGGACAGGTGCTCCCAGACCCAAGCCCACACATCCCTCCCAACCCCCACCGGACGGGTTTTTGATTTGTGTCTGTAAACTTTTGCGTCATGTATATTATTCTGCCCTGCGCTGTAAACCTTGCTGCTTCCGGCTCATTCGCTGACCCTTTGCTACTTCACTAAGTCATTACGGTAAAAACAGAATGAAAGGCTGCCTCTCCATATAAATTTTCCTCTCAATAGTTACGTGGGTCCATATAAATCAGTGCTGCATTTGGCAGACTCCCCTGACGTGCATGTCTCCTCCACCCTTGTGCCTCACAGGTTGTGAGAGTGGCTACTGGGGACCCCACTGCAGCAATCGCTGTCAGTGCCAGAACGGAGCCTTGTGTAACCCCATCACGGGCGCCTGCGTCTGCACGGACGGCTATCAGGGCTGGCGCTGCGAGGATCCCTGCGAGCCCGGCTACTACGGCAAGGGCTGCCAGCTTCAGTGCCAGTGTCTCAACGGCGCCACCTGCCACCATGAGACTGGGGAGTGCATCTGTGCCCCGGGATATATGGGTGCTGTGTAAGTAGGCTTCTGAAGGTGATTGGCACATCCGCAGACGCATTGCGTAATATCACTTCCGGTAGTCCGGAATTCGAATTGAGAAGGGGAAGTATCATTCATTTTTTTCATGCTAATTTTTAACTCGTTTAAATCAAGACAGCGGTTCATCCATGCAAATTACGGGTGTGTGTGTGTGGGGGGGGGGTGCTCTTGAAAGTTTGCGTTATAATGCTGCAACCGAGTGCAATGGTGCTCAGAGTCTGAGCGAGTCTTTGTTCCTGTGCTGCGGCAGCTGTGGAGAGCGTTGTCCGTCGGGCAGCCACGGACCCCAGTGTGAGCAGCGCTGCCCGTGTCAGAATGGAGGGACGTGCCACCACATCACGGGAGAGTGTTCCTGCCCAGCTGGATGGAGCGTAAGGCCAACTGTGGAGAGGCGGAGGAGGACCCCAGGAGAGAGAGAGAGAGAGAGAGAGAGAGACAGAGAGAAGGAAAGCACCAGGGAGAAGGATGACAGAGAGGAAGGGAGTGGGAAGTGTGTTGGGGGGGGTAAAGGAGAGGGCCGGGTGACGTGAGATGGAGTGAGGGAGAGAGAGAATGCAGGGAGAGGGTAATTAAGCACTGCACAAGGGGGTAAGTGAGTGGAAAGAAGATGCAATGGGTGAGAGAGCAAAATGTAGCTCTGCAGAGAACCTCAAAGCAACTACTGCTTATTATTACCACTAAAAGTGAAACGTGCAAAGTCTGCGTGTCATTAATAATGTCGTTGCATCATCTCTGTGTTAAAGCTGCAGTGATTGGACTGGTGTCTAACACTCTCTCTCATATACACACACTTCTGTCTCACACACACAACACATACACACACAGACTCCTCTTTCTCTTTCTCTCTCTCTCTCTCTCTCTCTCACACACACACTCCTCTCTGTTTTTACCTCTGCTCAGGGGTCTGTGTGTGCCCAGCCCTGCCCATTAGGGAAATATGGCATCAACTGCAGCAAGGACTGCTCCTGTCGCAACGGGGGCTTGTGTGACCACATCACAGGCCAGTGTGAGTGCCTGGCAGGATACACTGGCCGCAGGTACGCAGGAATGGAACACATAATCACTACTCCATCAGCCCGTCAGGAAAGCACATAATCAGTACTCCATCAGCCCGTCAGGAAAGCACATAATCAGTACTCCATCAGCCCGTCAGGAAAGCACATAATCAGTACTCCATCAGCCCGTCAGGAAAGCTCACTCTGGTCTTATTTCTCCTCTTTATGGCTGCAGTCAGTGAGCAGTCTGACTTCATCAAAACTGCTTTGTCCTTTCAATGACAACTGAAATGGTTCTTTCATTTTGACAAAGCTATGATTTCCATATTGGATTTTTTTTGGGTACAAATACCTCAATGACAAAATGTCATATAAAAAAATTGCATAGTAATCATGGAAGCAAGCTTTTCTGTCATGATGTCCCTTTTCAAATCAAGGTCAAAATGTTTGTTTTGCAACTTAGCGGTGTGTTACCTGCTCTGCCGTTTATCTGAATCTGATCCGCTTGTATCTAAGCCCCCTCTTCACTCCGTACTGGTCTGCATAGTTCCTGCCCATTAATTACCAGTAATGCAGTTGTATTGGGAGTCAATTGCAATGTCTGGGTCTCTTCATTTCCCCCTGACATCCTGAGGTTTTATTAGCTTACTAAAGCGATTGTCTGCAGGATGAAAGCATTTCCAGGACAAGTCCTTCTTTTTCTTTAATATTTTGCAAAATTACCCACATTCATTTGCTCTGTGACAGGTAAATTAACCCAGCAGGAACAATCTAAGATTGTGTTAGGACACCCCCACCCCACCCCCACCCCAATAACACTCATCTCCCTGATACAGTCAGTGGCACTGTAATTTATACACGAAACATAACTAGTCCATTTTATAATTTAATTGAGCTATTTATCTGTCTCCTAATGGCTTCCTTGGACACTCAAGATTGATACTCTGCCAGGCTTGTATATTTAACTTCTTGTAAAAGTCCTCCCTGCTGAAGTCACTTTGGTATTCCATGCAGACAGCGGTCCCCCAGCCTAACTGTAGTTAATGACAGCATCCTCACCTTGCTCGGCTCCAGAGGACGAGCCCCCCTAACACCAGAGCAGCCCAGAACAGCTCACCGCCTCCCGGTCTGGCCGGCCCTGCGCATGAGTGCCCTGCGTGGCGCTGGTCTAATGGCCTCCTCGCCTCTCGCGTCGTGACATGGCAGTGCACGTTAATGGCGCGGCGAGCTCTTTCTCTCCCGCTAACGCGTGTCCTGTGCGTCAGGTGCCAGGACGAGTGTGCCGTCGGGACGTACGGCCCGCAGTGCGCTCACCACTGCGACTGTCAGAACGGGGCGAAGTGCTACCACATCAACGGGGCGTGTCTGTGTGACACGGGCTTTAAAGGGCCCCACTGCCAGGACAGATTCTGCCCTCCGGGTTTATACGGCCTCATCTGTGACAAGTACTGCCCCTGTAATGCCACAAATACACTCAGGTAAGTACAGGCAACGTCACAAACAGTATACTCAACATGCACAGTTAACACTGAGTCTAAATATTGTTTTAACTAGTTTTAACTAGTTCTTTTAATGGCAGCCTTCACTATGTTGATATTGCAGGTTGCACTATGCAAATTAGACCTCCAACAAATCTTGCCCCCCGGGTCAGCATTACAATCAATCTCATAATTTCATAGTGTCTTTTTTTTTTTAACAGTGTCACATGAAGGATTCACTAACACGTTTTTATATATTGTGTTTTATCCTCTGTATATAGCAGCATTATGATAATGTAACATTTAAGTTCATATTGTGCAGCCCTGATGTAGGCAATATATTCATTGCATAACACTACAATTAATGGATATCGTATCGTTTTCATCTTCATCTGCGGTATCTACAGGAATTTGTTAAAGCCATACACCACACCACATGACTCCACTAATTAGCTTCCCTCTCTCGTTAAGGAGGAAATCTCATTAGGTAAAACAGGTAGCGCAGTGTAAAGTTAGAATATATTAGCCAAAGCTACAGCCTTTTTTTACTGGCCAGAGTTATAATTGTCCCAGTCAGGCCACAAGTTCCTGTATGTGTTATTCTGTCATGGTTGTATTGCAGCATTCACATGGTGCATTTTTTATGGATTTGTCAATACTGTTAATGCAACATATTGGTAACACTACAACCTACTGGTATTTTCCTGATTTCACAATGTATGTTTCTGTAATTTCATGCCTTGTGCACCTCACATTGTGCAGGGCTGGAGGGTGGAGAGGTGATGGCAGGGGAAGTTGGTGTAATAAAATGGAAGTTCCATGTAAATGAGGCAAGGCAAGGCAAGCTGTTGGTATTTTAGTGAAAAAATAAGTCACGGTGATACGAGCTGTGAGAATCACGTCTAATTTCAGCGCGATGCCTAAACGCAGCACGGTCTGATCATTGGTTTGTTCGTCGGCGTTAAGCACAAACTACATGCTTGCAATGGGTGGAAATTACTGTAGATGATGGAATAATCATTTACGGTCATATTTATGATGCTATGCAGCAGTGGGTTGGTGTGATTAACAGTTGTGTAACTGATGTCTTTTATGACCCAGGTACTCAACTACAGCTCTGGGGAACCACTGTATTCAGTATCTCCCTACACGCCACACACCTGCTCCATCTCATCAGCTAATTGACGAGCCCTTATAGAGCTGCTTCCAGTGTGCTGGGCCAGGGAAAACGTAAAAGTGTGTGTGTGTGTCTGGGGGGGGCAGTTCTGCAGGGGAAAACCTGCTCGGCAACCTGTAACTTAAGAGCAGACCACATGAAACAGCTTGTCTCGTGTGCATAAGGAGGTGGAACAGAGGCTGCACGCAAAAGCTAACAGTATTCAAAGCCTGCATGCTCCGCAGTGCTCTAGGGCTACATGAAGTAACATACACACAGATGTGCTGTTTTCATTGGGCTTAGTGCAACTGTTTACTAAGTATGAGACTAGAGATAAATCTGATAGCAAAGATTATAATTAATCACCATGTCCTCCAGTTTATGTATTCCACATCACCCAGACCTTTTGTGCACTGTGTACATGAATGGTAATTGTACATACCAGATGGATATGCCCACATGTCTTGAGCAGCATGGAGCAGTAGTAAAGTTGCACCTTTACACACTGCCCCCAGAACATTTGTAAGCACTTGCATACGTGACGTATTTTACAGACACGGACAAAACCTGCCGCCTTTCTGAAGTCTCGTTTCTTGGCGCACTATGCATGTGAACATACAATATGGTGGCAGCAGATATAAAGCCACTGTAAGACCATAAAATGAAACTAGTCTACAGCAAAAAAGAAAAAGAAAAACCCAGAAATAATCTATTCCCAAAACACACAGATTGCACCTTTAATCTGAACAGCATGGCAGTACATTGCTATGGAGCTCGGGCCCATGAAGGTCCTCATCCCTGATCACTTTACAGCGTGACCCAGAGACTTAGAGCTCCAAGCCATTCGGTTCTTTTAACGCGCTAGTCTAGTTTCAGGCACCTTGGAGTGGTGACGTGCCGCTCGCCCTTCATCTCGGCCGCAGCTTCCTTGCTCGTTTCTCATGCTTCTCTTGTTCATTTCATGGCTAATGCAATGTTAATGTCGTGATATGGGCGGACTGGGCGGACTGGGTGGCGGCCCGGCGCGGATCATTACGGTACGAAGAAGAGGAACGAGGTGCACATCCATCAGACCGTGACGCTCACACGGTGCTCACGCGGAGCTCACGCAGAGCTCACACGTTGGGATGGATGTCTCCTTCCTGACCTCTGCTACTACCGCACACTCATTTATCGCCAAGTGTTTGCGTTGCCTTGTTTAACCTTCTCTCTTCATCTCCTCATCCTTCACCATCCCGTCCTCTCTGTCTCTGCCCCCTGGTGCAGTTGCCACCCTCTGTCGGGGGAGTGTTCCTGCGCTGCCGGCTGGACGGGTCTGTACTGCAACGAGACCTGCCCACCCGGTTACTACGGCGAGGGCTGCAGCATTCCGTGCCTCTGTGCCAACGGTGCCGACTGCCACAGTGTGAACGGGGCGTGTATCTGTGCTCCAGGCTTCACGGTGAGTCCACGCTGGGCCCCAATCCCCACGCCCTGACCAAGAAACCACTCCAAAACGCCTCCTTTTCCTGACATTAGCTATTACTGCGGATTACGCTGTTTCTAAAAAAAAGAAGCAGAACTTTGTCTTTTGTCTGATACTTTGGTACGGATAAAAAAAAAGCAGCTTTAAAATAAATAATGATTTTAGCAGAGAGAGATGGGGTGATCATAACTTGAGTGAAGAATCGCATATTGTGTTGGAGATCTGGCACTGAGAGCTTCTTCCATCTTACACGGTGTGTTCTTCAAAGTTATTTTCATGTCATCTCACTGGAGGCAATAGTCAGTGTACCTCAGCAAGAGATGTTTCACGCTTTGAAAACAATCTCTTTAGAGTGGCACGTACGCCCGTGCGAAGTCTCGCGCCGGGAGGCCGAGAACAAGGTGAGACTCTTTAATCTCAGCAGGCACTGGGAGCTTAATGTAGTCTCGTAATGGATGTACCCTGTTACACAGCAGGGTTAAAGTGTGGCAAATAGAGCAAGGGGAGCCTGGTGCAGGGACTCTGAAATAGATGTTGTTTTCCAGTTGAGACTCCCTCTGACATTAATTATAAATTGTATGTCATATGGAGCATGTTGCACGAATCAAAGTGACCAGCACAGGTCCTGGATCAGCCTGTCTCTGCTAATTTCTGATGAGCGGAGAAGGGGATGACACGAAAGGAGGAGAGTGAAGGCCTGAAGAATTCTGGTGTTCTCCTCTCTGGATGTGCTGTGTTAATCAGGAGCTGGTTGTGGAGCAAATGTATTGTTCTGTGAAACGTGATTTCATAGAAGACGCGGAACAAAAAAAAAAGATGGAGAAAGATTGACTAGGCGTGCGGCTGCCGCTGCAGAAGAGAGGGCGGGGCAGACTCTGCGCTCGAGATAAGGACGGAAGTGGAGCGGCTGATTAGGACAGACGCGAAACGAGGGACCCCTGCCGAGTCTCACCTCGCCGGAGCCGCCGAGCCGTCCGCTTCCAGAGCCACGGCGGCAGGTTGATGGGGCCATGTGGAGGGTCCTCCAGTCCCCCACCAGCTCCCAGTGCTGGCCTGGAAGAGCCCGGGGCCAGATCCATTAAACGCAGCTGCGGGAGCTTTGACCAAAGAGAGCGAGACGGCCACCGCGTGATGGAGAGGGGACACCATGCTCCGTTTCCCAACAAGTTTCCGTTCAGGGATTACAGGCCTGTGGGCCTGTGCGGTGTGGCCGAGGCCTGAAGGAATAATGGACTTGTAACAGCCCCTAGCTCCCTTTCCCCTAGAGTTCTTACGCAGTGATACTTCTGGAAGGAGCTCTGTGAACTGCTACGTTGCTGGTACCATAATGGGTGTGGACGAGGGGCTTAAATGGCGGTGGTAGCACTTTGAAAGCCCATATAAGATGACATCGTGTCATATTGTTTGCAGCCTGATTCTTTTCATCTTCACAACTTCAGATTTCATGCTCCTGCCAGCAATCCTTGGACTTCACGTTACACAAATCAGTTTCTCTTGCTAAGAAAGGTGCTCTGAGCTTGCAATGCTTTTGCTTTAATGTTTCCAGCTCATGTCTTCTCACATTTTCAGCATTTTATTTGAAGGCCAACATAGAAAGTCAGGATCACTATTTGAAGGAAAATAATAATCTTGTGTATCCACTATATTGAATATCTTTGTTACACCTAAGCCAACATCTAAGATATTATTAATATTAGCACATTTATTAATTTAAACATTTCCTGTAGAAGGATCCAGCGAAGCTCTCTTCCATGAGATATTAAGACTTTACAAATTCATTGTGGTAAAGCCAGCCTCTAAAAAGAAGACAGGCTATGTGCTCCGTTAAAAGCACCTTATTTAGTTCTCTGCTGCGTGATTTGAACCTTGTGCATTCAGAGCTGGGGGACTCTTGTATAACCAGATCATTCACCAGCAAATCGCCGGCGCTGGCTGTATGTCAGGCAGGCGAGCCTCGTCGCTGTGGACCTCTCAAACTGGCTCCACGTCTCCACAGAACTGCAGCAGAACTGCCAGCGTTAGCAGTCTGCAAGTTGTCACTTTTGAGCAGAACAAAGATAACCGCACGTAGATTGATAAAAAATTAATTTGCAGATGTAAGCTTTTCCTGTGAGCACGTGAGGAGAGAGAGAGAGAGAGACAGACAGACAGAGAGAGAGAGCATGAAAGTGGGAGAGAGAAAGAGCGAGAGAAAGAGAGAGAGAGAGAGAAACAATGGGTGCAGATGGAACAGGGGCGTCCAGGAGGTAAGGGAGGCTAAGAGCACCGTGCAGCGGAGGAACGTCGGAGTGAACGACAGCGCGGAGAGCTGGCAGTGACAAGTGTGAGCGTGTGAGGAAGAGATTGGAGGAGAAAGACCAAACAAGAGACAGAGCAATAGAAGAAGACAGAGAGACAGAGAGGGAGAGAGAGAGAGACTCCATTTTGAGTCTCTCCTCCAGCCCCCAGCGCCTCATGCAGGCTGTGTGCTGAAACCTAGTTCCAGATGCTAATGAGCACGCCCAGTCCCCAGCGGTGGCGTGAGCCGGGCAGGAGCCGCCCTGCGCCCTGCTCCTGCTCCGCTAATTGGGAGGCTAAATCATTGTGTCAGCTGTCAGTCAGAGGCAGGGATGAGACAGCCAGGCACTGGTAGTGACCGGCTCAGAGAGAGTGAGAGAGACAGAGAGAGAGAGAGAGAGAGAGAGAGAGAGAGGGAGAGAGGAGCATGCTAAAGCAGAGAGATTGTGCCGGATCCTGCTCAGTTGGGGCTGAGGCTTTATGAACACTCGGTCACCAGTTGGTGGATGGTAATGGCTGTGTGAGGGACGGGGGGGGGGGACAGGAGAGGCGGGGGGACTGTGTGCTCATTAGAAGCACAGGGAGGCCAGGCTCTGGTGCGGGACTCCAAGCCTCTTCTGCTCCCCTGTGTCAGTAGTGGAGAGGAAAGGGGCCAATTCCTCACTTTTTCCTCCAATTCCCAGCAGGGATAACCATTTAGATTAGCCTCTGGTGCGGCTCTTACACAGAGGTTGCATGTGTTTTTGGAGGACTGGGGTCGGGGGTTGGTAATGTGAGGCTTCTGTGAGAGTCTGATACTATTAAGACAATACAAGTGGCTTTAGTTCTGCTGTTATTAGTTTGAACTATTATGTCCCTACCAGCCGAGTTCAACAGGGCTGCTCTGTGTGAATTTATGGCAGATGTGTTTCAGTGTCCTGACAGTGATTACAGTCTCATCTCATTGCCAATGACTCGTCCAGTTTCCATCTCATGCTGTAGTTGATGTCTCTGTATTCATAGCTGTCTTACCTGTGTGCGTGTGTGTGCGTGTATGTGTGCGTGCGTGCATGCCGGTGTGTGTGTGTGTGTGTGTGCACTTCTCAGGGAGATGACTGCTCCCAGACCTGTCCTCTTGGATTTTATGGAACTAACTGCACCTCCACCTGCCACTGTCGTAATCACGCCTCCTGTTCCCCCATCGATGGCTCCTGTATCTGCACAGAAGGTACAGTCTCCTCATCTATCTCTCCCTCTTTTCTTACACACTTTTCAAGTCTGTCACAGATTGTGGATGTTTACATTAGTCTAAACAAACTTGCAACATGAACAGTAGGAGTCAAATCAATGTCCTGTTTTAATCAGAATCATTATCATTGATTAACCATTGCTCAATTCATCGGTTCTTGCTTCACTTTAAGACAGCCATTGATGTTTTGAGGACTCGCCGTCTAGATTTGTAAATGCTGTATTATTGACATGTTCACCATAATCTGTTCGCTCAGTGGCACACGCAGGCTTTAGGACACCATCAGCACTCATGGCAGATATTAACTTCCCTTTAATTCAGTGTTATTGCAAAACACTGTAATTCACTGAATCATATACAGTGCCCAGCCTGGCCTGTAAAAACACAAGCACTAGGCCAGAACTCATACGAAGAGCTCAGAGTTAGTGGTGTCTGTCTGAGTCCAGTCAGGAGAGCAGGCCCCTCCCAGCTCAGGGTGAGGAGAGGAGGCCCCTCCCAGCTCAGGGTGAGGAGAGCAGGCCCCTCCCAGCTCAGGGTGAGGAGAGCAGGCCCTCCCAGCTCAGGGTGAGGAGAGGAGGCCCCTCCCAGCTCAGGGTGAGGAGAGCAGGCCCCTCCCCGCTCAGGGTGAGGAGAGGAGGCCCCTCCCAGCTCAGGGTGAGGAGAGCAGTCCCCTCCCAGCTCAGGGTGAGGAGAGCAGTCCCCTCCCAGCTCAGGGTGAGGGTGAGGAGAGGAGGCCCCTCCCAGCTCAGGGTGAGGAGAGCAGGCCCCTCCCAGCTCAGGGTGAGGAGAGGAGGCCCCTCCCAGCTCAGGGTGAGGAGAGCAGGCCCCTCCCAGCTCAGAGTGAGGAGAGCAGAGCCCAGCTGTGCCCTGGAGCTCAGCCCCATCAGCCCAAGAACTGGCTCATTACAGACGACACCTTTAATCTACATCCCATTCATAATTCACCACCCTGCTGAACACCAGTGTTCTCCATGGCCTTACTCTCTCTTTTCTCTCTCTCTCTCATTCTTAGTTTTTTCTCTCATTTCCTCCATTTCATTCTTACTTTTTGTCATTCCCCCCTCTCTCATTCTCTCACATTCTTACTTTTTCTAATTCCCTCTCTCTGTCACACCCCCCAACCCCCCCCACCCCACATACAGTCTTAGTTCATGCATATATTCCACTTATTGACCACTGCCTACTGCCAATAGCAGTGGGCTGCAGTTTCGACTGCCGTATCAGATGTGACCTCGCTCCCTGTCCCTTCCCTCCCGAGCTCTTGCCTATTGATTGCGCTCAATTATAGACCAGTCAGGTGTCATCTGGGCTCCAGGTGAGCGTAAAGCCTGCACTGCAGCCGGAAGGACAGAAGGATGGTTTCAGGACAACTAGTGTTCTTAACTTCTCTGGCTATGTTGAGTAAGGAGTGAACGGCTACAGAAACCGCCTTCTCCGTGGACCCCCGTGGACCCCCGTGCACCCCCGTGCACCCCCGTGTCCCTCTCCCAGGGTGCCGTGTCTAACCCTGTGTGTCTGATAGGCTGGCAGGGTGTGGACTGCTCCATCATGTGCTCCAGTGGAACGTGGGGTGTGGGATGCAACCAGACCTGCACGTGTGCAAACGGGGCGGCCTGCGACCCCATGGATGGCTCCTGCACCTGTGCGCCGGGCTGGACTAGCGATCACTGCCAGCTCCCCTGCCCAGTAAGAGTGTGTGTGTGTGTGTGTGTGCGCGTGTGTGTGTGCGTGTGTGTGTGTGTCTGTTTCCCAGCTATACTCTCTATCTCTATCTGCCTGAGGCTACACCCAGTATTATCGTTCTGACACTGTGCATTGTCAGGCTGATGTTTGCATTTGTGTGTGTGTGTGTGTGTGTGTGTGTAAGAGAGAGAGTGTTTCCTGCTATACTCTCTCTCTTTTTGCCTGAGGCTACACCAAGTATTATCATCCTGACACTGTGCATTGTCAGACTGATGTTTATGTGTGTGTGTGTGTGTGTATACGTGCATGTGTGTGTGTGAGAGAGAGTGTTTCCTGCTATACTCTCTCTCTTTCTGCCTGAGGCTACACCCAGTATTATCATCCTGACACTGTGCATTGTCAGACTGATGTTTGTGTGTGTGTGTGTGTGTGTGTGTGTGTGTGTGTGTGTGTGTGTGCACGTGTGTACACATGCATATGCGTGTTTGTGTCAGGATGGCACATATGGGCTGGAGTGTCGGGAGCATTGCGATTGTAACCATGCCGACGGATGTGACCCTGTTAGTGGCTACTGTCATTGTCTGGCAGGTTGGACAGGTAAGAAACACCAGTGAACACTCCTTAACTCACACATGTTGTGGTGACACTTGTGTTACAGTGCACCAGTGAACACTCCTTAACTCACACATGTTGTGGTGACACTCGTGTTACAGTGCACCAGTGAACACTAACTCACTTGTCATTAACTCGCACATGGCTCCTCACAGATACAGACAACACTTAACACAATGGTACTGTGGGCAGAAGCAAGCCGGCCTCTGTGCCTCTGTGCAACAGGTGTGACAAAACTCCATTCATTACTCCTGGGTGTCCAGGAGGTCAGTGGAATCCGAGATGGAGACACAACTAGTGAAGAAGATACACATAGTGAAGGAGACACACACAGTGAAGGAGACACACATAGTGAAGGAGACACTCATAGTGAAGGAGATACACATAGTGAAGGAGACGCACATAATGAAGGAGATACACATAGTGAAGGAGACACACATAATGAAGGAGATACACATAGTGAAGGAGACACACATAATGAAGGAGATACACATAGTGAAGGAGACACACATAATGAAGGAGATACACATAGTGAAGGAGATACACATAGTGAAGGAGACACACATAATGAAGGAGATACACATAGTGAAGGAGACACACATAATGAAGGAGATACACATAGTTAAGGAGACACACATAATGAAGGAGATACACATAGTTAAGCGTGTTATGCACAGTTGGACTGGGTGATCTTTGCTGTAATTCCTGCTGTTAAATAGTTTTAATGAACCTTCACATTGTCATTTGCACTAAACCTCAGACTCGTTTCTACTTAAAAGTCACACTCACTATGTCTATCAGACTGAAGGAAATTAATTAAAACTTTATTTGATATAAAAAATTGCGTTACAATTCTTGATGTAGTTAAATATATTAACACTCTTTTTAACAACATTTTAGAATTCCATCTCTTATATTCCATCTCTCTATTTTTTCATTTCTTTATGAGTGCCAGGACAACGAACACCAATGCTAATCAGCTAATCGGAACATTTGTACATTTTAGTTCCCCCTGCCAGCCATTCCCTGAACAAGAGTGCGTCTAATAACTGACTCTTTTAAATATGCAATTAAATTACCCTGTGGTTGTTCAGGAAGCATCCAACCACCACATGGTTGCGCACGGAGCCGCTTTCACACTAAAGCCTATCGCAGCAGGCGCTTCAGAGAGAGGAGGGAAGCTGAGCGCTGGGTTTGGGTCGGGCCCGTGGGTTTGGGGTCGGGCCCGTGGGTTTGGGGTCGGGCCCGTGAGAGGTCATGCCAGAGGGGCCCCGACCTCTCACCTCCACCCAGACCCCCTAATCTGGGTCAGGATTCGGCTTCTCGTTAGCTGCGGGATGGAGGTGCTCGCTCACTGTATCTCACGCTCTGTATCTCACGCTCTGAATCTCACGCTCTGAATCTCACGCTCTGAATCCCGCCCCAGTCTCAGCCATCTGCCCTGCATAATGGACTCACCAGGGTGCGAATGCAACCCGAGAGAGTGGTGGAGCATCTGAAGAGACATACGGCGTATGGCTTATGGGACACGCACAGACCCAGGCCAGGAAGAACACATGAGAAGAGAATGGAGTAATGGGAAGGGTAATGGTAATAAAAGGGTAAAGTGAAGTAATAAAAGTCCCCTCATAAAGGGTCATAGAAATGACAAGACCTTTGTGAGAGGTAACTGGAAACTGAGCTTCTCTATCGATGCTGAATATCAGCAATGCAGTCATGACAGGGAATAACAACTCACTATCCTACTTGTAATGAGTACTTGTGTAGGTAGGGTTAGGGACAAGGTGTAGTAATCAGTGCAGTGTTTAGGGTTTATGTTTGGGGACGTGGTGTAGTAATCACTACATGGTTAGGGTTTGGGACATGGTGGTGTGGTTAGAATTTAGGGTTTAGGGTTAAGGATAGTGTTGTAATCAGTACAAATGGATTTAGGGTTAGGTTTAGGATTTAGGGATGTAGTAGTAATCAGTATCAATGGATGTAGAGTTAGGGTTTAGGATTTAGGGTTTAGGGTTTAGGGTTAGGGATGTGGAGTAAACAGAACAGGCTGTGGAAGGACAGGAGAGAGTGGACCATGTGCCTTAGGATAGGCAGTGTGTTTTATCACAGGACAGAGAAATGGCGAGGAGATTAAATTATAGAAAGTGTGTGTCTGTGTGTCTGTGTGTGTGAGCATTTGTATGCATTTGTATGCGCTTGTCTATATGTGTGTGTCTGCGTGTGTGTGTGTATTTGTATGCCTTTGTGTTTGTGTGGGTGTGGGTGGGTGTGTGTGTGTGTGTATATGTGTGCGTGTGTGTGTGTGCTTGCTGTAGTAAGAGAGACAGTGAAGGAGGAGGCCAGACAGACTGGGCTGGGTGGTGGTGTTTGGGGAGCAGGCAGCATACCATTACATGCACTGTAGTGCTCAGTGTGGAGGTGTTCACTCTTCACTATATATTGCATTACCCCGCATACATATATATATATTTTACATCTCAGCAGACCCCCTCTGTCTCAGCTGCAGGTGAACTTAGGTAAAAATAAAAAAAGTATATAGTTATTTTACTGACGTGTTAATCCTGTTCAAGGCGTCATTCATTAACAGCGCTAATGGATGTGCTAATGTGCTAACCTGGAAACTGTGCACATTATTCACCAGATGTCTCATATTTCATATATAGTTCACTGCATGCAGGTGAATTTCCATTTGCACGTGTGTGTGTGCATGTGTGTGTGTGTGTGTTTGTGTGTGCATGTGCACGTGTTCGTGATGTAACTCCAAACTTGCTGTGGAATGACTTTGTGATGTGTGTGAAGTGTGTGATGATACGCTCCCTTCACCCCGCACTAATTGGTCTGTGCTCGCGAGGACTCCTTACCGCTCAGCGTCTCGGCGGCAGTGACGCGGGCTCCAGGGCTGCTCACACACTCACTCCGCCTTCTCTCCAGCTTCCTCTTCACTTTCACACTCCGCTCTGCAGACTCTCTGTCACCATTAGCTTTTCACCACACTTTTGTATTCTCATTCACTGCTGACAGTATAGAAGGGGACGGGGCTGCATTTTTCTTTCGTCTGGGCCATCAGAAACTCAAATGCACCCCCCCCCCCCCCCCAACTGTCTGGGCTGTCGCCTGTCCCTGTCTGCACCCCCCCTCCCCCCCTCCTCAGTACCTTTCTGCTCCCCCACAGAGGCTGTGCAGGTATGGAGGCTGTGTTGGGAGTTTGGAAGCAAGTCTAATTCAAAGCCCAGTCACTAATGCTGCATTAATGCTTGTGCCACTCACACAGAGCAGTCGCCATCAAAAGAAATTTCATATGAGGGTCCCTGATAAAAGGCTGCTGTTTGAAAGGGTGCTTGGAGTGTGTGCGTGCGTGTGTGTGTGTGTGTGTGCACGTGAGTGAGAAAGAAAGGGTAGGGGCACATACAGTTGCATGGCTACATGAGTGTGCGTGTGCTGAAGTCTCGGTCTTTGTAGGTCCATCAAGTCATCCTCCCTGTCCATGTACTCTTTGATAGTTTTGCATCTTAATTAATTGATTATGTACTTGTCTGTGTGTGTATGTGTATTCTAACATGGTGCTTCAGCATTAAAGCAGTCCATGTCTTCAGTTTGTGTCTGTGCGTCTGTGTGTGTGTGTGTGTGTGTGTTTCCCCCATGGAAATCTTTCCTGATGCTCTCCAAACAAGCCCCATCTCTGCTGAAACAGAATAGGAGAGGAGGCCCAGCGGCCCCGTTAGTGAACACACCACCCTGGCAAGGCAGACCAGCCTGATCAAAACTACGCTCATAGCAGAGAACGCCCTGGACAACCCCCCTCCTAACCCCCCCTCTTCCCGCACCTTCAGAAGCAGGACCGACACGCTCACAGTGCTGTCCCGCTGTGCCAGCAGAAGGACACGCCCCACTGCTGCCTGCTTGCTCTCGCACACAGACCAGACACGCAGACGTGGTACGTCCGAGTGCTGGCGTTGTAGACCTGGCGCTGTAGACCTGCCATGTGTCGGTGCTTCGTGAAGAAAGCATCTCAGCTTCCAGGCTACGCCGCTCAGCTGTTTCCTCTGTCACCGCGTAGTCGCTACTGATCCTGCCTGTGTTTGCGTATGCAGAGCCTCCACCTGAACACCTTAGGTGACCGTTGTCTCCGTCTGCGGGCCGAGGCTCCGGCTACAGCACTGCGGCTTCGGGTCTTTTCGATGCCAAATGTATCAAATCATTGTAAGATATAACTACAGTCTCCGTCACCATGGCCAGACTGCAAAAGCATCTCCAAAAACCCCCGACGCTGATTACTTTCTAAACCCACCCTTTATAAGTAGGTTACCAAAGAACCCAGCACTGATTTGTCTTCTTATCATGAATCATTGAAAGCCGCTATTGAAAGGCCATTAGCTAGATTACCAAGTCTTTGCCACTGTACCACTGCCGTCAACTTACAAGGCTAACGTTAGTATTCAAATCTCATTCAAGGTTGCAGTGAGGTTAAAATTGTGGTGTTTATGACGGTGCTCTTGAAAACAAAGTGTGTAATCAATCTGGTGTTCACTCGTAGCTTTACTCTGCATTATGCTAATGACTATTGGCTGTGGCAAGTTGCTACTGCTCAAAAGTGCTTCCTGTCTGAGCCCTGACCACCTCAAACTGGCAGAAAGTTCCAGTTTGTCAACACTTCAACTCTTCAGTCAGCTGGATTATTAAAATTACATTAGTGGATATAATGATTCATACACATAATGATGTGTTTACCAGTGGAAGTTGGTTTAAGAGTGAACAGAGATAGGTCAGAAAGGTCAGAAATTTCTATAAAACCCCAAACTGAAAATAAATTGCTTGAAAATAAAACTGCATGAGAACAGTAATTAGCATCACATTAATTCTGAATGCTGCAAATAATGCTTCTGTTTTTCCCGGATTCTTAGTTTGTCACTTAGGTGTATTAGTTAAGTACTCGTGTATTAACATAATTGCATATTAAATGTACTTTTGCACCAGTATACTGATTTACAAAGATTCAGTAGAATTGCATAAATAGAACAAAGCCCCTCACAGTGAGGTCAGATTTCATCCTTGCTCTGATTTCACATTCTGATCCTCATTTCAGAACGTTACATGAACATTTCATAGAGCAACATGTGGTGTGATCTGACCTCTGGGTGTCAGTGCAGTCTAGCAACGCCCCCTTGTTTTCTCCATCTATTGTCACTATTGTCTCTCAGAGGCTGTTTTTCATTGTTCTGTTTTGTTTTCAACAGGGATCCACTGTGACAGCGTCTGCCCTCGAGGCTTCTGGGGCCCGAACTGCTCCATGACCTGCTCGTGTCAGAACGGAGGCTCCTGCTCTCCTGAGGACGGCACCTGCGTGTGTGCTCCGGGCTACCGCGGCACGTCCTGCAAGCGAAGTAAGGCTTCCCTCCCGGCCGCCGCTAGGATCGTGCCGACGCTCACGGGAACAAGCCACGGCTAACCGGTGCGAATCAGAGAGGGTCTTGTCCACCACGTCCGGATCCTGGGCCCTCGAGGAGTCGAGAGGGGGGCAGGCCCCAGGGGGTTGAGAGGAGGAGCACTTGGAGCCTGCTTGTAAATGCAGGGGAAGTGAAGCCTTCATCACGGGGCAGGTCTTAATCACTCGAGCTGCACTCCAAGCCCTGGTGCCTGGGGTGAGGGACGAGGGCGGGGGCCACGGTCGCGCCTCCATCACGGCACCCTCTCACACGCTCCCTGACTCCCCCTCCACCTCTCCACCAGCCCAGCCCTGCTTCCCTGATAAGCCTGCTGATTGCCGATCATTTTCAAGTTGACGAACCCTGTAAATAGAAGCCAGCGACACAAATACATGTGCTTGGGCAGAGAAGTGGAGGTAGGGGTGTGTGTGTGCGTGTGTGTGTGTGTATATGTGTATGTGTGTACATGTGTGTGTGTGTGTGTGTGTGTGTGTGTGCATGCGTGTCTGTGTGTCAGTGTGTCTAGGGATTACAGAGCAAAGAGAGAAGGGACATGATTAATCTTCCCCACACCATCCACTGTTCCACAATTATCTTAATTACGACGGGTCCACCACCCACTAAAGGAAAGGTCAGCCCACACTGGTGTGTCTCACAGCTTAGCGTCACAGCAATTAAAGCAAATCAAGAACCTAATGAAGAAAGATGAGGAGGGAGCAGCACTTCCATACAGCTGTGAGACGGCAGGTCTATACTGGAGACCAGGCCCCTACTGGAGACCAGCCCTCCGCTGGAGACCAGGCCCTGCTGGAGACCAGCCCCCTGATGGAGACCAGGCAGAGACTGCAGGGCTCCAGGCCACAGTCTCTCCTGCTCACTGAGGAGTTATGGTCATGATGGTCGGGTGGCAGTGGGACTGTTAAACTGTTAAGACACACCCTTCTGTTTTTGGATCATGAATGAATTAAACTAACAACTCACTGCAATTTTCTCCACTAGCTTTGCCTTGCACTTGATTTATTTTTTTTATTTTCTTTGCACTAGTTTATTAAAGTTTTTGAGTGGACCTCAGTGCTAACAGACGTGATAAATATTAATGACTGACAGCTATTTGCTTATCTGTGTGACACTTTCTCTTCCTTTGACTATCTCTCTCGCACGCTTTATCTCCTCTGAACTCTGGTCTCCTCATATTCTCCCCTCCCCTCTCCCTCTCCTCCCCTCTCCTCTCCCCTCTCCTCTCCCCTCTCCTCCCCTCCCCTCCCCTCCCCCCCTCTCCCCTCCCCCTCTCCTCTCCCTCTGGTCTGTGCTAGTCTGTTCTCCTGGGTTCTACGGGCACCGCTGCAGTCAGACGTGTCCCCAGTGCGTCCACAGCACTGGCCCCTGCCACCACACCACAGGCCACTGCGAATGTCTCTCTGGCTTCTTCGGCCCACTGTGCAACCAAGGCAAGTGCATCTCCATCTGTCGCCATTGTTTCTTGCTCCCTCTTTCTCTTTCTCTCTCTCTCTCTCTCTCTCTCTCTCTCTCTGTGTCTTTCTCCTCTTCTGTCTCTTTGGAGGTTCTTTGTTTCTGATCATATCAATGTAAATAGTTAAGAGAGAGTTCTCTGTAATGTTAATACAGAGCAAAGGATTGCATGTATACTATGCTTAAACTCTCTTCTCCAGCTGATGCAATGACTGTTCATACACGTCAACTTTATTACTGAGAATGATGACAGCTTTTGATACATGCCTTTAATGAGGAGGCATCATATTAAAGCATAAATCACCCACAAGGGTGCGGATTACATGTAAAACAAGGCAACATTACAGTTAATGACCCAGCCTGCAGCCTCTGATCAGCTCACCCAGGGCCCTTTACCTCCAACATCTCCCAGCCTGATAGAACAGGGTGTTATGTGGGAGCACTGCTGTGTGGAGGACTGTGGGTGAGGCAGGACACCCTGCACACACAGGGATATGCAGGGTCTATGGGAATAGTGAGAACTCTGGAAATCATGGTGTTGTGGAATGGTACAGGACACTGCGGGGCATGAGGTGCTGTGGAATGCAGGACACTGCAGGGCGTGAGATGCTGAGGTGCGCGATGCATCGTGGGAAGTGATTTGCTGTTAGATGCGGGACAATGCGGGGTGTGGGGTACTGGAGAGATGCGGGACATCGCGGGGAAGTGATTTGCCGTTCGGTGCGGGACACTGCGGGGTGTGTGGTGCTGCAGAGGTGCGGGACGCTGTGCGAGGAGGAAGCTGCTGTGCATGTGCACCTCTCTGCAGCATGCCAAGCTGACTCTGCGCCTCTGCCAGACGGCAGATAATTGGCATTATCTCTGACAACCTGACAAATAACCTTCAGAGGAAATCTGAATATTGCTGAATATGGCCGTTCTTTCTGACTGAGACAAACAGTGAAGAGCCGGGTCGATACCGCCCGGCTCAGTGTTCAATGCACTTGGACTGAAGAAGGAGAGGAGATGACCTCAGGCAACGGAGATACTTCCCAGGGAAGGATTTATGACAGCCTGCTAGGATTGAACTTTATCTGAATCAGTACAGAGATCAACTGATGAGTTTATATCTGTTGTTTTGTTCTCCCTGCTCGAGTACACATGACTGCAGACATAACAGACATAACAACCTGAGCATACCATCTGCAAAATGTATCTAAAATACATGTATAATCTGGTAAATATATTAGTATTTACCTGATTATGGACACTTTCATGTGGTTTGTTTGCCACACACAACTGGACAGTTCTTATACTGTATAAATGTATTTCTACTATATAAAGTACAATGTATGTTAAGGAGCGGTTATGATTTTATCATGAAATTGACTTGCAAGGTTTACACAGTGTATTTACACTGCATGTTTACACTGCAAAGTTACACAGCGTATCTTCGCAGCGTATCTACACTACGTGTTTACACTTCGTAGTTACATTGCATATTTACACTGCGTGTTTTCACTGCGCGTCTACACTGCATGTTTACACTGCATATTTACACAGCGTATTTACCCATCGTGTTTACCCAGCGTATCTACACCGTGTATTTATTCCCTAAGTGTTTTATTTGGCACATCACATTCATATGAGATTTTTGAGAGCTTTTGCAACCCAAGGGACAGACGAGTCTCCAGGAGGGAAATGGCTGTGTTAACGCATGCATCGGTCAGCCAATGGTGTTGCTAATTCGTTATTAGCCAAGACACCAGTGTTGTCCAGCAGGGTTGAAGAGCAGTGTGTGGGTAAGTAGCTTGGCCAAAACAGGGACAAAAGGAACCACTCCACTGGAGAGACCGGCAGACAGAAGCCACTAAGTGGAACAGTATAAAAGCTCATAGGGGTGGTAAAACCAGGCTACAAACTTTAACGGCACATCCGCGCACGTGCATAATCTGACTGGAACGCTCGCGTTCCCAACATGCAACCATGAAAGTGTGTCAGTCACTCTGAAAGGCAGGGATGCGTTTCATCATTAAAGTCACATCAATTATTCAGCACCCACGCTCCCAGTGAGGATAAATCAGTCATGCGACTTAGCCGCTCCAACTTTATGTGCTTCTTATTAAGTGGGAGGGGCTACATAATCGAATACAGAGGTCTTCGGCCCTTTCTGGTGTGTTAACTACTGTGTGGGGGTGAACTGCGTTTTTTAACAGCAGGTCTGAGAGCAGTTTTAACAGCAGTTTTGTCAGCCTTCCTTGCCGGCATGCAGATCACAAGTCTTAGTTAGTGGCAAAATGCAGATCAATGTTTTCACGTTTTAAAATATAGTACTTAATTAACAGAATGAAACACTTGTTACCTAGCAACAGATGATGTATGTTACAAGCATGTTAGCCCGACTCTTTGAAACCATACTGTAATTATCAGTGTGCTTTCCTGCCATTGCACATGACACTCATCCTGAATCTGTTCTGTTACTAATGCTCTCATCCTGGATCTGTGTTCGGTTACTAATACTCTCATGCTGGATCTGTGTTCGGTTACTAATACTGTGCTGCACGTTGCCATGAAAATGAATAAATGAATTATATGAGAACCAAATGCCCGGAATTTGCTGAAAATGTAATAATAGTCATTTTCCAGTATTGCTTCATGCGCTATTCTTTTGCAGCTTTCATGGGAATGTTGGTGGGAATGGGAAGTAGGAAGTAGACTAGTGACCCAGTGCTCTGAATTGAGCAAAAATACATATTTTTTTTCAATATTGCACTGCAAGCTATTCTTCAGCATAGTGCATGCAACAAGTTGCAGACTGCTGAGCTAATGTGTGAATGTATTACATGGTCTGTTTTAAAGTCAAATTAAGAGCTGTGTAAAGCTTCGCTGTTGTGCTTAAATGTGGGAGGTAGTTATGTTTAAATCATTTTACAGGCCCAAGACAGGAGCTGTGGGTTTGTGAGTGTTAATGAAGAGGAGTTTGCTGTCATGTCTATTGTTTGTAATCACTTGCATTAAGCCCAGTTGGTCTTTCAAACGCGGTCCTTGTTATCGTTACTTTAATTCAGACCTCAGCCACTGAATGTTCAGACAGGAACACATCCTAGCCTCTTCCCTTACACACCCATACCACCCCGTCTCTGTCACAGGGGGAACAGTTTGTGCCTCTGGAATCCCTGTTAGTGACTTAACCCATCAGAATTCATCCTGAGGTCAGGATTAATAACAGAACAACGCTATAACCTTGACCCTCCTGTTATTTCACACATATTAGTAATAGTTCGTGGATGGATGCAGACCAGCATGGTGTGTGAATATAGAGCCCCTGGGGGGCTTTTCTGCTACTTCAAGAGAGTAAATATTGCGTGTGTGGTAAGAGTACTAAAGATATCACATCACTGGGGTCCAAGGACTGTTGGGCAGATTTCCAGCTCAAGCTAATGAACTTTTAACGTCCACCTCCCATCGCACAGGACCCAGCTGAGGGTGGACTTCTCAGTGAAATATAGACACAACTTCTCCTAATAATTAACTAGTCTTTTCATGAATTAAGGAAAGGCCATGGGCATATCTAGAATTCACTTTCATGGATTTCAGAGCTGTCTCATGAATAAATGTTTAATATGTTAAAGGAGAGAAAGGAGAGAGAGGGGGTGGGGGCAGGGCTGGCTGGTGACCATATTCTCCATCATTCCTCCAGGTCATAGTTACTGGGAATAAAAGGTGAGCGCTCAGGGGAAGAGGGTGCGTGTGCTGCCCCTCTGGAGACTGTCCCGTGCTGGGGTTCCACAGTCCCGCGCGCCCGGGTCCTGGGGGGTTAGGCTCTAATGAACCGCTCCCTGGCAAGAGGCAGGACACTGAGTCTGTGGACGCGCGGAGCCAGGATGAGTAAGCCCCTAATAAGAGCCCGCTTTGAGCGAGTTGAAAGGATCCGTCTCCCAGGGCGAGAGGAGAACCACCGAGATACGATTATGAAAAAAAGCCACTGTCACAAAGATTTAATTTCAACTTTTCTTTAAAGGAGACACCTTATCTGATTCCATTGTTACGTGCCATTTCGTGCTACACGCCAGAGACGGCTGTTTACCAGGTGGTGGGGTTTTCCTTTGTTTATGGTGTGGAGGAAAAGTCTCCATTGTATGTACGTGATTGAACCTCCACCCGTCCAGGACGGAGGGGTAAAGGGGGGGAAAAAAGACCTGATGGAACTTTAATCTGAAATGAAATCTCTAATTGAGCTGAGTGTCAGAAGGCGTCTGAAATATTCGTTTTATTAAAAATGTACACAAGCTCTATTTTAATTCTGTGGCACATCAGTCGTCCGTGTTCTTGTGCACGGCGGCCGGAGGTGTCACGGGCAGATAAACGGGGCGCCTGTCAGATGTGTGTGCTGAGCCCCGTCCTATGTGCCTCTCAGACCTTTGGAGGCACAGGACTGTAGTCCACGCAGCCGCTTTCATTACAGCCCTGGAGCTTTACAACATGCCACATGCCTTGTTGTATGAAGACGTTAGCTTAAACCCACGCGTGCTTGTGATATATGTTTGAGGATTTGGGGTAATTTCACTGTTGCACAGTACCCAGCCCTGTGCAAGTCTCTTTGACACTGGACCTAAACGGAATGGCACAGCAGACCTAGCACATCTACCCCTAACTCTACCACATCTACCTCCATCTCTAACTCTACCTCTACCACATTTACCTCCACCTCTATCACATCTACCTCTACCTCCACCTCTAACTCTACCTCTACCACATCTACCTCCACCTCTAACTCTACCTCTACAACATCTACCTCCACCTCTAATTCTACCTCTACAACATCTACCTCCATCTCTAACTCTACCTCTACCACATTTACCTCCACCTCTATCACATCTACCTCTACCTCCACCTCTAACTCTACCTCTACCTCCTCTACCTCCACCTCTAACTCTACCTCTACAACATCTACCTCCACCTCTAATTCTACCTCTACAACATCTACCTCCATCTCTAACTCTACCTCTACCACATTTACCTCCACCTCTATCACATCTACCTCTACCTCCACCTCTAACTCTACCTCCACCTCTAACTCTACCTCTAAAACATCTACCTCCACCTCTAACTCTACCTCTACAACATCTACCTCCACCTCTAACTCTACCTCTACAACATCTACCTTTACCTCTAACTCTACAACATCTACCTCTAACTCTACCTCTACAACATCTACCTTTACCTCTAACTCTGCCTCTACCACATCTACCTCCACCTCTAACTCTACCTCTACAACATCTACCTTTACCTCTAACTCTGCCTCTACCACATCTACCTCCACCTCTAACTCTACCTCTACAACATCTACCTCCACCTCTAACTCTACAACATCTACCTCTACCTCTAACTCTGCCTCTACCACATCTACCTCCACCTCTAACTCTACCTCTACAACATCTACCTTTACCTCTAACTCTGCCTCTACCTCCACCTCTACCACGTCTGCCTCTACCTCCACCTCCTGTACCTCTACCTCTAGCTCCTCTACCTCTACCTCCTGTACCTCTACCTCTAGCTCCTGTACCTCTACCTCCTGTACCTCTACCTCTAGCTCCTCTACCTCCACCTCCTGTACCTCTACCTCTACCTCCTCTAGCTCCTCTACCTCTACCTCCTGTACCTCTACCTCCACCTCTACCTCCACCTCCTCCTCTACCTCTACCTCCACCTCCTGTACCTCTACCTCCTGTACCTCTACCTCTAGCTCCTCTACCTCCACCTCCTGTACCTCTACCTCTAGCTCCTCTACCTCTACCTCCTGTACCTCTACCTCCACCTCTACCACGTCTACCTCTACCTCCACCTCCTGTACCTCTACCTCTAGCTCCTCTACCTCCACCTCCTGTACCTCTACCTCCTGTACCTCTACCTCTAGCTCCTCTACCTCTACCTCCTGTACCTCTACCTCTAGCAGCTCCTGAGCTGTTCCAGGTGCTGGACAGAGGCGTGTCCTGTGAGCCGGGCCATGCTGTGCGGTGTGCTGGTGCTGTGTCTGCAGTGTAGTGATGTTCTGAGTGTGTGTGTGTGTGTGTGTGTGTGTGGGCAGTGTGTCCCAGTGGCAGATATGGCAGGGCCTGCGCTGAGGTGTGTGTCTGCACGAACAACGGCACCTGCAACCCCATCGACGGCTCCTGTCAGTGCTTCCCTGGCTGGGTGGGAGATGACTGTTCCCAGGGTACGAATCAATTAACCTCTCAGGCAGTTTACTGCTCTCTCTCTCTCTCTCTCTCTCTTGTTGTCTCTCTGTCTCTCTCTCTATCCTACCTCATTTCTTCCCCTTCCATTTCTTTCTCTGCTCTTTCTCTCCCTCGCTTTTGTTGTCTCTCCCTCTCTCTCTCTCTCTCTCTCTCTCTCTCATTGTTTGTTTCTTTCATTCCCTCTCACTCTCTTATCCTCTTCCATTCATGGCCACTTCATGGTGTCCCATCACGTGAATCATCACCACGGCCGTATTTCTTTAGAAAATGACCCACAAGCACCGCTGATGGATCCCAACAGTTACTCCCATAAATCACCTTCTAGCGCACTGTCGGAGATTTACGCAGCTCTGGAGTAGAGATATGAAACTGTGGCGAGAGCCACAATGCCTTGCAAAATTTATAGTGCACTCCTGAAGGCAGTGACACACCTTTTATTTATGCTGCGGCAGAAAGATGCACGAGTGTAAAATATTTCTTTCAGTGACATTTTCATTCATTGCACTGAAACCTTCGGAAAACAAAGAAATCATTTGATTTCTTTCTTTATAATGCTGGTATTTTTTGTGGCTCACAGCATATCACACATTAAGTGTAAATTTGTTTCTCTAGATTTCACACACTCTTCTGATTACATTATGTGGCTCACGGTTCATGTTGGCAGCATCAGTGCCTCGCGTCAGCAGCACGAGGTACTCTGCCTAGTGTTTATACAGCAGCGTGATGCAGCTGCCCACTATTGGCTCTGGGGGCAGTGGGGGCGGGGCTAGGAGGATCCTAAGGGCCAGTGACTGGCAGGGGCCACAAAGAATTCTTAAAACATTCATTCATTTTTTTTTTTTATTGTGTCTCAGTTTATTGTGTCTTTTCCATGGGGCACAGACTGCTGGTGCCTCCCCTCTGCCCTCTGTGTGTATTTTGACACCTAAAACACATTTGTTTATAGTGCATAAGCTGCTGCGGAGTCTGTGTGTGTGTGTGTGTGTGTGTGCGCGCGAGAGAGAGCTCTCTGTGATGCTGTCTCTGGCTTCCACAGCCTGTCCTGTAGGCCAGTGGGGCCCCGACTGCCTGAACTCTTGTAACTGTCACAATGGAGCCCAGTGTAGCGCCTACGATGGAGAGTGCAGGTGCGGTCCTGGCTGGACCGGCCTTTACTGCACACAGCGTGAGTCTCACACACACGCGCACGCACACACGCACACACATATCCTCAGTTTGTAATCAAATGCAACACGCCGCCATCGCTCACAGTCAAACAGTGACACCTGCTGGCAATTTATGTTAACTGTTACAAAACAAAAGGAGGTAAATTAGTGTGCCATTATTCAGCATGTATCATGTAATGTCATGGAACAGTCCTGAGATATAAGTGTATTTTTCATATATTTCATATGAATCATATGAATCTCATTATAATTGCATGTTGCAATAAATAGTCAGAAGGTGCCCAGCCTGGGCACAACAGCTATCCTAACTGCAGCGTATCTTTTGACAGCACTGTGCTACTCGCGGCCATTAAATCATTAAATCAGTCATTTATATAATCGTGATGAAAGCTCTTTTGTTTCCAGTGTTAACTCATTCATTTTTCATATCAGCAGTAGTGCATGTTCCATTTTACTTGAAGAATGATGAAATCAGTTTGTGTTTTGCTGCAATCGTTTGTTCCAATTGGCTCATTAGCTTAGTGTCCTCACTGAGTGAACTGTGAGTGTGTGAGTGAGTGTGTGAGTGAGTGTGTGTGTGTGTGTGTGTGTGTAGAGCATGAAAGACTGCTTTTCTAATGCACTATAATTAAAGCACGTGATTTTCTTGATGTTAAATAATTGAACTGTTTGGTACCATCTGGTTCTACTGTCTTTGATAATGTGTTTGATATTGTTACAGCAGTCAGAAGTTTGCATGGGGTACACTGTACTCTCTCTCTCTCCCTCTCTTTCTCTCTCCCTCTCTCTCTCCCTCTCTCTCCCTCTCTCTCTCCCTCTCTCTCAGGTTGCCCCTCAGGCTTCTATGGGCGAGACTGTGCTGAGGTATGCCGCTGTCAGAATGGAGCAGACTGTGACCACATCACTGGCCAGTGTGCCTGTCGGACTGGATTCATTGGTACCAGCTGTGAGCAAAGTAAATAATGCACCTTCATGCTCATGAATGTATGTGTCTGGATTTCAGGGAATTTACAGAGCTGCCTAGTTCTGCAGATTTTGTGATGCTCTTATGTGTGATTGATTGCTAACCACAGTGCTTTGCGCTCTCTCTCTCTCTCTCTCTCTCTCTCCTTTCGTGTGTTTATGCATGTGTATATTGCTCTGTCTGCAGAGTGTCCTCCTGGGACATTTGGCTATGGCTGTCAGCAGCTGTGTGAGTGTATGAACAACGCCACCTGTGACTATGTGACTGGAACCTGCTACTGCAGCTCTGGGTACAAAGGCATCCGCTGTGACCAGGGTAAACACAGCTCTCCCTCCCTCACACACACACACACACACACACTCCCTCATACACACACACATTACTTCACTGTCATCATCAATCAATCAAGTTATTTTGTAGTTGTTTGTATAGATTTCCATGCACATACTTACATTAAACACATATATCCACGTATAACCGTGTCCATGTGAATGTGTGTGTGTGTGTGCGTGTCTCAGCGGCCCTGATGATGGAGGAACTGAACCCCTACACCAAGATCAGCCCTGCCCTGAGCTCGGAGCGCCAGTCCGCCGGGGCAGTCATGGGCATCATCTTCGTCCTCCTCATCGTCATGGCATTGCTCAGCCTGTTTGTGTGGTACAGGCAGCGTCAGCGGGAGAAGGGCCAGGACATGCCCAGCGTCAGCTACACGCCTGCCCTGCACATCACCAACACGGACTATTCGCTCTCGGGTGAGAAGCCTGCTCACACACTTCCATCCGTAACTGGGCTGGGACGCTGGAGTGCAGCTCCTGGAGATGCTGCCGTGAAGTCTCGCTAGCCTGGGGACTTCGCCTGCGCTGTGGAGGCGGGTTATCCTGGCCCCTCTCTCTCTCTCTCTCTCTCCCTCTCTCTCTCCGTCTCTCTCTCTCTCCCTCTCTCTCTCTCTCTCTCTATCGCTGTGGCAGCATGTTCACTGTGCTGCACATCAGTCAGACTTTGAGTTTGCTGCAAGATTGGAATGTGGCATTCTGAAATAATGGCATTTGATTCCCAGAGATCAGACTATGGTAGAGTACATTGGACTATCATAGAGTAGATCAGACTATGGTATAGTACATTGGACTATCATAGAGTAGATCGGACTAGAGTAGATCAGACTATGGTAAAGTAGATTAGAAAATCATAGAGTAGATCGGACTATGGTAGAGTAGATCAGACTATATTCGAGTAGACCGGACTATGGTTGAATAGGCCAGACTATGATAGAGTAGATTGGACTAAGGTAGAGTAGCAAGAATAGCAATGAAGAGTAGCAATGCATAAGTCTGATGCTCCTGTGTGTTTGTTTTTACTTTCATGTAAAAGTCCTTTCCAGGATTTTGTTCAAACTGCCTAGATTGTCTAATTAATTTAAATAGAACATGTACTTCTATCAAACTGATAGACAAGCTTGTGTTGAGTCTGTGTGTGCAGAATTGCATTGTGGGTCTGTTCTTTCTGCCAGACACATCTCAGAGCAGCATGAGTGGTCAGTGCTTCTCCAAGCCCAGCTACCACACTGTGGCTCAGTGCAGTGGAGCCACCTCCAGCACCACCACCCTGGACGACACACTCACTCTGAAGGCAAGTGCCACACACACACACACACACACACACACGTTCATAAATGCACATATAATCATGTACACATACAAACACTCACAAACACACACTCACATACATGCGCGTATACACACCGACTCACACACACACACACGTTCATAAATGCACATATAATCATGTACACATACAAACACTCACAAACACACACTCACATACATGCACGTATACACACCGACTCACACACACACACACACGTTCATAAATGCACATATAATCATGTACACATACAAACACTCACAAACACACACTCACATACATGCGCGTATACACACCGACTCACACACACACACACACAGTACCAGTCGAACATGTGGACACAACTATCTTATTTATTTTTATTATTTTCTACATTTTTTAAAAAGGCAAGGTGTCAAACCAATGAAACGGCACATACGTGACTATGCTGTTAAACAGTCACTTATCCCTGTTCATGAGGCAGCCCCCTATGGTGCTTCTCCATTAGTCCTGAAGACATTCTCACATATGCAGAACACTGGTAGGGGGAGGAACTATAGTTCTGACAGTTTGCTGAGGTGCATCTAAAATGGTGTTTGTTTTGACAATGGATTCACATACAGACTAACACTTTCCCAAATTATATTTGTCTTAGAAACAAACCTAAGTGTAATCCATTAAAATGCCTTATTACTATTAAAACATACATTCAATCAGGTATGTCCAAACCTTTGACTGGTATCGTGTACACACAAACACATACATACACACACTCACAAACACTCCACAGCATCCACTCCAGTTACCTGTGAGCTTTTCACAGTTATCAAAACACCTTGAAAGTAATTAAACTGTTTTTATTTTCTGCTCTGTTTCTCAGAAAGGAGACAGGAGCAACTCTGAATGGAGGGCCTACTGTAATCTGACTGAGCTCGGTCAGTGGACAGACCCTCTGTGGTCCTTCCCTGCTCGTTTTTGCTACCGCGTGAGAGATGGTGGCAGCAGTGCTCATAGGAGTTCGAAGCAAATAGCGCGTGTTACCATTTTACTTTAAAAACCGCAACATCCATCCCGTTGCAATCACAGAGCGGACAGAAGCGTACTGAAGAATGAAATGAGTTTTCTGTCCGGCTAGGCGTGCTCACTGCGCTCAGACGCTCTGCAGACGCACTGCAGACGCTCTGCAGACGGCATGTGTGTGTGTGTGTGTGTGTGTGAAGGCCACCCGGCCCACAGACAGCACGGCTACACTAACAGAAGCCTGTGCTGCTAGCATGTGGTCTCCCATGCTGTGGTTGTAATAGCTCCTCACTAGGTGCCTTCACACGTACGCACTGACACAAAGTCCTGCCTACATTACCCAGGGTCACCGTGGGCAGAGGAGGAGGGTGCTCATTAGTCCTCTGCCCCTCCTCCTGAGGCTCCTCACCCCATTATGTCTGAGTGTAGGCTGGATGATAAGACTACCGTAGCGCATACGAAGCAGCGGGGGGCGGGGGGGAGGGTGTGTGGGGGCTCAGGGTTCGCTGTTTCCATTATCCAAGCACGCAGCCAACAGAGGAAGCAAGATTACACGACCCGGGAACACATGCTCATACAGAGAGAAAGTTCGTCTGACTGACGGCAGTGAATCAGGACAACATACACTGTGCATCAGAGGTTCCATGACCTAAATGGAAATTCAGAATTCAAAGGGAACTTTCTTGTGTAGTGTAATTAGTTTAACTTCTTGCTTGTGAATCTTGGGTAGTTCTCCACTCTGCCCTGTTCTCCTGAGGTGTGTATTCACCCATACATAAGCATGTGAAGTTCATCTCCCATACATTTTTTGTTTCTGTAATTGTTTATTCACTCAAGTGTGAACGGAGCTGACGGAAAGGTGATAGAGGTGATAGAGGTAATAGGGGCCACTTGTGCAGATGCCTGATAACCAGTTTGTTATCATGTTCCACAGAGACCGTTTACGGTGAAAGACGTCATGCAAATATTGTTTTATCTGAAGAAAAACCCAGTTAATGTTAAGTGCATTGATGTTTGCATTCGTCACATTACCTTGAAAGTCTAGGACACATTCCTGTGTGGATGGTCATTGAAGACTGAGAGGTCTATATGTTTAAGAGCATGACACTCTTAAACATTAAATGAAAGAATCCTACGTCTCCAGCAAACGCCACAGCTGAGGTTCACTGTGACAAGACTGTAGGCCACAACAGCAGTGCATTAAATACATATGTACAGAGTCATTCCCAGAACGAATACTTTAATTACAATATATTATAATATAATATATATAATATATGATTTAATAATAATATATGGATATAATCTAATCATCTTTGGCTAAGTATATACACATAATTATTTTTGCCACAGGCGTAAATGTTACTTTTTGCTTAGACGAGAAACTTCTTTTAAATGTGAACTGCATATAGTTAAGCTTGACCTGCCTATTAAGTTTTGCTTAGCTGTGTAACACTGGAAACTGCAGGAACTAAGATTCTGTCAACATCTGATTCTACTGCTCCCCCTAAAGACCTACAGGTTCCTGACTCTCATTATTTTACCATCAGTTGCATGAGATTGTATCATACTTTCCAGTTAACTTAGGAAGTGTTTCACTTCAGTGTTAAGTTACTTCTTTTAAGCTAATTATACAAATTTTTGCTCCCACGTGTGTGCTCCGCCCGATCAGGCGTGTCACGAGAGGACACGCTGACACGCCGTGACAACCAAACCACCAGAAAGGCCAAAGGTAACGACATCGTTGCGTACGTTGTCTGTGCTGTGCACGCCCAGCCTTCCGTGCCGTTGTGCTATCTGTACCATCCAACAGGAAACCGCGCGTCCTCACGCGCGTCCTCCTGCTCTGCGCTGCTGGGTCTTAGTGGTGGTCAGATACATGGCGCCCGCTCTGCATTCTGACCGCCCACAGTGTCCACTTAAGGGCCGTAGCCTTTCAGCCTCTCTGTCTGTGTGGGCTCTGTGCTGGTGATTAATGTGATCCCTGCCCTCACCTCAGCCTCGCTCTCTAGACACAAACACACTGGAGCTCACACTCCCGCCTCCGTAAATTGATCTCCCAGGTCCAGTGTTGGCTCACGGCTGAAGTAAACAGCCTGACAAAGGGAACTGCAGTGGGTTAGACTGGATAAGCCTGGATCAGTGGAGCAGCATTCAAAAGTTTGGCTTGTGACCCCGACAGACCACAGCCTGCTGCTCCAGCGATGATCGTTCTGAACTAGCGCATGCGAAAATATCACATTGCCGCTATAATTCTCTCAGTGGTGAATTTGTTACCCCCTCTGTGCTGACATTTATAATGCACATGTGTCCCCATATGTGGGGAAATAAGTGTATCACTGAAAAAATGCACCTGCAGAGCTGCTTATATTACCCTGCTCAGCTGGAGCGCAGGGCGCATAGCCAGGAGTGCTGGTCCCTGGGCTGCCGTCCTCTCCCCTGCATTCAAGGAGGTTCCTCCCGGAGATTCATAAAGTACAGCAGGACTCAGTTCAGAATTGACCTGGAACTCCAGTCCAGTCCACAGAGAGCCCCAGCCAGCCCAGGTTTTTGTTCTGGTCCAGCTGCTCACACACCTGAACCAGGTCATTAAGTCCTGCAGAGCTGCCTGTGGTGCGTTGGGAGTTTGAAGTAAGGGAATAGCTGGGGGTTCCCGTGGACTGCAGTGAGAACCTGTGTCCACTCTAATACCCTTGGTCTAGCTCATGGCATTGGTCTTAATAAAAGTCACTTCAGGGGTTCGTGGATCCCGGTCTACATTTGACAGCTTCCTGCCGCTACAGCTCGTGTACGTAATGACCCCCTTTTATGCGTGTTCCTTTGCAGACTACATCAAGACATCCATGTGCAGCACCAGCTCGTGCTCTCTGAACAGCGAGAACCCGTACGCAACCATCCGCGACCCTCCGGCTCTGGCCTGCAAACACGCCGAGAGCAGCTACGTGGAGATGAAGTCGCCGTCGCGCAGGGACCTGACCTTCTGCGCCGCCGCCGCCGCTGGCAACGGCCTCTCCACCGTGAGCAGGAACGTCTACGACGTGGGTACGTCAGCTGGGGCACAGACGGAGCAACTCGTCTTCGAAAAGCTCAATTTTATTTACGATCTCTTATATCCACAGTAAAGAGTTTAAGGTTGAAAATAATACTTTGAAGGAATGCTTGATGTAGAATACTATGTATTCTTTCATTTAACGCAATGATGCATCAGACTATACTATATTCTGTATACTGGGAGACCTTTAACCGGCGCGTTCTCCTCTGTCAGAGCCTACAGTGAGTGTTCTGCAGGGACCCAACGGCCTGGCGACGGGCTTCTCCCAGAGCCCGTACGACCTCCCGCGGGGCAGCCTCCTCCCCAGCCACTATGACATCCTGCCCCTTCGCCACAGCCCCACACACGGCCCCCCGGGGACAGAGACGGCCCCCAGCTCCCTGCTGTAGAGCCCCCCCAGCCTACCTCCAGAGCAGCACACACTGACCACCACCTGACTGTGCAACATGCAGGTTTTTTTGTTTTCAAATCATATCTAGAAAGTATTCTGTCTCTTGTGTGTCTCCCTCCCTGTCACACACACACATATACAGTATATATATACACACAAACACAAAAATGCATCAATAAATTGATGTTAAAGCTGAAAAAGCTGGACAAGAAACAAGTGAAACCGGATTGTGCTGTAAGTCCCTCTTCGTGTGTGCGTGTATACTGACCCCTCGTGGTGGGGAGGTGATTGTGCAGAGGATTCCAAATAAACAACTACCGACTTCTCTCTCCTCTCCGTTCAGTTCCCTGGATAAACAGATTTTAATTTATCTAAAGACTGAACAAAGGAGGGGAAGAAAAACAACAAATCCACGGAACAGTCTGTAACTTGCTGTATATATTGAAGTGTATCGCAAGACTAGCAGAACTAGGGGGAACATTTGTGGGAGATTCCCATGCACCTCGTGTTGGTGATACCCTCACGGATGGTTCAGGTTCCTTATGGCGGGAGATGCTGGCATCGCCGGGTCTTTTCAGCACGGCGGTGTCTGACCCAATCCATCTTATTTGGAACCAAAGGAGAGCCGTCGCCCACAGATACCGTGTCTGGCAACCTTAGCTAAGTATTTCCTAGTTCAAAAGACCCCAAGGCCCGTGTCGAAGCATGGTAAATAGTACGAAAGTAGTTCTTAATTGTAAAAACAGAAAAAAAACAACTAAATAACCAAAAATGATTTTTGAGAACATTGATTTTTGGATAACACTATGGTATAAGAGACTTTACAACAAAACTTTGAACCATGTTCATAAATTATTTTAAAACCTACAGAGATGTTCCACAAGTGTTTATAAAAATGTTATAAAAACAATGGCAGCTTGATATAGGCAAGGTCCCTAGCAACAGTAGTCTATATCAACCTGGTGTTTGACTTATTCATACATTATTTATGGATATAGTGATCCAGAGTGATGTGTGTCATGTGACCGTGTAGTCCTTAAACTATAGTGTTACAACTTTTGTTTCTTTTTTCCCCTTGGAATTTCTATTTATTTATTTATTTTTAGGTTTTTTTTTGCATACATCATTTGCCATTTTTATTTGTCTTTGTAAATTCTTGAGAAAGGCTTTTTTTGTACTTGTGTATTTATTTGTAATTTATTTGCACAAGTGATGGTTTGAGTTTTATTTCTAGTGTAAAGTTGAAACAAAAAAAAGTCAAGCATGAGTAAATTCTGGTAGCAGTTGAAGTTTAATTATTTTCATGTCATTGTTCCCTTCGTGCACACTATCGATATTTAAAATATATAACGCAAGTTAGCTTTCATGTCAAGTAAATACATCACAATGGGCAAAGACTTTCCTACATATCTTAAGACATGTTAACTACATTTTACATTTGAATTGTTATGAAGTTCAGTTATATAATCCTGCTTTGCTATATTACTTTATCTCAATCTAAACGTGGTTGCATACCCCTCACTAAAGCAATAACATACTGACAATCACACCGGGACTACACTGGCACTCCTCTGCTCCACCACAGCTGAGCAGGGTGCTTCAATTTTGGCGGGCTGTTTGTCATCACAGCACTGATTTCATCTTTGTGTTTCATCCAAATGCTGCTTGATGTTTTCTTACAAACTTCAAAATAAAGCTTAAAATGAGTCTTATTTGACATTAGGCCTCATGACGTAGGGTCCATTTTGTGAAATTTCCCTTTTTTTTTTTCATTTATTTCCTTCATTCAACACCTGAAAGAATTCACCAGTTCTAGCAGTTTTTTTCCCCTCTGTTCAGAAGGGATCTAGTGTTTGAACTGAATACTGAACTGTGAACTTTGAATACATTTACAACAAATTTACTGAATTATTTGTGTAACCATTCTTTTATTTTGCACTTTGAAATTGGAATTACAGTGGACAGAGTGATAGCATAATCATAATCATAATAATAATAATAAAAAAAATCACAGTATAGCGCAGACAAAAAAAAAATGTTCTTGAGGCAATATATGAAAGATCATTACAGAACACGTGTACTGAGGTGGACCAGGACACGCTGGGCCCGTGCGGTGCTAGGCTGGGTGGAGTCGTGCCATCTGTACCCACACATCATTGGCACTGCCTACTGTTCCTCTGCCAGTCAGACTCAATCACATATAGGGTCGCTAGGGCTAGTGTGGGGGAAAAGCCCACCATACAGACACAGAATGCACAGAGAAAGACAGGGCGCCCGGCGTTATACGTGTACAGCGCGGCTCCTTCGTTACGCCGGTGTTGCTGCGTGACAACTGCGGCGCCGTTTTCTGAACGCCGGACAAAAGGTTTAAACCGATACACTTATGGATTGGCAGTCCACACTATTCATTCTGATTCAGTATCATTACATCAGCCACTGGGAACAACTGGTCCCCACCCCTAACCCTGAAGAGCCGCCACTTAGTGTCTGATTACAGACACGCTCCCTCAGATGAGTAGCAGTTACGCGTGACCTTCTGTGGTGACCTCTTTAAGGATGAAGGCTGAGGAGCTGATGTTCTCGGGTATCTCTGAGGTTAGACGGTGTCACCATGATATACTAGGATAGTTCCAGTCCTCATAATCGTTTATATTTCACAAACACTACTACTCCTTAGACAGCCATGACGCACAACCCCTTGCAGCATGTGGTCATTCCCACATCAACTGAAGCACAGGAATGTCTAATCACAATAAGATTATACTGGGCTACAATACATTATACATTCTTATACATTTATTTTGATTATTTATCCACAAACCTTGCACTGTCTAAAATTTCAAGTTTCTTACATAATGGGCACAATAATAAGCTAATAAATCAGTTGGCTAGTACAGAATAAATATTTGTTAATGGGCTAAAGAATTAGCTGTAGTGTCGGTTAGTCTAGGAAAGAAATATTGTATTTGGTGCAGACACAGAAAGGCTTCATTCTCAGTCATGTACTGTAGGTGGTAGATAAGTACTATATGTGGTGTTGAGCAGTATTGGCGCCCCCTCTGGGTTCTCTAAGGAATGCGTTACCTTCGGGGAGAGTTGCGGAGGTGCTACCATGTGCCACACAGTCTGGAGTCTAAGACAGGTGGACTGTGTAAGACTCGCTACCTAAATGTATTATTACATATTTAACTAGCTAGTGTTTTATAATGCTGTCAAAAATAATAAATCTGGGCCTGTATGTACAGGCATCAAAGAAAAGGTTCAAGACTTTCAAACACCTTTTTTGTGCATTGATCCTAAGCTCAATCTACATTTCGACATCAGTCATCGTTTCACAGATTTACACTGTCTACAAAATGAAACGTATTACTTGTGCAGAACAATATAACCGAGTTGACATGTAGGGGCAGAAAGTGTCCAGAGAAAGGGGAGCAGTCATGGTGGACAGGACCAACACCCCTATCTCAGCACAATGGGCCCTCGTCATAAAGGATGTGACTCCGCCCTCCACAGGAGCGCATGCACCCAACCTGAGGCGCCCCCAGTGCAACGCTCCATTGAGGAAGGCGCTACACCTACTACTCTAGCGGAGAAGCACAGGGTGGGTGTTGGAGGCAGCGAGAGCTGTCCGATGTCTAAGGTGTTCCCCATGTTCCAGAGGTACGGTGCGGCTTGGCCTTCAGCACACAACAAACATGGTGGTATGAAGCATGCAAGCATATACATCTTCAAGAGTGGACCAGGAGTCACTAATGTCAAGGGGACGTGTTCAATAACCGCCCCATTACAGCCAGAGTCAAAATATGTGACAAAAGTCCTCTTAAGGTGGCATTTAAGTTTACATGCAAAGTGAAGTATGCAGTCATAGCCAAAAGTAGGGAGGTTAGTGGTCTCTGGCACCTAATGTTAATCTAACACCATCTAGTAGAGATTATCCCACCTTTCTAAATCACAACACTATGATACAGTAACACCTCCAGCACTGCAGGTCTACAGCCCTGTCACAGCCACAAACACAAGGCGGCCACACAAGACACAGACAACAGCCAACTGAACACCTTGCGCAAACGAAATCATATATTAAGACAATTCTGTGGAGTTCAGCATGACCGATTATTAAAGATCTGCAATATAAAAGCCTACCATGGCAAAAAAAAAGAAACAAATAAACAACAAAACAACAAAACAAAAAACAAAAAGAACAACCTGAAGCCGAGTCCAGAGTGCAGGTGGTGACCCTTTTGAGATCTGAGGTTTAGAAACACAGCTTCTGTGCTCAAGCCCGGGCATGCAGCTGCGTCTCCGAACCAAAGCAGTCTTTAAGAAATGGCTGGGGAAAGGGGGGGGGAGCGGGGGCGGGGGTGGGGGCTTCTGCAGGTGGGATGGGGGAAGAGGGGCTGAGAGGAGGGGGCTAGATGCTCTGACAACACTGCATCTTTGGTTTATTCTCAGTGGGCGGGACCTGGATGGAGACCACGTTGTTGCTAGGTGACATGTCATTGTCCCGGCGGTCTGACATCTGCTTCTGGGACACGATGCGGTAGATTTCTGTGGAATGAGGTGATACGAGATCACAGCTGAGACTGTTTTCCTGACCAGGACGTGGAGGTCATTTGTTATGCTACTCAGAGCACCAGCACTGTTGATCAGTTTGCCAAGATCAGCACTCCTCTTCTGAGGGTTTTATAAATGCAGGATTTAGACTCATCATGGCTTTTTCTCACCCTTAGACATCAGCCTTACAGGCCACCGGAGGTATTCTAATTACCAAGTTACATTTCATGCCCTTTAGAACTTTATCTTTCGAGTTTACTTTGGAGAAACAACATCAAGCTACACTCACTAACAGAGCAGCAACAGAGCCAGGAAGCTTTTTATTACAGTCACGTCAGGCCAGAGGAACTCAGTGGACCTAACCCAGCAAGGCCAGGCCTTTGATTAGCCATTCATAAGGATATGGCCTTTAGCCAAAAGTCAATCACTTACAATCTCTCTCCCACACACGCTCATACATACACATGCCTTCCCAAGCTTATCAGCATGCAATTTGCCCATCTACGTTTATTCTTCTCTTGCTTTGTTTACCCTTCACATTTGGATAAAGAGGACTGGGCCATAACCTGACGCTGCAGATAAGGAACCAAATGAACATGTCAGCACCTTCCACGCTTCCTGAGGGGCTGTCCACTCACCAGTCAGGATGGTCTGAAAGGCTGTCTCCACGTTAGTTGAATCCAGAGCTGATGTCTCAAGGAAAGAAAGCCCATTCTTTTCTGCAAACACAAGGGACATTCATTCACCAAGACAGCATCTAAGGGACAAAGTTATCTAGCCCAAAGAGAACACAAGCATTCACCCTCACTTTTGCATTTTTAGAAAAAAAATAAAGCAGTGACATCACAGAATTACACAGGAAGGAACCGGTGCGCTTCGCGCGGAGCCCCGGGTCCAGCGCCAAGCACGACCTCTGACCTGCGAAGGCGCGGGCCTCATCGGTGGGCACCGCCCGCAGGTGCCGCAGGTCGCTCTTGTTGCCGACCAGCATGATGACGATGTTGCTGTCTGCGTGGTCTCTCAGCTCCTTCAGCCAGCGCTCCACGTTCTCATAGGTCAGGTGCTTAGCGATGTCGTACACCAGCAGAGCCCCCACAGCACCACGGTAGTACCTACAATCCAACACGGACAGCTACCTGACACAAGGCAGACAGTATACCGCGTACAACGGCATTCAGCATGTATATACGCCTCGCCTGTAGTGTACATCAGTGTGTAGTAAGTGTACAAAGTGTAATGTCAAGTTTGTTCCATGCTGAGCACTGCGTGAGGGTAGCAGAGAGTGTCTTACGCTGAGGTGATGGCTCTGTAGCGCTCCTGCCCAGCTGTGTCCCATATCTGGGCTTTTACAGTCTTCCCGTCCACCTGAATGCTACGAGTGGCAAACTCCACTCCAATGGTGCTTTTGCTCTCCAGGTTGAACTCATTGCGGGTGAAACGGGACAGGAGGTTACTCTTCCCAACACCAGAGTCTCCAATCAGGACCACTTCAAAACAAAACAAAGGACTTTTTGCATGACTGGCTGTCATTGTAAGCAGTCAAACTAAATTGTTTTTACCAGCTCAATACAGATTTGGTGCACACTTGAGGCTGGTGCAAGCTATTTACATTCAGAAGACAGCACAGGACAGCCATCAGACCTAGAACCTCAAAGCCCTCTAGAAGATCTCTGCTGGGATTATTCTGATCAAGGTTATACTTAAAAGCAAACATAGGAGACTTCAACCATAAAAGATGCAAATTACTTTCAGTCAGATGCAAGTACACCAAACATACAAAATGTGAACCTTGTACACCATATTTTGTGGTTAAATACACCACTACCTCCACACTAATTGAGACACTCACAAATTATATTATTAGAAACCCCTCCTTCATATCCGCACTCACTGACTACTTTTCCAGGCACATGTCAGCCATCCATCACACATTTTTACATTTAACTATACTCGAGTGTTAAAAGTTTTTTACACAGCCACCCAAAATAAGCTAACTGTAGCCCTGTAGTCAGAAACACACCACTGATTTAGGAAATGGAGGAAGGCTAGCAAATAATGTGCATCAACAATAGCTGTACTGTACATCTGTCGGGTGTTCTATTGTTTCTTGTAGTGAGGGTGTATATGACTGCAGGCCTAGTCAACGACAACAAACGCAAGCATCCCAGTGTCCTCCAGAGGGATGGAAATATAACAACGTTGTCAGCTGTATAGCTATTTAGAACATCTGAGGCAGATATATAGGCAGTATATATATACACACACAACAACAACAACAACCGTCCAAAAACATAACACTAGGATTTAACGAGATTAATGTTACTTTAATGTTCAGTAAAAACATTTAGTAGAAACGGCTAAAGAGTTAGCTATGCACGTCTGGAATTTTTCATACATCTGGACTTTTTTTTACAAGGTTAAACCAACACGTGGATTGTTTACAGTTACACGTTAACTGACAGTAGCCTTTATATTGCTTATGAACAAAGACTGCAAGTGAACACTGACAGCTAGCGAGCTGTCCTGGTACTCTAGCCACAGAATTAGCTCGTATCTAGCTTAGCCAGTGAACTACCAAGTCACCAAAACGTTAGCTAGCGAGCTAAGTGACGTTAGCTCAAGAGCTAACCTGAGGACGCAAGTACTTTATCAATGCTAGCTACAGCACATAATTTTTAGCTTGAGGGCTAACTAGCTAGCTTGTAGGTCAATGTCATGTCGTGGTATTTCTGTCTGACTGCCGTGCCACAGTACACTAAATCAACGTTAATTAATGTTAACTAACACGGGGACAGAACTACCCGGCTAGCTAAACTACATCACTTTAATGTTGCCTGTCTAGCTTACCCTAGCTAACTGTCTAGCGAATAGGTCAATGCCATAGTGTTAGCTAGATAGCTGTATTTCCGATCAACCTTTTTTATTACACGGAGAGAGAGCAGTTTATGACATTTAGCTAGACAGATTATAACTTGGATCACGGGTCGGTAAAAATGACAAAAAAAAAAGTACGACGGTTTCCGCATTGTTTTCCATTTGCGACAATAAATAAAATCTGTTATCTAGCCGAACAGCCTTAGCTGCTTTGCTCCAAATGATCTTTAAGGTGTGGTGCGAGAGACGATATCTGGATGCAGTTCAAATCCCACATTATGTGTCCTGACTGCACCTCTGGACTCATCTAGCCAGCTACCTATTCTAACTGAGCTGGGGTTTAAGTGTGTTTAAGTAGCTAGTTAACACAGCTAGCTAGCTATCCTATATATATCCTATATATAATCACAAAGTACAACAGCGTTATAATTGTATAGAATTTAATTTTCCATATCCATGTTTAATTGTGTTCACAGCTAGCTGGCTATTAACGTTTTAAACATTAAGGAAGCTTCTTCGCGGTTGCTACTGGTTAACTGCCTAGCCAGATAGCCTAGCTAGCTAAGACATTTTGAAGCTAATGCCACAGCTAAAATAACGACGCTACACACTAGCTGGCTATGTGCCTCGCTACCAAACTGTCTTAGCTAGCTAGCTAACAACAGGGGAAAAATATTAATATGACTGCTAGCTAATATATGTTAACTAACTAAATATTTAAGTTAACTTTAAACTTTATTTGGTTATATATGTTATTTACCTTTAAACAAGTAGTCATATTCATCGTCTCTTGTTCCCATCTTGATCAAAACAAAGGATGATAACTGGTAAACACACAGCTAGCTATCAAAAGTGGACACAACCAGTCCTTTCCTCTCCGATGCTGCACTGCAGTCAAATTGTGTGATTAAGCGGTAGCCATGCTAGCTACTTAGCTAGCAAGCGAACAAGTTTTACTCAAGCGTCCAAAGCGATAGCTTTGATTTCAAAATAAAAGTAAGCAATGGCTACCCACAGCGAGTTTGTCAAAAAGCGCAGAGGTTTAATATGTTTAATGAAAAAAGAAACTGAAATATGAGCATTGTGCTTTCATTCTGACCCATATTTATCACATTTGGAAACAAACATAGCTTTAAATGTTTTGGGTGGGTCTGCCAAAAATAAGGGTGACTATTTTGGCCCTTTGACTTCGCAGACTTATTCAAGCCCCTTGCGACAGATTTGAGAGTCAGTATACGTTTTTAACTGCGCCACTCAAAAAGTATTTGCTTTCTTTTTAAGGGTCTAAAGACAGAGTGAATGTATGAGTTGAATAAGTGTTACATAAACTATTACAATGCAAACTGCAAAAACGTTTCCCAAACCGAACTGAAATAGAACAAGAAACTCATACAAGAACACCCACCCATCAGCATCAGAGATATGTTGAACCAAAAACGTTCTAATTGATTCATCATTCTAAATAATCCGTTTGTATTTGCCTTGCCTATACTTTCCAGTTCCATTTGAATGAACCACATACGGCTTTAACTAACGATTATAATAACATTGTATTAGTCATTGTTGTTGCTTGTTTGTTTTACTTCTCCGGTTTAAAGTTACAACAAATTATTAATTGCTTTCACATACATCTTAACAAAGAAGTTGTACTAGCTACGTGTTCGCGGTCTTTTATTTTTGAAAATTATATATTTCCGGTTAATTTAGTTAAAAAAACAACGCACGTCACTGGATAATAAAAATATAAACGTCAATATAATGTACCGTTTAAAAGTGGCGATGTTCAATGCTATTAACATGGTTCCATGGTGTAATGGTTAGCACTCTGGACTCTGAATCCAGCGATCCGAGTTCAAATCTCGGTGGAACCTGATTTTCATTTCATGGTTGAAAGAATATGCGTTCATGCATGGCATTTATTGCTTAAAATACCTGTGCGGATGTGTATAAAAACACGATCAAACGTAGGAACACAGAAGATCCAGTTCAACCGACACTGGGTTTTGTGAGACTATTTTTGATGCGTCTTTATGTAGAATCTACTGCCATGTCCCACCATACCTTGTCGCCCCGCAGCTCCGTCTCGCATTGCCTATGTCTGACCACATGGAGGCATCATTTTGCTAACTTACGAGAAGATTCAGGGCGCCTAGTTATTCAGCGACATTCTACATTGTTTAAAGTATTCACTGTTGCTATTTCTACGTTTTCTTAGAGATATCATTACATATGAATAATGAATAATTTATAAATAATAAAGAATATATCATGCATATAACAAATCCGTAATGCCCTAACATAAAAAAATCTTGTAATATCTTGTAACATCCCGTTGTGTTTAAAAACGGGAATTGTCGATTGCTTAACAACTGCTAACGTTACTGTATACTGTATGAGCTCAGACAACACCTCGGTTTAAATGACGTCCTTCGAGTTTGCTGGCAGTCACGTGTAAGGGTAGCAGGTTTTGATAAGCGCTTGCGCGAGAAACAAGCTCAGCGCATCCCAAGAGCGTTTGGGTATCATATGTGGTAGCGACCGATTCGGTGCGTTGTTAACATCGAAAATTCGCACATGAGAAAAAAATTGTTATTTCGTTTAATGAAAATGCAAGATAGCGCATATATTCTGTAACAGAAATTTTAACGTTTCAAGCTGAATCAATATAGTGGGAAGGTTCAATGAACTGATCATTAAAGCGCCGTTCTACCGAAACCGTAAGTGAGCGACCAAGATAAACAATGATCTATTATATTGTTGCATGGTTTTTAAATGTGTATATTGTATTAATATACGGGTACATCTAGGCTTATATTTCAGCACCTACAGCCGTAAAGCTAGCCGATAGACTCACTGGTGATGTCGGCAGAGTGAGTGTAACGGGCGTAACGGGGTGATCATTTGATTGTTTTGCTAAAGGTTCTTGCACGCGCCCGTAGTGACGCCTAGCAGTTCGGATTTATCGTCAAACCCATTTTACTAAGTTTGTATTTTAATACAAGGTTCTTCAGGGTTCCTTACAAATTACGCCGTATGAATCTGTTCGTTGTCTTCTGCAGTCGGCTGTATGGTCATACCCTTATTTGGCTGTTAATCGCTTTCTAATTTGTATAAGCTGGAGAGAATTTAAAGGGAATCGCTAGCTACGTGCTTATATTCCGTTTACACGTTTGGCAGTCTTCGTCTCAGTATTGGTTTATTGGCATGGTTAAAGCAGGCCAGATCGAGTGGCCCGTTACCGTCAGTGCATGTAAACAGAACCCTTTAATCTTTAATGGAAAGGAAGAGGATCAGTTCAAGTTCATATTTGATTGGGGAGTATCTTATTGACAAGAGCATCTTCAGGTTGCAAGTTTCTGGTTGAAAGTGCAGTTTGAAGAGCTGTGTTTACACGCTTGCTCCGACTTCAAATAATAATGCTGGATATTTACAAGTTACTGTGGAAATTGTCTCTGTTAAGTTTAATCACATAATTTTACACATCTCTTTCTGATTCATCCCTTATTCTACACATCTTAAATTGTGTCAGTTATTTTGGAAATTGTTCTGGGTATACTCAGAGAATGTTTACAGTTACATGTGTGATCCTTTACAATTACATTCTCATATGAAACGTGAGATCTGAAGTATGTTGCTTCATGTCCACAAATACTGCGTCGGGTTTGAGTTTCTGAGTTTGCCTCCTACGCTTAATTGATCAGCCGCTCCGCCCCCAACAGTACGCCGTGTTATATTAATTTACATTGTTTTCCGTTAGTGATGAGATTTTTGTGGTTAGGCATGCCAAGTCGCCCTGATGGGGCGGGGCCGCTTGCCTGAAGCCTGGGTGTTGGGCGCGCTGCAATGTATAGTTTAATGTCTCAACTAACAGCCGGTTTTGGTTCTATGGTTGTTTTAAATATCTGTCAGATTTTCATGTATTTTTTCAGAACCATTCCCTAGTTTCACTGCATTATGATACCTTGATCTGCACACTGGACACCTGGGCTTGGAACTAATTAGAAAGCTCATCAGGTGTTTTTTGCGTAACACCTTTCCTGTTTACCTTACCTGTAGCCCATCTCCTGGTATAAACACTCAGGGCTCCTCCCTCCCTGTTCTCCGCCTAAACAAGAGCCTGTCTGCTTGTGTCTCGCCGTGGTGCAGAGGAGTCAGATGTCCGACTCCATGCCTTAAGCAGGACCAGATGCTTGGCCAAGTGTGCTGCATTAGTCCTCTGCTTCCTGCATTCTCCCCCTTGGTCTCACTGCTGCTCCAGATCTGTGCATTAGCAGGAACCTCCCTAGTGCCGACACCATGGGCCCTGGGCCACTCATCTTGGCTCCTTAGCAGCTGTATGAGATCAGCCTCATTGTTTTTGACAGACCCTTGAAAGTGGCTTACACCAGAGCCCCCTTGAAGCCACGGGCTGGAGAGACCAGGGCACTGCTAATCTTACAGGCCGCCGCAAGGAAACCTCCCAGAGAGTGGAGATAAACAACGTGGCTAGTGGAAGATGGTGAACTGCATGGTGCAGTGGGCCTGCTGTATTGTCCAGGGAGAAAGGGTTTGTTTATTGAGGAGCTTTAAGCCTGTAAGGCTGTACTGTGTAAGCAGTTCTACTGGACTGCATGTCACCTAATGTGCATGACCTACTACCCTTGTTTAGGCCAGAGAATGCTTAGAAAGCTTGGTTTGAGTGCTTGGTTATAAAGATTTGATAGAATGCTTGGTTAGAACACTTGTTTAGAAATCCTTATTTACAATGCTTGGTTAGAATGCTTGGTTAGAATTCTTGGTTAGAATGTTTGGTTAGAATGCTTGGTTAGAATGCTTGGTTAGAATGCTTGGATAGAATGCTTGATTAGAAGGCTTGGTTTGAAGACTTGTCTAGAAGGCTTGTTTAGAATGTTTGGTTAGAAAGCTTTGTTAGAATGGTTGTTTAGAATGCTTGGAAATAATGCCTGATTAGAATGCTTTGATTGAACGCTTGGTTAGAGTGCTTGGTTAGAATGCCTGTTGGTTTTTATAGCCTTTGTTTGCCCTGATTCATCAGTGAGAGTTTTGACCTAGGTACAGAATCTCTACAATATCTGGTTTACACCTTAAAGAAGTCTTGGATAAAACTGATATTGTACCATAGGTTGATCCTGGGTTGAGTTCCCCAAATCTGCATTTAGTTCTTCAGAGTTGCGATGTCCACACTTAGATATGACTAATTTTTACCACAGCCAATTTACAAAGAAAAGAGAACGTCTATTTTTCTGTGGTCAGCTGCAGTGTGTTCCAGTAGTGTGTGGACTGTCAGGAAATCAGTCATCACTTTAGCAGAAGTTCCCTGTTTCTTAATGGGTGTCCCAAGGCAGCAGTGTCCACTCACGCACTTGCTGTTGTCTTTACGCAAGTTCCTCACGGCAGGATTTCCGCTGCGTGGGAGCCACGCTGAGCCGGAGATGAAAGCTTCTCGGAGGTTCCTGTCCATTCCTCCGCCTCTGTGTGTCGTTGCCAGAGTGTTCCTTTCTCAGCGAGTCGCTTCCTGTCCGTGCCTGCCCGTGTTTGTCAAGACGTGTCTGAAGAGTGATGAGTCACACAGATGAGCTTTGCTAATTGTGTCATGTAACTGCCGTGTACCTCGGAGCGAGATCCTTGGCTTCCCCCACGGTCACAGCCGTTTTCGGCATGACATCAATAGCAGAGGTCCTGCCCAATGTGAAAATGATTGGCATGTTAAATTAAGATTGCAGTCGCTGTCTTTGAGGTGAACTGCTAATATTATTGACTTTACATTAGATGACAGACCTTGCAGTTTGCTTTTTTTTTTTAACTTTCTATGTCATTTTCCCTGTCCTCAGCACAACAGAACACAGAGAGGGTTTTTTTTTCTCTTCTTCTTCCCTCCACCATCGTTGCCATGGTGAGGATTATAATTTCACTGCGCTGCCTGCCAGTCTGTGTGGATGGCGTGGTTGCTGGACTGAAAGATTATGTCTATATATAATCCAAAAATCTCTCACGTAACGTGTGACACATCTGTTGCGTTTTGCGCGGCGAGTCTTCTGGCGTCAGAGGCCCGGTTTGTGCGGGTGTAGGTGGTTCTGGAAAGGGAGATGTGGTGCAGTGGGTGAGCTCAGGGCTCCTCGCTCGGAGGGAGCCCTGGTCATCGGTCAGACTCGCAACGCAAAACATGATGTAGCTCGTGAGAACATGAGAAAGCAAAGGTGTAAAGGAGACTGTCCTGCTTGGAGTCTCAGAGCTAGTAAGCATGTTCTCAATACGTCTCCCACCTCCAGCTTTTAGGGGGATGAAAGGGATACATTTTATGCTTAGTCTAATATCCCAGTCTACTTTAGACCATAAAAAAATAGATATTTTTGTCACTGTCCTCAAAAAGATGCACTATAAATACTAGCTTCTTGATCTATACTTTCTCTAAAGAGCCGTTTAATTTAAATACATAAAGTCAGTTCTTGGTCATCGTGAAGTAACCAGTCAGTGGGTCAGTTTTGTTTCCAAGGCCCTTAAGCTGTGTCCCATGACTGTGCTGGCCCATATTCCAAACCAGTGAAAAGCCATTACCTCTAAAGCCCACATCCCCGCGGAGACCAGGAGAAGTCGCTCGCCGGCTGTCTGAGGGAGGGTGAGGACACTTATTGCCTCTTAAATAACATCAGCATTAGATTACGAAATGAAGACTGTTAAGAAGCCTTGTATATCATGAGAGGTTTAGGTGGCTTAAATGTTGCTACTTGGTGTGGACCATCATGCATCATGCATATCAAATTCCAACATGCTATTAGCAAAATCCAGTGTCGTCACTTTTGTATAATCCAGTCTAATTCCTATTGTAATGTTTCTGACAGAACATTTCAGATTGTAATGATGTAATCACTAGGTCATCTGGGCCCAGGAGGAGACTGAACAATAGTACATCATTTCCATAGCCTTGTCCCTGTCTGGCCAGCAGGGGCTTAGAGCTGGTTGTTTATCACTGGTCCTGTGGGCTTTGGTGACCTGTAGAGAGAGAGAGATAGACAGACATACACACACAGAGAGAGAGAGAGATGGTTAGGACCCACCCAGCCATGCATTACTGGCTACAAACGTACTTCTATTTATGGCATCATGAAATATCAAGGCGAATCAGTCCGACTCAGCTGGCTGTAGTGCTGGAGGTATTTGCTAGACCTGGGGGTGTTTTCACACTCCTGCAGTAAAACCCCCAGCCTAGAGCCCATTTAGAGAATCTGCTGAGGGAGCTGAGGTGTCTCCCACAGCTAGACATCTGGGTTATTTTGTTCTGTTGCGTTTAGGTGTTTGTTTGTTTGTTTTGTTTGTTTATTTGTTTTGTTTTTTGTTTTTTTTTCAGTTTTTATATTGGAGAGAGCACATTTGTTTTACGTTGTAACATAGAATTCATTTATCATATTTAGATTTTTATGTGATTACGCACTCTGGGTAAATGTATATTCTCAGTATACATTTATTCTGTGATGAAGAATTTCACAAATGCCTTCATAAGCCCATAGTTTGTGGAATCGGAAATACGGCTTTTTTGCATTGCAGGAATTCTCAGTAATTGCTACCATATGCTTTTTGTATTTCTTACAAAGTTAGTGGTGTGTGTGTGTATGTTCATGAATGAGTATGTGTGTGTGTAGCAGTGTGGGTGTGTTTCCGAGCATAAGAAATTCAATAATGGAAGGGGGTCAGAGAAAGTCATGGCGTGAGCACAGGGCTGTTACATGGGCCTAAACACGGGCCGCTCTTTATGTACAAACCCACTGTCTAAAATGCAGTGTGTGTGTCTAAAACTCACATTTCAACTTTTTAAAAAAGTAAAACATTGTATAGTGCTTTAATTCTGTATTGGTTTTGCATGTTTTATACTTCCTTGTTTGAAAAATGTCCACACTAATTAGTTACTGTGCATCTTTAAGAATGTAAGAATGAAAAGAATGTATGTTCTTTTCATACCTGGCAAACACAGTGTAGACTAAAGTTTCACGTTACTGTGAAACTTTATTTGTTTAAAGCGAGTGGCTCGGTGTAATGTAGACCTTGGGTGTCCTACTTACCTCTCCTGGGCTGGCATGTGCCCTTCTTCTCCCTGTCTCCCCGTCTCTCTGTCTGTCTGCCTCCTTACGTCCCAGACATGCTGTCCTCTCTCTATGGAGAAGGCTGAAGATGGAGGACAAAAGCCCACGTGTAGCAGACTACTTTGTGGTGGCAGGCCTGACCGACTCCTCCAGGCCCTGGGAGGAGGACGTGGCCGGGGAGGACCTCTGCCAGAGGAGCTCGGCCCAGCACAAGGCTCCCATCACTGATGTGACGGTGGTGGTCCGCTCCCAGGGCGAGGAGGTGCCACGGGGCTACACCTGCGTGGAGACCACGCCCTCCGGCCTGCCCGCCGAGCTGAGCGGGGGGAGCCTCATGGGTCCTCAGATACTCCTGTGCTACAGACGCGGCCGAGACAAGCCGCCTCTCACCGACCTCGGGTGAGCCAGCCCTGTTTACGCTTCCCACAATACACTGCTTACATAACTGCAGGTGCTGATTGTAGGACATTGTTATGCATCAAATTGATAATAACAATGTATTAGTATAGCAGTATTTATGTAATCAGTAATTTCAGCAGTAAGTAATTATTTGGTTTGGCAGAAAATCCTGGGAGGTATGGGAATCTCTGTGTTTTGGAAATAACGGCTTGGTGATTCGTGCAGTTTACGCGCCGTAATTGTGAATGGCTCATTTGTGGTTAATGGTGGAGTTACCAGATCAACAACAAAATTGCTGCAACTTTGAGTTGATTAATGGTTACACACAATGGTTACTCATAGCCATCATACAGTAGCACGTCTTACAAAAGACAGAAATGACACTGCTTAATGCAGGGGCACCCCTGTATCAACACTGTGTGCTTTGCTGTTTAATACCCAGAGTCCTCTATGAGTGGAGAGAGAAACTGAAGCCAGGCTGTCACATTATCCAAACCACGCCCTCTGGTCGCCCTGCCAACATCAGTGGCTCCTCCTCCCAGAGGATCTACATTACGTACCGGCGTGCCCCAGAGAGCCATTCTCATGCATCATTGGCTGTCACGGACATTTGTGTTATTATTCCGGCCAAAGGAGAGACACCACCACATGCCTTCTGCAAGGTGGACAAGAACCTCAATAGCAGCATGGTGAGCACAGCATACGGGTGGTCTGCACTGATAACTCCTTCACATCCCAGTTACCAACCGCTGAAACGGCACCAGAGCTATGCCAGAACTGGTCCAGCATTTCCACATACAAAGCTTGACTCTTTGTAGTAAATAACTGTTTTGTGTCTTTTTTTTATTTGTTTTGTTTTGCCTTTGTTAGTGGGGGTCCTCGGTGTACCTGTGTTATAAGAAGTCCTTAGCCAAAACCAACACTCTTGCATTCAAAGCAGGTACGTTCCCGAATCACACACAGATCACCAGCAGTGTAAGGTACAGAGGCATAAACACAAGCTTAAGTGTGAGCAGCGTCTGCGTGTCAGCGCGGGGTGATGGGTGATCTCTTCAGGGCTACATGCAGGGAACAAGTGCTCTCATACAGCAACGGGATTGTGAAATCAGGACACAGCTGGTCACGACCAGATCGTGTCCCAACTCATGGGGATAGAACTGGTGTTTTCTAGTTTATCTGCAGAGCCCAATAGCCCAATCAGTTTCTTGACCCAAACCTTTGTTTATAACAAGCTTTTTACATGGAGTACTGTGCTAAGCGATTGCAAAGTTCTAATATTGACTGCCGAGAAACGCTGACGGCATGACGCTCATTGCGGGCTGCGTTCAGGTCTGTTGTCCAGGTACCCAGAGGAGGACTACGAGTCATTTCCTCTGCCAGAGTCAGTACCTCTCTTCTGCCTGCCAATGGGCGCCTCTGTCGAGTGCTGGCCCTCTCACACCAAATATTCCCTCCCCGTCTTCTCCACGTTCGTCCTCACTGGAGCGTCGGGAGAGAAGGTGAGTGCTCAGATGAGCCTGACTGCCCCTGGGCAGACACACACACACACACACACACACACACATGCATGCACACACACTCATATGTCTGCTCTGTTTGGGTCTCGAGTCAGACTTGGCCAGGGTAGCGTTTTCAGGCGAAGGTGAGTTGTCTCGCTGCATTCGGTGCTGTGTGGGGAATTTAAATCAGTGAGAGACTTTGGTGCATCATATCAAAACGTCAAATCATGACCTGCAAAAGGAAAATTCAAAGGGAGACGAACAGTCATAATTGCTCTGCTTATTAATGCATAGTTTAAATTTGCATTAGGGAGGGTGAGGGCCTCCTCTCACTCCCATAGACAAGCGCAGGTCTCTACACACAGCACCATTCTGTAATTTATTCACTTATGTGACTAACATCAAAGACGTCTGACTGCGGTGGGGTTTTTCTCATTCTGCTCTAAGAAGAAATAGACAGCCTCAAAAGCAACTGTGTCTCAAGTGACGAGCTCTAAGAAAAGAATTCGCATGCCTAGAAAAATATGCTGTTGGATAATCGCACGGCGCGGTTGCGTTATTTAAAATGTCTGACATTATGATCGTGACAGCTTGTGGAATTGAGGTGACGAGTGTGTCTGGCACGAGCAGGTTTACGGGGCGGCCATCCAGTTCTACGAGCCGTACCCCGAAGAGCGTCTCCCCGATCGCCAGCGCGCCCAGCTGGGCCTGCAGGGGACGGGGCTACAGGCGGAGGACTCCACGACCGTCCACACCAACAAAAGCATCTGTCTGCTCTCACACTGGCCCTTCTTTGACGCCTTCCGCAGTTTCCTCACCTTCCTGTACCGCTACTCCATCTCTGGGCCTCACACGCTGCCCATCGAGAAGTGAGTGGCGTGGAGACTGGAGACGTGCATGCTTCATAATACATGTAGATTCTGGACATTACTGTGTGGATTTCAGCACGTGTGAACGCGTCTCTAATTGTCGCCGCTTCTTCATGTCTTCTCTGCAGGCATGTCTCTCATTTCATGCACAAGGTTCCTTTCCCCTCGTCTCAAAGGCCTCGGATTCTGGTCCAAGTGAGTCAGACCAAAGCCAGGATGCTTTTGTGTCTTTGTCTACAGCAAAGCAGGTTGCTTGTAATGACAGCATAAGCACAGAGGTGCATGCTGGTCTGGACTTGTACTTCTTTAAATAGGCATGTGTGTGTGTGTGTGTGTTTCTCCACAGCTGTCTCCTCACGATAGCCTAATGCTGAGCCAGCCGGTCTCCTCCCCTCTGCCCCTGAGGTAGGTCACATGACCCGCACCCACCAGCTCTCACAGTGTCAGGCCCAGACTGCAGTGGGCATGAGAAACTGCCTGGCCCAGTTCGCAGTGGCCCTTACAGTTCCAGGCCGTCACATGTAACTGGGCTGTGGGGCCTTTTTTCACACCAGCTCTTGTTGCTGCCTGAAACACAAACATTCACTGAATACCCATCTGATACCGTGTGTGTGTGTGTGTCCTGAGCGTCTTCCTCTAGTGGGTTATCAGGGGTCGGCTGCAGAAGTCCTGCTGTCTTGGGCTTTGTGGGTGGCAGTCCACAAAGACTGTGAGAGGGGAAAAAAAAACATAAAAGGACTGTAGTGGGTGACCTTTTGACCTAGACGTGACCTCTAGAGAGCATCTGTGTACGCTTTTGCATACAGACTCTCACCAGTACAACACGCAGTAGTATGACACCTCCATGTCAGTGTGACTGCTGTGTTCTAGTCAGCAGATGTCTAGTCAGCAGTGGTCCAGCGTTGCAACATTAACCAAGAATAAACAGCTTAGCTGGTGGCTGATAAACTGTGGATGGCAACAGATGGGTTAAATTATGTGATTATGTTCCTATAAAATGCACCTATAAAACTGGGCGTAGCCGGTGTAGTGGCCAGTGAGCACAGATGTTTCTGCTAAAGTAATCGCCCCGTGTGTGTGACCGTGTGTTTTTGCGTCTGTGCGTTACCTCGCAGTGGCGGAAGGCTTTCCACACTACTGCTCAACCTGGGCCCCAAGAACGCCGTGACCCTGCTGGTCCTGGCCGTGACCGAGCACAAGATCCTGGTGCACTCCCTGCGGCCGGCCGTGCTCACCAGCGTAGCCGAGGCCCTGGTGTCAGTAAGTGCAGACGCCCACGCTGCTCCGGCAGGCCTGGGCAGGCCCGCACGGCACCGGGCCTCCCGGGAACGCCTCCAGCTGTCGCTCATTACGGCCGAGCTCCAGTCTGGGTGGAGCTGTTTTGTTTGTTTGGGGGGTTTTCATTTTGGGGGTGGGGCACTAGTTTCTCCTCTTGAGTTGTGATTGGCTCTCCTGGGATCGCTGCATCCTCACTACAGGACTGTATTAACTCATGATGTCAGTCCCTCATGAAGCTGCAACTGGGTTTTGAAGTATTTACTGCCCTCTTTAATGGACAAAGGCCTTGGCGTGTTGAATGTGTTCACGCTGCGTTTACTCTGCAGGTGATCTTCCCCTTCCACTGGCCCTGCCCGTATATCCCACTGTGCCCACTGGCCCTGGCAGACGTGCTCAGTGCCCCCTGCCCCTTCATCGTGGGCGTGGACTCACGTTACTTTGACCTGTACGAACCCCCGGCAGATATAACCTGCGTGGACCTGGACACCAACACCATCTCACAGTGAGTGACTGTTTGACCTCTGCGAGGCTCTGAGTTCTCTAGAGAGCATCTGTTGAAGTGTGACCTGCAGTCTTGCGCTCAGTGCAGTTCAACTCCACCATAAAAGCTGCAGCGAAATTGAATCCCATTTCCACATCCCCCATATTTTTAAATTGGCTTTCTTGTTTGAAAAGGATTTCAAGCCTTCTTAAGTGGAGATTCTTAATAATGATAAAGGCAGTAGTCTTGATTCAGGTGGTCTTAGATCAGTGGTATAGAGAGAAGTCAAACAGCCCCTCATCTGCTGGGCACATGCTACTGTTTCTCAGCTAATCATGAGAAACCAGCGAGTTTATGAAGCTCCTGAAGGCCTCCTTGCCGTCAGACAGAAAGCAAAGCTCTGTGTGTGTGTGTGTGTGTGTGTCTGCAGAAAAGAGGATCGCAGAGCCCTGACATGGAAGATCCTGCCGAGGAAAGCCTGCAAACATCTGATCAACACCCTCAGCGATCTTCACCAGCAGCTTCTGAAGGGTGAGTGGAGAACCCCTAACCACCCCCCCCCCTTTCTTTCCTCTTCTTTCAGTTCCTGTTCAAGGACACCTTTGACTCCGTTTGCTGCACTAGAAACGTCTGTCAGAGCAGTCTCACCCCTTGGCTTTCTTGAGAGTGACTACATCTTTTTATCACACACCGAGCCTTTTATTGGCTGCTGACAACATTAAGCACCAGAAAACTGTGGCCCAGAGGTCGAGACTGCATCTGAATAACTCCTGAGCCCCGTGATGCTATCTCAGCGTTGCCTGAGTGCTGATGGATGGCTGTGTTAAAGCATCTGATCTTCACTCTGTCCAGTGGTCTGTTCTCTCTTCTGCTATGCTTGGTATGATAACTATGGCCCTATAATGCACTGTAGATGTACTGTAAATCATGGCACAAGCACGTAAGAAACTACAGTAAGAAAGTCATAAATCTCTAAGTGCTGAGCGCCGTCTGCATTAGTGATAGTGTTCCATGTTGTGGGGAACGTACAACTCTGTTGTAGACCTGATATGAATGGTCTAGGGAGGACACAACGTTCTCTCTGTTTAAAAACAAGTGGTGGGTTGAAACTAGGTCCATTTGTTCCCCGTGGTTTGTCTAGTACGTCTTTATCGGCATACACATTACATACAAAACAAAAGCAAAGTAAAGGTCAATGTCAGATGAGACAGGGCTGTCGCTTCAATGAGCTTCAGCTTATGCAACGTTCTCCAGGTTATCATCTGAGCCGTGAGGAAGGCCACGTGGAGAGAGCCATGAGCGAGCAGGATCTGGGCAGCGGCAAGAGCCTTCAGACGCTGGAGATAGAGATCCAAGAGGCCTTCCTGCACTTCATGGCCGCTATCCTGAAGGGTTACCGCTCCTACCTGCTCCCCATCACCCAGGCTCCATCCGAGAAGGCCACCGACGCTAGCTCTCTCTTCGACCTGCAAGGTGGGCCCCGTGTCCGGCGGCGTTCGTAATGGGGGTTTTTCCTGTGAACATCATAGGAACTTGACTTTGCAGTACAATGGTGCCGGTTAATTTGAATGCAACCAAAGCATGTGGTTTGTTTTGAAATGTCATTTGTGGTAGTGACTTGATAAAAACCCAGCGAGAAAACCACTAAACACCGAGAACAGCCATTACAGCGTGAGGACAGAATTATTGGCATGTAGAACAATGAAACATGAATCCTTGAGTCTTTATAATGATGTAACCGTCTACCAGAGCTCACTGGATACTTCTGCAGCTGAAGTCTGGAACCGCGCCCACAAAGTCTTGCTTTAATCAAGCCTGACATTACCGTGGTGAAATTAACCAGCCTGACGTGCCCTGCAAGTGTCGATGCTGAACAAAACAGTGTATCTGCAACCGCTTACATAATAGGAAAATAAGAGTTAGTTCCGCCTTCTTAAACAATGGTCCTGCGTTAAACCGCTCGGTGTCAGTGTATTCAGCACACACACTGTGATTGGCATCGTTTGTTACACGTCAGTTAGGACTTCCCAGACTTGATTGACTGGACATGTAATTGTGTCAGACTGGATGGAAAGGAGTTGCCTGTTCAGCTATTAGTCACTGTAACCACAGGCCTCCTCCCTGCTGATCTGACGGCCCGCTGACTTGAGGTGTGGCTTCTGGGGTTCTCTGCAGGGTTCCTGAAGAGCCGCGATCACTCCCATCAGAAGTTTTATTCCCTCATGACCAAGACTCAGATGTTCATCCGCTTCATCGAGGAGTGCTCCTTCGTCAGCGATAAGGATGCAAGCCTGGCCTTCTTCGATGACTGTGTTGACAAGGTAGACTTTTTTTTATAGCTAGCTTTAGTATTTACATCACTGGTGTAAAAAAAAAAAAAGGAGAACCCTCCAGTCTCTATGCCCCGCCCCACTTTAATGAAGCAGTTCACAGATTACGCTTTTTAAACCACACTCCAGGCTGCAGGCCTAGTCAAGCGCAGATATCTAAAGTGTGCAAGGGCACAATGATTTGGAGGAACAATAAGGGTAATATTTCCATTATAAGCTTTGGTGCACAGATCCCCTGAGATGACGTATGTCATTTAATTCCTTCCTTATGAGCAGCGTTCTGTGGAAGACGTGCTTTGGCTGTTCTTCTCTGAATCGCTGACAACCTGCTCTGTTCTGCTCTGTTCTTCCCTCCCTCACTCATTTCTCTAACCCCTCGTCCGTATCGCTTGCGTGGAAAAGCTCTTTGGCATGGAAAAAACAGCAAAGGTAAGCGCCTGGATTCTGCTCCCGCGTCTTCCTTTTAATGAGCATGCAAGTCTTGCCTTAGAAGAACTCGTTTGTGTACTAAGCAGCAACTGGGCTTTTTTTGGTTTGTTTTGGAGTTGTTTTTTTTTTGAGTCAGAATTATTGGGAAGACCAGAGACGAAGTTTCAACGTTTGTTCGTTAACAGACTAATTAGCGCAGATTGATCTCTGCATGATGGATCTGGGACGGAGGGTGTGCTGCACCGAGCCTGCGTGTACTTGTGCGGGCTTTGTGGGGACTCTGAGCCCTTTCTTGGGACGTGCCACTGGCTTTGTTCATTATTCCAGCAGCGTTACACATTGGCTGGGCAGGACTGCCGAGACACTCAGAACTGCAGGACGGGTCATGGTGACTCCTTCCGTGCGCTCGTCCAACATGTCCCTGTAGATCCTTCGCCCCCTTGCAGCTCTCCTCCAACAGGGGCGCACGGGGAGTGATGGTGCATCTTGTCCTCCCTAAGTGACCCTCTGGAGAGGCGTACACGCGCCACCAGGCACGTTCCTCGCCGCTCGCCTTTTTATTCCCGAGGTTCATTTATAACCGTCGTGATGGCATTGGGACAGGCAGGTCTTGTCTTCCTTAGTGCTTCAGGACGCAGGAACGTCCCGGGGACAGCGCTGCCGTGGGCCTCACCGCCCCTTTGCGGGGTCATGCATCAGCGGTTAAACTCTGATGAAGATGGTGCACTAGCCGACAGAGAAAGCACAAGCCTGATCTGATTTTAGAGCCACATCACACTTCCGCCATGGCCAGGACCTGATCCACACGGCTCACCTGAGTGGATTATGGATTCTTGGAGGCTGCAGCGTCACCTCCCTGCTACGCAGAGAGCCCCACAGAAACCGCAAAGCCCCATGGAACCCTGCGAACCCTCACGGAGCCCCGTGGAGCCCAGCTCACACTGCAGTGTCTGCCTATGCATTAAAACACTGGTCGGCGCCAGTGTCATTAAGTCCTGCTGAAGCACACTCACTCAGCAAATAAAAACCCTAAAGTCAGCCTGTGAGATCACTCAGTCATGCCCTTTCTCTGCAGTCATGTGTCAGCTTCCTCCATCAAGGAAGACAGAGAACTTCCTGATTCCACTGAAATGTTGTCCAGGAATAAAGTCTATGACCTGAATAACTGGTCGATCCCTTATTATCCGCCACTTGCTGCTCTATGACTGGGTGGTTGGTGGATTTACGGTGGTGCTTGGGGTTCAGGGCATAAACACAGAGTTCCCAGCCACCAGCTAGTGCAATGTAGTGATCCATGTCCCTGGAGCAATAGGGCTCTCCAGCATCAAGTCCAGGTCATTGCACTCAGGGTATGCATGCATTTGTGTGTGTGTGTGGGTGTGTGTGTGTGTGTGCCTGTGTTTGTGTGTGATTGTAGCTGTATTAGTGTGAGTGCTTGCGCATGTGTTAGTGTGTGGCAGGTTTTTTTAAAGCATCAGTTAGATGAGCTCATTCGCACTAAAAACCCGTCTCTCATCTGATCCGAGGTCAGATGTTATTCCTTGCCGGTATCTATGTTGTCAAGCATTGACGGAGCCAGACTGTAGGAAATCCTTTATATCCAGCCTGTTGAGAGGTGGTTCTGTTGGGTTTGTGTGTGGGTGGGACAGGCCCAGGAGGCTTATGAGTGTCTAATCTAATGACAGGTGGACAGTGAGAGGCCAGAGGACACCAAGCTCATTGAGCTGGACAAATCACATCGCAGTGAGCACACAGTCTACATCACACCTCCAGAGCTGCCCCCAGTGCCTGAGGGAGAGGAGCCATCCGTACTTTATAGGTACCACACACACACACACACACACACACACACTTACACACACAAACACACACGCATATCAGACATTACAAAACACAAAAGTCATGACAAGACCAGCTTGCTTTCAGTAGCTTCAGGCCTTCATAAGCTTCCTCTGTGGGGATGTGCAGTCAACAATACCAGTCTCCAGGGATACCGGTGAATCTTCTCCCTCAGCATCCAAACTGTGTAATAATAGACTCCTAGCAGAGAATATGATCAATTTCAAATGCAGCTTTTTTTTTATTATTATAGATGTTTGCTATTATTGCATTGTTTTTTCAGACTGCTGTCTTTGAACTTATGAATGCTAGGCTTCTAACGCGTCCTGTATTTGCGTGTTTACGTGATATGAATTCATGAGTCATAACAAGTAAAACCCTTCTCGGTACTGCACTGGAAACAGCAGTCAGTTTTCAACAGCAAAATCTATGTAGAGCAAATCTAACGTACACATTGTAGTCTATGTAGAGAACATTTGCCTTAAATGCATGTGTATATGTGTGTGTGTGTGTGTGTGTGTGTGTGTGTGTGCAGTTACAGTGGCTTTCCCGTGCTGAATGCTGAGCTCTGTGGGCCCCAGGAGGGCCCTAGGCTCCCGATGGCAGTCTCGACCTCCAGACACCCCAGCTCCTCGAGCCCAGCCTCCATCTTCCGCCGCTCCAAACAGGTGTGCCTCCCCCACCCGCTCCGCCCATCTCCGCCGCTGCTGTTTCTGCCCCACCTGCCCCACTCTCTCCCTTCCCTGTCTCACCAGCTCTCTGATCTCCTCCTTTCATCAGGAGATCAAATCCGCGCAGCGCGTGGCCAAGACCTACTCGTCCATCCCTCAGATGTGGTCCAAGTGTCTGCTGCGCCACTGCCACGGCCTGTGGTTCATCTGCCTGCCCGCCTACGTGGCCGCCTGCCACTCCAAGGTGCGGGCGCTGCGCACCGCCTACGACGTCCTGAGGAAGATGCAGGACAAGAAGCTGCAGCCCCCCGATGAGGTAGGGACGCCTGCGGGACAGCCACGCCCTGTCCACCTGCCACCTGCCACCTGCCGGCTCCGTGCCGGCCCACCCGCAGGACGACTCCTCACTGCTCGCGCTCCTGTGCAGGTGTGCTACCGCATCCTGATGCAGCTCTGCGGGCAGTACGGGCAGCCAGTCCTGGCCGTGCGGGTGCTGTTCGAGATGAAGAAGGCTGGGGTGCAGCCCAACGCCATCACCTACGGCTACTACAACCGGGTGAGCGGCCGCTTTGTGTCCGCTGCAGTGAACGATGTATTAGCCCCACGCTGATAAGGCAGAGCTCCTGTGATTCCGTGGAGGCAGGGCTACATTTAAACGCTGTGTTAAACATTATCTTCTCATTATTAAGCGATGTGCGGTGCTGTGTCAGAGCTTGCAGTGTTTGGTATCTAAAGCTGTGTATAGATAGCGTTCGCACCAATGTTTGCGTGCAGGATTATCAATGAGCGAGAGAACCGAGACTGTAGTTGAATTAGGAAATCTCATTTTCGAGATCTGAACTAGCGTGCATTCCAAGGACGCTTCAGAGATCCACGCACTCATTTTCGGAAGATAAACGAGTGTGCTCTCAGATAGCTTCCCAAGGGACAGCAAGCATCTCTCTGCCTTGTAAGAAGTCCCAAAAAACATTTACCAGACACGTAAGTCTGGACAGCTGAGTTGTTCCAATTCTATCAGAGTAATTACAGACAGTCCTTGAGAGAGAACGCAATCTACTTAAGATAATGAGAGCGGCTACACAGAATTACTTCGTTAATCTGTAAGTGTGTGTGTGCTCGTGTGTACATATGTGAGTGTGTTCATTTGTATATGCACATAAGGATGTGTGTGTGTGTGTGTGTGTGTGTGTGTGTACTGTAGCTCATCCTCATTATCCACATGTGTTTTTGCTACATCAGGCAGTGCTGGAGAATACGTGGCCATCCTCCACCAGAGGGGGCTATTTCCTATGGGGCAAACTACGGAATGTTGTTCTGGGCGTGGTCCAGTTCAAACAAGTGTGGAGGAGACAGGCCGGTCATCCCAAAGACACCGGTCATCTCAAAGACCTCTCAGGTGTGTCATCAGAAACCGTAGACATTATAAGGATGATCTAGAGCAAAGCTGGTTCGAACTTTATGTTAAACAGCACACACCAGTTTATTTTTGTTTGAAATTTGAAATCCAGTTATTTATGAGGTTAAAGATTGTCAGATTTAATTTGTGGTTATTTACATCTCTATGGGGTGGACCCCATATTTGCTAAAAAAAATAGCCTGCTTTGTCAGAGGTTTACCTTATACATGCATTGCAGACACTTTATAGGGAATTGGTGTTAGCATACATTTATTTTTATCTGATGCTAATTATAAGTTCATCTGGGCCACTATAGCTGTAACCAAGGGAGATACAATTGGTTACACAATTAACCAGATTAATCAAACTATTAAACAATAGAACAACTATTCTAAACTAAATTAACACAAGATTATATACCCAATGGAAACACAGTAATACAGACCAGTGCAGGGTACAAGAAAAGAACAGCCCTGAGACCCAGCGGAAGAGGACAGAAGAAAAAATAAAGAACAGGGAGAAGAAGAGAAGATGAATGGGAATGAAAAGAGAGTGTAAAAGAAGAGAAGAGAAGAGAAGAGAAGAGAAAAGAAGACCCTAATCCCAGCATATCAAAGGCACAGCAATTAAACCAGCAGTGAAAACCAGGTTAACAAATGTGAATCAGGTTGATGGTATAGACAACAGAGAACATTTGCATACAGAGAACATTTGCATACAGGATCCCCACCTTTGGGGTGAAGTCTACATTCTTTCCCAGTGAGTGAAGCAACCCTCACCCTGTGGCGCAAACTTTCTCACAACACAAAATGCTGCAAAATGAGTCAAAACAAGCCAGGCAAACACACTGGTATAACCAAAATACAAATGGTCAGTTTTATCCCATTTCCATTGGAACTTCTTCAAGCACACTTCACCCACTGTATATGTCTGCGACCTCCAGGGAAAGACCATCATTTCTTGCCACCAGATCCTGCGTCCCCCACAGGAACATCACATCCTGCCAGCCCTACGTGTATAATACGCACTCTACCATTTAAAGATTATCTTTGTTTTACGAGGCTTCTGGGGAAACCCAGCCCAGGCAGATAATGATAAACCTGTATGGAATCGACAAGTCCTTGCAAATGTTGCAGATATTTTGTAGTTGATGACTACTTGGTGTCTACAAGCCACAGAAATCATCAGATAGTAACAGAGTAAGGGTCCCACACATTGTCCTGGAAAATCTGTACTTTAGAATCAATGACTCATTACACTACATCATCGCCACTCTAGACATCAGATGGTAAACGTTTGCATCATAAGAAAATATGCACAAACACATTTCCTTGGCAGCCGTGATGCCTTCCATGCCCTGCCCATGGTGACATCATCAGGCCTCATGTGCGAACATCACGCCCAGAATAAGTAAAAAACTACAGCCCTGTGTTGGCTCTCGTGTGCACAAACACCACCGAAAAACACTGCAAGAGTCAGCAAACATTGGTTTCCTGATGATGGATATACTGAAACTACGGCTGACACTTCATAGTCCTTTCTCTTCATTTCAGATCAGAATATGGAGCGATCCGCTCAGTCAGCCCTGTCTGCTCTGCTCATTATGTCATTGTTGGCCGATGTCCAGTAGACAGATGGTGTCACTTGCTGAAGTAAAGTACTGATCATTATGCCTTGTGTTGTGCCATCAGGCCTGGATTGGGCTTTTAAGCACAGCTCTTCAGACACATCCATAACGCAACACCAGCTCCCACTATGCACAGTATCTCTCAATCCCCTCAAAGCCCTAAAGCCCATAGAAATGTCACTGATGGAGCACAAACTCAGTACCACGGCTGCACTGAATGCTCTAGCATTCTGTCTCGAAACGATGGTTTGAAATGTTCGGTAGCAGCGGTGTCCTTAAAGGGGAGTTTGTCCACTCAACATGTAGCCAACACCTCCCAGCCCAGCTCGCCTCCAGCAGTGCCCCCCCGGCACACTTGTGAAAGCTCAATCTTTTTAACCTCTCCGGCTGTGCGTTCCCACAGTTGTCTTAAATAAAGTTTCCTTAAAGGCTTTCTTTCAGACTTTAAAAAAGACTCTTGTGTCCTTGTCAGATGTGAGGGACTTTGGACAAAATCAAGTCTGGAAAGTATCAGAAAACCTAAAAATTGGCACGAACGTCCCTCTGCGTTTGGGCGGGACGAGAGGGAAGGCTGAGTGACGTCATGCTCCTCAGGAACTTCTCACCTCCACAGACCCCCAGGCCTCACACCTCCGCCAGCCTTGCCACACATCCAGGCTGGGATTGATGGGCCCAGTTAAGACATGCCAGTATGGCCACCTCCCCCGCATCTTTCCAGTTCAGCCTGCTGGTGACCTGATCGTCTCACTCTCCCACACAAGTGTCCATATGCGCAGGGCTGAAACTGTTGCTGAATGTGCTGTATACCCAGATAGAATCCAGCGTGTCGCTCAAACGTCAGGGATGTCAGACCTAAGCAGCTGATTGCAGATAGCCACGATCCATTATATGGAATGCGTCGTTAATAATCTGTGTGTGGCTCATGTGTGCTGTGGAGTGGGCAGCGGCTGTCGTATAGCTGGCCCAGTGTTCTGACCCAGTGTTCTGACCCAGCGTGCTGACCCGGTGTGCTGTGTTCTCCACAGATGCCAGTGATCTCGACAGTGTCAGCCATGGCAGTCTGGACAGCACTAACGACTCGGCAGAGCGAGCCTCGATTGACACCGACTTCACCAAAATGGACTCCAGCGATGATGGCTCCAGCACAGGTGCCCTGAGTGACCTCGGCCTGCGTCATCACCCCCACCCCTCTCCAACACCCCCCCCCCCCTCCCCCCCCACTGCACTCAGCTCACACAGTTCGTTCTCGGTCATAAACTCCACAGTCCCACTCCGCCGCCTCTACTCTCGTCATCATTCCCTCTCTCTCTCTTTCCCTGTTCGAGAAAAAGTTGCTTTGCTTCAAACGCAGCCTTTTCTCACAGTGAGGGTGAGAGCACTTCTCTCGGGTTTTTTTAGTTTTTTTTTTTAGCTCTCGTTAATCCTGAAAAGCCCACGCCTCTGGCTCCGTGAGCGCTGCAGCATGCAGCCAGAGAGCCGATGTCATCACACGGAGGGAGAGAATTAGCGGGGGGAGGGCGAAGCTCGGTGAATGTGAAAGAGACTCCTTAGAGGAACCCGAAGCACGAGGCAGCCGTGCCCACAGGAGAGGCCGAGATCTGAGACGGAAGCCGAGCTTTGGCAGGAGACACTCAGACGTACTCCGCCCTGCGTGCAGGGACTTAGCAGGAGTCTGACAAAGACAGCGAGCGTTAGCAAGTAGACAAAGGGAATGACCGAGTTATTTTGGACCATGTCTGGAGTTAGGGAGGGACACTGATATAATCCTAATGCTCCAACAGTTTTTGTCTGAGTTTGAGATGTCATTTCTGTGTGTGTGTGTGTGTGTGTGGTCTCACTCTTCCTACTCCTGTGTGTATGCGTGTGTGCATGTGCGCTTGTGTGTGTGTGTGTGTGTGTGTGTGTGCTTGATTTGCACTTGTCAGTGTGTTTAATCCCAGTTAGAGTTTATGCGAGGAAAGCAACGCCCACGTCAGTGTGTGTGTGTGTGTCATGCTGCAGTAGTTAGATGTTTGAAGCCATGCCTGTAAGGCATCTGTATCTATTTCAGTACCTGTTCGGCAGCATCAGTGCAGAGTAAATCAGAGCTGACGCCCTCACTGTGGACCCAGCCAGCAAGCGTGTTTGTTATTACTGGTTCCAGTGGTATTTGGAGGTGGTTCTCATGTGCCTCAACATTTAGACAGCTGGTTCTTCAGTAATTTATCATAATTTAGTTTAGTTTAACATAGTCAGGAGTACAAGGGTAATATGCTGTGTAGAAGTGTGTGTGTGTGTTTGTTTATTTCTATATATCAGATTGGTGTTTCATATTGACTGTGTATGTTCTGCTGCAGGTGGCCAATCAGATCAGGGCTATGACTCTCTGTCTAAAGAGGAGGTGCGGATGGGGGGAGGTGAAGAACAGGACGGCTCTCCTCACATGAAGGAGAACAGGAAGACAGAATCCAGTCCATGTGAGTCCCACATCATGTTGTTTTCCCCTACAGCTTGGTGTGGAGGTGTGAACCGAAGGATTTTGTGCTTCCCTGCTGACACCAAGTGGTGTACCTTGGTATTGCAAATATTTTGATAGCACCAAAAGGATTATCCTTTTTTTGAAGGTCATATCTAGTCTGGTCAGTCAGTGACCATATATTAGCCACCTTTTTAAGACCCTCGTGTGTTGAGAGCCTTTGTGCTTGTATTCCACGCTTGCTCACTTACTTATTGTCCTAATTTTTAGTGCCGAAGACCGGGACCTCTGTGAAGGAGGACTCGTCCCCTGAACTGAGACTGACATCCTCCTCAGGCTTGAAACACAGCACGGATGTTCTCTCCAGAGCTGCCCCCAAGAGGCCGAACACTCTAGACATTTTTGGGGAGAAGCCTGTCAGACCCACCTCGTTACACCTGACCTCGGGCCAGCCGACGGCCGCCTCCGGCACCACAGCTCACGTCCGCGGGCGGGCAGGTCCAGAAAAGGAGAAATCGGATGTGGGAGAAGAGGCAGCGGATGCCGCGAGCCCACTCCAACCATCGGCAGAGAGCGGCGCGGGCTGTTGCACTGTTACCATGGAGACGAGTGAGGAGGAGGAGGAGCGGAACGTGAGCTGCGCCGGAGCTCCGAGCCAGGCGGCCAGACGGACCGGCATCGAGGCTGGCTTCGACCCGCTCTCCCTCCTGGCTGCGGAGCGGAATGAATCGCAGGGCCCGGTGAGGGAGGCCTCCGGCACGGCGGACACGCCCTCCGCCCGCCGCGACCTGGCCGAGGAGATCCAGCTGTACATGGCCCACCTGAGCAGCCCGCTCGCACAGCGCCCGCTCAGCACGGACCTGCGCGGGGCTCCAGGGTGCCCCGGCGCTGACCTCACCGCGCCCGGCTGCCGCGCTCACCTCGCCCTCCTCCCAGCTGGAGCCCCAGGCACGCGGAAGGCTGTTCTCCTCGCCCTCACTCCCACACGGGCGCCTTCACAAGGGCAGGGAGCCACGGCCCGCCTCCCTGGTCTCTCCCTCCTCCCCCACTCCCTCCGCCTCCTCCTTCTCCATGGACTCTCTGCTCACGCCCACACTGGACGTCTTCAAGAGCAGCTTCCTGTCCGCAGGCAAAGGCATGGCAGAGAAGGCCAGCCGCCTCTATTCACGGTTGTCCTCACAAACCTCCATCACACAGGTGACTGCCGTGTTCTCGATGTTTTGCTGCCCTTTTGTAAAGTCCTCCGTCCGTAACCACCCTGTTCCCCCTCCTCCCTCCGCCCAACCCCTGCGTAGGACCTGAACTCTGACCGGGTCAGTGTGTCATCATTGGGCTCAGGTGACCCAGACTGCTCATCTCTGTTTGAGGGTGACCCGTGCCCCGACCCGGAAGAGCTACCCTCTCCCCAACGCGATGCTACTCTCGGTGTCCATCGGGCCAGGAGGAGCCCGTACAGGACCAGCGTGGAGAGCCCATCAAGCCCAGCCAGACTGAGCCGCCAGCCGTCTCTCACTGGTGAGTCTGCACCCTCTCATCATTGTTCTGTTGGTCACGGACTCATTTCTTAATTCCAAATGAACTTCCGTTCAAATCCTTTGAAGATTTCAGCAGGAGCACGACAGGGTTCAGTTTGAAAAATCACCCAGAAATATTAATAACAAAACCTTTTCTCTGACCAGCATGTTGACACAAGCAGGCTGAAAGGAGGCATGGGCTGAATTGAAATTGATCAAATATACATAAAAAGTCCTCGTCCTGACCTTGCATGTGCTTTGCATAAAATTACATAAATTTATGAAGAGCCTCTTCACTGGTCATGAGCAACATGTTTGGGGGAAAAAATCTGGAGTTTTTGTGTGTGTGTGCGTGTGCGAGCATGTATATGTGCATGTTTGTGTGTGCATGTGTGTGTACATGTGTGTGTGTGTGTGTGTGTGTGTGTGTGTGTGTGTGTGTGTGTGAAATAGTTCTGCTCCAGAGTCTGCAGAAGTAGGCCATCACACAGGCATAGGAGTGTGTCTGCTGAGGGTGCAATCTGATTGGGGCTCTTCAATCAGCAAGCGAGGCATTGGTTGAAGTGCGCCCTAATAATCCCTCCTGGGTGATGCTCTCATGGGCTGGGCCCCTGCAGAGCCCGTCTCTTCATTAGCAGTCCAAGGCAGAGAAGGCCTCTTATACACAGCGCCAGCACAATTAGCATTCATAAAGCCAGCCATGGCACTGGCCGTCGTCCGAGCATGTGGGCCTGATTTTGGAGAGCATTCTGAGACGAAGAAGGGATGTCTTCATTTTTGGTGCTTTTTGTTTCACTGAGTTAAGTGTGTGTGTGTGTGTGTGTGTGTGTAGGCTCATCCTTGGCAATGGTGAAATCCCCACAAACCCCTGACCAGAGTCTTGATGCTCAGACCCATCAGAATTATGCCATTGAGGTGAGTGTATCTCAGCAGACTCCAACACACAAGACATGTTCAATCCAACCATGTAGAACACTGACCCCAGACATTTACAGATGAATGGCTTAAACAGTTTGTTTGGCTTAAGACAATTGTCACCACATGCCAACAATATGTAACAACAGAAATGGCCGTTAGCAATGTCTGACCAAACCAGAGATGTTCCTCCCTCTATGTTCTGTGGGATTGAATCTCTGGAACGTGGTGTGGCTCCTGTGATAGATGCTGACCTCAGTGTGTTGGTTTGGGCTGCATGTGTGTGTGTGTGTGTGTGCGCGCGCGTGTGTGTGTGTGTGTGTGTGCGCGCGTGTGCGCGTGTGTGTGTTTGTGTGTGCAGGTGCGCATGTGCAGCTGCTCACGCTGTAACACCTGCGAGAGCCTGGTGTACGACGAGGAGATCATGGCCGGCTGGACCGCTGACGACTCCAACCTGAACAGCACCTGCCCCTTCTGTGGCTCGCCGTTCCTGCCGCAGCTCGACGTTCACATCAGCGACCTGACGGCCCGGAACAGGTGAGGAGCCGGTTTCCGCACCTCCTGCGGAGAACCCCGCGCTGATGGAGAACTCTCTGTGGAGCTCTCAGTCAATCTTTCACACTTCTGCTCTCTACATCTCCTTCCCTGTGTGTAGACCTCCAAGTCAAGACGTGCCAAGTTCTCAGGCACAGATAACGGAAGTGCCGGAGCCGCAGGGGGAGATGTCCACCAGCAGAGATCCTGCAGGCATCCAGACCGACTCCCCCAGCAGGAGCACGGTAAGAACCCTGTGCCTCACTGCCCACAGCCCCAGCACCCTGAGGCTGTTCACACTCTCACTTGGTTTTGGTTTTCTTTTTTCATTTATTTATGTTTTATTCATGTTCATTACATCTCCATTAGTCCCTGGCCTGAAGCTGTAATGGTCAGGGATGTTACATTATCACGAGTATGTTAAGGAGAAGAAAAAAAAAAATATATAATTCTATTTAAAAACATAAGTCTGCATGTTACCATACCAACCATCTGCACACGTATCACTAGACATCACGTGCGCACGGCTCTGTGGCGCGTGCACAGTGGCGGGTTGCAGCCTGATGGCACCTTGTTCCCCCCCTGCTGCAGGAGCAGGTGACCGTGCACTACCTGAGCCCTCTGGTGCTGTGGAAGGAGCTGGAGAGCCTGCTGGAGAACGAGGGTGAGCAGGCCCTCTCCTCCGCTGCCATCGTGGACCACCACCCCATCGTCTTCTGGAACCTGGTGTGGTTCTTTTCGCAGACTGGACCTTCCCAGCAGCCTGCCTGGACTCATTCTCAGCTCCAAGCACTGCAGCCTGGACGAGCAGGTGGGCATGGTTCTCCAGGTCACACACACACACACACACACACACACACACACACCACGGTGGAATGTTCGGGTTGCCATGGATGGTTGCCATACCAGCCGTTGGCATCTTGACTGGTTTGCTGAGGATCAGTGAAGCTCACCAGCCTTTCAGGGTTGTGTTAACGCTGCAGTGCGATCTGACCCGCAGCCTCCACAAAGCACTGCATCAGAGGACAGTAAGAATGTGCTGGTCCAGATTCTGTGGGACAACCCCAAACTCCACCAGGACCCCATCCTGCCCAGCTACATGCTATGGAACGCACATTGTAAGTCTGCCTCTCTTAGTTAAATCACTGCAAATGCATGCTGCCTTTTGTGTTTCCAATGGCATTGTGTGTGTGTGTGTGTGTGTGTGTGTGTGTGTGTGTGTGTGTGTGTGGACTCACTCTTCCTACTCCTGGGTGCATATGTTTATCTGTGGTCTCACGCTTCCTGCTCCTCTGTGTGTGTGTGTGTTTGTGCAGGTGTGAACACGGCTGTGTGCACCTCACGGCTGGAGGAGGAGCAGCCCGTGAGCATGGAGGTCCTGCAGGGCGTGGTGAGGAGCATTCAGAAGAACGACATCTACCAGCCCATGAGCCAGATCCTCCAGCTCTTGGGCACCAGGCTGGGATTTGTCAGGCAACGGTAAGGACCTCAAGAGGAAAGACCCTGCTGGTGAAGGACAGTACTGCAGGCACAGCCAAACTGATCCTCAACAACTGATGTTTACGATCCTGACATTTATGGTTTTATAATCAGTGCCCAAATAAGCATGGTGTTCATTTGTTTGTGAATGTGCATTATACGTGTTCCTAGAAGCAGAGTTTCTCGTTTTATTATCTATGGTTTAATTAAAGAGGTGACATGAAAAATAACTCATGTAAAGGGCAATGGGCCTAATGTAATTGAACATTGCTCAGCCATTGGATACACGCTTTATAGATACTGTTACTAAATATGAAGCAAAGCAAATTCTTATTTTTGGCAGTCTGTTTAATACTATGGCAAAAGCTTCTCTAACTGTAAAACCAACTCTTAACTGTAAAATTACATATTTTTTAACTCTGCTTAATTCAGTATAATTGCCCATTGCTACTATCGCCCTGTCATAGCTACCACACTTGAGACTATTTTTTTTTTAAAGCACTTCCTAAATGCTGTGTCATTTGGTGTTTACACGTAGGAGCCTGTACAGAGATATCCTTTTCCTGTCACTGGTGGCTTTGGGCAAGAACAGCATCAACACTGGTGAGTGTGCGTTGTTGTGTGTGGTTCGTTCTCCTGAGAAGTGTGTGAGGGTGATGTTCTTTACCATCCTGTGTTGTTGCTTCAAAGATGCTTTCGACCGCGAGTACAAGATGGCGTATGACCGCCTGACGCCAAGCCAGGTCAAGCTGACTCACAACTGTGACCGCCCACCCAGCGCTGGCGTCATGGAGTGCAGGAGGACGTTCGGTCTGCCCAGTCTGTGATGTCTCTGGTCTCTCCCCTCCATCCTGCCCCGCTGAGGAAGAGACACAGGGTCTGAGACAGGTCACACCCTGCCAAAGAAAGAGAACTGTACTCACATGATCCTGAGGATTCGCTGTTACCAAAGCTACCTCTGGCTCCCGGAAGGGCCATGTAGACACTGAGGCATTTCCAAGCACTCTATGGTACAACCATGCTTTTGTGACCAGTTCTCGCCCCATTCACTGTGTACTACCTGGGAACACATCGTCTTGTCTTTTAACACATCCTATACCTCATATAATCCCCTAAACCGTCCGTTTACCCCCCCACTACCACCACCACCACCACCACCACCACCGCTGAGAACATGCGACCCTGATAACCCAGACCACATTCCAGCCCTTAGCTCCACTCAGGTAATACTTAGTACTGAGGTCACTGTAGATTAGGAGCAATATCACCTAGAGCTCAGGTCATAGTAGCATTCCCCTTCGATGATTGGATGATTGAAGTTGTTTTGGGACCAGTGGCAGTAGAACAATCACACGGCTCTCCAGCGTAGTGCATAAAGGGGCCGTTAGAGAAGCACACAGAAGCAACCCTGCCAATGAAACAGAAGAGCTTTCCTACATTCCTCTCACAGTATTCCAAGAGCACTTGTACATTGTTGCAAAACAAAGTCACCTTCTTGTACATAAGCTATGATTCTATTACTCTGAATATTTGTATTATAATGGTATATTTTAAGACACGTATTTGTTATAACTGACTTGTCTCCAGTCTTGTGGGGTGTGTTGGCTTTCAGAGTGGGCTGTCTGTGGTTATGGTCCTGGAGACCACGGTCATGTTATCTGTGAAACGTACTGTCTTTTGAATTGGTGAGTTACAGAACTGGACCAAATGGTAACTCATTCATTACCAGACTGTTTACATGGTGAGTGAAAAACATTAATGAAATACTGTACTACTAACGTAATTCAGTTAGGGGGAGAAACACTGAAGAGTTTTGTTTTTTCTGTTTTATTTTGGAACTGAGCAGTGAGAGAAGTGCTTTAGCAAAGAGTGGATGAGCCATGGAATATTATGGAGACCAACAAAAAACAAAAAAATCTTTTTTTTCCTTTTTTTTAAACTGTAAACTGTATTAGTCAGTGGTAAGGAGACACCAGTACACCAATAATACAACTGTAGACTGGAACTGATGATAGATATATCCATGTCCAAAAGCTGATACAGATATTTGAGAGTTCTAACACACACACACACATATTGGATATATTATCAGTTTGCATTTTGGCATCCTATGGCGCAGCTTAGTGAAACACTAGGTTCCTTTAATAATGTGCACTGCTTTCAATATGTGTGGGACTTTGTTTGGTTGTTTTCTTTGAATAACCTTCTGTACACAGCCCAAAGTCCCTAGGATATGGACTAGTTAAAGTGACACTACATATTACTAAGATCAAAACATGATTATGTAGAGTTGTTTATAATATGGCGGTGATCTGCCTCAAACATATGGTTTCAATATTATCGATTGTTATTATAAATGTTTTTTACATTCTTTTTATAAACTCTTAATGGTACAATTAGAAATGGTACATCGTCCTTGAGACGACACCCACACACACACACACACACACACATAACGAGCACATGAGCACTTCAGTCCTGAAATATGAGGGTAATGAAATGTACATTGCAGCAGATATATATGTGACGCACCTCAGAAGATTCTCATGAGCATTAGTTCAAGCTACACTGCCTTCATTTGCTGTTTTTCATCACGGTTTTTATTATTTTGTAAAAAAATGTTTCAGAACATTCACATTTTACTCTGAGAGATGATTGAATTATACATTGAGAACAATGCTAAATGTACACAAGCATGTATCTATGTGGCCCTAGCTATGAAAAGAAATGCTGAACAATCCTGCTGCCGAGTGCGAGCAGAGGTTGGGCAGGACTGCAGCTCTCTGACGCTGGCGCTACTGTTCCACTTGCCCTCTGACCTTTTGCTGAAGACACAAAATACTGAAATATCATTAACAACGGAAATTTAAGCATCTAACATTTCAAGATTGTTGAAAGCTGAAATGTAGTTACAGGCTGATGCATTTTACACATTTCTTGTGTTCATTCCTGTTAATATTTGTATATTCCTTTTGGCCAGACCCGAGCGGGATGTGCAGAAGCTGTTTATAATTGTAAATAAAGAAGTTACATGGACAGTAGGGTGTCTTTTAGACTCCTTTAATATAAATGGAGGGAGACAAAAATGACTGAGAGCATGACATCCATGGTATAACTCAGATGAGAGCATGGTATAACAGCTCTCATCTGGCAAGAGAAAATGTGGAATTCTTTCATTTGTTTACATTTTAAGCTTCATAAATAACATTTGAAAGACTAGTTTCCTGCAGGTGACTATTTTAGTTGAAAAAAGGACAAACATTTTACATAAAACACAAATAACTCACTTACATTGTTCTATCCTGTAATATTCCATATTACAAAAATAATTACACTGCAGTTTGATTACAAGTTACATGATTTACAATAAGCACAATTTTGTCAATTTTAGTAAAATCAGCATACGTGTGCAAATAAGATACTTCAAAAATCACAATTTTCCAAATCCAAAATCACAAAATCAGACAAACAGTCTTTCACCTATAAATAAATTCAACAAATTATTTATTTTCATTGTTTACTATGGACCACAGATTGAAAAAATGTTTTGCGTGACTTCATTGACAAATATGATGCACCCAACAAAGAAAATGGTGACCTATGCTTTACTTTCTCAAACATAACAACGTCTGACCGGGGCAATCCTGTCAGAACTCACACTGCATTAAAAACAAATGAAACATTATTTGCAAAAATATAAATACTGTCATTTATAAGTCACCATAATACAGTGAGCTCTACAATAATTGTTGTGCATACATAAACACATATTCCAACAATGGTATATTTGATTCACTATCAAACATCTATAAGAACATGAGTATTCCACTCAAATTAGCTATGATGGTTTGAATATTAATTGAAGATTCAAAAATTATACTGTATGCTGGTGGTGAATGTACACTTTTTAAAAAAATTACACATACAAAGAATGTATTGTATTTTTCAGTAATATGATGCACATACAATGCCATCCATAAATTCACACAGCAATATTAGCTAGCCAAAAAGATTAGGCTGATACTATAACACGCAAGGTTCCTACATATTACATTTTGGACGGATTAGATTTCAGATTTGAGTCTGTGGGATGAAACTGCAATCTGAGCTGTGCATGCCATCAGCAAAGTTCTTGATGCTCTTAAAAGGTGCCCTGAATACTCAGGGTGTTACAAAACTTGGAAGTGTTCGTCAGGACATTACCAAATTACGGAACACAGCTGCCACCCCCACTGACAGTGGCAGGCAGGATGCCTGTGAGATGCCCATCAGATGGACACATCAGATGGACACGGGACACACAATGATGCGATCCTCTAGCATGACACTGAGCACCAGGAACACAAAGTACAGCAGGAACATGGTGAAGCCCAACTTCTTGTTCATCCTCCACTTACAGACAGCGATGGAGATGATGACGAAGAGGAGCATGAGGAAGAGCAGTACGATGGCGCAGAAGAGTCCGTTGCTGCTGACGGCCACAGGTGTCAGGTTATGGCAGACTGAGTACATCAGCCAGGGCACAGGCAGTCTGGGAGAGAGAAAGCAGGGCATGAGAAAACTCAGAGAAACGCTTAGAGGAATACTGCACTCTAAAATAATAACTCTACTCTTTGACTCTACTCTTTTCAAAAGTAAAGACAGGGTAAAACTTGAAAACTGCACTTAAACATTTTAATTTAGAGGGGAGAAGTTAGCATTTTTTCAAATTAACTCTACAATGAAGCATGTGAAGGTAATTTTTTATAAATAATGTCAACATGAAGAAAAGAAAAACAAAGCTAGGAAAATATAAACATAACAGAAGACAGAACACAGTTCTGTGTAAACACTGAATTACTATGGACACAGATAACAACAGACACCCAGACGAGAAAACAAAGGGTATAAAAGGGGAAATCAAGGGTGCAGAGGGTGGAGACAGGAACAGGAACAAAAACAAAGGCACATGGTGGTTGGTGCCATGGTAACTGCAATGTCACAGGGGTAAACCATGACAAATACCCTCCAAGGTAAGTAATGCATATTGCTTGGCTCGATATCTCTGATCTTATGCCATGCCTTGCATATTTTTGAGGGTAAAGTTGGGGCTGTCAAATATAACTGTTACTTTATAAAACACGCTTTTATTCTACTACATCTGGCTGTGTGCACGGTTGTCTTACCCCACGGTGATGTCAAAGATGTTACTGCCCACAGAACTGGACACAGCCATGTCTCCCAAGCCCTTGCGAGCCACAATCACACTGGTGATTAGGTCAGGGATGGATGTACCCGCTGCCAGAATGGTAAGACCCATTATCTCCTCTGATATACCAATGGTCTCACCCACCTAAGACAGAAAACTCTATATAAAGGTCTGATGATAATAGATATCTATTATCTCAGATATCTATTATTCTTATGATATCTACTGACATTCTAGAAACAAATATGGCTATTAGATGATTTTGCAAACAGACCTGATGTGCCCACCACACCATGAGATAGGAGAATATACCAATCCACACTATAGATCCCAGGAAAGTAATGACAAAGAACTTCCTGGATTCCTGAGGAGCAGAACGACCCACAAGACCGATCAGATCAGAGAATAGAGCTCAGTTGGCCTGAACTCAGTTGGCTCAATGGCCTCACCATTACCTGATACTCTCAGCATGTTCTCCTACGATACTCCCTACACGTCCTAATCACTCGAAACTCATCAATGCCCGTTTGCATTACATTAATGACATCATGTTAGCCTGGTTACCCATTATAGCATTTTAGCTGTTGTGTCCATGCCCAAAAAAGAAAGTAGAAAAGTAGAGCGATGTCTAAACTGGACAATAGCAACATTCAGTTTAAAGGCTTGTGTTGTGAAGGTTTTTTGACATTACTGGGTTTCTGACGTCTGGCACAGTGAGCCACAGGGGGAAGACAATGGGCAGTAGGAGCAGGTAGGTGGCCTGTTTGCGTCTGGTGTCCGGCCACTCCAAAGAGAGGGGTTCCTCGGTGTCTTCTTCCTCCTCCCCTTCATCACTTTCCTCAACATCATCATCATCATCACTGTCATCGTCACTGTCATCACTGTCCTCCTCACTGTCATCAGATCCTCCCTCTGAGCCCCCTCCTTCTGCCACTGTTGCCTCTGGCTCCTCCTGGTGAGAGAGAGAGAGAGAGAGAAGGAAATAGGGAAGGATTCAAAGCATGAATGGCTAGCAAGAAATAGTTGGAACAGCAAGAGAAACCACAATATCACACTGATGCACTGAATTGAGAACTACACATAAAGCATGGCCACTGCTGGATTCAGGCCATTCTAAAGAGCTAATTAGCTGCATGAAGGCATGGAAGCTTTTCAACGTTATTGTTTCTTCCCAGGGCTTCCTGGGGTGCAGGAGTGGTCCCACCTTCTGTCCCTCTGCCTTTTCCTTGGAGGTCCCCTCATTGGCTGGGGCAGCTGCTGGCTCTTTGGACCCCTTGGCCTCCTCTGTTTTACCACCATCTGTGTGAGTTCCCCAACATATAAAAACCGAATACAGGAGCAAAATAACCCCGATCAGTCTGTAATGTTGTCAACTGGCCACAGAGGCATCACGTCTCAAGAAGACGCATCTAGAGTTAAGGCTTTGCTAAACGAGGCGACAGGTGCTTCAGGTAGAACAACATCGCCATGTGATTTGGCAGCTTTTTCAAACACCGCATCCCGTGCGCCAGATAATCCTCACTGATCCGAAGTCTCATTCTTAATTCATGAAACAGTGCTTGATCATTATGGAAGCTACTGTATAAAGAAGCTCTCGGGTCCAAAACAAAGGGAGCGTGGAATGCAGTCTCGTCTATGGGCAGGACAATGGGGCCACGCTACTGGAAACATGCCCTCTGTGCACCTTTGATCTGCCCCCCCAGCTGGTGTGCAGCTGCCTTTGCAAACACCACATCAAGCAGCTGATGATTATGCACGCAACGCGCTGACGCACTGGACACGGAGACACGCTGTGGACACAAACAGAACTAAACATGGCATCGCGCAATACTGCAGCTCACCTTCACCCGACTTCTCCTTCTCTTTGCCCTCTACCTTCCCCCTGGCCATGCTGTTCAAAATCTGAGCCTTGTCTTTAAACTTCACTGCAAACCAGAAGAAGTAGAGTATATAATCAGGTCTAGAGCTACCAGCACCCTTGGGCAAAGATGGATAAAGTACTGCATAAAATAGACAGCACAGAAATGAGTTAACATGAGGAAACATGCTTTTATTTGAAGTAAGAAATTGTAAAATAAATGGTCTGTTGAAGAAATGCTACTAAATAAAAATCTGTCAAAATTATTGGTGCAACTGAAGACTTTGTCTAACAATCTGGTTTTCTGAGAATTGTATGCAGATTATAAGTACACCTTTTATCCAACCAGGGACTAGGGACAATTCTGATTTACCAATTAGAGACAAGGGACATTTCTGATTAACCAATTAGGGACCAGGGAAACTTCTCACTGAAAGCAAAAAAAAAAACATTTTATCTTATTCTCCTGTCTGTGGTCCAAAGTGAACATCATTCCACAAACATAGATATAAGGAGATTAATTATATAAAATGATTATTTCTGATCTTCATAAAGCAGGTACAACAAATGAAAAAACTTTAAACTATACTTAAACTATAACTTAAACTATACCCACCTAATAACACAAAAAGGGGGGAAATAGGGGGGAAATTAAATGTAACTTACCAAGAAAAGGACCCATATCATATACGTTTTGTCCCCACCCACAGTGAGGAAGAAGATGGTGATGGAGATAACACAATAGAAACTGGTAGCAGATCTGAGTGAGCTGTAGAGTTTGTGGCCATCAAGATGTCAAATCAAGGGCTAGCAAACACCTGCACAAGACTGGACTGCAGGCACATGCATTTGTTACAATCAGTAGCATCACCTGTTCAGGATCAGGTTTTGCCTAATTTCCTGGTTTTCTGTATGACAGCTGAACGTTGGTTATACATAAAACCTATAGTATCACATTAGCCAAGCAGAAAGTCACTGACTGACAACCTAATGAATTAAGAAGAAACATCTGGTCCTGGTATCCAGTTCCAGTTAGCAGAGGTTGCACCAATATTTTTGATACCTATCTGATCACGAAATCATTTAATTTAAACAAACAGTATATATATATATATATATATATATATAATATATATAAATGTATAAATGTAAAAGCATGTATTTTTTCCATAGTCATTTCATCTGCACTGTTTATTTTAAATAGTCCTCTTTTTTGTTTTTTGTTCTAGAACTGACTGAACAGAAGACACTGATATTCTTAAAGGCTATTTTGACACATCCTGGGAAATGAAACCTCCATGACAGTAGAACATGGAGACAATAGATCCACTGTCTCCATGGCAGTAGAAGCATGCATCACAACAACAGAGCTCACGACACAGCTGGCAGAGGCATGACATGACTAAACAACCACATGGAAACGGACACATGCACACGGTTCCAGGACCTCTTACCTTTACCTTCTACAGAGCCTCTGGGCCTTGCACCTCCATTTAACACTGAGTCTAAAAAGATGCGTACGAATGCTTTTGAAATGGACACAGAAGCGATTTCAAATCTAAATTTGTGTGAAGTGCATATTAAGCATGTAATTCAATTAAACCACGTTACATTGAATGATACCACAAGAATTTTATGACATACGCATAGCCAAACAGGATAAAAGCTCTCATTTATAACAGTAATATTGTACGTAAGGGAATCCAAATGGAATGCAGGAGTGAACCCTGCTCTGGGGTTCAGACGTAAATCCCAGCTGTGCCACGTGCTGGTCACTGGGCTTATACATCTGCACAGGACTGTGCATTAACTTCCCCAGACAGGTTATGACAAAACAGAGTTAAGTGCAAAAAAAACCTGTAATGATGCATGTGTTGTCCACCCGGATGGAGTTTTGCCCAGCTCAGAGCCCGTGGCCTTTCCCTAACCCTGTCCTGCGTGCGGTAATAAAGATGAATGGCTGTGTTAAGTCCGCAAGGGTATGCGGAGCACTGAGCATGCGTGTGCACCTGCATTAGGGAGAGTCCTGTGGAGATAAAGGGATTGTGCTGGGGGGGGGGTCGCTCTCACACGGCTTTTATGAGCTCAATTAAAAGCAGCTTAATGAGCTGGAGCTGCACAGCTTGCACCGGAGCCCCAGGGGCCCCAGGGGCCCCACACGGTGGCTCCGCTCCCCGAGGACAGGCTGAAGGTCATCGGCCACAGGAGACCCCGGTGCCTCCTCCAGCCCCACAAACCCCTGGGAACACCTCTACATGCATACAGGCTCACCCTGGCTAGATAGTCATTTTCTTTTATCATCTTACAGTATATTATAACTATATATAACTAACATGGTAGAGGATAATACTAGTGTAGTACTAAAATATCTTAAATCCCAATGTTAGATTCTGGTGGAATGCTCTGGTAATTTTTCCAGCATTACAAAGTTACATTTGATTACAGAGTAGCCTCAAGTAGTGGACATTCCTTGTCAGAACTACACGGTAACTATGAAATCAGTGTAATTACATCAGAAATCAGTGTAATGTCAACACCATCAAGGCTTGAAAATCGAATTCAAAATTGTGTTTGTTGGTCTCAAATGGTCATGCTTTTTTTTTGTATTAATAATGGAAACTACAGTTTTTGGTGTGATAGCACGATCTACAAGATCATGGCATAAGAGAACGTCACCGAGCCATGTCTCCTCCAGCCTGGGTGACGTGCACCCCTGCCCCCCCGACCCCAACCACCCAGCGCTACATATACAGAGAGATGCACATTTATCTGCTTAATGCTGACTTGGACTTAGTGCTGGTACACTACGCTAATCCAGTTTACTTTGAGAAGGACAAAGGGCCTCTCCTTACACACTTTGGTGTTTGTCACTCCATCTACAGGCAGGACTAAAAATAATCCAAGATTATAGTAAATATTTCACTATAAATACCCTGCTATATCTTACTGTTGTGTAAGGGCCTAATTAATTCCCTACCTCAAACAATACTGTTTATAAACTTCATTGTCTTGTATCACAGCTGTGTCAGAATTATGTTTTTGTATGTTTTTGTCACCAGGTGACTACTTATGTAGGCAACTTGTGTTTGTTAACTTCTTATACTGCATCTTTAATATGCTCTGCTGATGACATCATGCAAATCATGCATAATTAATCTCTTAATTAATCTCTTAACTTTGAAACACTAGCAAGAAGAATTTGCAGCGTCCACATATGTGGACTTAAGTGCGAATACACGAACGTAGCCTTGTCTCTTCACCATCGCAAAAGTGTCCATCCTATGGACACATCAACCCACGCACAACCCTCCAATCAAGGCTCATCTCACCAAGAAGGCAGTATAACCAGCAGGCTATTAGTTACGCTGTTATTCAAAAGAGCAAGCAAGGTACAATTGGTTTATACAATGTATGCAAAACTGGATTCCTTTATGAAGAGATGTAGATCTGAAGCACCCTTACCCTCTCCCAGAGGATCTAGGGTGTGAATCATCAGCTGGAAAATAGTATTCCTCATCGTGCTGTTATGTAAAGAGGCTGAACTTCCTCCTCTTTTTAGTGTGGGCTTTAGCTAAAGATGGAGAGAGAGAGAGAGACAGCGAAAAGAGAGAGATGCAGGCAAACTTATCAATTTCACACAGACAAGAAAGGTAGGACCAAGCCTCACTTGACTTACAAAGTCAGACTAGCTGAGAAGAATGTTCAAAGGAAACGTTACAGAGCAAAGGATCGGACTTAAATAGGTTCTCTTGGGAAGATGTCTCTGACTGACGATCTTAACCTCTGTGTATTTTAAACATTTCAGCATTTTGATATTTTTTATTTTGTTGTTACTTATTTTAAGTGATGCTTAAATGTTTTGTTTGACTACATTTTATAAAATTACCTTTAATCGATTCTTGTCCTCTGGTTCAGGAGGGGCACTGTCATCACCAGTGTCCTGTGGTTAACAATGATTTAAAACTTAAAGCCATAACCAGATTTAAAAAGATTTAGCAACACTTATAAGCATCAGTTGCATGTGACTGATATTAATATTTAATTCCAAATCAGATAAAAAAATCTTAAAATATTAGAATGTCAAAACTACAAAGTTATTCCTTCATTACGAATGAAACACGGAAATAGAAATAATACACATGTAAATGGACATCTATTCAACCAGATATTAATTATATTGCACAATTTTATGTGCATGGATACATAATGCATGTATCACAACACAGTTCATAGTAGCAGTTGTAAAAACACCTTAATATTTTTCTGGCCTTACATGAATTCTAATACCTGTCCTTAAACTGATAAAATGCAATCATCTCACATCATAAGTGATTTGGTTCTTGAGAGTTATTTTTTAAATTCACAGTTCATTATGAAGCAGTGTCTCAAATGTACTGTTTCTATTTTGTATCTAATGTTCAATAGAAATACATGAATTTCCCTTCACTAGAATGCTCTCAAAGTCTTTAAATACTTGCTATTGTACCTTTCTACATTAAAAATCATTCTTAGTTGTAATGTTTAATGTTTTCAGCTTTGCGTTCTTCCATTCTTACCTTACATCAGTCAGGAACAATCCTTATGTCACTGGTTCTAACTAAGAAAGGATGTTTCTTAATAAAATGTTTTCAGGTTTTTGATGTGCAGATTTTTATGTTATGTTATGTAATCTCTGCAGAGGTCAAATGCCTTTTTTCAGTTCTCAGACCATTAAGGAAGCATCACGCATACGATCCGCGTATTCTGCAGTGTGTACATTTTCTTGCAAAGATTTAACAGTAATTTTATTTCCAGTGGTCTCTAATATTACAAATACAGATCAATCATAAGAATTAATGAGTTTTAGGGTTGAAAATGAACTTAAATTCATTAATTCAATTAATCCTTGGTGTGTTTTTTTTGGTGCTTAAAGATATATAGAGTAAGTAAACCGACTCAGATTGGCAACCACAGAATTGTGCTCAATTACAGGACATTTGGATTTGCCCAGATTAAGGGACCAGTCCTTCTCATGCCAAACTGCATGGTGTCCGCTGATGATCATGGTCTTCCATTATTTGTTAGCTACATTAGCTTCACGGCTTGAATGCAAAAGCACAAAGTCTGGGCAGAAAACATGGCTGATCGTCTTCTTCACGATTGTCCTGCCTGCTCTTCTAGGCTAAATGACACCCACTTGGTTTATGTGGACTCCCATCCAGGAGTCTCCTTTGGCTTGTAAGCCTTCTTACACCCGTCTAACACTATAAAGCTTCAATCACACTTACTAGACTTAACCCCCTATATCTTACTCAGTTTAGGTAGCAGAGCAAACTCTCAAAGGATAAAGGGTCCTACTGGGAGATCAGTTTGGTTTAACCAGTAGCTTTAGAAGTGTGCATGTGCTGACCCTCCAAGCAGGATGTTTTAAGTATGTACGGTGCCACAGGTGGTGCTGTGTAACCGAATGCATTGCTCTTTAAATTAAACACTCATAACAATGCTTCAGAATAGAAACACTTAATTGCAGTGTTGTAATTGCAATAAACCTGGATTACGTAAAGAAAATGGATCTGATAATCCTTTCACTAATAAACATAATCATTTCTTGGTTTGCTGCATACACTGAGACAGACTGGTTCAGCGCCTCAAGTGCATGCCTGTGTGCATGTGTGAAGAAACAATATGGCAGAGATTAGTGTAAGTGTTGATCTCTCCAAAGCACCTACTAATAAACTGAGAGAAAGTGAGAATGAAGGGCAGAGCTTGTAAACACATTTTAAAGATACAAAATTATTTTATTTAAAAGATTTTAAAATGGTATTCAAAAGTTTTAGTGACAAAGAATAAATACTGATTGGACTCTCACTGTCAGCCTGCGTGAGCTACGTCACGTATTACAGGACAACTCATTATCGAGGTCTTGCTCCCACAAACACAAGAGATCCTTTTCATTTTGCTTCATCAAAGGATAACAAACACATGTGTGTCTGCTTAATGAATAAACATAGGCCAATCGAATCTCACTGTCGTTCAAGCAGAACAGCATTCTAATACCACCTCATCGAACCTGGTAGGCCAGAGTGGAGCAAAATCTGTTAGCCACACTATGTTTTTCAATTACTTCACCAGCAACCAACTATAAGCAAACAAGCATTTTTTCCCCACTGTGTTGGTAAAAGTTCTGCTTCTTGCATGTGATGGAAGGTTTCTTCACTTTGTAAGTCGCTCTTGATAAGAGCGTCTGCTAAATGCCCAGAAAGTAAATGTAAGGTTTTATTGTTATAACATTGTGTCAAACTCAAGCCTTAGTCATGGCCCTCCATTTATGACTTCATGACTGCTGCATGATACTGACATTACAGCACTCTACTCTGGGCATCGGCATTATCCTGACTACAGAAAAAACAAAAGGCACACACCTTCTCTGGTTCTTCTACTGCGATGACTTTCACAATGTTCTTGTGCTTGCGGAGCTGAGCCTTGAACCCTTGCTCGATCTGCACATTATATTTCATGAAGTAGACATAGACGGCATAGCCCCCCACCAGCATCATGCTCTCCCACCACATGATTGTGTTGTCCAGGAAGAAGATGATGAGCATGATGAGATCTAAGATGTAAAAGGACACGTCCCGGAAGAGGGGCCACCACGTGAGGCGGAGTATCTCACGTGAGAACAGAGCGCACATTCCTATAACAAACAGGATGTTAAAGACAGCCGACCCCACGATTGTGCCAATGCCCACGTTGCTGTGCGAGATGAATACACCAATCAGGGAGGTGAAGAGCTCTGGTGCAGAGCCTCCAGCAGCCATGAACGTGGCCCCAGCGACATCTTCCGAAATCTCCAGCTTTTTTGTGATGACTCCAAGAGTGGGAACAAAGAACTCATCACAGACGATTGCCAAAGAAACAAACATGTATATCATCCCAAATATGTGCAAAGTCACCCAGCCTCTACGCCGTTCCTCAACAGAGAAAATGTCTTGTGGGTATTCGCCCTTCATGTGTGGGGGCTCCATAGGGCTGGCGACTGTGGTTGGTTGTGTATGTGTAGGTGTGATGGTTGGAGGTGCTGGTGTGGACGCTGGAAAGGGTTTCTGGAGGTTTGGATCCACATAGATGCAGTGAATAATTGTCCTGTTTGTAGTTGTCTCTGGTAACTCTGTTCTTTCTGCTGCCATTGTTGTTGGCTGGGATGTGGGTGCAGCGGTCACTGCTGAATGCACCACAGCTGTCTCTGCTGAATGCACCACAGCTGTCTCTGCTGAATGCACCACAACTGTCTCTGCTGAATGCACCACAGCTGTTTGCCTTGGGACCTCCAGTTCCACAGCAGTAGTGGTCAAACTAGATGATTCTCCAGTAGTGGTCAAACTAGATGTTGCTCCTGTTACCTCCCATGGCTCTTCAGTACTGTATTCATGGCTATCTCCTGGGTCATCTCCAGAGTCTTCTCCTGAACCTTCTCCTGTCTGAGCCTCTGACCAGGGCTCGGATAGTTTGGTTCTAATGGTAAGCTGGTATATACAACAAAGCAAAACCCCAGACAAGAGGAATATAATCCGACTTAGCTGAAGTCTCTTTCTCCGAGTCAGATACATTTTCTACTACGTTTCCTAAAAGGCACCAAGTCGCAGTTTTGGGCAGTACACTCCACTACTCCAGAAGGTTCCCCCCACAGAACAACGAGGTGTGGAGGGCTCTGTCACAGAACCAAACATCTCATTCTCTCATCGTTGGTCTCCTCTTCCAGGCTTCTGGCTGTGACATACAGAAGCATTGGGGATGAACAATGACCATAACGATTTAGCAACAGGTTATTGTGTGCAAAACTGTAAAGTGCTTTCATGCATGATTTTTATGCCATAAATAATGATGCAGAGACGTTACATTAGTGCGTAATAAAATGTTAAAACTGGGCGGGAGAATGAAATAAGCTTTGTTATTTACTGTAACAATCTTCGAACCACGCACATTGTGCTGAAAGAAAGAAAGACAGAAAGAAATATCAGCTAGGGTGAAACATGAAGGTGTCATTTAATTTGTCGCTATCCTTACTGAGATTACAACTAAGTAATATATTATCGGATGTACTCAAACTGAAAACATGATATTTCTGACGTTGCAACTTATTTTCTTTTTGCGCCTAAACTCCCCAACCTTGAGTTATATCGACGTTGTTGATATAAAAAATATAGTAACGCGTTTTCGTCAGTTGTTAACGGCTTTCGTTTATATTCTAGCAAAAACAGCGTACTTACCGGTGCTGCAGCGGTAGAGGGTTGCGATAAAGGTTGTTGTTCACACAGCTGGGCTGCACACAAAGCACCGGTGGAAAAGATTGCATACTGCGCACAGTAGTTCAGGTCAATCGGGACGCACCACAGGACAGGTCCCCACCGCGGATCAGCATAATACCTAATACCTGAAGTCTTTTAAGAGGATTACGTGTATTGTCTCCCTACATTGTCATTATGTCTTAAACATGTTTTAAACTATTTTGATAATTCATAAATATTTTTAATTGTAAACTAAACAAAAATAAATTAATAAGAACAAAATAAATGATAAATGGGAAATAATCAACAGGTTTGCCTACACAGAGGCCAAAAATTAAGCATTTGTAAAATTCTGAAAAATGTCATGACAACACACTCGTCAACAAATCGGACTGACAGAAATTAAAATGATCCTAGGTTTAATAATTCTACCATATAAGCATCTCTCTCTCTCTCTCTCTCTCTCGCTCACCCCCCCAACTCACCCTCCCTTTCCCTCTCATTCGGAACGAAATGTCTGTCTAGTTTCTACACGGTGGTATTACAGTGTACACACTAAGTCTATGAGGAGTTGCTTTGTATTTTGGCTTTAAAATGGGTAACGTGTATTTTCTCTCATATTTCCATAACTGTACGTTTCTAATATCAGTTGCGTTTGTATTGAATGGCTTAAATAGCTTTTATTATGTTTCTGCGTGCTATATTGACGGATTTTATTCTCATACACAACTAAAGTGCTTGTGTCTGCTTGCTAGCTAGATAGCTAACATAGCTGTTTTTATCTAGCTGGCTAATTAAGCTAAGCTCACTACCATTTAAATGAGTACAATAACGTGGTAAGTCTTTTATGTTTGGGGCTGTTTTAATATGCCACGTTAGTTAACTAGCTAGCTAGCTAACTTATTATGAGATCAGTATGCTCTCGTTATAAGGTAACAATTCATACATATACTATATATTTAGCGAACATATATATTCAGCTACATAATTATTCCCATATACATCTCAATTTAGCACTAGGAAGCTAGCTATGAGTATAGATTTTACATAAGTGTTATATTCATCATGGTAGAATGTGATGGTGCAGTAATGTTTTACATTGTGAGTGTGAAGGAAGTGGTGGTAGATAACGAAACCAATATATTTTTGTACTCTGTTGTAGACAGCTAACAGGTTATACTATAACCGCCAGTCTAGCATCCATAATCAATTTATGCAAATTATGCAAATCCCATTTATCACAGATGGAATGCGGGAACTTTTCTAACCTCTTCAGAGTGTGAGTAGAACACCGTCACCATGCCAACTGTGGTGCTTATGGACGCGTCTCTGTCCATGACACGGCCCGTGTCCCTAGAGGGCAATGAGGAGTTTCAGAGGAAGAACCTGGCCGTTCACGGACTCACCATGCTGTTTGAACATATGGCTACGAATTACAGGCTAGAGTTCACTGCACTCCTTGCTTTCTCCTCCCTCTGGGAGGTTATGGTGCCGTTCACCAGAGACTACAATACTCTTCAGGTAGGAACCGTACAGAAAACTCAGGTGTCAAGACAATTTTATGTTGTGCAACTTTGTATGGTATGCAAATTTCACTTGGGTTGAGTATCATTGACCATTTTATATGGATACATTACTTTCCCAAGAAGTACATATTTACAAATATCCACAGATTTAACAGGAAGGTTGACGTTGTCATTGGTATTATCATCAGATCACAGGTTGTACTGCTGCATCCCACATTGCTGCTGATTCTCATCAGTTTACTCTGGTTTGCTGGGTTTGGTCATTGTGGGTTCATGACCAACGACTGTGGCCAATGCCAGACAGGAAGTGGATGCGCACCAAACAAGCATGTTTTACCGCGTGTTCTTATGTCTTGGATGTACGTGTCTCTGTCGCTTGCTGTGCAGGACGCCTTGAGCAACCTGGAGGACTTTGATAAGACATGTCTGGAGCTGGCCCTTCAGGGTGTCAGCAGCATCGTGCAGCAGGAGTGGGGAAGCGCTTGCCCCTGCCAGGTACCTAGCGCTTGCTAGAGGGCCATTTCAACCAGCACAATCAGGACTTTTAAATAGTGTTTGGTGATGCTATCGTCCGTTCATATCGGCGTACTTCCTTTGGCGGCCTCTAGTTGGTGCTGGTGACCGACGGAGCTCTAGGCATCGGCCGTGGTTCTCTGCGCCACTCCTTGGCCACACTGAAGCAGCGCGGGGAGGACAAGAAGTTCCCCTTACCCTTCCCTTTCCCCTGCAAGCTCTACATCATGTGCATCAGCAATGCAGAGGAGGTACTTGTGGTCAACAAGCTGAACAGTGCATACAGCTGATGTCAGTTCGTAGTGCAGTATGGTGTCATTAATTTTAATGTATTCATTGCAGCTCCAGACCACTGATGCCATGGAGAACCTGGAGCAGCTGCTCACATTAAGTGGTGGAGAGGGGCAGATTTTTACTATGGAGGGACCACTGTGTTTAAAGAGTGTTCAAGCAATGTTTGGGTGTGTGATCTCACTACACCAGCTCTGGAACTGATGCACTGTTCACTGAGTGATTACTCTATTTGGTATACCTAGAGGTACATTTGTATCTCCTAGACTGTCATACATTTTGCAGATAATTCTGAGTTGCAATCCAACACAGCTAGTGCTGTTATTGGTTGACTGTTGCGGAGGACTGTACCTTGTGTACATTGTGATCACCAGTGTGTTCTGTGCACTTGCGGAGAAAGAGCATGCTCTGCATTTGTACACAAAACACACAAAATATCAGGACAACACCTGGCCCTCTTCTTAAAAACAGGTCATTCATGAAAGAGGCCACCAAAAACGTGGTATAAATGTGGAGAAAACAAGACTGAATACATAGCACTGACCCCAAAAGAACTTGTAGCCTGTAGGTGTCACGGTGCGTGGTTTTGTGCAACAGCTTTCTAACTGTCAAACACACCTCCTGTGCTCGTTGCTAGGGGGACACGGCTGGGCTGTGAGGTTGTTTGCTTGTGTGTTGGCAGGAAGCTGATTGAGCAGGCGTACATGCCTTTCCACGCAGTCCTGCGCTGTGGTCATCTGACCTCTGACGTGCAGGTGTTCCCCAGGCCAGAGCCCGTGATGCTGGATGAAGAGGTGGATCCAGTACCAAAGCATGTGCTCACAGGTACTTCCACAGAACCGAGACTCACTCTGGCTGTGCACATGTTCAAACATGCCTCTCTCCAGAACTCTGAGGGGAAACTATACTGGTGTTCCAGATACAGATATCACACACTATCTACTTAATCTCAACATATTGTTTTTGCATTATATGTGCCCAATTCAACAGTTTCCTCAATCTCTGAGACACAAATCCAGATCTGTTGTATATGTAAAATTAGCCTGCCATTCTCCAAAGATCATGTATATTCAAATAGCTACTTTCCTGTTAGAATGTGGTACTTTTTTCCCTGCTATTCGTATTATAATGTATCAAGTTGCAGATCTCTAGGACCACAGCCCATGGTAATCTGAACCAGAACAACATACATCTCACTCTCTCTGTTCTCTTCCAACTGCCTCATGTGTTAGGCCAATCAAAATGATATGCTTTGGTGGTCCATGGGAGTTTACACTTAAATTTTCTGAAAATATCTCTATCTCTAAATTCAGTTTTGCTCTTTGGAGTATTTTTCCATTAAATTATTTTCTCTGTGCCACATCTGGGCAAACAGAAAGGAAATCTATCCTTGCAAGGCCTTTCGGGAGTGCCAAATGTACTATTTACCTCTCATTAAAACACACTCTTGTATAAAAAGCAGGCCTGTCCTGTTTATACAGATTGATAAAACATGTATGACGCTGTGCAATGGTTACATTTGAAATGGCATCTTTTTACAAACCCACATTTCATAAAAGGACTTGAGAAAATATTGTAAATGTTCTTGTATGAGGTTTGTGTTTTGTGCATGGATACAGCAACCTCTGCTCACTCTTAATTACTTTAAGATGAATATAACTAATTTAAAATGAATATCAATAATTGTTATAAATGCAAATTGGACAGCACAAAAACTAAAATCAGAATAATTTGTTTTTGTCATTTTGTTTTTCAGAGCTGGAGATAGTGGGGTTCATTGAGATTGCAGACATAGCCAGTCCTCCAGTCCTGTCCAGACATCTGGTCCTCCCCATAGCTGTTAACAAAGGTTCTCAAGCCCATGTTACTGATGATTTGTACCTCAGTTCCACTGTTATCAGTGACTAAGACCTTGTTTTTGTCTTTGTTCCTCATTTGGTATCAGAAGCAGATGAAGTGGGAGCAGGGACTACAGATGAAATGGAAGAGGACACGTCTACCAATCAGATGGCAGGAAAAAGCCCAAATTTCTGTGTGCTCCTGCATGGCAGTCTCAAAGTAGAGGGCATGGTGGCCCTTGTGCAGCTGGGGTAAGATCCTGTAGAACCAGGCAGTGAATGGCCATGTTGGCAGTCTATGTACTCTCCTGGGAGAGCAGGTGGAGCAAGGTGTTGGCGTTACCAACATTAGGCAATGGTACGATTCCCAGCAAGCAAACATATCGTCATTAAGATGAACATATGGAAGATGAAAATGAATATATGTAAGCATCTCTGGGTAAGGACATTTCCCAAATGCTGTCAGTTTACTGGCACAGTCTAAGTGTATGATGTGATAAACAACACCTGCATGCCTTTACCCATAAACACCTGACACACCTGGCAGACTTTTAATTAAATGAATAGAACAGGGAGCAAGGAACCAACAGGGAACCCAAGTTACAAAAGAAAACGAGAATATGAAAAAAAAGAATATGATTGATATATATATCTATATAATATGATATATAATGCAGGATTGATTATTTACAAACTATGCACTTTTTTTATAGCCTTAGAGGCATTAGCAGACAGCCGGTCAGGTGTGAAGCCATGATCTGCTCTATAAATGCATTAAGTGAACCAGTGGGTGCACAACTACATAATTGCGTTGTTTAACATAAAGATGCCACAGAACAAGCTTGGTCATGGCCTGTTTCAGATCACTATCATGGGAATGAGCTGAGGGCAGCTCAGAAATGCAGCTGTGACTGTGCCTGGCTTTTGTCCACTCCCAGGGAGATAAGGGGCGACCTTTTGTCATTTCAGAAGAATTGCAAATGGTACCTTTCATGTAAATACAGCGGTTCCTATAACTACACTTCACACCACTACCACTCTCTTACTCCTGCATGTTATATGCAAATAAGGGACTGGTGTGTGTATATTTGTTTCCATGAAACCTGCTCTCACACATTTAAAAAAACGGTAATTAACTGATGAGTTGAAGCAGGTATTTTTGAGCAGGGAAACGACTACGTAACGCGCCGATGGGGACCAGAGCTGGGAAGCCATTCGCTAGATCCCGATGAGGACATGTCTAACATTCAGGTTCCTCTCCCAGGCCCGACTGGTTCGGGATGCTCTACTCCCAGGCAGACAGTAAGAAGAAGTCAAATCTGATGATGTCACTGTTTGAACCTGGCCCAGAGCCTCTGCCGTGGTTGGGGAAAGTCGCTCAGCTTGGACCCATCTCAGGTAGGACCCCACTCTCCTCTGCCCAGAAATGGCTATTGGAGAGGATGTATAACCTTTTGTTCATGAGGGGTAGGTCCTCTAAAGAAACCCCTCCTATCCAGGATTGTGCTGTGTATAGTTCTGCTTTATTCTGTTATATAAAGGTCGTATAAAAATAGAATGGCTGATGACATATGCTACTAAATATTTTATCTGTTCAAGAATAAATTGTTTTTATTCCTGTATTGCTTTGCTTAATCCAATTAGGGCGATGTTTCTGTAAATTATTTAGAAAATAAATGATTCATTACTGTGTTGTATTAAACCAATTACCACAAGAGGTCCTTACATTTTCATTTCGCTCGATTCACAATGTGAGCTGTGATCCGTGGGTTTTATAGACGCTCCAGAGAATCCTTACGGGGAAGATGACAGCAAAAGTCCGTTCCCTGTCCAGCCCAAAAGCAAACGCAGCTACGCCCAGAACGTCACCGTCTGGATCAAAGCCAGTGGTCTCCAGGTATTTCTTCCACTAAATCAGACAGCATAATATTGGTCTGCCATAACCAGTCTACAAATTCCTTGATATTGAATGTTTGAATTGCTTTTTTTTTTTTTAACAGACAGATGTGCAGAAAATTCTCCGAAATGCAAGAAAACTTCCAGAGAAAACACAAACCTTCTACAAGGTAAGTGGCATGTTGAAATGAATGAACTGACTCTTGACCGTAAAGTCTGGAAAGGGTCTGGTGTATGTGTGTGTATATATGTGCACGTGTATTTGTGTTAAAGGAGTTGAATCGTCTGCGAAAAGCCGCTCTTGCCTTTGGGTTCTGGGAGCTGTTGAAGGGCGTGGCTGATTTGCTAGAGAGGGAGTGCACGCTGCTGCCTGACTCCGCCCATCCAGATGCCGCATTCCAACTGTCCCATGCTGCACAGCAACTCAAGCTGGCCAGTACTGGAGACTCCCAGTACTCTGGCTTTGAGCACAACATCACCCCCATGCTCACCGACTTCTCAGGGGGAGGTGGAGGAACTGACAGGATGTAGGGAGTGTGCGAGCAGGACTGGACTGACATTTTCAACTATGCCATTGGAAACTGCTTTTCTCTTCTCTAGACTTTCAACACAGTGTTGAGCATAACCCTCATGGACTACTGTTTGGCGTCTCAACATGAAGTTCACGAATCTTTGTAAAATATAAGGACTTAGAAACTGTGTGACGTGTGTGAATTGCCTCATGACATTTGTTCTCTTTCAGGAACCCTTTAAAGAATGTCGTCTGCATTTAGTATTTGAAATTAATCCAAAAGCCAAGGAAACTATTTTTTAAGTAGTTTTTTATGTAAATAACATTTTCTACCAGTGACCTAAAAGAAATAAATTTCATTGTGTAATGTTGTTAATGCATGATCATGGTCGTTAAGGTTGGACAACCTGTTATTCTGAAACCTTTATTTGAAACAGTTCCCAGTATCATGTCATCCAGTACCATGAGCTGCACATCATCTCTCTAGACAAGCAGACTGCTGCCACTTCTCTGGGTTTCTGCTGCAGTTTGTTTTGAAATGTCACTGTCCCTGAGGTCTCTGATCTCACGGCCGCTTTGTCTGATGCTCAGTAGAGATGATCATACTGAAAAACTTGGAATGAATGAAAAGATAACATTTTTCAACTAAGGTAATCTGGAAATTTCTCCTTCTTAATTAAATGGTCTGGAATGGCTGGGGAGAGAGAGAGAGAGAAGGGGAGCTTGATACTACTGTATGACAGACATGCTTGATGAAGGCAGGAAGCTGGAACATCTCACTCAGTTGATCTTCCTCTTCCTTGTCCGAAAGCGTCTCCTCCTCTGCTTATAGAGGTGACGGAAGTTGATAAACATCCCTGTAAAGCAGTGACGATGTATGACTTCAGTGGAGCACATAATGCAGTGGCGCTACTGGCAAACACGAAACGGTTCATTTCAGAAAAGCACTGCAGCAGAGAGAAGGAAACTCACCCAAGAACATGAGCAGCATGTAGAACTGCAGAATGTAGGAAAAGCTGAGAGAGGATCCCAGGGCTTGGGGCAGACGGATGCTTAAGAATCTAGTCTCGTCAAAGATGGGGATGGACTGGATTATAGCCACAGCTGACAAACAAGCAAACACAAATGAGAAATCTCTCAAACATCTGAGCCTCGTGTAATTATTGACAAATGATGCAGCTACAAAATTATAGTTTTCAAACTGTTCAATCCATATTTCATGCTGCTCATGAAACACCAGAGTGTGCACACAGTTGTACTTTAAATAGAAATAACAAATGCCCCACACTAACTTTCATGGCCAGTCACATTACGTGCCAAAACAATGGGAGTGCATACGTTAATGGCCTATGAAGGTGTGTGGTGAAGGACATTTATATCCAGCTTCTCTACATATATAATGAATAAATATATGACATTAATGAGTAAATAGTTTGTACATGACTAGTCACCTTCAGCAAAAACACCTAGTGGGTACAGAGGTATCCAGATTGTATATCGGACCCAAGTCAGTACTTTCCATTCTGTGCCAATGCAGGCCAACATGTAGAAGGGATACCTGTAGAAAGCATACAAGTACGTTAAAACATGTTAAAATCCCCCCAAAATCACCCTTCAAGTGAATATATTTCAGAATGTCTGAGGACATTTCTTTTAACTTGGTTCCTTAGCAATTATTCCAGCTGCATTTTACAAGTACATGTATGTATCACTAAATCAGAAAGTCAGATCCTGCTTTACACAGTGTGGTCTCTGAAGAGGATATCCTGTACACAGGCAGCCAGAACGTGCAATCAAATGAGATGAGATTAAATGAGTCAGCTGATGTCAAACCCACGTTTTCACCACGTCAACTAGTTTCTCAAAAGTAGCAGTCATGCTATGTTGCTTCACCAAATTCTACAGTAAGATGCAGTGGAACATATTTGTATTACAAGTGGGCAATTCACATTTAGAAACTCACCTGAATATCTCAATGCTACTCCACAGATAAAAGACAAAGAAAACGACCGGTTTGTTCTGCATATCCTCCAAGCTACCAAAAATGACAAAAAGGACGAAGTTCCTCCCCATCACCTTAAGAGGTTCAAAAACAGAAAAGCATTGTTTTTAAAACGCAATCATTTAATATAGTTTTAAAAAAAAGTACGTTCATTATGGGAGGCTCTACTTCAGTAAGATCTAGTGTTGTCACCTGTATAAAGGTAGGAATCAGCCCAGTCCTGACCAACCCCAGAGCAGGGTTAATAACCTCAATGATTGCTAGCATCTGACAGAAGTACATTACATCAGCAATGGTGTGAAAGGTATCGTAGAAAGAATCTATTGGATCAATTCAAAAAACAAAGCACAATATGAACAGTATGGAATAAACTCATATACACGACCAGGGCGCCCAATGGAAATAGAATTTGCGTTAGACATCTTCCAATATGTTAAACAACAAAGCATCTGCAAAGATTTGCCTAAAACGGGCACTGTACGAAAATTACAAGTCTGTATTGTCCCCGTGTCATCTAAATGAACGTCTCTCTTATTTTGCATGTGGTGTATCACAAAGGGACTATTATAGCATCAAATTTTACCACAAAAAGAAGGCTTACAGAGACACAGAGAAACGTGTACTGCATAATACACAAGCTCATCTTGCAACTGCACTTTTAACAGAAACCCTCACCTTGGCCAAGTATGAAAAGACGCACGGTCATGTTGACAAATACCCAGGAGAAGCCCAGAAACTGGACTAGGTTGTACGTAAAGAGATATCCCTTCTTCAAGCCCAAGTAACCTACAAAGAGGATTAGATAGCATTAGATATTTTTAGCTGGTTTTAGATAGAAATGTCTCATGTTCTGTGCTGAAGATGACGGTTCACTCACGGTCCTTCGGAATCCTCGACTCAAACATCACTTTGTTTATTTCCCCTTCCTGTGCAATATAAATAAAATGGTGAGAGTCAAAGTGATAGTCTCGGCATCATCTCCACACTTGTGGAGAAAGTAAATATTTTATGTGCAATCTCAAATAGAGATCTCAGCCAAAAGAAACCTGTCGGATCGTTCTGACCCACCCAATCTCCTAACCTTTTTTAGCTCCAGCTCAGCATCTGACTCGTCCAGCCAGCGGTCGAAGTCAGGGGCGAGAAAGACGGGTTTCCTCTCCTGCATGGTGAGTCGTCCCCACCAGCAACGCTCTTGCTTTCTCACAGTAATATTCACCTGCCGCTGGGTAGATTTGTGTTTTATCTAAACACACACACACACAAACATGCATCAAGAATACCTCTCCATTTCGAACATCTGTTTATTTCCTGTATAGAGCTCCCTTTACAGCAGCACTTTAGTTAGTGAGTCTCTAGAAGAATGTGGAACATCTAGCAACTTGTAAAAGAGGAAGAAGAGGCAAGAGCCAATATGCACTTCTGCTGATCTCAGAAAAACCAAAACATTCAATTACAATCCAAGCTGCCTTACAGTTTACTGATACTGATCAGAAAACCCAGAGAATAAATAAAAATAAATAAATAAAAGCCTAAAGAATTAACTGTACTGTTTAATTTTTTTATCTTTTATGTAATCGCAGAAGTAGATGTGATAGAAGTTTCAATTGAAAACCACTTCTCACCAAAGTCACTGTTAAAAAGTAACCTGAAGTAACAAAATTAGATCTGATATCAAGCCTAAAACAACCATTTAAAAGCACACAGCATCTTATGAATATCTCACCAGTTAGCTGGGTCTTACCTCAGGTTTTACAGGTTCATGCATATCTCATCAGTTAGCTGGATCTTACCTCAGGTTTTACAGGTTTTAAAAACTCCAAATTGAATTCGTATTCATTTTCTCCTTTCGCCCCATGACCCTGGCCTGAAAAGCACAAGAAGGAAACCGCTGCAGAGCATACTGGTCTTATATTTGGGACGCTTCAGCAGAAGATGAAAACAGCTTACCTCTAAAGTGGAGTACGTTCTCGTGGATGCTAATGTCAAGGTTCTGCAGGAGAAACAAAAAAAGCCCAATGTAGGAGGTCGCTCAACAATCAATGGCTGCTTCTGTTTGAGTTATGGTCAACGGAAAACAACGTCAGTGCTGTGCTAGTCAACTAAATGGCTTTGTGCACCATCATGAGTGATTGGTGTTCTTGATTTGAAATAAAGACCACAAGTGGAAGCAAACCCGAGATGAAAAAAAGATTTGAAATTATGTGGCCAAAAATTTAACTTTCTGCCTTTTACTAATGTTTTTGTTTGGAGATTTGAAATTGATTACCTAGGCATACTCTCAAAATATTTATCTTCAAGTTAGTCGCATCTTCATTTGCATAATGTATGTTGGCTATTCATAGTGCGTTACTATTTGCAACTATGGACAACATCTACTGTGTCAACATATCAACGTTCCTCAACCCAGTCCTTGAGGCCCACCAGACATTCCCACATTTTTGTACAGAGCAAGGCTGTGGAACAATCAAGTGTGCCCTGAGGTCTGGGTTGAGGTCAGGAATACAGACCTAGAGGTGTGTGGTGGCTTATGAGCAGACAAGGTTGTGTGTCAAAATACACAACCCATCCTAAAGGTGCTTAAATGACATAAATAAAGATGTAATTAAATAGTTCAGGGTATCGGCTATCCCCGTATATAAACCTTGTGTTTTCATCCAGCACCTGAAAATGGTTGTGAATAAATCATGACCTAAAACTGACGCCGCCAGATGGCTTGTGGTCTAGGATGAGCACGTTCAAGGTGTGTATTCACAAAACATAACACGATACAAATACTGACTTAGGTAAAATCAGTCAACTGCGTTTTGTCCAAAGTTGTCAAAAGGCAAATTACACTGAAACAGTTGTCCACGGTTATAAACGTGTCATCTCTTTAAGCGAATAACCAAGTTTAATCTTTGACCTTTGAAAAGTCGGGCATAGTACTGGACAGACTACTGGCGGTTAGACACATTTCCAATGCAATCAAGCACTTTCGTGTATGGGAAGAGCTTTAATATGAGTCTTACTGATACAAAATTATATATCGACACAATGGCATTTGCTAAACAAGTCAGCTATGCTCGCTAGCTATCTAGATACCCACCTGTAAAAAATGTGTAACCTCCTAACTACATAAATCTAGGAGCCTGCTAAAAATTACTTATGCTAGCCACTGGGACAACCTAAGTACAGTAGGTAGTACAGACAAAAAAATATGCATTCACTTTATCTTCGATCGCGATAACTACCGTTCGTATATCTGGCAGCCCGTGCAAGAGAGCTGGCTACGTTTCATTTGAGATACACACATCTTACCTTTGCGTCACTTATCTCCACCCGCAGGTAAATTTCACCGTGCCTCTGGGCCCAAAATACTTGAGGCGTGAGAGTCTGCATCACGAATATCTGCGCAGGAATATTCGCCTCGCCGTTTAATAATTAGGGATGAATGAACGAGAGCTCCAACACATCACGCGTATCCTGCCGGAAGACTATAGCATAAGCGCTTTGCCCAGAATATTCGGCGAGCTAGACGTGCGCGCGCACACGCGCGCTTTCTAGGCAAGCCGGATGTGCCCGCGCGTGCAAGAAGTACAGGCTTCTGTGACATAAAGTACGGGCTTCTGTGTAAGGTCATCTTCTGTGAAAGGGTGCACTCGTGGTCATTTCCGGGCGCTCATCTGACGCATGTTTCATTTAAAAATCAAACTACTGACGGAACGCAGAGCCACTGAGGCAAATATCTTTCAGATGCACGCCAACGCGCGCCACGTCCAGTAGGGGGAGCCGTGAGAAGTTTACATCACGTCATGCCCAATGTTGACGGAAGTGGCGTCAGAATTTCAGTCACGTCGATTAGCTATATTTTAGATAGTTTCGCTAAGCTAAATATGCTTGCGTTTTCATGAACACTTTTATTTGCCGTTGTGTCTCCTGAACTGGCATAACAAATGTCAGCCCCCACATTAGACACAAGTACTAAGTGTACTATAGCGTGTTTTCTAGCCGGTTAGCCAGCTAGCTAATTTAGCGACCTATTTACTACAATGCAGCTGGGTGCTGACGCCGAGAGTCCGAGTCTTGACTTGAAATCCAGTGGTTCGAAATTCCGTGTTCTTGTGGGTGTAACCGCTAGTGTCGCTGCTATTAAGCTACCTTTGTTGGTGTCAAAACTTCTTGAAATCGAAGGGGTAGGTTAATCCACGGGGTAGGTTTAACATGATGTTATTTGTGTTAACTTGATTGCTAGCACGGTTGAAACAAGTGGCAGCTTTACAGTCTTAGCTACTTTCTTAAAATTAGCTGTCCTTATCGTAAGCGCTACAAATATTCTTGCAATGTCTAGAACTTGTGTGTCCAGTAGGGAGTGCTGTCTGCTGAATATACGTAGTGTTATTGCTAGAGGCAGTATGCCCTACCAAACTAACTATGTAACATACATATTAAGTTCAGTTTCAAAAATGCAAACAAGCACTGAAATACTGAAAGAAAAAAACATTTCTTCTCCTCCTAAAGGTTGATGTCCGTGTTATCACTACCAACAATGCCACTCATTTTTACAACATTGCAGAGATTCCTGTCCGTGTTTATACCGACAAGGATGAGTGGGAGGTGTGGTAGGAGTTGTAATCTCCTGATATATTGCATTAACTTGATTCATACTCCATGGGGTCATGAGAAGATCAAGATGTGATGTTTTTTGTCTTAGATGTGGAAGACACGTTCTGACCCAGTTCTGCATATTGAACTAAGACGATGGGCCGATCTTCTGGTCATCACTCCACTGGATGCTAACACTCTTGGCAAAATAGCCAGTGGTATCTGTGACAACCTTCTGGTGAGAGATAAAAGATGTTTATAACACATAATGTTTTATAATGTAAACATGTACGCTCTGCCAGTCATCAGATACCAAACAGGCACAATAAACTGCAGCTGGAAGCTGAAAAGGCAGGACTGAAGGGCATCACAGGGGCACTAGTCACAGCAGCACAAGGTCAAGCATTAAACTCTAGGTCAATGGAAGATCAAACTTTAAGCACTTGATCAATCGAAGCAGGGCGATCCACAAGATCAAGCATTAAACTCTAGGTCAATGGAAGAACAAACCTTAAGCACTAGATCAATCGAAGCAGGGGTGATCCACAAGCAAGACTCATACACTGAGACACAAGCAGGTGGCAGAGATTGTATGCATGAACATATGAGAGTCCAAATGCAAGGAACTGCAGAGAGTATTGGAGAAGAACAAGGCAAAGAGCCTGTGAGGCCTCCACAACTATACAGGCAAGCAATTAATGGTGACCCAACCAGACATGGTATCAAAAGTGGAGCAGGAAGCAGCAGTGATAATGTATGTGTCAATCTCAAGTTATGAAACCACTGAAAAGAAGCAATGTGAAGTTGGAAAAAAATAACAGGTACTGAAACTGGAAATAGAGTGAACGTGGAAGGTTAACACCAAGGTTGTCCCAGTTGTGACAAGGGCACTTGATGCTGTGACCCAGAAATGACAACACTGTCTCAGTACAGATGAACACAGTCCTTGGAACTACTGTGCCATACTCTCTAACCTTGAGAGCTCTGGTAGAGTGTGAGGAGAGAAACACAACCGTACACACACTGGCCACTTTATTAGGAACACCAAAAAGCAAAAGAAACGTTGCTATTAAGATCATGTAATGATATCATGCATAATTGCTGCAGATTTGTCAGTTGCAGATTCACACTATACGTCTACTACATCATAAAGGTCCTCCATTTCAGATTTTATGACAGGGGATGCACTTGAAGTGCACTGAACTCATCGTCATGGTGATCCGTTTGAGATGACCTGTGCTTTATGACGTTGAAGTAGATAAGATGGTAAATTGTGCCCACAAAGGCATGTTCATGATAAGCAGTGATAGTACGATAGGCTGTGGCGTTCATAAGATGCTTGGTGTTAGGATGAGAGAGGTCAGAGGAGAATTGCCAGACTGATGTAAGGTGAGCAGAATGCTGTAAATAAACAACTGGTTTTTACAACCATGGTTAAAAGTGTTCCAGTGTGTGTCAAGAAAACATTACCACTAGCCTGAACTGTTCACAGGGCAATTTGAGGGCAATATGCAATAATCTGACTATACCATCTGTATAGAAACACAGCTTAAACCTTGACATGTTGCCCATCATCTTACAGCACTAAAGTTCACAAAAATAATTATGTAGTACATGAAATTGGACGAGGTGGCAACATTTTCTTGGAACTGTTCATTTCCTTAAAGCATTGCTTACTTGCCTGAAGAGTTGTTTTTCCTGACAGACCTGCGTCGTGAGAGCGTGGGATGTAAACCGTCCTCTACTCTTCTGTCCGGCCATGAACACATTCATGTGGCAGCACCCAATCACTGCCCAGCAAGTGGCCACCCTGCAGAGCTTTGGCTATGTGGAGATACCTTGCATTGCTAAGAAGCTGGTCTGTGGAGATGAAGGTATACAGGTGTCATTGAAATGCCACACTGACTTAAGAAGGAGGTTTTGATTGACAGCTTGCAGCTATGCTAAAATTTGAGCAGGAAATTTGCATGAGGGTGGTTTCCGGTCAAAGAAACATTCAGGTGCGAAAATTAAATTCTTTGCTCCACTGATCTAGTATCAAACAGCTGAAATCTAATGGAATTGATCCAGATCAAGGTTGTGTGAGGTAGTGACTATCAATGCTATATAAATAAGCATTTGTCCCATATATGTTTCATTATATGATCTTAATAGCAATGTTTCTTTTGCTTTAAAGGTAAAGGTGCAATGGCAGAGGTATCAACCATTGTAGACATGATCCAGCAGTACCTTCCCAAGCCAACTGTCTGACCACACATGATCCAGCAGTACCTTCCCAAGCCAACTGTCTGACCACACATGATCCAGCAGTACCTTCCCAAGCTAACTGTCTGACCACACATGATCCAGCAGTACCTTCCCAAGCCAACTGTCTGACCACACATGATCCAGCAGTACCTTCTCAAGCTAACTGTCTGACCACACAAGGGAAAAGAGGAAAGCAAGTCAAAATGTTGCCTTTGCAATAACAAAATTGTTACATTTATTTTAATGATTTCTGTAAGTGATTTTTTAATAAAATATATATGTACCCTGTATAAGCTTTGTAGTTTCTCTCTTAATACATTTTGTCGTTTACATAGGTTTCAGTTTTTGGATTTTTCCTTTGCCAGATTCCTTTGAATCCCCCGCTGATGTATCTTCCTGTTCTTACTGTTATTCATTAGAGGGAGACATGGAAGCAGGCTGCCAGTGCAGGCCGATTTTATTGAAGTCCATTATGAATATACTGAGAAATAAAACCAATAAAGGGAGAATGAGACCAAAACAGGAGATACAGGTTACCTGTAAAAGATGCAGGCCGGAGTAAAAAGTAAAGATAATACTTTATTAGTCCCGCACTAGGAAAAGTCACGGATGCAGACCAGATCTTCCCTTGACGATTACAACGATGTTGACCAATGACGTCTGTGAGCATTAGAACGGAGTGGATGACGCTATGATGTTGGGCCATGCTGCCTCCAGAAAGACACATGGCCACTCTAGTTAACTGTAGGGGGCACTGTCATCACAGCTACTATCTGACAGGGGCCCTCACCACTGTTAGGAACGAGACTTATTTGCCTTGATTCACTAGTGTTATTTTGACAGGCAAACAATACTTCATTGTTTTTCTCCACCGAACATCAAAGACACACAAAGAACCAACAGATGTAGAAGATGAAGAAAAGTGACTGGGACAAAGGACATGCTCTAGCAGACGTGCTACACAAAGGGTAGCCACAACAAAATGGTGAATTCGGGTTGTCAGAGAACACATTTGCCACATGGAAATAGTGTTGCTAGAACGTTAACTAGAAAGGTACTAGAAAGGTAACCGAAAAAAAGGTACAACGCCCTATTTTATTAATGACGGTACTTTTAAATAACCGTATTTCCTATGAGTTGCGTCGATGCGCCACAGGGGGGCAGTGTGTGCACAGCACTCCCTGTATTAGCGGTTGTAAACTCATGACACGAGACTAAAAATCGGCTTTCCGTCGATGTGTGAATTGTTAAAAGCTCCTAGAGGCTCACCAATGACTTACAGAGTCCCGAAAAACACTTAGCATGCTAAATATCTTAACATGTCGGCGAGCCAAAATCCGGTAGTTTGGAAAAGGAAGGAAATGACTGGCAGTAAGTGCGACGTCGAGCCACATCAACGAGAACGCGAGAGTAGTTGCACAAAGTCAGTGACAGTCTCACTGCTGGGGGGGGCGATATGACGGAAAGTTCAGGATCCAGTTGCATAGTGATGAGCTGAAGCCTAGCTGGTGTAATGTAGGAGTGAGCTTGCTGGGATGACGGTACTGAAAGCAGAACTGTCGTCTGTGGGTAGCAACTTCGTGTGTGTGCTGGTTTTCTAGGTAAGGACAGTGTGCAAGAGCTACAGAGCTGGCGTCCTCTGTGGATCTGTTGATTCGATAGACAAACTGGCAGGAGTCCAGAGAGCCAGGGGTGATGGCTTTGAAGTGTTGGGAGGACCAGGCTTTCAGTTTACTATGATTGGTATGAGGGCGACGGGACAATTGTTGATGAGATAGCTGATGTTTGTTTTCTTTGGCACTCGCACTGTGACTGCAGACTTCAGGCAAGTGGAGACAGTGACAGGTTGAAGGTTCCTGTAAATGCTTCTACCAGCTGTTCTTAAGAACTCACCCTGGAACTCCATCAGGGCCTGCGTTCTTTTCCCCGAGGATCGACCCTCCACAGTGCGCGCTGTACTTGATGCGCGCTCAGTGTAACAACCTGAATGTTTCTCACGTCTGCAATTGTTCTGTTCACATTTTTTGTTACTTAGAAACTGGAAACAAAGTGTCTCTCCGGACCCTTATTAAACGGCGAAAGGTATAGTGCGTGTTTCTGTTGCCAGAAAGTTATAATACTGCACAAACCACACTGACTTCAAGATTCCTAATTACAAGAGAGCATGCGGTGTAGTGTGAACAGCACCGCGACTCGGGGGACTCTGATGACTTTGAAATGTACGTATTGTAATGGAAAACCTTACATTTCCTACACATGTGGCGTTTGTGTTAAATACCATGTTGACGGTCATGCTGTTCTTTACTTTCTCCTCATGATAGGGGGGGGCTATCACCCATCACTCATCCACAAACAATGAGGTAGCCAGTAGTGTATAGTATAAAGGTTCTTTTTTTTTTTTTTTTTTTTTTTACACTTTTTTATACACCAGGTGAGACCATGTTGAGCATACACTAGAATAGTATAAGAGGCCCAAGGCCTGGGGCAGATGTAGGCAATAAACCTATTTGGCCTCTGGGACAGTTTCAAACAGTACGTCTGCTATGCCTGGGCCTAAATGTAACTTTAAAACAAACATCTAATAACCTGGATTGTAAATAATAGCAGGAGATGGTCAAGCAGATAATACACAAAGTTGGTTTTCCAAGAAAGATGGGGGGGGGGGTGGATAAGAGATAAGGAGATGGGGAACTGGACCCTCACTGGAGGACAATGCTCCCCTCGGGCTGCATAATAAGGATGAATGAGCCCAGACGTGAAGCTTATCTTGAGGTAACGTGTTGCGTATATCTTGTTGATGTCAGTAAAGTTCTTTTTCTCGCCTGTGCTGGATGTTGACTCTCATTTATTGTCTGCTGAGTGCTTTGGTTTTATGTGTGACTGCCTCAAGAACAACTGATTCTGTTAAACCTGGGGTCTTCCTTCATCCTTATTCTTATCTCTATGAGAGGTGCCATGAACCAATCACCATTACTCCTCTTATCTTTGCTTCCCCTACTCTCTTTCAAAGCATCACAATTACTCAGTGCCACCAGAATGCCATTACTTTCAAGGTCTACGTAATCTTGCCCATTCGCCAGGCCTTGGCTGTTACTGTATTTCGTTTTCATTTTCTTGGCTTTTCCATCATATTGATGTGTTTCCTGCTTTATCCTATTATTAGCCAGCTCATGGGCTCAGAAAAAATCAGTTCACGGGGCTGGTGAGCCCAGCAGAGTGCCGTCCTCCGCCTTGAACATGTACAGATCTGTACAGAAATGACATAGTAAAATGACAACTGCGTTGACAATTGCTGACAAGCGTTGATTGACACTTCACCTGACACTCCCCCTGGTTGGTTAACTTGGGCGTGATGGATTCTTTTAAATGGTTAAAACTAGGTGAAGCCAGAAGAGCCTGATTTTATCATAGTTGATCATAGATAGTGTGTTTTACTGTCAGGACATAGTGACACTGAGCAAATATGCCAAAAAGTTATTTTTTATATGGGTTTATATGGGTTACCTACTGTCACACCCAAACCCGTTGACTTATTTTGTTGATTTCCAGTACCAAGCAAACCTCATTCACAGTCAAACTACATTGTATGTTGAACATGGAGTTTTACAAAATATAAACTTGAGTTAAAAAATTACCCTGATATATTACACAAACCCTTATCTTCCCCTTCCTCCAGCTCTCCCACTTCTACTTATTTGTTTGACAGTTTTCTGGAACTTTCTTCCTTCTTATCTGGTCTAAAACAGCCCATAATTAATTAAATAATAATATTTTTATTGTCTTAGTACTCATATTCTCCATTTCTCCCTGCTTCAGCACAGCACGTATTATAATAATACATATATTGCCAATAAATCATAGGTTTAATTTGCTTCCTAAGTCCTACACTATGAGTCCCATGTCCCACATTATGTCATTATGTAAATAATATTCAACAAAATAAAGCAGACTCCAAAATCACTTGAAGTGAATAACGGACCCCACTTTTACTGTAGATCAGCGTTGGTGTGCAAGTCATTCATATTCACTAGGTGGTTTTGACACCCTTATGTCCAAATGAAAAGGCTGTATTTAAAAAAAAATCTCTCACCCTTTGCTCTACCGGAACATTACCAAAAATGGTCCTTATCCAGTAACATCCAGCACACACTTAAGTCTTACACACAACAGCCTTCTGTGTGGGCTCTGGATCCTCTTATTTACAAGCCATACCTGCTTTTAATGGCTCTACACATTATCTCTGAGTTCTCAAGGTTTCCCACCAGCTGTACATCTTCTACTGGTGCTTTTGGAACTTTGTCTACTTTTCTTCTTATCTTATTACTTCCTTGAATGTTCCTTTCCCTCCGTTACCAAACTTTCTATATGACCTTCTACTGTCATCAGATTCGAGAGTTTGAGAGATCAGTGCTGTGAGTGTAAAACAATGGATATGTTAATAAATGTTGGTGCTCTGCTGCTGTACGGTCTTGTGTAGTTGTCTTGCAGGCTGAGCAGTCCTGATCTGGTGATCGGAACAGACCAGTTCCCTCCGCAAGGCTTTGCTTTCACTGTGTAATGTTGAAGAACACTGCAATGCTGTAGAATGTTTAACAAAGCAGAAACACACAAAGAGAACAAATGATGAGGGCAAGGCCAGACAGAAAAGCAAAACAAAATGCTGTCCATCACCATGGGAACCACAATACCAAAAGGGGGAGCTATGGTACCTGGGCACACTATACCAGGCAGTGATTTTCCCAGTGCAAATGCCCTCTGTAGAGGTGTATTAAAACAAGTTCTGAATAGATAACAGGATGTGAAATTTCCTCAGCCGTTGGTGATGTCACACTGAGGTATTTTACATTTATGGCATTTAACAGACACTCTTATCTACAGCAACTTACAATAATAGTTTATAAGAAGAATAATAATAACAGTTTATTTGTTTTTTCAGAAAAGTACCTTTAGTTGGCACAAATAGATTGTAACTGAGCCAAGCACCCAGCTCGACACACACACACACACACACTCACACACACACACTCAGACTGCACCTTCCACATTTCCAACCCCCTGAATATTGATTGCCATCACCTGTCCCTTATTTGAAGAATGTTCAACCAGCGCTGCGCGTTGTTCCTTGATGGACAGGAGATTGGGTTCTGGCCAGTGCCATCAAGTAGGAAGGGTTTGGTCCATTTTTTGGCTTCGTAGGCAGTGTTTTAAATCTAACACAACAGTGGACAACAAGGGGAAAACTCTAGATTCGACTGATAGGAGTGTTGACCACCCACGCTGCATTCTTTATGAGTTACAATGGCTCAATGGTTGTGTTGCAAGAGCAAATCACAACGCATGGTCAAAGTGTGTGAGAAAACACACAGACGGCATGGAGGCTAAATACATAGGGACACTAACGCTAACAAGTCAGCTGGAAATCTTGGCCAAGTTGAACGGCGCAGGAGACGAGAGGCAGAGCCAGAAATGAAACAAATCCAAAACAAAGTCACATGGTGTCTAGTGACATGGCAACCACAACCCCAAGAAAGGGGAAACGGCGACATGAGGCCTACAACCACAGTGTCATCCACAGACTCCACCAACGGCGCTGGCTGTGAGTGTGGCTACACAGCTGTGTGTGTAATGACTGCAACAGTAAGCTCAAAAGACAACACTGGAGAATTTTATGGTATTACATGCTGAAATCTATTTAATGAGCATTGGTCTCACATGGTAAACTACAGTACAGTGTCTTGAAGGAAACCTTAAGGATCAAAACATTGCATTTGGCAGGTAAGATATTTAAATTAATAAGGGAGCTGTAACCGCACTGTGCAGACGTTCATCATAATATTCCAAAATAATTCCTGAATTCATTCTTTTTAGAGTCCTCCTTACATCATGCTCTGTCAGTGAGTATGTGAATCCCCTAATAGCAATAGCAATATTGCTAGGATTATCCAAGATGAGACTAGTAGCACCAGCATCCAAATATGGGCATAGAAATGGCTCATTTTGCTAGCCAGGAAGTAGTCGCAACATAGAATCAGTCTGTCTGCATTCTGTTGGTCATAAAACATACTCACCCGCCTGTTGTATTTTATATACTCTTTTTTTCTGTCCATCCAGGCATTTCAGAAGGATTAGGCTAGTACACCTTATTGTTCAGCCTTCTAAAAATGTGGAATATACACCATTGGTTAGCAGGCAGAGTGTACTTCATCCTGCCTTCATGTTGTGGCTGCTCTCTCCAGCATCCTATTGTATCTGTACACAAACTATTTTTTCTATGAAAATGGCTCTCAAGTTCTTGAGGTAACCTAGGCAACAAGAATCTTTGATCTCAAAGACGAAGGTAACCATGCATTTCCACTTATAGCCCTGGAAACAACCCATTGCCCTGATGTCGTGTCTTTTATTTTCTATGGGTTATTTGCTGGCAGGCAGTACTCAGGGCAGCTGTGGGTGGTGTGCTCCTGCCACCTCCCACTACACCTGAGTGTTTATACCAGTGTCTCCTGCACCTCCTCTCTATCTCTCTCTGCTGTTGTGTTTTTCTTGTAAGAATCTAAGCGGATCTCACTCAGCCAAGTAGTATTGCTAGAGAAACATGTCTGGATCCTGGTGATTCATGAATGGGGTATTTACAGAGGTGATTTCTGCCAAAGTGGGGTGGTTGAAAAAGAAACCAGTAAATAAATAACGACATATACATGAAGCCCTAAGAGGGCAGCCACTATGGTGTGTGATGTCATGCCATCTGAATTTATTGCACACTTCATCGTGCAGAACTCGTTTCATGCAAGAGGTTTGCACATGACAGGAAGGCCTTTGTGTGACATCTCTGGTAGTGATATTTTTTTATGTTCATTTATATATTTTCTTTACTCCTGTATTACACTTTTTGTTTGTAATTCATTTGCTTTTATGGAGCATTCATCCGCTGGCTATGTGTGTACGCGGGACCCTGTTCCAACATTTGTGATGTAGTACACCCAGGTAATGTCTGTTTGACCTTTGTAATGGAAAATCATAAATTTTATAAGTATCCTGCACACATGAAAGGCCATGATTAACGTTCATGCTGTGTTCTCCCTCACCCTTGTGTTAATCTATGTATGTGAGCATCCTTTGTGTGAAAATAAGGCTGTAGCCTGGATGTAGATAAGAGCGTTCCACACTTCCTATGTATCTAAGTAGCAGAAACTCCCTGCAGATGTGGAGAGGCAGAGGAGCCTTGACCTGGCGCCTCCCATCCAGGGAGGGGCAGCACTAACAAAATCGGACACGCATGAGGCCTGTCGTCCATAATTCAGCCACAACCAAATTGTAGATTGCTTGCATATGCTTCTAGCATATGTAACAGAGATCTCTGGATCCATCTTTAATAAACGTTACTTACCCAATTGCCTCTGACTGTTCTTCCTCACCGCTAAGGTTCAAATTTTAACAGCACCTTTATGTCATGAGAACAGAGATAGCACGAGGACAGATAGCCCTGAAGGAAAGAGCAAAACTCACCAAATAGATTAGAAATATGAGAAAAATATATAAATGACACAACTACCTGTTATTTGCATCAAATTATCTCACTAAAGCTATTAAACTTTGCATGAGGCTTGAAACTACTGAGGTTCAGTGTCTGACTGCTTTTCATACTGATAGCTTTTACCAGCCCCTTCATTTTCATGCTTTTTCACTCCACTGACCAAACATTTAAAGTCCTCCAGTCTCCAAGCTAGATGAACGAAACGTCTCTGAATTAAAGAATGACATTGAAACTTGTGATTTTGAATGTAACATTTTGAACTTCTATTCAAAATACAGTAAAGTTGCCAAAATCTGGATTGTTTCACTACAGCCTGTATTATCAGTGAGTCTGCACTTCATATTTGGCATTCATTACACACTACTATTCATTTATCTGGTCATTTATTTAACTCTTTTGTTTAAAAGAAAAGCAGTGAATCTATGTAGTCATACGTCTGTAGTTGTAGTGGTTATGCATATCTGGGTACCATAAGTACAGGAGATTGAATATTAGGTCACGTGTTTTTCCATGCCAGTTCATTGACCTTTTAAATTACTATATGTATAGATAACAGTATGTAATGAGCAGTCATGGCTTCTTTGAATAATGCTGCCTTTCGGTGCAATGGTACATACGGATGCAACAATCACATGGTATTGTTACTTAAAATAAAGTCGCAATATTGCTATAAAAGTCTATTTTTATTCTGGTGCTAGGACACAGGAAGCATGCAGAAAGATATTTGAACAGAATGGGTGACCAATGGAGTAAATCTCTCTGTGTCACCTTTCAGATCTCTGGTGATCTGTATGTCATGTATTGCATTCCATAGGCCTACAAAGATTGTTTATGGTCCGCTATAACCTCTATTAACCTCTGGTTCCTTAAGACCAGACCACTGAAGAAAACAAACATTCCAATGTTTTTTGGTCTCAGTTACACATATATTTAAATCCCCTTATCTTGTGGCATAAGGGAATAAGGTGTTGTTCTACATCTCGTTTCATATGTTCTTTCATACTGCAAATGTGACAGTTTTCTCTCGTGCATTTTCCCAGCCATAGCATTAACCTCCACTAGGTATTCAGAGTGGATACAACAGGTAACATGCGATGATTTAGATGCAACTGTGATTCCTAAGTCCCACATTATAGTTAGTACCACTGAATTATCCTTAATCAATCCAGCAACGAAGTAAATAATACTTAATAAAATAAAGGAGGCAGACCCTAATGTCACTTGAAGTGAATAATAGGTCCCACTTTATTGTAGACCAACTGGTGTACAATTGAGACACTCCCCAGAGGAGGTCCCAACGGAGACGACCCCTGGAGAATACCCTCCAAAAAATGCCCAACACGCATACAAAGAATTCACATTTGAATGCATGTTCAGAAATGATAATGTAATTGCTCCACCTTATTTGTCAGTGTTTGGAATCTCCAAATCATACATTATTCAATATATGCAAATTTAAGTATTACACCATTGGAAGATGAATCATATACCAAGACCCACAACAACAAGGAGGCTCTCAGCTCACAGTGTCCCTACAGCTTCCAGAGCCTCTTTCATTCTGTACCCAGAGGCCTGCACATACCTCTTATCTCTTAACTTTCTCCCCATAAATGTTTTTAATTGCCTCACAACACAGGGGACTGTGAGGATGTAGCATAAACACAAAGACAGTTGTAAAAAACATGCTCCCAGGGGAAAGAGGGACGAGTTCCTGAGCCGTTAGGGTCTGAGATCCGAGACCCCAGGTCAATAGGGCCTGGGGCCCAGTTAGGGCCTGAGATCCGAGACCCCAGGTCAATAGGGCCTGGGGCCCAGTTAGGGCCTGAGTTCCGAGACCCCAGGTCAATAGGGCCTGGGGCCCTGTTAGGGCCTGAGATCCGAGACCCCAGGTCAATAGGGCCTGGGGCCTCCTGTTTTTAAAAAAATATATTTAAAAACAGGTCAGAAGATACGGGTAGGAAAAAGGGCTGTACAAAGGAAGAAACGTACCTATATGGAAACAACAGTATATTCAATTAAACCAAATCTAAGTAAAGACTGGTTAGTATACTGATGTGTGAAGGGAAATCTGAGCTAGAGAGCTGTTGTGTGGCCCGGCGTAGTTGCAATAGTTGTTTACTCTTTTTTCACAAATTGTCTTAGAGTGTCATCTCTCACCGGCCTGAAGAGTGCTTTGATTTTTTTGCACAACACAGTCTGTCATAGTGGAGCACTTTGAGTTTACTGAACTCTAAATGAGTTTACTGAAGGGCTGGAAGGGCCCAGCTGCTGTGACACATGACACAGTGTCTTGCTTCTTCTTATCGCTGCACAGAGGAAGTGTGACTTTGGTTCCTTTTCCCACTCATGTGCTAATGCTGATGCATGAGGACTGTTTAAAGTATCACCCTCTAAAGCATCACCCTCTAAAGCATCACCATCTAAAACATCACCCTCTAAAGCATCACCCTCTAAACATCACCCTCGAAAAACATCACCCTCGAAAACATCACCCTCTAATGTATCACCCTCTAAAACATCACCCTCTAAAGTATAACCCTCTAAAACATCACCCTCTAAAACATCACCCTCTAAAGTATAACCCTCTAAAACATCACCCTGTAAAACATCACCCTCTAAAGCATCACCCTCTAAAACATCACCATCTAAAGCATCATCCTCTAAAGCATCACCCTCTAAAACATCACCATCTAAAGCATCACCCTCTAAAGCATCACCCTCTAAAACATCACCCTCTAAAACATCACCCTCTAAAGTATAACCCTCTAAAACATCACCCTCTAAAACATCACCCTCTAAAGTATAACCCTGTAAAACATCACCCTGTAAAACATCACCCTCTAAAGCATCACCCTCTAAAACATCACCATCTAAAGCATCACCCTCTAAAACATCACCCTCTAAAGCATCACCCTCTAAAGCATCACCCTCTAAAACATCACCATCTAAAGCATCACCCTCGAAAACATAAACATGTAAAGCATCACCCTCTAAAGACAACACAAGGAGATTCTCAAGCACACTGTAATTTGCCCAGAAAATAATTCACCTCTGTTGTTTCGTTTCACCTCCCATTAGACCAAATATGTCCCACATTATTTGTTTAGCAAAATACCCAAGTTGCTGTCATTAGTAGGAGTGCGTGCTGCTCTGTGTATGGTTCCTCTATCTAAGGATGTGACTTGGACTCTTTCTATTGGCTGTTAAGGAAGAGTTAAAAAAAACAGGTGAGCCAACAGGGAGGGAAGCATTAAACAAGAAGAGTCAGTGACATCATAAAACTGAATGAGGAGGAGGTTCAGTCCCAGCTATGCAGCAAAAGAAACAATTTAGCAAAGCCAAGGTCAATTTACCAACGTGTACTGTGCAAGAGGAGATTAGCTTCAGAGTGTTTCTCAAGCCACAGCCCAAGCCAAAAAGGTAGCTGCTTATGCTGACTTGCTCATGCCCATAGGTTTTTATGCCATAGGTTCTTATGAGAATGCAGAATGTAGAGTTGCTGCTTGATTATTCTGCAACCAAAACAATAAACAATAAAACCATGTGGTGTCCTTAGAAACCACTTAGCAGGAAATCCTTTTTCTTTTTTTGCTTATAGAGAACAAAGTCTTAGTAACATACTGCTGGCTGTTGACGTGTCACTATGGTTGAGTAAACACTTCTGATATTTCCTGCTGTTGTCCTCTGGGGATGAGGGCAACTCTGTGGTGTTGCTCCCTCTGGTATGATGGTGGTACGAGAGACATGGCTGATGTAACTCGACAACTGAGTGAACTCATAGCAGCCTCTTGCACGGGTGCCCTGACTGCCCAGTTGTTCTCTGACAGTAGCAAACCAGCCAGTGGAGAGGGAGCTGATGGTTACCACATACAAGCACCTCTGATTTTATCATGCACCTGCTCATGTTTGGTGCATCGTACACAGTGGGACAGTGCACACTGTGGCAAATCTAGAAGACAGCTCAGTACAGCCATTTCTGTTTTGCTGACATAATTTGCCTGTAGAATGTCTAAACTACGGTAAACTACGAATGCAGTGTTTTTCTTTTCTCGTAAGACCAAAATGCTGCTATTGTCTTCATTATCTTCATATCATCATTCAGGAAATGTTGCTACGGTTTATTTTTGGTGCAATGCACTTTGCACTCTTTTCTTATTGAGTAGAATTGTTGTCATTTCACACCAGAGAGACTCATATTGCTACTTCCATCACACTGTCCAATAAGTGCAGTGTTTGTTGATAAATACTATACATTCAAAGCTGCATATAGTCATAAATCCACAGCACTGGTCCTGCTAAAAGGTACCTGCAGCTTGGTAGCACAACCAAAAGTGGACCATGACACAGGAGGAGACACAGGAGGTTGTATCATTAGTTGTTGTCAAGCAAATGTGAAATTAAAAGTGTAGTGAATTGTATACACATCTAGCTCTTCTTGAAGTGTAATTATTAAAAGAACATGACCGTGAAGTGGAAGGCGGGGGGAAGCAGACCTCTGCTACAGTGAGGTTAAGAACTGCATTGATGAATCTCATCATTGTCTTTCCTTTACAACTGTTATTTCTTATTTATATGTTTGTATTAGAAATGAAAGCACTCTATCAATATTGTTTAGCAGTGTTTTTTTCCCCTAATCTAAGATGGAAAAGATTTAGGCTGCTCAACTTGTCCCCTTTGTTAAGCACTTTTTTGCTTTTGTTTATTGTTTGTTTGTTTGTTTTATATGGTTGAGTAGAAGTAGAGGCAAACACACCTTTCAAAATCTGTGAAAACTGCACTACTGTTAAATATATTCATAAATATTGCCATGATGATTGTGTGACATTTTAATGACGTGTGTTGATGAGTCTTAAATTAGGAATGTAATGAATCTATTAATTTCTAGTCTAGTAAGTTATTCTACTCAGACGCTTCTTTTTAATTTCTTTGTCTAATTCATTGAATATAATGAGGTTTTCAATTTATTTCGTTCAGTTTGTGCAATACGGTGCTTCATACAATATAATCATACGTCTTTACATGGGGGGTCTCTGGTTGGCATGTGTCGATTGGCTGCAGCATCCTAGTGCTATGGCAACCAGCGATATGTGGTAACCTGCAGGGAGATGGCTTTCCTAAACCCAGCTTCTGAGCTCAGAGGAAGACTCCAGGGATCCCGGGGTCTCGTGAAGGCCACCCGTTTGTCTAGACTATATAGTGGAAGTCTCAGAGGATGAACAATTAGCGACTGCTAACAGATGTACTTCTAGTAGGATGATGCGATTAACGACAAACATGAAAACATATGTTCTTCTACTTCTTTCAAATTTCACTGTGACCAAATATAACACGAAGACATGTTAAGATTAGCAAAAAAGAAAACACACAATGCAAAATGTAATTATAATGTTATTGTTAATTTAGTCATTTTGCATGAACTTTGCGTGATTGGTTCTTTTCTATTTTTAACTACAGAAGTAAAATACAAGCTAGTTGGTGTGGTGTGTGTGTGTGTGTGTGTGTGTTGTGTGTGTATGTCCTGGCAGGAAACATAAAAAGGCTGACCTTAACTAACAAACCTCACGTTAAAGATTTTTTGACAATTTTGCTTGATGAATTATTTACATACTTTCCTAAGATACAATACCAGCAAACCTTTATATTACCCTACATGTTAAAAAGCTATAATCAAGAATGTCCTTACAGTAGGTGTATTTATTTTTATATGTGGTTGGCAATAATACTTGGGGAAATCCCAGAGACAGGAAGTAAATACAGTGCACTAGAATCAGCCTCAGAATAAATGACAGTTTTGGCCCAATCTGCCAGGAATGGTCAACTATTAACTAAAACAGCATGACAGGATCTAATAAACAAAAATGCATCTGGAAAACGTGTCAGTGCGATCTGCATTTAGTCAAAACTCAAATGCAGATTTCCCTTTTCACAAAAATACCTCTTTCCCTCTGATCTCTTTTCACTGATAACGGATCATGTATAGTCTAATACTATTGCATATACTTCTCTGCATATAGATATCTTAAACTACTAAGCAGATTGCGGTTACGTGTCTAGGTTCATTCATATGTTGGTCTAAACAACCAGTGTTGGACTGTTTTAAATATTATTTCAGCAAGCAATGACCAGGCATCTTCTTAAGGACTTCTCTTGGAAAATTTCAGTGGCCTGTTTTTAAAGACAAAAGTGAAAAGTTCCTTATTAAGTCCGTAAAACATTTCCTCCCAGAAACAATGCCAGACTGGCTATTGGGTAATATCCTGTACACAGGAGTGATTGCTCAACTATATTTTTGTCTGGAACTCCAAGCGAAGATAACTCTCGTTTGGTTCTGACTGGTTTTAGATTCATTATTTAGTATATATGCTTCTTGGGAAACATTTTAAAAAGATAACAGGCAGGATAAAGTTGCAGGCGCCACCCTCTTTAGGCATTACTGAAAATCCATCATACTTTCAAAAAAAGCAAAAAATGTAATAATCTTAAAGCTGTCCTCTGTGTCAGTGTAGTTGTACCAATAATATTTCTATTGCCTTGTGAATTAGGCATCTATATGTGTTTTGTTGCAAACGCTTTTGTTTGTTTGGTTTGCTTTCACTTCTAATTGCACACCGACGCTTTCATCTGTACACTGCATCCCATGCACATGAATGATAAAGATAAACGAATGCAATGCACTGTGCTTCATGGCACTTTGTGTGAAATGTATCTGACACTCTGCTGTTCTAAAATAACCGTTTTAATTGTTTGAAACTCGTGCGTCGGTTTTGTTGCCACATGCTTCGGTGTGTTTAACATTAGTACATTGCATTAAAGGAAACTGTATAGACAGTTAGACAAACGTAGCCAGACCTGAGTAATGCCAAAAGGACTAAACACTCATGTGGACTACACACACGGCGTTTAGAGCTGCATGACCCGAGATCCTCCCTCTGTATTTTGTCATGTTCTAATTGGCTAAGCGGGTGGCAGCTTACATACTTTTGGACTGACGCCTTCAAACTCCTCGGGAAAAAAAGCCACAAAGCCAGAAATACCTGGAAATCATTCGCTACACCTTCAGTTGTAGGAATCGCAAATGTCTCTTACGGAACGTAATTCTAATTATTAGCAAGCTTTCGTTTTTTTTTGTCATGGACTGCCTAATTGAGACTGGTGTGGATCGAGCCGGAGTTTCTCGGCGGTAAGTATTGCAGGCTGTCTTGATCGTTGAGCATTGCGAAGAAAGTGTAGGTTAGATAACTCATAATGTGCCATTATGAACAGAGGTCCACTTAGAAAACCCCGATTATTGATTTTTTTAGTAGTAGCGCGGGTTTAGTTATCACTGAACTTTGAGACCACGTGAGAACGTGCCGCTGGCTGCATCATTGCGTGAGGAGGTCGCAATTTCATGTTTCTCTGAAGTTAGGAGGTCTCTAGCATTTTTACTGAGAATTAAATTATCGTGAACGATTATTGAAATATGTTTATTAGAAATAGCCAATAGTCTGGCATGAATAATATGAACACAACGCTGCAAGCTGACCACCTTCTAGTGTCATCTTTGGTTTTGATCAATTTTTGCATATAGCGCAGATGTTGACGGAAGTTTCCTAACTAGCTACCTAAAAGAGGCAGATTCAAAATGGATTCATCTGGTTTTGGTCTTTGCTTTGCGGAGGTAGTGAAATTTGCACGGTCGCCCACGCGAGATTACTTGCAAGCTGCCTGTGCTTTATTGTTTCTACCGTAAACTGCACTGTATGCAAACTAGCATGTTTTTTGCCCCTTAAAATTATGAGAATATAAATGTATAGAAATGATACTTGTTAGTTCACACAGAGTTAAGTCTGCCTCATGTGTCACCAAGAGCCTCTTGGTTATTTCATCATAACCCCTGGGTGGCCTCTCTGGGGCCAAAAGTCAGCTTGGGCACTAGATCTTCCCTAACGTTCATGAAAATACCTCCCACCCCCCATTTCCATGCCATAACTGCAATGAATTGGAAGATGTGGTGCTGAGTGTGTGTGTGTGTGTGTGTGTGTGTGTGTGTGTGTGTTTGTGATGGTCCATATAGTCCTGCCATGGGAGAGCTTGGTGAAAGTGATGGGGGTGGTTTTCTCTTGTGGGACTTCTCAAATATAGCATTGACCTAGAAGGGTTGTCTTTCTGGGCTTCATTAGGCCTCCGGAGGAGGCAGTACGAGTGATACGGGAATAGTTTAGGTTAAAGCATAACATAGGGCGGTAGATTTAAGGGACTGTCAAAATAAGGTGATTGTATGAGCCACTGCTCCTAAAAGACACTCCAAGAGAGGAGGGAAGGGTGCTCAGTACAAAAGGGCCTGGTACCCATCTTTTTTTATTAACCCAAACCCTGTCTGAAGATAAGGGTAGGCTGCATAAATGGTGAAATGCAAGGTTATGGAGACAGTGGTGTATTTGCTTGCATTAAGATAATATTGTTGGTACAGTCCAACAGTAGAAACTACATATATTGCATAAGGTAGCAGTTCATTTGAATTTACCTGACTTGTTAAAATAACTGAACTTATGTATATAACATTTTGAGCTATGTCACTCTTTCATTGTATGAATAGCTTCACTGTATTGGATGCTTAGCTTTGTTTCTTTGTGTCGTTCCTAAGCTTAGTCTACTGGTTGGGGCATGCCATGATATGACTTTCCTTGTAGCCCATTCTGTATGCAAATGAATTTCCTCTGAAAAGAATTTTATTCTTTTTTTTCCCCCTCATTCATTTTAGCCTTTGGACAGCAAAGAGTGTTAAAATGTTATTTAGTAAAAAAATATATATAGCACTTAGATTAAGCCTATGTAAATGTTTTAGTTTCTCCTGCTATATTATGTGCCTTTCTTTGTGTGTGTGTGTGTTTACAGGTTTATTTTGGCATGAATCTCAAATCTCAAAGGCTGGATATAATGAAGAGCAGTGAGTGAGTGCAGAGTTTGGTGGAGCCCTTAGCTCAAGGCAAAATGGCAAGACTAGAGGATCCCATGAGGAATACGAGTCCTCTAGGGCTGCCCATAGCAGACAAACCACCCCAGTACTCCCAAGACAAGCCCCTCTCCTTCAGGCAGCTCTACATGTCTTGCTCCCTCAGTGGAAAAGAGACGTTAGATCTTCACTCACCGTGGAGACCCTCCAGGACCTGTGTGAGAAATGGGGGTAGCCCAGTGGTTCATCCATCAACCACAGAGGGGTCTATTACGACTCAGCTGAATTACAGGCCTGAAGATGCGGCCTTCCCCATGGATGGTGGCTCCCCTGACGCCACTGAGCAGTTGGCAGCAAAGCGCAAGTTTGTCTACTACGGCAGAAGTCCAAATGAGAACAGCTCCAGTCCTGGGGTAGTGTCTCCTGTTGCCTTCAGGAAGCCTCCGGCAGGGTGCATGGGTTTGTCCCCTGCAGCAGCAGACACCTCCGTTGGGCTCGCTGTTCCACGGCCAGTGTATGGACACCGGCCGTGCTGCGCTAACCGGAAGTGCGGCGTGGGGCAGAACTACGCGGTGGAACGAGGGCTGCAAAGGGTCCCCCCTCCGATGTTCGAGGAAGACTGGGCAGCACATTACGGTTACTGGGCGTACTTGCACAGAAAGGAGCAGGAGGCACTGATGCAGCAGAGAATCTTGCCATTTGAGCCCTGTGGAGAGAGGGTACCGCTTAAAGATGTACCCTCAGAGGGCTGCCCTGGCCTGAGCACGGGCAGACCTAGGAGGGCATCTGCTTTTAGTGAGCCAGGCCAGGGCAGCTACATCTCCAGCCCAGCGCGGCCTTTTGTCCATTCTCCACCAGAGCACTGTCAGCGTCTCCAGATGCCCCCACAGGTGCACAGTGACCTACACCCCACGTATGAGCCACTGACCCAAATGCACTATGGAATGCCGACGCGGGTTTACCAAGATCATCCTCACACCTCGAAGTACGTGGAGATGTCTCGGCATCCCTTTCTTTACTGCCCACAGAATAGCATTGAAATCTACAGACCAGAGAATCCTCATATTATTATAGACAAGCAAACTTCAGGACCGTGCCCTGTTCCTCAGACATACTTTAGTGATTTGCCAAAGTCTTTCTCTCTAGTTCCTCCCAGCCACCCAGCTATCAGGAATGTACTCGATTATTCTGCCTATAGATTGCACTTAAATTCTAGTGAACCCGTGAATCGCGTGAACCCAGTAGCGGAGCGGCCATGTCCCCGTCCCGTGTTGCAGCAAGCAGATCGACCTTTGGACTTTTCTCTGCGGCGAGAGCAGAGTGCAGGCTCCCACCGGGATCCTCACGGACATTTTGGGAGTTTAGGGGCATTCCATCCAACACAGTCTCAAGCCCAGTGCAGAGGAGCCACCAACAGTCCCTCCCTGAGCTGTTCAGATCAGGGCCGAGATGGTTTCCCAGCTAGCAGCGTCTATGATTACACACTTTCTCCCAGATGCACCGGCGATACGTCCAGTAAAAAGCAAAGTTTATACACTTCAGACAAACCAGCAAATAGTGTTTCGTCATCTAAAAGACACAGAGCGGAAATTGAAGATGCCTGTGAAACAAATTCTTTGAAAAAAGTTAAGTTGGACAAGCAGCAGACTGATGAGACACACACACCTTCTTCACCTCCAATGCCGGTCATCAACAAAGTCTTCAGCTTGGCCCCTTACAAAGCCTATTTGGAGGCTACTGGTGTGCTGTCCCCAGCACAGGATCCCAGTATTGCGGAGCTCCAAGCTGATCCAGAACTACCCAAAGCAGAGTCAGAAGCACAAAACATGGATGTGACAGCAAATTTAAGTCAAGATGACCTTAAGTCGAAAGCAGTCACAACGCCCCCTGCTATCAGCTGTGGTACAGCTGAAATTCATATTATAAAGGTCGAAGAAAAAACAGAAGCAGATAAAGCAGCATTGTGTCACTCAGAAATGGCCCAGAGCCCAAATCCTGCAGTTAGCCACCATGCATCACAAGTCAAGGAAGAACCGGAAGATTTTGAATCGACAGTGTGCACTGTTGTTATAAAGACTGACATTAAACCAGAATGCAAGCCAGTAACACCAGAAATATCCGAACCCCCCAAGACTGAATCTGTTGCAGTGAATCGAGAAGAAGCTGTACCTGCTGAGAACATTGTTCCAAAGCCCTCTGAGTTTCCCAATATGTTGCCTGCTAAATCCCCATCTCCACCTCAAACACTTCAGAGCACGTTTTGCCTTAGTAGAATCCCTCCTCAGTGCCTCAAACTCACAACCTATAATATCGTCGTGCCTGAAGTCCTCAGAAGTGTTGTGCCTCCCGTCCCAGAGGTCCTTCGGTCTCCTACCGACCCAAAACCACCAATGAGCAGCAGCAGACGGGCCCGGCACCAGTTCATGGAGCTCCACCAGTCTCTCTGCGCTCTTGTGTCGCACCAAGTTCTTCAAACCTCTCGTCAGGAGCTCAGTAACTGGTTATCCAGGTTGGACCTTGGTTCTCTACCAACCAAAACCCAGAAGGTCTCGTGCCTCCTGGGCTCCAAGGCTAAGGAGGTGTGGCTGAGGGGTGAAGAGACGACAACGGCACTCCAAAAGGTTCTTGGGCAGCTTGAGAAGTACGTGAAGAGTTGCGAGTGCCCCTTTCTTCATGTCATTCGAGCGGGGGCAGTGTTCATCCCCATGTTGGTGGTGAAAGAGGCCCTGTTCCCCCAAGTCCAAGGCACTTTCATAGACCAGGTCCTGCAGGAACGTCGGATCGAGCTGCGGCCTACCACGCTGTCCGAGGAGAGGCATCTGACCCAGCTCCACAGGCGGTCTTTTTCTTCTAAGCTCAGGAGACTTCTGTCCCTCAAACACCTCCCAGACATGTATCCAGATGTCCTCAACCTTGTCTATTATGCTAGCGTCTGCAAATTCCTTGGTGAGTTGACATTTGTGTGCTATAGTCTGCAGTCTCATATAGTCTGTTTATAGTCTTGTGTATATGTAGTCTTGTTTATATAAGGATCGCCTATTGTGAGAAATGAGATCTTATAGTAGATGGATTCTCTTCCCTAATTATACCTAGTACTGGATTCCGCATAACTCATGATCACGGTTTAATGTTGTCTATTCTTGCACAATCAAAACCTTTCTGCACACTATATTGTCAGATCTGAAACTAAAGGACAGGCAGTAATCACCGTGTGCATGCAGCTCAAGGCTGGGACCTGATGATTTCCTGCTGAGCTGAATCTGTGCAGGGCACATGGTCTCTTTATGGGGAAGCTCTTAAGATTGGGTTATCCTCATGGGTGTAAAGGACTTGGTGCTTCAGGAATAATTGATGAATGTGGATCAATAGCAATGTCCTTGTGTGCAAGAATGTTTCGCATGCTTTTCAGCATTGATTTGCAGATGCATGTTTTAAGACCAGCTTACTATGTCTGGGGAGTTGTTCTTTATTGAGGTTTATAGCTAGATGTTGGGCGAACCTTGTAAAATTGAGAAGCATCATTGTCCTGCCTCCTAGAATCTGTTAGGAAAAGAGAGAACTTTACTGAAGCATCTACCAACATGTAGTGTGCAAAAAATGATCTGATCTACAAACGATAGATGACACTAGGAACAGATTTGTGGAAAAAGTAAAAATGAATATGGTAGACATGCAGGGTACACGCACCATTGTGTACACCATTGTTCAATACCTTTTTCCTACCATTATCTTCAGACCCAGTTTAGATTGATTTTATTAAAAACCTGGACCCGGATTTCAGGTCCTAACGGCTCAAGGATCCATCCCTCTTTGTCTTGGGAGCATCTTTTTCAGAACAACGGTCTTTTTATTTGTGTCCTACGTCCTCACAGTTCCCTATGTCCCCCTTAGCCATCCCATGTTGTCTTGTCACACAAGCAGTGCCCACAGTAGCCAAGACAACATGTTAAAACTAAAAAAAAACTTTCACTCTCTTTTCCACTTAGATATTATAGATTTTCCCTAATTTCAGAACCTCCCTTCATACATTGGGCTTCTTGAATAAGGATGAGTGCCTTGGCGATGAGTGCCTTTTTTTTTACATGTATTATTTTATTTCCTTTCATTTTGTATTTTCATACCCATGATTGATTTGGCATACTTATTTTGATTTGAACGGCCTTTTTATTTTACAGATTCTACTCATTCCACTCCTACAGATGATGCCCCAAATATTACTCAGGTACAATCTTCCTCCTTCTGTTCCCCCCCTAGCCTATATAAACACCACACTTTTCTTTATTTCCTTTTATTCTTCCTGTCTGTCAGCTCAGCGCTGAGTCTATGCATATCATAAATAACGGGACCCCTCATGCCGTGTTGCCAACACACCAACCTTTGTTTGCACCAAGTGTGCCCCAGATGTATTTTGATATAGAAGAAAGTGTTGCGGTTTGGAATATGTCATTTTCTGACACACCTTCTGCCGGGGAAGGAAGTGGTGTGAAGGAACAGTTGCTGAACAGGTGTGACTTTGCTCAAAGGCTGTCAATGCACTGCAGCGTTGGCGTCCGTTTCATCAGCATTATTTGCAGTTTTAGACTTCCTCCTTAAATAGATCAGCCAAAGAAAGTTTGTTTCATATCTTCGTGGGCCTTTTTTTGTTTGTTTAACTTGGTAAAACAAGTTAACTACAAGTTAACAAGCTTTAAATGTCTTTCTTTGTCACTTCTGCACATCCTTAATCTCCACAAGACAAGGCCTTTTGTTGTGCCATGGTGCTGGGTAGATGAACTGCCTTGACTGGATCACTTCCTCTCAGGACTACAGTTGCTGTGTGCTGTGTGTTGGCTGCACACACACTGCTTCCTGCCTCTGCCACTTTGCTTGTCCAAGCAGCCTTTTTCTGTTACTGTGTAGCTGCTCCCTCTGCCTGCCTCTGTGTGTGTGTGTGTGTGTGTGTGTGTGTGTGTGTGTGTGTGTGTGCGGCGCCTAGACAACTGCATAGTTTGTCTTGCATCTCCAGTCCAAGGATGTCTGCTCTGTTGAGCAAATCTTATGTTTCCGTGATCTGTTTATAGTCCTGAGATACTGGAGAAAACGTATTCATCTTTGGGCAGTGTGTGTGTGTTTGGATTTAAACAGATAATCATTCACTGTCAAGTCATCCAATATTATAAACTGTTAAAATCTACTAAAATGGAAACCTCTATATGCACATACACTCCTCACAAAAATATTTGGGACCTTTTGGCTTTTGGGTGAAATTTATGGAAAACGTAAAAACTTCACGCTTCAGTGATATATCATGAAAGTAGAAGCATGCAAAGGTGATTTCCTCATCTCAAAAAGTGTTGGAAATTTATTGAAACAAAACTGGTGGGTGGACCCCACAAAACAGTGGTGGGTGGACCCCACAAAAAATGGAAATGTGTCAAAAACTTGTCATGTGCCCTTGAGCTTCAATTAAAGTCGATTTATTCAAGTCGACTTATTGTCTGCTGAGGCTACTAGGTTTTCTATGGGATTCAGGTCTGGAGAAAGTGCAGGTCACTCCGTGTGAGGAACCCCAGTGTCCAGCAGCCGCTCCCTAATGATGTAACCTCGATGAGCTGGAGCAGTGTCGTCCATGAAGATGAAATTAGGCCCGTGATGTTCGTGCAGAAGCAATATGACTGGATTCATTGTTTTTCAAGTAGCATGGGCTTGTCACAAAGTGTAAGGCAGTTCTGTACTGACTAGACACACCTGGCCAAACTGTAACACTCGTCTGGTGACAACAGAGGCTGATGCGTAGCGCTCTCCATGTCTCCAACATCGTTGGCGGCCATCATTTCTGCTCAGCGTGAATCGCCTTTCATCAACAGCGAACAGCACTGAGGTCCACTGGTCCCTCGTCCAGCGTAAATGCTCCCTGGCCCATGCTTGACGACGATGCCCGTGTCTGATGATGTGGTCCGGTACCCTTGCAAATCGTCTATCGTACACACCACTCTTGACGTAACCGGTCTCGAACGGTCTGACATTATGCACGGGTGCCTCTCGCGTCCCTTAATGTGCCTGGAGTTGTGTGGCATTTATCATCCGGTTCCGCAGGCCTCTCTTCACAATGAAGTGGTCATCAGTGTGGGACGTGGCCAGAATATGTCCACCGTGCCTCCTGTCCATTCTGTGACTCTTCTCTCTGTAGCAACCTGCTGATGACACTGACACACTAAGCTCAGTGGCCACTTCCGTCTGAGAAAGTCCTGTTTGAAGCCTCGCAGTAGCGAAGTACTGTTGGTCAATTGTTGGGTGTCGTCTTGGTCTCATGATGTCAAAATGTGAACAGCATGATTAGGATGACCCAGCAAAATTTGAACAGGACATTTATTGGTCGATCACCTGTTGAGAATTTTTTAAGCTCCTTGTAAGAGAACAGCTGAAACATTGAACAGATAGACACTGTGCAGTCAGAAGTTTAGAGAAGGTCATATTAAGTTCATCCTGAAATTTCACCCAAAAGCCAGTGTATGTATAGTTTAACAAGGTACTGTAGACTGCTTTTATAGGTGTGGTTAGAATTTGTCATTTAGAGGCTGGATGGTATTTTATAGATTCAACGCTAAATTCTGACTTGTTTTCTCTACAGGAGTAGAATCGAACTCCATGTGTAAGAAAGAATGTGAGGAATTCTCTGATGAACATGAGAACTATGTTGATGGGGTAAGGTTACACGGCACATCCCTGAGGTCACACCCAGGCCACTCGGTGGCATTCATGGAGAATCACGAACAAGAAACGTCCCTGAAAAGCGCTAAAGGCAAAGGAAGGGTAAAAAGTGCCTGCAAGAGGGTGTTTCTAGGAAATGACAGCTCCTCATCAGAGGACGAGCCTGCAGGGCGTTTTGAAGCCTGGGGCGGCCACTCCGTGGAGCGGGTGGGGTGGGAGAGCAGCCCGGCAGCCTGCAGTGAAGACGGTCACATCGTGGTGAAGTATGAGGAGGAGGCTGAGCCCGAGAACTCCTGGGGGCGACCTCTGACCTCTGACGACCTCTCGAGCGAGAGCAGCGATGCCGAAACGGAGACGGCTCTGTGCTCCTCCGGCCGGAGGCGACCCGCGTTCCCTTGAGGCACGCGGACATGGTCCTGAAGCTCAGGAAGGTGTACTACGGCAGCGGCCGACCGCCCCGCTACCAGAGGGTCACGGACCACCCCGAGGATCTGGACACGGCACGAGACGGGTGTAGGCACCACCAGGGGGCAAAGAAGAGCTGCAGGGGCTCCCCGTACAGGACACGCCCCCTGGCCAGGGACGGCTCCTCCGAGGCATGTGGGTCTCGCCACTGTCACTGCGCCTCAAAACACAGCAGGAGGCGGGTGCTGCGTTCAGCCATGCACAGCGCCCGACGGCCCGCGAGGAGCGGCTACCCCGACCTGGTGGGCAAACGGATCCGGCACCTGTACGAGGAGAATGATAAAACGGAGGTGTGGTACAGGGGCGTGGTGCTGCGTGTGCACGAGCCCCACCCCAACCCACTCAAAACCGTGTTCGAGGTCAAATACGACAGCGAGCCGGAGTGGCAGTACTACCTGGAGCTGCTTGTGGACTACAAAAAAGGGTGGCTTCAGATTGAGGACTGAGGTTGAAGGGGGGGCTTCAGATTGAGGACTGAGGTTGAAGGGGGGGCTTCAGATTGAGGACTGAGGTTGAAGGGGGTGCTTCAGATTGAGGACTGAGGTTGAAGGGTGGCTTCAGATTGAGGACTGAGGTTGAAGGGGTGGCTTCAGATTGAGGACTGAGGTTGAAGGGGGGGAGGTTGAAGGGGGGGCTTCAGATTGAGGACTGAGGTTGAAGGGTGGGGCTTCAGATTGAGGACTGAGGTTGAAGGGTGGGGCTTCAGATTGAGGACTGAGGTTGAAGGGTGGGGCTTCAGATTGAGGACCGAGGTTGAAGGGTGGCTTCAGATTGAGGACTGATGTTGAAGGGGGGGCTTCAGATTGAGGACTGAGGTTGAAGGGGGGGCTTCAGATTGAGGACTGATGTTGAAGGGTGGCTTCAGATTGAGGACTGAGGTTGAAGGGGGGGCTTCAGATTGAGGACTGAGGTTGAAGGGGGGGCTTCAGATTGAGGACTGAGGTTGAAGGGTGGCTTCAGATTGAGGACTGAGGTTGAAGGGGGGGCTTCAGATTGAGGACTGAGGTTGAGGGTGGGACTGTGAAACTTTGTTAAACTGTGAAGTCTTTTTTTTATTATTATATAACCTGGATCATTTGAATATGTGAATGAGGAATGGATAGGAGTGGCACCAGAAAACCTCGTCGATATTTTTCCATGCCTTAATAGTACATTCTTCCTTTTTAATGCCCATTGCCTAATTAGCAAAATACATTCATCGTTAAGGTTATTCAAGTTTCAACTTTTTAACTAAAACCATTTTTAGGGATGGAGTTGGGGTAAATCTATGGGGTAAATCAGGTTACTTAGCTGAGATCCTGAGATCTTTCAAGTTATCAAATGACCCGCATTCCAGGATAGTGAAGTACCAAAGGGTTACTATGTTTACAAAACACTTTTCTATATGCTGCTGCTATGATATTGAAATTTTACATTTTTGAAATGTTTGATCAGTGGTTTTTTCCATTAAGCGGTATGATTGCTAGTGACAATCAGTCTTAAGTGCCTTTCTAGTTTCTCTATCACATGTACGCTTTGTAATTACAAACTATTTGGTTAACACATTTGAACATCAAGAACACCATAAACACAATGTAAGAACGATTTTAGTCCATTTGGGACTCATTTTCCATTAAGTTTGCTGCTAAGGGAAGCCTGTTGACTTGTGTGTGTGATATATGCATACACACATTTCCAAGTGCACAGATGTGATTTTTTTTCCCTTGTCTGAAATTTGTTCATTAAAAACTTTTGTGGTATGTTTGCATTTCCAAGCTTTATCTCTGCATCATAAAACTAATTTATGGCCTTTTGCTTTCGTAAGGCTTCCTTTGAAGTAGCGCTTACTCATGTAGCGAACATATAAGATCTTTTGGCTCCCTCTTGTGGTTAAACTAGGTGTCACTAGATTTTAATCTAGTAAAGAATCGCCGTTTGCTGCTGAACCAGTAAGTTAAAAAAAAAAAGTCAAACCTTTTGCAACATTTTGCACTTTAATATTTGTTTTCTCCAAAACAGACAACTAGTTTTTTCCACACTTTACACTACGTATATAAGAAATCATAAAGAAAAGATATGTAGAAAAGTATTAAAAGGTTTTTTTGTTTGTTTTTGTTTTTTCATTTATTTGGGTGTTTTTTTTTTGTATGTCTGAACCAAATAGCTGCTTTTGTTACTGTGCATGTTAAACTGGGATATTCATGAACTACCAGACAAGATCAAATACACAGAGCCTTGAGAAGCAGACTGGCCTTAAAGACCCAGTAAGAGCCACAGTGATCAGCAGGACCGATACAGCCTCAGAACCACTGCACATCTTTGCCAACCCCACCCAAATGTAATGGGAAAGCTTAACTTGAAACCAGAGTGTTAAACAGCAGACATGTACATGCTGCCACCGCTTTGCCTCCAACCTAAACCATCCAAACGTGCGTGTTGTGATGACTGTATGCCTGGAAGACCCCGCTGCAGTCAGCCCCGTGTTCTAAACCAACCGAAAGACGAGCTACGACCCCACTTCACTGCCCATGCCTCACTGACCAGCTAACAATAATGTATTTAAAACTCAACTTTAATACACACGTCTAATTTGAAGAATGCTTTTAGGACATTAATTTAAATTACATATCTTTATTTCTTTAAAAAAAAGAAAAAGAACAAAAAGACAATAAAATAATCACCTTTGCCGCATGAGAACCGCAAGCAGAAAAGTAGCTCATTTGTATGATGGTGGTGGACACGTCAGTGTCGTGTCACGTGTCCTCACCAGCCCCACAGCGGTTCCTCTGACTCGCAAGACATCAGAAGCCCTGCCCCCAAACACAAAGCCCCACCCACCAGCTGCCCCCACGGTCATCCACACAACTGCACTAGCACGTAAACCGGCATGTCACAGCGCTTCACAACTCTGATTAAACAAAGTTTCGAAAACTTCCAAAGTGTAACGTACTGGGAATACAATAATTGCTCAAGGTGCCGGCAAGAAATGCTGCAATCCAACCCGTCAACCCCTCAGTTCACCCTTCTCTGACATACACCTGCTCTCATGTACAAAGGTGCCTCAGAGTACTGAAGAAAAAAAAAAAACCATTTCATTACAGTTTTACATGTGTAATGAAATGAACTCAAGCAACACCTGTACAGTGAGAATCTTTGATACACGTGACCCCTGAGCACAACATGGTTTAAAAGCAACATTGAATTTCACAGCAAAACACAGACAATGACAGAATACCAGGGCTGCAGAGATAAATATGGGTGTGGAAAAAATCCTAATATGGATGTGGAGCATGGAGAAAACCAGCCTCTGCTAAACAGTGGCTCAGTCCAGAGCCCTTCTGATCAACGCCCTTACCACGGTTTACCATTCATACATGCCAGTGTCCTCCAACATGCCCTACAGGTGCACCAAAGAAAGCCTTAAGTCTGGGAAGAACGGAGACCCTTTACAGAGAGAAGCAGAAAATATAAAAAAGGTACATTTATATACGAGTGAATGAGTGAATGTCACTCAGCTTGCCTTTCAAAAATCAACATCGGACCACAGTTCAAAAATCTAGTGGGGTGGGGGTGGGGTGGGGGGACATGGGGAAGGGGCTGTGGCTGAGGGGTGTAAGAGGCCATCACCACCGGCGTCTGTGGTTGGTTGTTCGTACAGGGGGCGTGTCTTCCTGAGCCCCGCCTCTCTCCTGTCCTCACACTGCCAGACTGAGGGCTCGCAGTAGACGCCCCTCCCTGGCGTACGGAGGTTCATTTGGCCCAGGTCGATCTTCAGACCAGATCTTCAGTCCCCAGAGACCGAGGACAGGGGGTGGGGGTGGTTGGGGTGTCTGGACTCCTGTTTTGGGTGAAGTATCCTGTGTTCGAACCTCTTTACAAAGAGGGACCAGCAAAGGCATGGAGGCAGACTACACAGCAAATATACATCTGTTTCTTCTAAATATTTGTAAAGAATAAATATCTTCTTAAATTTAAAAAGTATGCAAACACGTGCCACTCTTGCTCTGTAACTTCCATGCATATGTATTATGTACAAATTGAAAAATACAGATTTGCTCCCCCCCCCCACTTTTTTTTCCTTCTATCGTTAGATTGAAAAAAGGCTCCCCAGAATACAATCAACTGATGGAACATTCAGCACTCAGACCTGGATCATACCACAAACTAACATGGTCAGGACAGTTAAAGCCATTTCGAAAAACTATCGAAATATACTGCATACCCACACTCGCACTCGCACACACACAAAAATAGGACTATTTAAAATAAAATGAAACACAAACATTTATGGAGAAGATGGTCAGAGGGAGGCGGTGTGGTGCTGATGTTGAGGGGCAGATGTTACAACACTAACCGAGAGGATGTTCTCCACCAGCTGGGCTGGGTCTCCGCCCTCTTTCATGGTACTCTGTTAACAATACTGCTGTAATCTCATATTTTACTTCGATTACTCTACGTTTTTGTTTTATTTAAATATAATTTACTTTTAAAGTTTCTTTTACAGAAACAGAAAAGAAAAAGAAGTGAATTATAAAAGTTTCCAAACAGGATGAAGGACGCAAGGCTGGGTTTGGGGGTGCGGGGGGGCGTGGCTCCGGAGACCTGTGCTGCCCGGGGGGCGTGGCTCCAGAGGCCCCTCTGCTGCCCGGGATGTGTTGCATCTGCGCTCTAGTTGGCGTAGGTATTCTCTGAGAGTCCGTGGTGACGGGACATTCCTCAGTCTTCGATGTACTCCCACAGGTCTTTCTCATAGCCTTCATGCACATGCTGCAATAGAACCCGCCGCCTGCTCTCACAGTATCTGCACACAAAAACACACACACACACACACACACAGTTATTCACACTCGTTAAAGTCAAAATTAGGCCTTTACTAATTTTCCCTGAAGAGAGCGTAACGTAAACAGCATTGATAGACTTGCCTATATTTGTCTTGTACTTTCTGTTTGATGTCCTGCAGTGAATCCTGGGAAATGTCTCGTTCCAGGTATCCAGACAATACCTCGGTGGCATTCTCCAGGTCAGCCTGGTTGTTCTGAGGGAACAACCGCAAACACTCACAAAACCTGCTCACCTTCCATCTCAACCACAGTTTGATTCAAAAACCAACACCGCCACCATCTTTTTTTTTCTTCTCCAGCTCACCTCGAAGATGATGGACTGGTTGTTCTTCTTGAGGTAGAAGGCAAAGACGTAGGTGAACATGAGCGTGGAGCGGCACTGGCACAGCACGTCCACGGCCTTCTTCAGGAACTGCACCTCGATCCACGACATGTTGTGCTGCTGCATCTCCTCCATCTTCTGCTTCACCTGGGCGTAGAGCTTGTGCTCAAAGCGCAGACTCTGCATGTGGTTCATGTAGCGGTTGCAGTAGAACAGGTACCTCTGCAAGGCTGCCCTAGAGCGCTACAAAGAGCACACACACACACACACTTAGCAGTACCTGCAAGTCTGGATTGAGCTTCAGTATTTCAGGGGTATGCCTAAGCAAAGTTTTACATCAGGCCAGGGGAGCAGAGAGGCTGTTACAAAAGCCATGTAACTGCAAGACAGTCTCTGAGTCTCCGAGTGAATCGGTCATGCTCAGAAGAGTGAACATTAAGCTGTGAGTGGAGGGAATCTGACGTTTCTTGGCTGCCGTTCTGTCCGGCGTCGGTGTGGCACTGGGGAGGCAGGCGCGTTATCTACACCGCTGAGAGAGGAATGTGCAGGACAGACGCAGAGCCAGAGGGGAGGTGGACGTGTCGCAGCGCGGCAGCGTCCCACTGTTCAGCTCCCGGGACATGGAGCTGAGGAGGGAGGAGCTTCTTCGGGCCGCCTCCCCCCGCTCTGAAACGCCCCGCCTACCTCTTGCGCGTCCCTAGCGGCTTTTGCATCGTCCTCGTTGTAGCGATTGCAGTTGTACCTGGAAGAGGAAGGGAGTTTGGCTTTTGTCCGTCTCATGTTGACAGCAAAAAAAAGTTTCACCTCCCAAAAACAGAATAACCACCGTCAAGGCTATTTAAACCCGAAACCAAATTCTAGCCTAAAGCGCTAGTGTGAGACTAGGTATCACAGCGCCAACACATCAGAACCTACTCCAAAATGTATTTACAAACAGGAAATACAGACTTTACTTCCCCAGTTCCCAATGGAGGCAAGAGGCTCCTCACGTACACTCGCTACTGAACAACGAACACCTCAGAAAATCTGGGTGACTGCAAAATCTCAAAACCAGAACCAAAGTCCCACTGCCAAGAGGCCTCAAAGGAAACACTAAACTAGGCACAATCAAATATTTCAGTGCATTACTGCTCCCTCTCAGCACCACATAGTTTTATTTATTTTGCCCATAAGCAACATTATATTACATTACATTCATTAGTGCAAGTGTTTAAACTAGAAGCCTCAAACATGTATAACTCATGAGTTATCATGACAAAATAAAAAGTCCTTCAAAACCAGACTTACCAAGCTGATCCGTGGGGTTCCCAGGGGCCCAGGCAGACCCAGCAGAACTCGGCTTTGCAGTTCTGGTTCCGACACACCATGTGGTTGCAGCCGCCGTCCTTCTCTATGGTCACGTGGCATTTGGGACATTCCTGCACCACAACAGGAAGCGAGCTGTAACCCCAAAGGGTCGTAGGACCAACCAGAACACATCCAGAGCATAAAACCCGCCCATGCCACTGACCTTGGTGTTTGCCGCAATCCAGTTAGACGTCTCGCTGTCATCATCACACTTCTTAATCCATTTCCTTAACCACTGGAGGAAGGAGGGAGAGAGAGACACAATTCAGAATCCAGTAGTCCTGGATGTTTGTGTGTTTTGAGCAAACAACATACTCGGGCGACGGTTGAGGTAAACGCGCATAGGGAGAGAGGATCATGAGCAGGTTGGAAAGGGGTTAAGGGTGATCTCACTGAGAGACACTAATGCACGTCAAACGCGACACAGGGGATGAGAAGTTTCCTTTGTTTTCACCGAGACAACCCCCGCAATAACAAGCCATGTCTCTGGAGGCCCTGAGACCTGAGAGTGGCGCTCTGCTTTAACCCTCTGCACCACTCCAGGGAAAGAACAGCCGGCTCCCCAGAAACAGCTGCGCACTCTCTCAGTCGCCGCGCACTCTCTCAGACGCCGCGCACTCTCTCAGACGCCGCGCACTCTCTCAGACGAGAGTCTTGCACTCTGATCCATTAGAGACACTAGCTGTTGTCAGGCCAGGGTTTAACTTGACATTTTAATAAATCTACAAATATATGTATTTTTAATCTGAAATAATATAACGGTTTCAAAATTATAAGCCGATACCTTAAATCCTTCCGTTACGAACAGCAAATGGTTTTAACGTGAGACCGATTTAACGTCTAGTACTCGTGTGTGCACGTCAGGAAGAGCATTGCCGTACCTTACACTTCACTGGGTCGTGCCAGTTCTCACCGCAGTTGAAGCTGCATGGGGGAATTGAAGAAACACTATAATCATATCATGAGAGTACACATGTTGTTACTATGGCTACCGCCCTGACAGACACGCTATAAAGGCTTCTCGACACGCAAAATGCTAACTGCCGCCTTCTGCTGTTCCAAAAGGAGGAGCGTTAGAAATCCCTGGGGTACAGCCAAGTTCTAAGATGACATCTCAACAAGCCTCCATTACGACCCCAAGCCACAGCATTTAATAGACTGGACCACAATGGCATCATGTAGCCCCCCCCCCCCCCTCATTCAAGACACAAAGACAACTTGGAGGCACTGGCTGTGCCTCACTGCCCAGTGTTGGACGACTCATTTCCGTAGAAGGCAGAGTCAGGGTTCCTGATACTGAGTCACGTTTGGGACATTCTTTCAAGGCAGCTCTGCATCCTGACTGCCCACTGGTGGAATTACTTTAAATAACGGTAGCATTACAAGGTTCGTAATTTTCCATATTTATACTGCCCATTTCTCCTCAGAATTAAACTAAGATAAAACACAAACAACTTACATTTTTTTTAAAGAAACTTCACAGTGTCCACAAACTCACTGTTGCTACAGAAACGTGGAGCAGTGAAGGATCCGTTTTCACTGCCAACCAAAAAACGGCCTGATGCCCCTCAGGAGGGAGCGTTTCAGGTCAACATTCGGACAGGTCTACCTTCCCATCAGAGAGCACTCAGACCCTGGCCAGCAGACAACCCCTCCAGCTGACCCTCACTCCTCAGATGACTGGATACGCTGGTGCTCAGAGGTCACTTACCAGAACTGCCGGCCACATTTACAGCGGACGGGCTTGGCATCGGGGTACTGGACTTTGACAACGTGGTGACAGTCAGGAGCTGGACACCATTTTAACAGTCGATTGCACTGTAAAGGAAGCAGATGGAGACGGTCAAATTCCACCTGTCCACAAACACAACCTCGCTTCCTAAATTATGCAATTTAGGAAGCAGATGGAGACGGTCAAATTCCACCTGTCCACAAACACAACCTCGCTTCCTAAATTATGCAATTTCCATTTATGCAAATATTTAAAGCCATCATATGCAAATACTCAATCAAGGTTAGCTTATGTTGAAGTTCTTTATTGTAGAGTAAACGTACACGAGACAAGCCCATACAACATGTCAACTTACCTCTACAAAACTATTAGTTATTAAATGCTGGTACTTCAGCTTCACTTTTGAATCTGTTATAAGTCGCCTGGGGACATAGAAATGGAGAGCGGAACAATTACAGCTCAAACATTGTACAGCCAAACACATGGAACTGAAGACATGAATACATTATTTTACTTTTGTTAGACTAAATACATAGTTCCCACTGCCTACTATACACACACACACACACAGCTGTGAAGCTCTCGCACACATGCATGCTCTCTCACAGACGCACACACACAGCTCATGCAGTATGTCCTCACAACACACTATCTGTTAAGCACCATCACAGTATTGCACTGCGTCATATTCATTGTTGCAGAAGAACAACAGTGAGCTTTTAACTGTGTGCTGCATGTATCCTGACCACTCTCCGCCATTCTGGATCCTATGGGCATTTTTGATGAATCGCTGCATTCATATGATCCCAAGAACGCAAATCATGTGGGTCAAAATGGAGGCCACAACCACTGTGATCCACGAGGTCACCAGCGTGGCATATTACAGTCCTACATATCTGCACACAGCCACTGCGCTATGTAGGCTAAGACAATTAGTGTGGGCACTGCAGCCGGGTGAGGCAGATTATCATCGCCGCGCTCCCTTCAGAAACGGACTGCTGCTCATATTTAGGATTACAGAAGTGTTCATTTCCCCCATGATGAAATCAACGAGTCGGAGCTTCCAGGGCAACGTAACCAAGCCGCTCTGTGCTCGTGACAGAGAGGTGGGCAGGTGGAGCCTCGCGGCGTCAGACCAGGTGACAGGGTCTGTCCTACTTCTGGCGCAGTGTAAACCATGTCAGCTCAGCTGTGAGACAGGGAGAGACCTACAGGTCACAGCTCAGCTGTGAGACAGGGAGAGACCTACAGGTCGCAGCTCAGCTGTGAGACAGGGAGAGACCTACAGGTCGCAGCTCAGCTGTGAGACAGGGAGAGACCTACAGGTCGCAGCTCAGCTGTGAGACAGGGAGAGACCTACAGGTCGCAGCTTAGCTGTGAGACAGGGAGAGACCTACAGGTCGCAGCTCTGCAAGACAACTCAGCTCGGGCTCCAGACTGGCCGCCTGCACGGACATCACGGCGGCTGGAGTCTCAGCACCCCTCCTAGTTACCGTTGCACACTACAATGTTGCAAAGCAGGGACGAATGCATGACAGCATCTCCTTTGTTTATTTATACACTCGAGCGTGTGCATGCACAGAAAATACTTACATAACTGTGTTGTCATCGACCAAGATGTCACAACTATGGGCAGGACAGGAAATGGTCTGAAATGAGTCAAAATAAAGGCAGATATTAGGCACCCATCCCACAAGACGAAACTAGGCCACCTGAGGGCTAAAGACGTTGGTCTAATTCTTAAGTATGAGCACACACCTGAAGATCAGACCACAATGTAATACTCACAGAGACTATATACAGAATGGAGAAAAAAAGGCTTTTTACACAGGTCATGGCATTTACCAGGACTTCAATACAAGTCCTGAGGCTCTGAGATTTTGCAATGTGATAATGACAAAGAGGAGAGAGAGAGAAGTGGAAAGAGGGAGAGAGAGAGGAGTTGAAAGAGGAGAGAGAGAGAAGTGGGAAGAGGGAGAGAGAGAGAAGTGGGAAGAGGGAGAGAGAGAGAAGTTGAAAGAGGGAGAGAGAGAAGTGGGAAGAGGGAGAGAGAGAAGTGGGAAGAGGGAGAGAGAGGAGTTGAAAGAGGGAGAGAGAGAGGAGTGGGAAGAGGAGAGAGAGAGAAGTGGGAAGAGGAGAGAGCACCTGGCCCATTCCTTCCTCTATAATTTTGGTGGTTAGGTAGTCTCCCCAGCACTGCATACAGAACTTGTGTCCGCATTCCAGACCAGTGAAGTACTGCAACAGAGGATTGAAAATCAACGCTAGAACACCGCGCATGCGCACACAACACACGCACACACACACACGAACATAGTGTTTTTACTTATAGTTTGCTTTCATGCGTAATTAATTCACATGGTTTGCTTTCTCAATTTAATGATATCAAATGAAAGCATGTCCCCTGTGGGGAGCCGTCATGCACCTTCTCAAGCACTGCTGCTGGCAACAAACATGCATTTAGCACCCAAAGACAAGTTTCTCATCTTTGCAGTACATGTGTGCAACCGAATGAGGCAAGTTCTTCCTCCACAGTAGCAATAGTGTTCTCAGTTAAACATCAAGCACAGAATGCCATCTACTCCCACCTGAACCTGAATAAAAAGGTAAAACGTTAGCACACGAACTAAACAGGCTCTAATAAACATTACCCTTACATTCTTTAAAGCAGCAATATGTGATGTCGTTCAGCACTGAGCTAATGTGAATTCTTTAGTATTAAGCACTTCCATGTCACTGCAGTACCAACATCAAATGTCTGACTAATCAAAGGCACCAACCCAAACGCCGCCATGTCAAAGCACAGGAGAAAGGAGAGAGGGAAACCCCATCTTTGCCATATCTGGTCTGACAAAAAGCTTCCCTACACAAAACAAAGAGCTTTTGTTTTTAAATCACTTAAACCAGGGACCTTCTTACACATTCTTACTAGTTCCGCACACGCGACAGAAGCCGTCGCCAGGGCAGGTCGGACTTATGAAATGATCTAGTTCTCGAAGCTGCTTAACCACCGTCTGGCCTCCACACAAAAGGCCTTCGTTTGTCTTTAGTAGACCAAGCATAAAGGACAGCCCGGGTGGACACAAGCAGTCCCACCTGGGCAGGCTGAACGGTCAGCAGCTGGAAGGGACCTCGGCACCGGTGGACACGTGCACAACATAGTAATGTGGCAGTTTTAAAAAAAATAACAATTACTGCTTGTTGTTGGGTTCAGCTACATGGATCTTTAGTCAGACTCGATCACCCTGGTTCTCCACGATTCACACAGTAATGGTCTCACCAAATCCAGAATGTGAAATCACACATTTGAAGTTTGAGACGGTCACACAGTGGTGGCTGGAGACCATCAGTTTCATCTCCTGATCATGCTGGCTGAACCACTACATTAATGTATAAAAGGCTGGGAGAAATGCCGTCTGTCAAGTCCCCTGGCACTGCAGGACTAGAAGCTGTTCAATGCATTTCTTCGGTTTCTGCTAGTGCTCAGTGCCGACGCATGATAAGCTGGGTCGAAGAGTCGTTCGACAAAGACGAAATTAAATTAGCCGGAACAACAGAAGCACCGCATGATTGCTGACTGTATGAAAATGACTGGGGAAACAATGAGTTTAAGTGACCACACCTACTGCTCTGGCAGTCATAGTGTAATGGTGTCTTTAGTTATCTCACACGGAACGTAGCAAAAGTGACACAAACATGTATGTGCACATGTGCACACCCACATGCGCAAGATTCTCCTGTTCCTCCACTCCTCTGCTTTGGAAACATTTTGATTCCTTCCTAATGGTTAAAAACTTATGTACAATACAGTATACCATCACCCAAAAGACATGTGAACACAAAACACATCTCACTTGCTCTTCAGGCACACAAATACAACAGTACTGAGGTCATGTCATAAACAATGTGTGTATACTGCCGTCTCCTACAGCACCTCAATCCCTGCAAACACTTAAGGCCTTATCTAGAGTCACAGAACTGGAATTTAATTCAAATGTCACTTGCATCCGATCAATCATTGTAAATTTGGTGTTGCACTGAAGAGAATATCAGCTGTAAAAATGTATGCCAAATTAATAACTGTTAAAAGTAAATATTTGCCCTGAAGACAAATTCTCTTAGTCTGAGATCATCTCCATCAAAGACCATGACATTTTAATCTTTATCATTACCGGGTTCCCAAATTAGAGAAATGACTCACAATATGGTTCATGATATCTGAGCAACACAAAATACTGTTTGAATGTACCACTTAGAAGCACAAAGTAAAAGCCCCATTGTTAGATACTGACCGAGTTAGGGTAGTTAAGGTAGCAAATCTGACACGGCATGTCCTGCGCTGTTGACCGCGTGTTCATGAGGCGCGTACGGGACTTTTTACTAGGGTTGATGACATGACATTCCGAAAACAGCTTGTCCAGGTTACCATCAAAGTACCTGCAAGGAAACAAACAGAATCACAGATCTGACTATTCAAATAGTGAACTAAACCCCACAATGACAATCTAGACAGTACAATTTAGCTATAGAACCTAAACAAACTGCACAGTAAAGCTCATTTACCTCTCCATTAGCTTTTCCTTGTCCCAGTTGAAGTGACTAAGGAGTATTCTTGTAATTGTTGCAGGATTCTGTAACATGGGGAAACACCACACAAGGCAACAAACATTTATTCATTACGATTAAATATAAAAATTATATTGACAAAAGAAGGGGGGAAAGGTTTATTTCAAGACTCAATCAAGTTGATACATTTAACTGCAACCTGTACGATAAACAGAACTACATTCGCAAAACAGTAGGTCAGTTGACTAACTAATATCAAATGGTTTTAGCTACAGTTTCCCACATTTTATGATTTTGGAGATTAATTGCAAATTCAGCTTCACAGTACCCCTATTGTTTGGAGTTTGGTTTATTCCTAGTAACTGGTATCAGTCAAATAACAGAACAAGCACTATATCTTAGGACAAATCCTATATAAAGGACAAAAAACAACCTTAAAAGTCAAGATGTGTTTACACTTTTATATCTTTTGTTTTGTTTGCAAGGCACACTACATAAAATGGGATGGAACTATATATTAAGATGGGTGGATGAAATCTATGTAATTGCAGTGTCTCTTGTGATTAATTCAATGTTTGCAAAATGTTGCAAAGTCAGAGGCTACTTAAGTAAGTAAAGACTAAAAACATTGTTTAATAAAAGTCCCAGCATGTTTACAAGTTGTTCCCATCTGTTTTATGGGCTAATTTTACAATCTTACAGTCTTACAATTTACAGACAGGTGAACAATTATATTTAAAATATTAATCCTTGGATTAAATATTAAACCACGGATTAAATGACTCAAATTAGAATCTGGTTTATCCAACACAAACTAACTCTGGTCTCAGGCTATAACATTATTTGTAGCTAATATTTCGCACCAATATTTATTCTAGGTCTAAGCAGTGGCAAAGACTTTAGGCGAATGCTTTCTAGCCAGGTAAAGCGAACTGTTCAATCGGCGCATTAATTGCTGACGCAGGTATATCTAGCAAAATATAGCAGGTTAGCTAACCAGCCATCAAATTCTGACAGTAACACGATTATGGCGTGTCAAATTATTGCAACAGTTAGCTAGCTATGCAGTGTAAAGCTACTCGTTATGTCGAAAAATAACCAAAACAACTTTCCGGGGTTCTCATAATTGTGTGCGCGCGGTGGGGATTTTTCTTATTTGAACAATGTAAGCCATTTATTAATGATAACAGCCATGATGAGGCTCCTGTTCCGCCATGTTGTTGTCGAGACCGAACAGCTAGGTTAGCCAGTGAAAGCAACTTGAACAGCAACTATAACTGATAATGTTCCTCCCCACAGCAATTGTGCATTTGTAAGCCTAAAACCAACAAGTACAAAAATAATACTTTAATACCTATATTAGCTAAATATGCCGAAAAATGTCTTGGAAGCATTTTAAAATGACCACCCCCTGGACGCAAATAAGTTCATTAGCTAGCTAATGTGTGTAGCTACCTAACTACTTAGCTTGCTGTTTTAATCGAGTATTATGTGGTGGTATATAAATAGGATAGACAGATAGCTGCCATATTTTGGATAACCCAAAGGCTCAGGTTGCTAGCAAGAATCATAACTAGCTGCTTATCTTAGCTTGTGGAGGCTAGTTTAGCTAGCTCTAGCTGTCAAAGAGTTGTCATTCTTCAAGTCACTAACTATTAGCTAACCACGCTAGCTAGCCACCTAACTTAGTTGTTTAAAACAAGCGAGTTAATACTATTCATTACGCAGTCTGCTCAACATTTGCTGACTGTTGGCTAGCTAGCTAGTAGTCTAAATAGCTATCCTAGCTAAGTAGGGTTAGCTGCCTAGCAACCTGCTTGGATAGCTACCTAGCCGGCTAGCTAGCTACTTTAAAACATTTTAGTCTGACAAGTAATTCGATTTAAGATAACTTATGATCTGGGACATCACATCAGATACTACTGCGTCCCAGTTTTCTTTTTTTTTTTACCAAATACCACTGTTACCCCCCTCCCAGAGGCTAAGCAGTAGAGAGGCCAATTTTCCACCGCAAAATTTAAATTTGCTTGTTGATCATGAAATAAAAACCCTTCCGAGCCCACAGTGACAGTAATGCTCACCTGGATGACCTCGTTGACCTCCCTGATACACTCCACCATATGCTGGAGGATCTGCTCGGCGGTGAGAACTTCAAAACGGTAATCTTCTTCATCTTGCCCTGGCCCAAGGCCGCTGCCCCCCGTCTCCCCGCACTCGTCTCGCTCACCGCCGGCCACTACAGGATCGACCAGCTCCACCTCTCCGAGCTCCAGGGTGTCGTCTTCGGGCTCCTCTTCAACGCTGTCTTCGCTGCATTCCTCTTCCTCGTCGTCGAATTCATAGTTGTAACCCTCGTCCGAGTCCATTGCTAGACCGATTCTGGGTCGTGACAAGCCAAGTTGTTGACGTAGAACGGGTATATAATTACAAATGAGTATTCGAAACAGCCTGGAAATTCTTTAGCTCGCTAGCATTTCTGTTTTTTTTAGCTGCAGAGAAAATAACAACAGACGCTACGCTGCTGCGGAGCCAACAAAGAGACGTAGAGCCATGAACTGACGGCGACGTACGTCATACGCCTGCCAAAAAGACTGTACAGGACGTTTTAAATAAAGTTCATTCAAATTATGATTTTGGACATTAATGGCGGCCATTACTAATGTACACAACAGCGTTATCCTCAGTGATTCGTAGGCGCTTGAATAACTGTCTAATTGTAAACAGATCACGTTGACTTATAAAATGAACGTGCCAAAGCTTTAATTAAGTACATAAATGTATATTGCTTATGTATGTATACTGCGTGTAGCCCACAACATACCAATAATACATTCACAGTGTGGTCAGACAAAGGTTCGGACGTCCTCTCACGTCCATTCTAGAATCACGGGCAAGTCGTGTCGTGTGAAATATGTGATTGTGGGATGTAGTGTAATGTGAAACTAGTGTAATGTTAAACTGTCATAGTCAACCAGGTGCTTTTGCAAATGTGTGTATCTCTGGCTATGAACTACAGAGATCCTAAACCAATCAGGTGCCTGTACAGTTTTTCACCGTTGTATTGTGCCCCACTGAGAAGCTTCCTACCATGCTTCTACACAGAATGTCTATTATAATACGCGACTAAAACCAGGTCACTATGCAGGTCATATTTTGCTGAAATATGTGATAAGTTCATAATACAACAGATCTCCCTTCTTACAATTACCGGTATCTATGGCCAACAAATACACATTCAACACTCCACACTTTTCTCCAAAAACTGAACATTTTCCTAGTTTCCTAGGTATTTACTATACCGCACAAAACATATTTAGGTCTGCCATACAGAGAGGATATTGAGAGTCGGAACCGATAAATAAAATCTGTTCTTTACCGGAGCAATTTCACTAAGGTACGCGAGCTCTTGTTGCCGTAGCAGCCACAAACGATTTGGTGGCGGTTGTGGTATTTTGTTTGCTGGGCTATGATGGATTTTCAAGAGAGCGGTAAACATTTATACAGTTTAATTCATTATGGTTAGGACATTAGTGAAAAAAATTAAAATCTCTAGTTAGTTCGTCAATGCAATTTGTTGCTGGGTAGTATTTTTGTTAGCGAGCCAACTAACCGGTAGCGAGCTCGGTTTGCTAGCTTAGTTAACTAGCTATCTAGTAAGCCGTTAACAGCCTGCGTTGGTTTATAAGTTAGCCGTTCTTGGTTAACGCAACTAGACAACAGGTTAGAAATGATGGTATGTTATGGCGTGAAGTAGTTGGCTAACTACAGAATGCAGAGCTGAAAGACAAATCTGTAATTTTTTTTTCTAAACTTCCATCTCTTTTAGATCTGGTCGGCAGTGGGGAGAACATTGTTGACATGAGAGACTTGGAAGAGGAGGATTTTGCTATGTCGAAGTGAGTCCTGGCTCTATCGGGTGAAATAATGGCTTTGATCCCCCAAAATTATGAATAAAATAAATATGCTTTTAAGCATTGCCAATATATTTTCTACAGATCATCAGAAGCCGATGCAGTGTTTGATACCGTAATTGGCAACATAGAGGAAATTATAATGGGTGAGTTACGTGTACATGTCGTTAATACCGTAGCTCTTCGTATTTTATTAAACTAGGTTGTATTATTTCCATCGTTAACCACACACGTACATGAGAAAATAAAACGTAAATACGTAAATCTCTCCACAGACGGTGAATTTCAGAATCTTCAACAGTCCTTCATGGAGAAATATTACCTCGAGTTTGATGACTCTGAAGAAAATAAGCTGATTTATACGTCGATATTTAATGAATATGTAAGCTACTTCATTTAAACTTTTAATAACTTCCAAACTCAATTCTTTTCGAGGTGTCCAGTGTCAGGTGTTCTCATATACATCCTCAGGTTGATCTTTTAGAGAAGTATCTGGAACAGCAACTGATGGAACGAATTCCTGGATTTAACATGAATGACTTTATTCATACATTGAAGTAAGTTATGATGTTTGTCCACCATAAATGCTCTTGAAAATATTCAGAGCTTTCTGATTAAATAGGTTTTCATTTAATCTCTTTATTTTCTTTAACTCATATCATTCACAGATTTTCTCATTTGTGCCAAAATATCTTAGTCATGCCAAAATTTTAATTATTTATCCTCACTTAGAGATCCAATATGGCCACTGTACATTGCAAATCGTCAAGATGAAATATGAACAAATTGCACCTGAGCCCATTCTGAATTTGTTTTCTCCTTCATCTCTACTGTCTAAGGCAACACAAAGATGAAGTCTCGGGGGATATTTTTGACATGCTTCTCACCTTTACAGACTTCATGGCCTTTAAAGAGATGTTCATCAATTACAAGGCAGTAAGTAATAATTTTATTATAGCTTTTATTATATGTAATATATATAATATACCTGACCTTAGCCTTAATCAAGACTTGACATTTTTTTCTAATTGTTTTCAACAGTGTTATGGTTTGAATACAACCCTTTACTTGCATAATTTCAGGAGCCTTCTTTGTTTGTAGGAGCGAGAGGGACGAGGACTGGATCTTAGCACTGGCTTGGTGGTTAAATCTTTAAGCTCAGCTACTGCCTCAATGGTCACATCCAGTACAGTGCCAGGGTCTCTCTGAAACTCTAAGCAATGAGATCTGTTATATGTTAGCACTGACCTCATCACTCATGTGTCTCTAACACCAAATTCGTTCCAAAATGAGATCCTTATGTACACTTCCCCAGCCACATACTACTAAGTAGTTTGCACCAAGTTCAGGAGCCTAGTCTGCTGCCTTAAGTATAATGAAGGGGATCACGAGTTTGCTTTGGTTTAATATTTAAACTTGACACTTTCTGGCGTGGCTCCTCCTACAGTATTTGGAATGTATACCAAGGGAATCAGATTTTCTCTTTGTATCACTCTCTGGGTTATTTTGTTTATTACAAGTGGGTGTAGTTGAGGTAATTGTTTTGAGATCTCATGTGAAGCATGCAGTCCCTATGTCTAACTTTAAGACTTTCATCTACTTCTATTTGGACACTCCCTGCATTTTATCTTTCACTATTTACAATGCAAATATAGGCTTAAACCTCATTAATCTAAAGGGCTTCTAAAATCCACAGAAAGCACCTGCCATCAAGTGTTGAGAACAATTTATGGCATAAGGCATACAGGCCTAGCCAGGACATTTTGCTACAATAACACATTTAAGCCAGGGGTGTCTCGCTGTTGAGCGCATGTTTGGGAGGCAGGCATGTGTACTGACGACAGGCCTTTCCAGACTTTTATGCCACATATTATCTGTCCCATGGATTATCTGTCCTATGGATTATCTGTCCCATGGTTCTACTTCAGACCTTTTTGTCATTTTATTAGGTTTTGGACACCTTTTGTCATATTGTTTGTCAAGAGATTGAAATACTACTTATTTAACACTTCATATTGTGAATTTTATATGACCTGAATGTTCAACAGTTTCTGTTGTACCTAATGAATGCTTTATATTTGTTTGCATTTGTCTTTGATAGTAATTGTGGGTCTATGTTGAATAAATAAACATATAATACATATATATTATGTAAATACATGTCATTTAATATATTTAAAAAACAGTCTCCAAATGATAAGTGTGACAAAAATGTTTATGTAAAACATGCAACTCCAAGCATTGTGGAGTTAATACATGTTTGATCAATTGTGTGTGTCTGTGTATACACACACAGGTTTGTATGTAAACCAAAGAAGGTTTACAATACCACATTCACCGCACCAGATCCAGGTTGGGCAGCTATTTTTGCTGCCAAAGAGAACCATCACTGTTCCATCCTGGTCTCTTCCGTGTCACATGTGGACTGAGTACATACAAGTCTCTGGATGGAGGATGTGTTCGAACGCAGCGTGTTTCTACACAGGCACGGTGCTCGTGGCTGCGTTTCCTCCGTCACCTCTCCAGTCCAGGTAGGCAAAGAAGGTGCTGGCACCATACATAACTGTAACCACAATGCCAAAGAACTGGGAAACACAAATCACACAGAATCAAATTGAAGAAACTACTATCTAAGTGATTCATCATACTTCATTTCATTGTTAATGATAGCTTCATTTCCCAGATCACTTTTTTTTTACAAAGTAGTTTTCATTAAGCAGCTTGTGGTTATAATTTGTAATTTAATTTTTAGAACTCAAGCAATCCAGGGGGGGGGGGTGTTATTCTTTGGAAATGTAGGTTACAAATTCCTACTCTTTCAATTGCAAAGTTGTAGTAGATACTCAGTTAGACATTTTACTGCTGACCTGGTGTTTGAGCAGTGAGGCCAGTATTGTGCTCTTCACATTTTTCCACAGCAGGAAATTGCATGTTTGTCATGTGATTTTGAACTGTACAGTGGACTCTGATCGGGATGGGCACGAAAAATCATTCATGTAGGGCCTATAAGACTTCATATAAACCTTGTTCCTCAATCATCACTGGTTTATATTACAATAAAAGTCATAGTATTTCAATTATGACAATAAAACCTGTCATTTTTATGCATTAATACTATTTTAAACATCAGAATATGCTTGCCAGAGATGGGGACTACATATAATAGTATCTCTGGATTCCTTCCTACTTCAGCAAAATGCAGGATATACTGCCTGTGTCACCTTACACACATGAGCACTATGATTCTGTGTGTTTAGCATCCATCCATCCATCCATTGTCTTCCGCTTATCCGGGTCCGGGTCGCGGGGGCAGTAGCCTAAGCAAAGAGGCCCAGGTTTCCCTCTCCCCAGCCACCTCTTCCAGCTCTTCTGGGGGGGGATACCAAGGCGTTCCCAGGACAGCCGAGAGATATAATCTCTCCAGCGTGTCCTGGGTCTTCCCCGGGCCTCCTCCCAGTTGGACATGCCCAGAGCGCCTCCCTAGGCAGGCGCCCAGGTGGCATCCGAACCAGATGCCCGAACCACCTCAACTGGCTCCTCTCTACGTGGAGGAGCAGCGACTCTACTCGAGCCCCTCCCGGATGACTGTGCTCCGTACCTTATCTCTAAGGGAGAGCCCAGACACCCTGCGAAGAAAACTCATTTCGCCGCTTGTATTCGCGATGTCAGTATTTCAGTCACTACCCAAAGCTCGTGACCATAGGTAAGAGTCGGAACGTAGATTGACCAGTAAATTGAGAGCTTTGCCTTTTGGCTCAGCTCTCTCTTCACCACAACGGTCCGGTACAGCGACCGCAATACTGCAGCCGCAGCACCGATCCGCCTGTCAATCTCTCGTTCCATCCTTCCCTCACTCGTGAACAAGAACCCGAGATACTTAAACTCCTCCACTTGAGGCAAGGACTCACTCCCGACCCAGAGAGGGCACTCCACCCTTGTCCGACTGAGTACCATGGTCTCAGTTTTAGAGGTGCTGACTCTCATCCCAGCCGTCTCGCACTTTCGGCTGCAAACTGATCCAGCGAGAGCTGTAGGTCTCGGCCCGATGATGCCAACAGGACCACATCATCTGCAAAGAGAAGGCGTGGAATCCTGAGGCCACCAAACCGAACCCCCTCCGCCACTTGGCTACGCCGAGAAATTCTGTCCATAAAAGTTATGAACAGAACCGGTGACAAAGGGCAGCCTTGGCGGAGTCCAACTCCCACCGGAAACCAGTCTGACTTACTGCCGGCCATGCGAACCAAACTCCTGCTCCGTTTGTACAGGGACTGGGTAGCCCGTAGCAACGGGCCCCGTACCCTATACTCCCGGAGCACCCCCAGAGGAATCCCCGAGGGACACGGTCGAATGCCTTTTCCAAATCCACAAAGCACATGTGGACTGGTTGAGCAAACTCCCATGCACCCTCTAGGACCCTCGCAAGGGTGAAAAGTTGGTCCAGTGTTCCACGACCAGGACGGAATCCACATTGTTCCTCTTGTAACTGAGATTCGACTATCGAACGGACTCTCTTCTCCAGAACCCCTGCATAGACCTTACCGGGGAGGCTGAGAAGTGGTTTGGGCGGTGGCCGAAGGCGGGGGCCTTGGCGTACCGACCCTCGGTTACTGTGTTTAGCATGTTGTGTGCTAACCATAAGCCTCTCTGTTCTCCAGGAGTGCACACAAAACAGGTTTAGATATACCTCAAGGCATCATTGAAGTATTCTATTGTTTTTGGTATAACTTGCAAGTTCATCTGTTCGAAAAGGCAACATTACTTAACTCAAATAAAGCACAAATAAATGGGCCATTTCAAACAAACTACAACCTGTGCATAAATGTGGCTTGAGGCTAACAAGGCCATGATTTTGACATCATGTGACAGTTTGCCCAGAGACATGTCACATGTCAAGCATGTTCATACACATAGTGTGTGTGTGTGTGTGTGTGTGTGTGTGTGTGTGTGAGAGAGAGAGAGAGAGAGAGAAAGAGATAAACAAAAAGAAAATCCCCCACTCACCGCAGCAGCTGCCATGCGGTCATAGCTATAAGAATAGTAGTATGTGGAGACTGAAACTGCATTGGCAATAAAGGCAGTGAAATACAGGACAGTCGCTGCAGTGTAGAAAACCATCAGCTAAAAGGAGAAATCAAACAGAAGGAATGTTGCATTTTCTCACATTTGACTGAAAAAAAAAACATACAAAAGTAAATCTGCATGTTTGGAAAAACTTTCACCACGAAAAATGTTTTACTAAGGCGGAGTATTATCGTCTGGTTGGACTTGAGGGATTTCTGAATGGGTTGAAGGAGGGATCGACTCACCGCTAGAGCCCATGGCACAAAGTTTAAGTTTTGGTAGATCCCCAAAAACAGAATGATGAAGAGCACGACGGTGAGAATCCAGAGTGTCACACTCACAAACATCACCCAACCAAAGGCGGGGATCGTCTGGTAGGCAGCACTGGAGACAAGAGCCCATACCAGCAAGCCTACCACCTGCAGGGAAAAGGCACATCTGAAACATTCATACTAACTGGATGCTAAGAAGCACAATGTAGACACCTGTTCTGCCTCACATACCTGAACACTGTGAATGCCAAAACAGACCAAAGAATCTTGGTCAGATCTGCCAGACCTCATGACCTTAAACTGTCTCTCTGTGGTGTATTGTATTCCAAGGCTCTCCAGGTATCTCCTGCATTTAATGCGTCATGCTACTTGGAATATATTTGACATTTTATAAAGGTCATGATTGTTATCTGTATGATGACAATAAAGATAACTGCAGTGAATTAATTTTACTTTAAGTGAATGGTTTTAGGTTAAGGTTTTTCGGAATAGTGGACAGGTTTAAGCTAAACAAGAATCGATCACACACCCTTTGACACATTTAACAAGCCTTTGAAATCTTGTGTCAGTCGGGACAAACAGTGACTACTGGGGCACTCTGACTATGAATGGTGTATTGTAGATATTGACAGAGCATACTAGCACAGAAGGTGTTACCTACAGTGCTGTTCAGCACAATAACATAGCATTACGCTACATCCATTATTTATCTGTTTGTCTCAAATTTCTGTCTTTGGCAGGAACCCATATTCAAAGAATATGTCACCTGACATCTGAGAAACAGGACCACAAGCAGGCCTGTGAATGGGCTTGTCTCATGAAACACAAATGTTTCTATAAAACCAGTTATTTTATATTCAAACTAATTGACACCCTTGGAACAGTGGGAAAATGGGAAAGGTGCTCTGTTAGAAACAGATTACTCTTTGAACCAGAACACAAAGACTCTAGTTTACACAGGGAGGGACTCCGTGTTAATACAGTTATTCCAGTGGTGACAGACATGCGTTGTGACACATATGTTGGCTAATGAGAACACTACGTCAGTTCCTCAGTATAAATCATTATTACTGTTACTGTGTTATTATGTTACTGTGTGCTAGCTGTAAGTGTGGTCATTAATGTTTTGGCCTCTTTGCTTAAATCTGTACACAAAAAGTCAATTTATGTATACTTAATAAGCCATTCATCATTTACAGATCATTCTTCCCTGTTTGTCAGGTTTAAATGACCAGTTCTGAAATAAATCCTCAAATATGACACACTAAACAGTGTACAACAACAGCAACAATAATAATAATGATTAAAAATCATAATACTAATACAGTTTTGCATCAAAGCTAATTGTACAATTATGTAAAACGAAAAGATAAAACTTTTGAATCCTTAGAGCACTTGCCAAGATGTTTAGCCATGCACATCTGAACCAGATGGCATATGTGCTTAGATAGACAGGTAACAAACACAGTGAAAATGAGATGGTTGGAAGAATAGACGTTGTGTACAGGCAAACTGAGTGACAAAACAATAAGATTACTATAATAAGGTCTTATTCTTGGAACTCACAATCTCTAGCAACAAGAGAATTCCAGGAATGGTCTTAATGAAGATGAGGTCCATAGATATGTTCATCAGCCGCCTTGATCCTGTCTGAGGCTGGGGAGAGCTTGTCTCAGTGCTGACTTTCCCAGGAAAATCCGCCATCTCTATTCCAAATGCAGATATTGTAAAAGGAATAGTGTTGTCCTTTATAACAAGACTAAGATTATAAATGGATCAAGCAAAACTGGAACAGTCCCAACCGTGCAGGTGTTAACACTTCCTAGTAACTCTATCCAAACAGACAGTCCAGTGCCTTCTGGCTATCTCTCTGTCTCAGTTCCAGTCCTCTTTAATGTAGGCAGGACTCTGAGGTAATGTATAACGTAATCACATGACTACATTCAGCTGGATAGGAGAAGTAGACGTGCTTGTTTAACCAGTATCAAGATAAATCATTACTGCATTAACCCATTCAATCCCAAATAAATTCGTGTATTTTGATCCTTGACCAGCCACAAAACACAAACATTCCCAAAACATTTTGGAAAAATTGGTGAAACTCTAAGTTTTATTCTTGGTCACAGCTGTGACCACTTGGAAACGACACCATCAGAGTTGCCTTAGTTGATCAATTAGACCCAATTACAAGTTTAAATAGTATGCAAATGCACATAAATTGATCAATAAGATGAACTATGTCAATTTGCATTATGTAATAGCTACTGAGTGTCCAGACATTAATTGTTGCCATTTTTGTCACAGCATTCATTTTTTTCGTGTCATATTTGAATGAATAAACAGCAATGTAATCCATGCAAACTACATATTTACAGTGAGGCACTGAGTTATCTGATTGGTCACAGCTGTGACTGTTAGCATATCACATGAGAACTACATAAAGCTACAGTTTAATTATATTCTCATATAAATTTTTGTTTTTGGCCCTGCTGCTACTCAGGCACAGTGAGAGGTCGGCTAGTGAACCTTCGTGAACCTAGTGAATACGTTTCAGTTGATTTCAATGTTATACTGCAGCACATCATTATCCTGGAATATCTCTTCTGTGCTTTTGAGGTTCCTTCAGAGAAACATAAACTGGATGAAGTTTTTACAAATTTAACAGCACATCATCTGCGCAAACTGTGTTGGTTAGTAGTTGGTTGGCTATGTACCTGATTTCTGAAATATTCTGTATATCAGAATTACAGAATGTATATCAGGGTTGTCTTCCTATGAATGCTTGGCACTGAGGTATTATTAATGACAAGCATATGACTACAGTAACGTGGGTTACAGTTACTGCGACCTGTGCGCCTGCAGCCATGTGTTTGTCCTTCAACATCTAAAAAAACAATCAGCGCCTTAGACCACTCGGCCATCCTGACTGAAACGTCGTTTCTTTGAGCTCGCAAATCTATCACTTTATTAATTTACGAGGAACAAAGCAGGACTTTCTTGCTGCTTCCTTGTTTCCAGAAAGCGTGCTGTTGGACAGGAAAGAATGGTCAGAGCGCCCCCTGCTGTTTGCTTTCTAAACGTGTGGTAAAGAATTGCGAGTGATGCAGACACGTTATGTCTCCACCACATTTTCAAAGCTTTAGTTGCGTAAGCGTTTCAAGCAATTAAGTGACGGTAAAAGAAAAAAAAAGTTTTATGGCTATTTCCCATAAATGGACTAGAAAGGCTGTTTCTAGCACATCTGACGAAGCAGCGTAGCACAGCTAATGTGAAATGTCGCAATCAATTTTAAGTCGTGGTTGAATTCTCTAGGAAGGAGTTTATAACCACATTAACCTTAGTTGACGTCTGAGCTTTGCACAACTGTTTAAAACAACTATTCCTTATTCAGTGGAAGGCACACATCTTTCAATTTCAGATTCCAGATTAGAACGTAGTACTGTACTATGCCGTGGTCTGAGTGTCAAAAGTGACATTTCTCGCTGAGAGTGAGTCTTGACGAAGGCAGCAGTAGCTAAATAGGACTCTTTTGAAGGCCAGAAGACTGTGTCCACCAAAGTGATTTACCCCTACTTCTTCACAATCTGGTTTCATGAGCCACGTCAGGGCCTGCCTGGAGTTCCTCTTCTGGGTGTTGCTCTTTTCCACAGACGTCCTGAGGAGAGTATATTTCCTAGTTTGTGCAGACAATTATTTTAGCCCATATTTGATACCCAGACTGCCTTTGTAACTATGAGATAAGGGCCTACTTCCCAGCCCCAGTAAAACCCTTTTGCCCACTAATGACATCGAGGGTAATGCTCCAGTGCCATTACGGAATGTAAACTGTGGTGAAATAAACACAACACTTGGAGGCAAGTTCAGCTGTCTGAACGGTTGGTTTAGTCAGCTGGTTGGGTTTATCGTGGCCTTTCCACTTTCCAGAAATGCTCAGTGAGGTTTAACATGGTGATTCCTGCAAGAACCAGGCAGCCATGTTGCAGGCCCTAGCGGGGTGTCCTGTAAAATGGGTTGGAGCAGGTGCCATTCTGTGCTGTAGGAGGAGATCTCATCTAGTTCCCGAAACCCGACTGCCCCAGCATTCCACAGCTCCGTTTCACACACAGATGTAAATCATGTTTCTCTCCCTGCACTGTCTGGGTGGAGTAGAGCGTTAGTCACTACCACTGCTGACTCTGTCAGCAGGCACAGATCTCTCTCTGTCAGATCTGTCAAGCACCGTCACAGCAATCTAACGGCATGGTGATAAACCACTACCATCCCACTGAATGAGGAGATCACTTCGCCTTTCCTTTTCCAAAACAGACTTTATTTTCGGTAACAAGAACCTAATGATTGGAGTGGTTATCAGTGGTTAAAAATTCCATTGACACATCCTGTGGGAATTTAAATGCAATGCAGATGCTAAATGTTTTAGAGTTTCTTTTTAGCTTCCTCCCACTGACATTTTGACCTTTGTCTGACGCCTTGGACGTTCACATTTTCACCAGTGCACATCTCAGTCAGCTGAGGTTTCATCAGACCACAGTGACACAAATGCACACCGAGCAAATTAAGGCTTCCCATAGTGTTTAAACATGCACACTCAATTTGCACACACTGGCTAAAATATGTCCTGCTTCATTACAGGCTCAAGGAACAAATATCATATCAACATTCCTAAAGGCTAACTGCAATGATATGGGGAAGGGATGGGGCACTGGTGTTTTATGGGTTGGCTTTAATGTCATTGTGCCTGTAAAATAAGCAAGTAAAGGACCTCTAGACTCTTTGACGTGAATATAAGAATGTGCCTGGAACAGGAACGCAAAAAGAGAAAAGAATTGGACATGAAAAAGGGCTGTAGAATGGTGTTTTTTGTCAGGATACCAAACATTTCCTGGAAGACAGCAGAGGTATAGTGTCCACTTCCCTTGGAGAAGGTAGACAGAAGCGTCTGTGTGAGAGAGTGGGAGGAAGGGAGGGAGGAATGACAGTAAACGTCTGACACACGACGTAGTCTCATATTCAGCCCCTTTTCTCACTCTCGCAGAAAAATGTTTGGCAGAGTCTGTGTGTATGGGCTTACACAGAAAAAAGCACGTGTGTGTGTGTGTGTGTGATGTCAGGGGTCACACCTAGTGGGTGTGTGTGTGTGTGGGGGTGGGTGTGTAAGCACATGTGTGATAGAGTTGAGAGTAGGAGAGAGGGATGGGGGGGGGGGTGTTTGGGCTCGGCTTGGTTATATAAACAAGGGTCCCAATGACGGAAAAGATCCTCAGCACTGTTACATGCTGACCAAAGTAATATTACTGCAAAAAAGAATTTGGATTTATCGTTTACTATAGCAACATCTGGAAATGGACAATTCTAACGGTAAGCCAAAGTCAACTTTGCTATTGCTTCTCACCACAGGTGTGCTGAGTAAGGAATTAAATGTAGTTTCTCTAGGGTATGGTGCTACATTTGATAAGAAACACCAGCAGACTACACAACAACAATGCAGACACAACATGAAAGTAAACATAATAAATATTCACTATAAGCTGTACTTTTAATATGTGATATAAATTGCTTTTTGTTTATAAACTTTATATATGCTAGTAATGATATTATTTAACTATATCTAAATCCGTGTTCAGTATATTAATCTCTCAGGGCGGAGCAGTAGACTAGACAGCGGACATTGGCTGATGGGGTGGGTGAATTGCTATTTTGCATGTGTTACTCAGTACATGTTGATGGCTGGTAATATTAACCGTAAATGTTGTCAGAGCACAAGACACTGTATAGTAACACTGTATAGTATAGTATAGTCACTTTTTGTGATTGCTGCAGGTAATGGAGAGTCTCGGTTTAAGTCTTGGTGTCCATATCTAGAGAAATATGTTGCTGGAGACTGGAAACGAATTCTGATTTTGGTAAAGAATTTCATTTGCCGAATTTGGAGAGCATGACAGAAAGATCTGTCCCCATGATGACTGAAATTTGGGACAGCGAGGAGTCCAGTACCAAGAGAGAGTGTTCAGGAGGGGTCCAGTACCAGGAGAGTGTGTTCAGGAGGGGTCCAGGACCAGGAGAGTGTGTTCAGGAGGGGTCCAGTACCAGGAGAGTGTGTTCAGGAGGGGTCCAGGACCAGGAGAGCGTGTTCAGGAGAACAGGGCAAGGACAGTGGCAGAATAGGCGGAGCAATGTTGGGCTTTAGAGTTTAGTTAGAAGACTTTCACTGGATTTTTTTTTGAATGAGAGACGCCTCCCCCCCAAGCAATTGTAGAGTTATTACCCCTTTCAATGCTCATAGTTCCAGAATCTCTACGTTTTGTGGTGTTATATGGCAGTAAAAATCCTCGTGCTGGTTTGACTAGGTAGCTTAGGTCTCTCAGTCCGCACGTTTAATAACGTTTAATTCGTCGTAAAACGCTGAAAATGTTTTTGATCTCCCTCTCTTCTCGCCCCGTCTGCTCCAGCTGTGTTCCAGGGTGTGGACCTGCAGTGCCGGGTGAATAACCGTGCCCACCGTACAGAGGAGATGAGCCCAGACAGGCTGGTGGTGCGTCGAGGGCAACCCTTCTCCCTGTTGGTGCAGTGCACAGACAGCCCCCCACTACCTCCACACCACCAGCTGGCCCTCGTGCTCCACCTGGGTGAGTGCTCCATCCGAAAAACGTGCACAGCGAGTGCTGGAGTCAGTGAGCAGGGAGGAAAGCGATTAGCTTTGTGCAGACGGCTACTGTTGCAGCACAAAGTCCATTTAAAAGCCTCAGCATTTCAGTGTTTAGTTACAGTAACACACACGTCACTGAAAACATGCATATAGGTAGTGATATGTGTGTGTGCGTGTGTGTTTTATGGATGTATGTGATTAATGCAGGTAAAAAGGGAGAGGTGGTTGTGAAGGTGTCGGGTGCGAGACCACTGCCCGGTAAATGGTGGTTCAGCCAGCACACTGCCCAGAGTGAGGTGTTGCTAAGCATCCATAGCCCTGCAGACGCCCCCGTGGGTGTGTACAGCGTGATCGTTCTCCTGCTCTCCCCCGAGGGACACATCCTGGAGCAGACTGCCCCCCTCTCTTTCCACGTGCTCTTCAACCCGTGGGCTAAAGGTGCACTAATACATCTCCTCTGCCTTCCAACCAAACACAGTCTCTTTGAAGTACTGCACTGATTGAACTAACTTTAATTATGCTAAAAATCACATAAAACATTTTTAGTGGCTTAAAATAAACTACATGTATAGTACCTATTTTAAAGATAGTACCTATATCTACATGGATAGTATCTATATTGTATGGATATGTCAGGCAGGTACATTTAAGTCTGACCTTGTCTCTGTCATGTGTGTATGTGTCTGTGTGTGTGTGTGGCTCATCTCTGCAGCTGACTGTGTATACCTGCCTAATGAGGAGCTTCTGCAGGAGTATGTCCTAAATGAAAATGGTGTCCTATACCAGGGCTCGTGGGATCAGATCACCTCTCTGCCCTGGAACTTTGGACAGGTAACACACGTCTCAATAACAGATCTTTCATTAGTTCCTGTCACACACAAACAAAGGTTCACTTGAGGTAAGACGTTCTAATTATCATTGTGGGAGTCCTTTGTGAGGCAAGACTGTGAGTCTGAATAAACCTGGGGTCAATACTCAAACAGAGATGCTGTCATAGTCTGCAGAAGCTGACAGAAAGCAGGGACATATGGGTGGTTTGCATGCTTGTGTCTGGAGTCAGTGGTTTAATGCTGGAGTGTGTGAATTGTGGCAGCTGTGTGGCAGAGGACACGAGCTGGTCGGCCTGGGTACGCTTTCTCCCCGGATGTCAAACATTTGTGCTGGAGATGTGTGCCTGCTTCACACATAAAGACCCATCACACACTGAGATAGGGGAAAACGGAAAGAAAGATAAAGCTGAGACAGAATGCCATTCCGAGATGGGAATGGGCTGGATCCAAACAACAGGGAGGGAAAGTCTTTCAAGAGACAGAGACAGTGTCTCCTTGTCTTGTCTACTTTGTTCTCGTCTTCTCACCTGCCTGTCTTACTTTTAGGCAGGAAACAACCATCAGGGGAGTAGATATGCACTTAATCTGTGTCCGATTCTCTTCCCACAGTTTGAGAAAGGAGTGGTGGACATCTGCTTTGAGGTGCTGGATTACTCTCCAGCTGCCTTAAAACACCCAGAGATGGACATCAGTAAGAGAGCAGACCCTGTCTACATCAGCAGGACAGTTACTGCAATGGTAAAGACAACCTCCGGCTGTTACATTACTGAGGTTAGGGCTAGGTTTGGGACTAGTGTTAGGACTAGGGTAAGGACTAGGGTTAGGACATAGGGTTAGGGTTAATTTTACAGACACACATATCTAGGGCACCTTACACATATTTAGCAGCAGATAGTGTTTGTTATTTTGGATTGAATTGAGCCCTCAACCTTGAACGTTCATAGTGCTGATGTTTACCGGCAGGTGAACGCAAACGATGACCGCGGGGTGGTGTTGGGGCGCTGGGACGGGGACTACAGCGACGGTGTGGCTCCCACACGCTGGACGGGCAGCGTTCCCATCCTGAGGCACTGGAGCGAGGGCGGGGCCCGGCGGGTCCGCTACGGGCAGTGCTGGGTGTTCTCGGCTGTGGCCTGCACCAGTAAGGAGCCAACGCCTTTACGTCTACATTTAGCCAGACGAACTTACAGAAATGCTATGCTATTTTCTCAGAAGACGTGTCTGTATGTTAGTACAATTAAGCTGGAGTGTAAGGCTAACCTCAGTCACAAGCAGAAACAAGTGTCAGTATAATCGTATAAACACTAATACAAGTACAGTTAGGGTTTTACATGGAAAGCATCACTTGAGAATCTGTTACAGATGGCCATCTACTCTGTTTTCACCTGACCCATGACTGTTCCACAGTTCTCCGGTGTTTAGGTGTTCCCACGCGGTGCATCACGAATTATACCTCAGCTCACGACACTGAGGGCAACATTGCTGTGGACTACCTGTTCAACGAGAAGCTGCAGAATGTCTCGGAGGGCAAGAAGGACATGATCTGGTGAGACAGTGTTCAACCTCAACCTGTATATGCGCTTCAACCTTTGATGTAATGAACTGTGAAGGTGGTGTACTGCTTTTTCAGGAACTACCACTGCTGGGTGGAGTCCTGGATGAGAAGAGAGGACCTACCGAAGGGTTATGACGGGTGGCAAGTGCTTGACCCAACTCCACAGGAAAGAAGTGATGGTGGGAGATCAAGGGAGAATTCACATAAAAATTAGCATTGCTCATGACAGAAGGGAGAGTTAGTTGCAAAGATCCTGACTTTCTTTCGCTCCTGTTCCACATAGGTGTGTTCTGCTGTGGGCCATGTCCCGTCCAGGCGGTGAGAGAGGGAGAAGTACAGACGAAGTACGACACCACGTTCGTGTTCTCTGAGGTGAACGCAGACCTGATCTACTGGATGGTCCATCCAGATGGAAGGAGAACTCGTATGTCAACGAACAGCGAGACAGTGGGGCAGAAGATCAGCACAAAGAGTCCATACGGAGACTACAGAGAGGACCTAACTGCTAACTACAAGTACCCTGAAGGTGACGTGTGACAGCACGTTTTACTTTCAACTCCACTCTGATTCACTCCAAATATAAAACACTGTCAAGCTTTTCATATCCATAATTACTGAGTCAGCAGTCTGTCCTGAGGTGAGTTGTTATTCAGAGAGCTTGTTTTTATAGTCAGCTATTTAAATAATCATGTCATCTGTGTATTTGGTATAAGGAACTTCCTCAGTTGTCTTAGAAATCTCACATCATGTAACTCATTTAGTGAATCAAGTCTGTCCAACTGAAATACACTGGGATGAACTCGGCTGAACTCTGATAAACAGCTCTGCATGACAGATGGTAGCTGTCCTCTGCTAGTGGCACATTCCTAACATCGGTGCTCTTTCCGCAGGTTCCTTGATGGAGCGAGAGGTCTACAGAAAGGCAGGGAAGCGAGCGTCCAATCCAAACGGGAGGTCAGGTCAGCTGACCCTCGCCATCAAGCACACCCAGGCCGTGCACGGCACAGACTTCGACGTGTTCGTGGAGGTGCACAATGTTGGCGGGGAGGACACGCTGGCGCAGCTCACAGTCACGTCCAGTGCTGTCACTTACAACAGTCTCCACCGGGGGGAGTGTCAGAGGAAGACCGCCAAACTCACAGTGCCCGCACAGAAAGGCAATGCTAATATCTCATTAAAAATTCATCATGTTGTGATTAATTTCAGCAAGATGAAATTAAAGGAAACAAAAGGAGAGAACAGGGATGGGGGTGAGAAGAAGTGCTTACCAAGGACAGACTCTCTACAAGGACAGTCAAAGTTCACTCTTACCCGGGTCAGATAGGCAGGGTCAAAGTTTGCACTTAACCAGGGCATGTGTAGTCAAACAGGTGGGGTCAAAAATACCTGATCGACGCATTGATTCATTTCCAGGTTTAGTAGGTTTGCTTGAGCATGGAAATGACCAAAATGTAAATTGCTGGAGGTTATGTTGTGTGGTATCATAAGTAAAGCTTTTGTTCCTGTTCTATCAGTAAATCATTTCCTTTCCTCTCTCACTGGCCTTTAGCTCATAAGGAAGTGATGCGTCTTCGATATGACCATTATGGAGCGTGTGTGTCGGAGCATAACCTCATCAGAGTCACAGCACTTCTGGAGGCTAATGGCCAGCACAACATCATTCTCAGAGAGGTCAACATTCCATTAAAAATGCCCAAGCTCTATGTAAAGGTACGTCTCAGCAGCCTAAAGACTGGGCTGTATGCAATGACCATGGGCTGTATGCAATGACCAGTTCTCTCAGTGATTGATCTCATGCATTTGAACTCTCCAGGTGACTGGAGAAGCAGTGCTGTCACGTAGACTGATGGCACTTATCTCCTTCACAAACCCTCTGCCCATCACTCTCAAAGGAGGCGTGTTCACAGTAGAAGGGGCGGGACTAACTGGAGCACAGGAAATCCCATCACCGTACGTATCAATCCTTTCAGCAGCTGCTCTGTATATTTTAATCACATTTTTTAGCAATATTTTTTATTGGAAATCTAGCAGTGCAGAATATTAGCTGGGAAGGTCATGACCATTAAATTGTATCGAGTTGAGTCTCTTTCTCGTCCACCAGGAGTGATTTCTGACCAAGCCTCAGTGCTCATGCTGTTAACAACACCTCCATTCCTTCTTAAATTAAACGTGCCAGACATGGGCATCATATACTAGCCCAAAACCATCCAAAACCTTATTCTCCTGAGCAGAGCCAGGACTGTGACAACAGTGGCAGATATTCACACACACACACACACACACACACACAGCTACTCACATCACACACGTTTATATTAGGTCTCAGTGTGGGACAAATCCAGACATCCTGTACAGTCTATTCTGACATGGCCTTGACATGCTTTGCATAGTAGTAATTAGTGAAGATATTGTAACTCAAGTATTAAAGTAGGACTCTAATTCTGAAGAATTGGTCACATTAAGGATAACAACTGGAAAAATGACACTTAAATCATGTTTATTGTTTTTTAATGAATTTTCATTGAAAAGATCTTAAAAGACATACAGTTTTTGAGTATGTCCAATGATAAGAAAAGGTTCTTGGCAACCTTTTCTCTAAGAAATGGTTCCTGTGTTTAAGTTCTTTCTCTGGTTTTCATAAAATTCCTTGGAGCTAAAAAAAGTAATAGGAGGTGATGTAGTAATGAGATGTACTTCTGTTTTATTCCCAGTGGTGATATTGGACCTGGCCAGGAGGTTGCTGTAAAATTCTCCTTCAAACCCACTCGAGCTGGTCTCAGGAAGCTGCTGGTTGACTTTGACTCAGATAGACTTAAAGATGTCAAGGGTGAAGCCACTATTATTGTTCGGAAGAAAAGATCTGAGAATGCTTAAAATATTTACAATAATATAAAACACCAATTAATGGAAGTTTGGAGTCAAGAGTATTGAAGCCTGTTGTAAATGAAAGCAGAAAAAGTTGCTGATTGTTCAATAACATAATAGACAATATTTTCAGCTATTTGTATACTATGCTAAATTATGCTTTATATATATATAGATGTAGAAAAGAAAATTGTAGTGAATTACACAAAGTTTCCAGAGAAACCTCCACAAAAATACCTTGATTTATATAAATTTATATAATTTATATAAATTTATTTATATAAATTCATTTATGAACTCTTGAAGAAAACTTGTGGTTTTGAGAAGAAATAAAGCTGGATAGATTTTGTAGCGTTTATTGTGTAGTTCAAAGTCGTTTTATATGTCTTAATCTGTTGAAAGCACACGTCTCAGAAACCCTAACCCTAACTTCTGAATTTTGAAATAAAGACTACTTCTGTTGGCCAAAAATGTCCCAGGGCCTCCCACTTGCGGCAAGTTCTGTTGTACTTTCTCGCCACCTCCTGTTCGGTACTGATATTGTAAGATATGGAAGCGACACTTGATGAAAAAATGATAACTACGCATGTAAAATGATTACCATATTCTGTGCGATGCACATTCCCGTCATAATTCTCTGGCATAATTGTGACAGTTGTAATTTTTTTCTTTATTAAAGAAATGCGCCTTTTTGTCATTAGTTATAGATTTGTATTATATCAGTTATAGATATAATGCGACTTGACTAATAAGCGCTATAATAATGTTGCTGTTACTTTTCTGTTGCATCATCCAGTTCTACACGCAGAGTAAACTGGGTTCGCCCATAATTGATTGATAGCATTCTGCACCAATTGGATCTGCGCAAATCTTACGCGTCATCGTCGCCTGACCAATACCTATGCGTTATGATGTAAACTCAGCGGTTTTCTTTTTCTTGACTCTACCGGCGACTGTGGAAGTGTGCGTTCGTGTGTAGTGGTACAGGCGTCATTGGATTTAATTTCGGTGAGAATTGTGTTATTAAACACACATCTTTATTTTTTTGCTGTATTTCATTATATGCTGTTCACTTTATTTTCATCCGTGAGTACTTCGGCCCATCTGCATGACACATCATCCAGCATAGTCGCGTCTCTCGTGGCGCTCTTAGCACGGTGGCTGACTAGCAAGCTAGCTAACGTTAGCTAACTGTCAAAGAGATTTGAACCCTCCTAGCTACCTGCCAGTGAGATTTCTGTTCACTAGTTAGTCTTCATGACCGTGGCATGTGACTACTTAAATAAGATTACATTATGTGTAAAATATTTGCGCGAGCAGGTGTTACGCCTTGTGATCAAGACACAACTCAATTAGCTAAGCTAACGTGGTGTGACTAGACCTTTCTTTGACCACATGTGAGACAGTGTAGAGTCCTGCTGTGTCCACGTAGTTAGCTAGGCTGTTATTTGGCCCGTCTATTCCGTCATGAGACTAAAAGGCTTTGCTAGACGCTGATGGATCTACTGAATGGGCTAGCTAGCTGAATGAGACTTAGCCATGTATGTATATAAATGAATCAAGGGTCGCCACGTTAAACCCTTTCTGCCTACTCCCCTAGGTGTGGTGTGGTCATACAATGGCTCTTCATCTCACGCTTGTATGTGCCAAAGCATTTTTCCCTTGCCGCCAGGTGAACCATAACTTGTGCAGTACTTGCTTGGTGGGGCTGACATCGGTTGCTTAGTCTCTACTGCCTTGATGCTTTAATAGCGATGCTGTTTCTTCCATTAATGAACTGCTTGTTAATCTGAATCATCTTTGCTGTACTCGCATAAGCACACACTTTTTTCACCAGTGTTTCTAATTGCACGAGAACATAGTGTCTAATGTAATGTTCGTGATTTCGACGAATGGCTGTCATTTAAAAAGCTTTGCAGTAATGCACTGTTTTCTGTGAGAAATATTACTTACTGCAAGAAAGTCATTGCTGTGTTAGTAGAATTACGTTGCACAGTTTCTTATGGTGCATGTTTGGGTGTTCCAGAGTAAACTACAGGAAAAACCAGTCTGTGTTTTACACTCTAATCACAGAACATGCAGCATTGTGAAACGGGCAATACACGTTTATTTGCATTACACATTTCACCAAATAGGTTAACACAAATAAGCACGAAAGCATACAGATTATAGAAATATAAATACTTTGCGAGAATCTGTAAAAGATGAGAGTAAATTGATTTTACATTACTCTGATGAAAAAAAAAAGAATCAAAGGCAACGGAGAATTGGTTGTATGTGCATCATATAATTTAATCAAAGAGCCAAGATGACAACAGTGCTTTTGGTGTGGGTGCATTTTACAAGAGGACACTTGTGTGGGGACGGAGGCTGGGTGGTGCAGTGGTGCAGCCGCTTGCTGCCCAGTGAGTCGTCCTGGAGGCAGCAGGGCGGCCCCCACCTGAGCGGCTGTCCCCAGAGGGCTCGTATTCTCCTCTCAGAGGAGGACTGCCAAAGTGTTTTGGAAGATGTACGCATGACAGGGTCTCCTTTATGCATGCTGTGGAAGATGAGTTTTAGTTTGAGTAAAACCGCCTGCTGGTGTTCTGCTGCTCTGGAGGGAGCCTGCTGTTCTGTGCTGTTCTGGAGTACATTTACAGGCACACGCTTCTGCTCTGGTTACTGGTTTTCCATTTATTGTAGCAGAGTAATACCAATAAAGACCTAAGAATCAAAGCTAGTTGACAATTCCCTATAAAAATGGAACATTTGTTAAACTATAAACTGTAACTCTTATATATATTACCAATATTGTTGGTTCTCATATTTTCTGTGCTGTAGTGCTTTTGTAAGTTAGGAAGGTGTTGTCATGTGACCTATGCAGCCTGCTGAATAGACAGGGCCAGCCTAGGGAGCAGAGTGATTTACGTATCCATACATAACTCCACCCACAGCCTCTACACAAGTGTCACCTACACATGAGCGAGTTGCAGTCAAGGTTCATGAATCTAAAACTGTTCTGTTGTGCACCACTGTTGAATGGAGTTTGCTTTGCAAATTAAAACGGCTTTGGTAAGCTCCCTGCCCTAAAGGCTTTTGCCATGTGCCATGTTTTTCTTGATGGGAGGTTGTGGTTTTGCTGTAAGAAGCAGCTCATGATGAGTTATCATTTTGTGTGTGTGCGTGTGTGTGTGTGTGTGGTTGTGGATTCCTTAGTCCTCTGTGAAAAGCCAGATCAGCATGGACTCTTCACTGACTGCTGCTCAGATCCGGAAGAAGTTCATCGATTTCTTTCGTCGTTATGAGCACGAGTACGTGCACTCTTCCTCCACCGTTCCCCTGGACGACCCCACCCTCCTCTTCGCCAATGCTGGCATGAACCAGGTAGCAACATGATCATAGCCAAGTGGCCATACTGAGATCCACACACAATAACAGAGCGATTTTTCATGCCGGGTCACAGCAGTAATCTCTAACCTCGTCTCTAATGAGAATTTGAATACGCATGCTTTATTATTTAGCATCGTTCCTCGCCAGCCACTTCTGACAGGAGCTGAACACACTGGTGTTGTGGTTGCGTTGTGAAGCAAGTAACATGCATCTCTTGTCATCTCGCCCCGTCTTGTTGGTGTAGTTCAAACCCATCTTCCTGAACACCATCGACCCCTCCCACCCCATGGCCAGACTGAAGCGTGCTGCCAACACGCAGAAGTGTATCCGCGCTGGCGGCAAGCACAACGACCTGGACGACGTGGGCAAAGATGTCTACCACCACACCTTCTTCGAGATGCTGGGCTCCTGGTCCTTCGGAGATTATTTTAAGGTAAGAGAGAGGGAGCAGTGCAGGGGTTCTTTGTTTTATTTTTGCTAATTTTTTTTTGATGAGCTAAAATATAACAGGGTTAGACTGGAGGCTTCTCATAGTGGATCTGTGGAACCACCCCTCACTCTTTCTGTAGCATTTGGCCTGTACGATGGCTCTGGAGCTGTTGACCCAGGAGTTTGGTATCCCTCTGGAGCGCTTGTATTTCACCTACTTTGGAGGCCATGCTGAAGCAGGCCTGGAGCCTGACCTGGAGTGCAAGCAGATCTGGCTGGACCTGGGGTGAGTGCTCAGCTCACACACACTGAGCTGTGGAGCTCAAATCACTCTGCATGCGTCCAACCACCATGACCACCACCTGTTAGTGCTGGCTGAAGGCACTTTGGGCTTTCTCCGTGGTGTCCTAGTGTCCCGATATAGATGGGAACACAGCTACGTGGGAGGTGACTATTTTAATAAAAGTGCATGCCACAAATAATATAATAATTACTGCTTCACATCTATTCATTTTTGTCTCCCATGATTTTGGGGTTGTAGTTGATCCTGGTTGAACGTGTCCGCTGTGTCTCAGGGTGAAGGAATGTCGAATCCTCCCCGGTAACATGAAGGATAATTTCTGGGAGATGGGTGACACGGGCCCGTGTGGACCCTGCAGCGAGATCCACTACGACCGCATCGGGGGTCGAGACGCCTCCCACCTCGTCAACATGGACGACCCCAACGTGCTGGAGATATGGAACCTGGTCTTCATCCAGTTTAACAGGTAGGAAGGAACGTTGGGTGACTGTGGGTCTGGCGTGGGTACTCCAGCGCACAAACCCGGGCACTGCGTAAACCTTCGTGGCCGTCCTGCGCAGGGAGTCCGAGACTGTGCTGAAGCCTCTCCCCAAGAAGAGCATTGACACAGGCATGGGCCTGGAGCGCCTTGTCTCCGTCCTGCAGAATAAGATGTCCAACTATGACACTGACCTCTTCGTCCCCTACTTTGATGCCATTCAGAAGGTGAAGATGCACCTTTAAAAAAAAAAAAAAAAAAAAAGTTTTTTTTTTTTTTTTTTTTTTTTAAATTAATTTCTTAATTGTTTTTCTTTCTAACTTTCTAAACTGTGTCTGCTTTGGGGTCCCAGGGCACAGGTGCCAGGCCTTACACTGGCATGGTTGGAGCAGAGGATACAGATGGCATCGATATGGCTTACCGTGTCTTGGCCGACCACGCCCGCACTATCACCATAGCTCTGTCTGATGGGGGTAGACCTGACAACACAGGGAGGGGGTGAGATGATTGGGGGGTATTCTACCTGTCTGTGTTTGACCTACAGGAGCGTATTGTGTAGTTTGGGTATGTGCAGTAACTCTCCCTCTGTGTGTTTGTGTTTATAGTTACGTGTTGAGGAGGATCTTACGACGAGCAGTCCGGTACGCTCACGAGAAGCTCGGTGCTCAGAGGGGCTTCTTTGCTTCTCTGGTGGATGTGGTGGTAGAGTCACTGGTGAGAATGCATCTCTTCGCTCCACCCACTCCCACTGCTGTTGTCTTGTCCTGATTGGCTGGTGTGGTAACTTGATAAATGAAAGCATCCCCTACCTTTTTATAGACTAGTTTATATTCTTGACAAGAGTGTCTTGTTGTTTATTTGATTTCCGTTTGCAGGGGGATGCATTCCCAGAGCTGAAGAAAGATCCTGACATGGTAAAGGATATTATTAATGAAGAGGAAACGCAGTTCCTTAAGACCCTCAGCAGGGGGCGACGTATCCTGGACCGCAAGATTCAGAGCTTGGGCGACAGCAAGACCATTCCAGGTCTCCTGTTCAGATCTCTTTAATACAGCGATACAATGAGGTTCTAGACAGCTCTGTCTGATCAGGCATCAAAAACAATTTTGTGCTAAGTGTAGGCAAAGGTGAATGGAGGGACTTGTATTTGACGTGGGAGTGTGGGGTTCTGTGCAGGAGACACTGCCTGGCTCCTGTACGACACCTACGGCTTCCCCCTGGACCTGACGGCCCTCATTGCTGAGGAGAGGGGCATGGGGGTGGACCTGGGCGCTTTTGAGGAGGAGAAGAAAGCTGCTCAGGTGGGCAGACAGAGGGCGTGGAGCTGAGAGACCAGCATGAGTGCCACCTACAGGGGGGAAGAGGGAAAGGCACCCTAATGCCCGTGGGCAAAGACGATTGGTCGAGACTGGCTATCTGAAGTAGATCAGCTGTTATTTATCTGAACCCTGATTTGGCGAGGGGGAGCAGATGATGATTGCAGATGTGTAAATTCTCTCAAGTTTTTGGTCATATGATGTACGATTCAATTGCAATGAAATGCTTGTGCTAAGGTAGCGTACTTGCACACAGACAATACAAAATGCTGACAGCATAGAAATAAACTGGCATGAAGAAGTGGGGAGGGGGATGGTGAGAAGAGATGGAAATCTAAATAAGAGGGCACGACTCCATAAACGTGAGCCCAGCCCCATGAACAGAATGGCTGGGGTGGGGGGTGGGGGAGACGCTGCAGTGTTGAATGGGATCTGAAGGTCGTCTGCTCTGTGCTCTCCTAGCTGAAGTCCCAGGGGAAGGGCGCTGGAGATGAAGACCACATTATGCTGGACATCTACGCCATCGAGGAGCTCAGGAGTAAGGGTGTCCCAGCCACCGATGACGCTCCCAAGTACCGCTACACCTCCGAGGACAACGGCAGCTACGGTAACGGCCTCCCCAACCTGCCGAGCCACGCAGTGCGTGTTGTACAGTTGTGTTCTGACTGTGTGTGTGTGTGTCTGTGTGTGTGTGTCCAACAGTGTTCGAGCAGGTTGTCGGCACAGTGCTGTCCCTGAGGCGAGAGCGTGCGTTTGTGGATGAGGTTACGACAGGGCAGGAGTGTGGCGTGCTGCTCGACCAAACATCCTTCTACGCTGAGCAGGGAGGACAGACCTTTGACGAGGGCTACATGCTCCGGGAGAACGAATCCACAGACGACGTACGAAAGCTCGGAAGCGTCTCAAAAACTCAACGGCTACTCAGTCATTAGTGTGCTCCGTGTTACATAGTATTAGCGTACAGTATAATATGTGTTCAAGTAATAGAAGGAAAGAGTTATGTGTATGTTTGTGTGTATTGATTGTGTGTCCTAGAGGATGGAGTTCACAGTGAAGAATACGCAGGTGCGTGGAGGTTATGTATTGCACGTCGGAACTGTCTACGGAACGCTGAAGGTTGGAGATCGACTCACTTTACATGTGGATGAGGTAAGAGAGGAGAGATCTGTCCCACCTGATTCCATTTTGAGCATGCTGCATAACTAGTTCATATGTAGGTAAAAAGGGTGGTTTGCTATTGGCCGATCCTCTAGAGGGTGGTTTGCTATTGGCTGACCCTCTCTACCTGTGTCTCCTCCAGGCACGACGAAGGCCCATTATGAGCAACCACACGTCCACCCACATCCTGAACTTTGCCCTGCGAAGCGTGCTTGGGGAGGCGGATCAGCGCGGCTCCTTGGTGGCTCCAGACCGCCTGCGTTTCGACTTTACCGCAAAAGGGGCCATGAGCACGCAGGAGGTGCATCAGACCGAGGAGATCGCCTGTGCCATGATCGCTGACGCCAAGGTAGTGCAAACACGGCCCATCTTCCCACAGTGCCGCTCACTGAAACATCTTCCATCAGTGTCTGTTCTTCTTTATGCGTACAGATCACTGTGGAAATGGTGTAGATGGTCTTGGTAGATTTTGGTGCTCTCTCACCCAGCGCTCTCTCTCTCTCACTCCTTCTTGTTGCCCCATTCCCCCCCCCCCCCAAAGCCGGTGTATGCGCTGGACACACCCCTCTCCGCTGCCAAAGCCATACAGGGGCTGCGTGCTGTGTTCGATGAGACGTACCCGGACCCTGTGAGGGTCGTGTCTATCGGCATCCCTGTGGAGGACCTGCTGTCTGACCCAAACAGCCCGGCCGGGTCTCTTACCTCCATCGAGTTCTGCGGCGGAACGTAAGTTATGTGCAGCGCGAGAAACAGTTATGCAGCCTTTGAGTATTTATGGAGAATCTGAGTCATACCATCGTAACCATCGCACATGGTCTCCATGAGGCGTGTCTGAACTGGGTCAGCGCCTGCCGTGTTGCCCGTTGGAGTCTTAAGGTGGTCTGTGCAGATCGGAGAGCTCCGTCTCACCCAGCGCGTCTTTACCTCAGGCACCTGCAGAACTCCGCTCACGCGGGGCCGTTTGTGATCGTGTCTGAGGAGGCCATCGCTAAAGGGATCAGGCGTATCGTGGCCGTGACTGGAACAGAAGCTCAGAAGGTAAGTGTGGCCACGGGGGTACATTTACAATTAAAACCGTGTAAGTGTTTACCTTTAACAGTATATCGTGTACATATGTATTTAGTTCATATTAACCTGCAAACAAATACACACTGTAATGGTTATTACACCAAATATACGAGTCACCTGTAAGAGCTTCACCGTTTGTAATGGACGTGATGAGGAGAGTTCGAGCTGCCTGTGTGTGTGTGTGCCCCAGGCACAGAGGAAGGCAGATCTGCTGCACCAGGCCCTAGCAGCCATGGGCGAGAAGGTGAAGGTTCAGACCGCCCCCAACAAGGACATCCAGAAGGAGATCGCTGACCTGACTGAGGTGAGACGCTTCCCAAGCCAAGTTCGCTTTTGCGCCGTGTAGAGATTTTGCCGTGACTGTTTGTGCGTCTCCCCAGACTCTGGGCACTGCAGTGATCTCTCAGTGGCAGAAGGATGAGATGAGGGAGACTCTGAAGGGCTTGAAGAAGATCATGGACGACCTGGACCGCTTAAGCAAAGCTGATGTGCAGAAGAGGGTAAGAATCAGATTCAGAACCACTTTATTTGCCAAGTGGTACACATTTGATGTTCGATCACACTGCTAACAAGTGTTAGGGGGGGAGTACTATTTAAAAAAAGATAAATGGACTAAGAGTGTGAATAATAAGTAAGGACCATTGAGAGAATATTGGGCTCTTAGCCAAACACACCAGCATGGTGATGACTGACTGCTGACGACTCCGTTCACGTGACGGTGTGGTGTTCACGTGTAGTGATGCTGAGTCTCCGAGGTGTCTCAGTCTCCTGCTGATTGTATTCTAGGTGCTGGAGAAAACAAAGGAACTCATTCACAACAACCCCAACCAGCCTCTTATCGTCATGGAGATGGAGACTGGAGCTAGCGCTAAGGTATCGTTTCCGCCCCATCTGTTCAGATCTGCCGTGGTAACCAGCCCAAACCTGAACGAAGGCTGGCAGTGGAACTCGAACAACCGGCAGGATCGTAATACCGTAAACTGCGGTGAAGTTGTGTTCTGTTGTGAGCAGACCCGCACGATTGGGTGAGAGTGCGTTTGTCTCCGCCCCCCTCCAGGCCCTGAACGAGTCCCTGAAACTGCTGAAGGCTCAGTCCCCTCAGAGCGCTGCCATGCTGTTCACCGTCGACAACGACGCTGGCAAGATCATCTGCCTGTGTCAGGTGCCCCAGGTGAAGCTGCAGTGAATCTTCTGGTCTTATTAAAGTGTGACAAACATGTACATGTGCACGGTCCTCATCATTCTCCTGTTCCTTTACCTCAGCATTTGTTGAAAATGTTTAGTTTTGGTGTGAATTAGCGTCACAGACGTGTGACACTGGCTGGTTTATTCAATGATTTATGTGACACTTCTGACTGCAGGAGGTTGCTAACCGAGGTCTGAAGGCCAGCGAGTGGGTCCAGGAAGTGTGCCCCCTGCTGGATGGAAAAGGAGGTGGCAAGGACATGTCTGCTCAAGCTACAGGCAGGAACACGCACTGCATACAGGAAGCCCTGCAGGTGGCTAACGAGTTCGCCCGTCTCAAACTGGGCGAGAACTAGGCGCGATCCACCGCTGCCTGCTGAAAATTAGAACTGGACAGTCCAGACTCAAGGCTGTACAGATGCGTCTCATTTGTCATTACGATTAGGAAGGCAAGCCATTTGGCGCCCTCTGTCTGTATGCAAGAGAAGCGCAGCTGAGGGAAAGTGGCCTAGTTTCATCCACAAAACGGTCCAGTCAGTTTTCTTGTAGGTTCGGACGCCAAATGGGTTTTTCCTCTTTGCTTTTTCTGATTGATCAGTAACGTATTGAATTCCAGATGCACAAAGCCTCTAACTGTCATGACCTGCAATCCATCACTCACATTTCTTCTGTAAAAGCCTAGAATGTGCGTTTGCTGCCGTGCCGCTGCACACGGTCCTTCTAATTCCTGCAAGGTTCTGTGGTTCTGGAGAGCTGTTATAACGCCCGAGTTGAAGGACTCTACATCTACGGCTTCAGAGCTGCCCCACCACTTACTGTACTGCTCCCTCTAGGGGAGGAACCGAGACCTAGCTGCTCCTCTGAAACCCTGTTGTCCTTTATTAAAATGGGTAATGATGCCTGATGAATTAAAATAGTTGAGCCATTAACTTTTTTTTTTTTTTGCTTGTACTGTGTATTGATTTGTTCTCATTGTGACTGGGGAAATGTCTTGTTATAAATCAGTTTAGTTTACATGCTGGAATAAAAGACACAAGTGATGTTGGTTTTTGTCATTTTCATCATTCGTAGTGGCACGCGATCAGCAGTTTATCGACGGCGGAGCTGCAACACACTGGCACGTGCTTCACCTGTAGTGTATGACACCAACAGCAACCGCCTTTTTCATTGCATTTATTTCTTACAATAGCATGAGATAAAAACAGTCCGTCATTACACATACAGATCGATGTTGAAGGGGAAGGAGAAAATAAGACTGACAAAGGTCAAAAGCACTGAGACCCTCTGCGGGTTCCTACGCCACCACTAACTCAGTGGAACACTGAGGATATGTACAGTCGTCGCCATTGGATTCCGGGGATTACGGGTTCGTCTGCGGGTCGTTGTGTAAACGTGCTCAGTACGCGGACAGTGGGATCACTTCAGTATGTCTGTAGCACAAAGGAGCTTTTATTCTCACCACAGCCCAGTCACGCTGGCCTGTAATGGGCCCTTTATCCTTTTAAACTAGCCATACTTCAAACCAGCTCGGTGAGAGATAAGGGGTGAGGTCTCTATATCTGATGGGGGGGCCAGTACATATATGTGGGCTGTCTAGGGGAAGAGTGTGAAGGCAAGATGTCCACACGGACCAGAAGGACTTGCGTGCCAAAGACGCTGTGGTTGGGATGTGATGTTTGCTCCCGCATGCTGTAGACGTGTTCAGATGCTTCTGCAACATAAACAACGATGGAGAAGTGCTATACGAACCACTCAACCTCACTTGGTGAAGATGTCAATCTTTTTGGCCTGTGAGACCTAGCTGGGGTGATAACCCACCCCACCCCCACCCCCAAAAAAGCTACAAAAATCTGACTGGACAATCAGAAATCCCTAACAAAATGGTCTATTTATGGGATTCTTTGGTGACAAATTGCATGGTGTTTAAGAAATACTTGCCAGGATTGGTCAGGAAAAATCTGCATGTTAATCAAATCAGAATTTTTCTCACAAGAGATGTAACAATGCACTAACCCCCAACCCCCCTGGTTGTGAGGAACTGTGCAGAGCTGAGTTGCCTCTGGTTGTGAGGAACTGTGGCTAGCAGAGTTGCCCCTGGTAGTGAGGAATTGTGGGTAACAGTGTGTGTGTGTGTGCGTGCACGCCCCTGGTTGTGAAGGCACAGTGCTCAGCAGTGATGGAGAGGAAAATCTTTGAGAAAGGGAAGATGTGCATAAAATACTTAAGGGGTGCACTCACGAAAACCTCATAAATCTGTGTCCGCAAGGAAATGTGTGTGGGTGAGAAAACGTAGGGTTTGAAACTCCACTGTAAGAAAACTAACAGACGCACAGAAAAGACACCTGTGTGTGTGTGTGTGTGTGTGTGCGTGCAGTGTATATGAGATGTGTTGCACTGCAAGGAGGATGTGTCCAAAGCAAGGACAAGGCACGCAAGCGTGTGTGTGTGTGTGTGTGTGTGTGTGTGTGTGTACGCACGCATGATTTCCACACTACTGGAAACAGCTGATATGTCTACACTTCAAAAAAGGCTGACTGCACATAAACGCAGCCAATCCCAAAGCAGGAGGCAGAGAGGGCATCCTGTTACACCCGCCCCTTCATAGCTCAACTCAGCACAATCACAAACACAGACGACGTAAAGGCATCGTCTGGGGACGACGGCTAAGGAAGCAACAGTGACAAAACATTCAGGTGGATGGAAAACGGTTTGCAATAACACTTTTTTTTTCCGAGAAATTTCAGCCATAAATACTTAATGGCACTAAAACACATTTTTAATTGTAATCCTGACACGATGTCACATGCAGCACAAAGTCGATAAGCCCGTTGCCACAGTAACGTCACAATGTTGTGGCAGGAGGCTTGATAGTAATTTAGCCGCCATGTCATGAAGCAGTAAGTGCTTCTCGGAGGAAACTTACAGCTCCTCAAAGTTTAGTGCTGACACTGGCCATAGAAAACACGTTTTTTGTTCCTGCTCATAAATGAAGTTGTATCACCTTGTGGTCACTAGGTGGCAGCAGATAACACTATTATCGTTGTCATTAGTCGCGCTGGCTCAATTGAAACCTCAACTCTGCAGAGCATAAAGAACAAGTAATGCTGTTTAAACTTCATAGATACATTTGTACATACAAAATGTGTATGTGAGCACACTTGACTAGCTAAGTGGTTTTAGTCTAACCAACTGACAACAAGTGCAAACTCTACTTCTGTTAAATTATTCACTCAGTTGGATACTGTTTGGAAATGATTCATTAAAATAATTAAACAAATAGATCAACAATAAACAACTAATCGAATGGCTGTAAAAGCACAGTGATGCAGGGTAACAATGACCCATAAACGTGATCAAAACTACTGATAAAAGACTTCATACGACAAACTAAAAAATACTCCATCCTTCTGTAAAAGCATGTAAACGTCCACTAGCTCAGGTGCACCCCTGGTGACACACGCTCTTCCTCTGCTGCAATGCAGCATAATTAATTGACAGTCAGGCTGTGACTGCTTGTCCCAGCAACTGTCTGATGAACCACAGCAGCCCTCAGTACTGGGACAGCTGTCATATAATTGTTTGATCAAACCCTCCTCCAAGCCCATTGGCTGAGCACACAAGAGAGGCAGGCATGAAAAGGCTGACTGACAACCATCGAGACCAATTGCGCACTTTCCTGTGTTGTCTTTATGCAGTGCTTATAGTGAGTATGAACTGGCTTTACCAGCTGCTAACACTGACACTCGACCTGCTGGTCTGAGTTGCGAGGTTGTAGGGAGTTTGTAGGGAGGTTGTAGGGTCTTTACTTTGTTTAGCTCCTCTTCCAATTACAACCAACTCTCCTCAATTCCTCCAATGAAAAAAGGATGCCCTCTGAGTCCTGTCCAATCAGGACAAGCCACCAGGCAAATGGTCCGGATTTAACCATAGCAGACGCAGTACACGGTGCGTTAAGTGGGCTTGCGCAGGTGCGGTGGCTCGTCAGCTAGCCGACGCCCCCCCTGCCCACTCAGGTACTTCATTTCCCAGGAAAAACGGTGATTTTGCCGGCCTTGGCCAGCCGGTCTATGATCTGGGCCTCGTAGTCCGCGTCGTGGACGCCGGTCTTGCGAAACTCCCCAGAGTAGCGGTTCTGTTCCCAGTAGTGGTGCCAGTTCCCTCGGCCGTCCGCCCCGAAGCCGAACACGTTCACCTTGGCAGACAGAAAGCATCTCCGCTCAGCGCCTCAGGAACACGCAGGCATACCGAGCATCCACACAGAGATTTTAATCTGATTTATTTGCTCCCGTGGCCTTTGGTGTGTGTGTGTGATGCCTGCGGCTGGCTCTACCTCGTCACACACGTGCAGAGCGAAGAAAAGGACCAGCATGCCCGTGGAGGGGTATCGGCCGTGGTGCCGCGTCCAGCGGTCATGGATGTACTTGAAGAACGCCGGATTGAAAATCTGCACCTGTGACACAGTGGGAGAGCAACTCACAGGCAGTGGGATGTGAAATGTGGAGCACTGGAAAGGAGGGCAGAGGGTGGGGGAAGCCCCACCGCCTAAACAGACAGGAGGTGGAGATAATCAGGCTCCTCCTACTCATCTGCATCAGAGAGTTAAAAAAAAAAAAAAAAAAAGCCGGCCGAGGGAGCCACAGTCTCAACTTTTCCAGTATACTGGATCCAGCTCTTCAGGAAAGAGCCCAGTGTGAACTACATCAGATGTGTTAGGTGGAGGTGTGTGGAAACCCCTGACGGAGCAGTTCTCGGCTCAGTGCTGGAACCAGGGCGTGTTGTAGTCGCGGATGTTACGTGACCGCTCCGAGTCTCGGCACTGACCTGGCTGAGGTTGTCAAATCTGGGCGGAGAGACTTCTGTGGTGCTGTTTGCTAATGATGGCATATGCCTGGCCTGAACCCCACGTGGCCTGAATACACAGTACACTGACACCACTGCTCCAACCATGAGGCAATAAACCATTGGTTTTCCCTCATGTACACAGCACAGTACGTGTTGCCCCTGAAATCCATAAGGTCTCGGTGTTTAAAGTGAATAAAAGTGCAAGTAACAAGGTCTGTATGAGCAGACCGAGCTCGGCCATTAAAGATATGTGATGCCAGCTGATATGTGTGGATTACCTTGTCTTTGTCCACACGCAGGAACTGTTTCACGGGAGCATAGGTGCTGAGAGATGGTGAGGGAGGACGAGACAGAGAAAAGCAGAGTGTTACTGCAGGCATTTTTATTACATTAACTGTGAAAAGAACAGAGGGATCTGACCTGACCTGCACTCTGTGAGAGTTAGCGTGCTTGCGCTCGCGCGTGTGTGTGTGTGTGTGTGCACAGAAAAAGAAGTGTGAGACCGCAGACTGTGATGAACTTGCGAACAGAACAAGTTCATCACAGTGGGGGTTTGAGGAGGGTTCCACAATGGTTGCTCAGTAACTGCATGAAGCAGGTCTTTTGTCTGAATGTGTGTGTGCCTGTGTGGATGTGTGTGTGTGTGTGTGTGTGTGTGTGTGTTTATATTTAGTCCTGTTTTTGCCAGAATATGTGACTAAGAGGGAGAAGGACGGTGGCCATTTCTGATTATGAACAGAAAATGCAACGAGTTGTAGCTGTGTGTGTGTGTGTGTGTGTGTGTGTGTGTGTGTGTGTTTGATTGAGACTCTCACAAGCGAATCTGGCCAGTGGAGAGAGCACTGGTGATCCAGAGTAGATCCAGAGTCTTGAAGGGCACCAACACAAAGCTGACGTTGGCTGCCAGATTCTTGGCACTTTCAGGGTACATGAAATGGTGGGTGGTGTGACTGCCCACGTCCTCCTCATACCCCACAGTGGGGGCCAGGTTTATCCTACACACACACACAGACACACACACACAGTTAAACCAATAAGGAAGGCTGTTACCAAGCCTTCCTTAAATAAGGGCCAGAGTAAACAAACACAGTCCTGTTCCTCATAATGACATAAGCCTGAAAGATCATGTGGCAACAGTGATAAAAATGCAGACCACAGAGAGGAAATGGGTGATGGCACATCCATCCTGTCCTGTTATAGCTCAGTAAGACAGACAGACGGAAAGGTAGCACTCTCAGGTGACACTGGAATGAGCATGAGCCAGACAAGTATGGAAAAAGAGTGGACAGAGACAGAGTTGAAGAGAGAAAGAGAATAAGAGGAGCAGGAGGACAAGGAGGACACACATAGAAACACAGAACCACAGAGAAACACACAGAACCACATAGAAACACACAGAACCACAGAGAAACACAGAACCACAGAGAAACACACAGAACCACAGAGAAAGGAGAAGGAGGGCGGGGAGAGAGAGGGAGTGGGAGAGGGTGAGGGAGAGGGAAAGAAACGAAAGGGTGACAGACAGAGAAAGTGAGAGCAGCTGACAGCTTGGTCTCTGTGGAGAGATTCACTTCTTCCCCGTTCTGTCTAGGTCTCCGTTTTCCTCTCTCTCCTCAGCTCACCTTGTACCTCTCAATCCCAACCCCTCCTACCGCCGCTGTCTCCCTGCAGCTGATTGGCTCTGTCCCTGACAGCAGGGTTAGACCACTTTAGCATGTGTGGATGTTGTGTTCTGGGAACACTGGTGTTTTCGTCCCGTTATCTGTGCCAGCCCCAGCGCCAAAGGGATTTAGGAAGCCGGAGCGTTGTATGCTTTTCTGCAGGTTATGATGCTCAGGAGATAATCTATGTGTTTCTCTTAGTTCATCCGCTTAGGAGGTCAAGGGTCATAGTGGAGCCGAAGGTTATAGGGAGCTCAGCCTTCCTCAGGCTCTGTGCAGAATGTTATGGAGCACCTGTTCCTTCCACGTGTGATACAGGAGACTTACAGGTTACAGCCATAGGTGTAGGCTTCTTACTACTGAGGACAAAAATATCGCAAATGGAGACACAGACAGTATACTCAGTGACACAGTGTCTTCTGCCCTCCTAATTCCTCTGGATGCTACCAAACGCAAACAGACAGACAGAGGCCGTCAGGGCAGAAGGGTTTGGTGTCTCCTCTGTGACGGATTTATTTCACAGACATGTGAAGGGCTCAGTGACTCTGCGGTAAGGGGAGATGACTGCAGTCCTCCCGAGCTGCTCCAGTTCGGAGCAGAACACTTGGCGCACCTGCTGAGTCATTCCAGGTTCCCAGCGTTTACGGAGCCTTTACCAGCCATGTGGGGACAGGTTCAGCTGAAAGGTGCCTCTGATTCTCCAGCTGAGCTCTGAGTACACATCTACCATGAAGTCACACAGGTAGTGTGAGCGCCATGCTAAGAGCTAATGAAAACAATGTTCGCAAGAGGATTCAAAGTGAGGAGACAACATTCGTCTTCGATCTGCACCAAAACCTTGGGATAAATGGGCTTCTAAAACCAAAAGAACATGGATGACTCTTGAACAAACCCAACTGAACTTCACACCAGAACCACCAGACGAGACGCGCAAGAAACCCAATTGAAGCTCCCTCCAGAACCTCCCAGATGAGATACTCAAACAAACCCAACTGACCCTCCCTCCAGAACCACCCAGACGAGATACTCAAACAAACCCAACTGACCCTCCCTCCAGAACCACCCAGACGAGATACTCAAACAAACCCAACTGACCCTCCCTCCAGAACCACCCAGACGAGACGCTTGTCATACACAAACACAATGCTACGGTGGTGAAATGAGACCAGACAAAAATTTCACTTCACCAGCCAGTGAACACATGGGCCACTGCAGAGGAGAGACAGAGCAATATGTGCACAGACGCCAGACTCATCTGAGAGCTCCAAGCAGAATCAATAAGGACTTTTCTAAAATAGCACCTCCACTTCTGCAGTATCTGGCCGTTAATCTTCTGCCCGCAGTCTGGTGCCCTCTCTCCCCTCCCCTTCCAAATGCTCTGAGCCGCCTGCACCTCCTCCACACCTCCTCCACACCTCCTCCACACCTCCTCCAACATAGACCTCTCTCCCACAAGTGTACGCAGAACAAAATTTCGTTGCATTGGTTCGCACCTGTCTCACACCCAAGCTTTTGAAAATTGTATCTGACAGTTTTTGACAGATCACATCAAGCCATTCAGATCCCTGTCACCCCAGGTTTCCTTCTCTATTCGTATTCATTAGGCCACATCCTCATCGTCTCTCTCTCACCTCATGACGTAGTTGTGGCTGTCGATCAGCGGCCCGTAGGCTGCCCCCCGGAGGTTGCCCGAGTTGCCCACCACCGCACAGCGCAGGCAGCGCGCGGGGTCCCACGACCCGTAGGGAGAGCGACCCGGGATCACCTGGAAGAGCCGGAGCAGCACCTGCTGGATACTGTGGGGCTTGAACTGAGGCTGCAGCATCTGACACAGGAACAAGGGAAATAACAGGGGAAGAGAACCAGGGAGAGAGAGAGAGAAAGAGAGAGAGAGAGAGAGGGGGGGAGAGAAAGTGTAAAGTTGGGCAGAATTTACTTTTTTTGAGACACCTGCGTTTATATTTTTGAGGCACCTGCGTTTATATTTTTTGAGGCACCTGCGTTCCCTGCTCTGGTTGACACACACACATGCGCACGCACGCACACGCATGCATGCACATGCACATGCACATGCACGCACACACACGCAAGCACGCACAGGTTAAGGAAACAAACTGCACAAATGTTTGTGCCCAGGTTCATTGCCCCTGTATAAAACATTTCAGAAAAAATTCCATTATGCCTTTGTAGCTTCAGCTAAATTTTCTTTCAGCTATCTCTCTCTCTCTCTCTCTCTCTCTTTCTCTCTCTCTTTCTCTCTCTCTCTCTCTCTCTCTCTCTCTCTCTCTCTCTCTCACACACACTCTCTCTTGCTCTCTCTCCATTGTCTGTGTACTGGGCCCAGTAGTTCTTGGCAAAAGAGCTCAGGATGCTGATGGCAGCCCCATGACTTTGTTCTGATCTGAACCAGTTATTTTCGGTGGAGAGGACGAAGAGACCAGCAGCTGTGGGTGGAGCCGAGTGTGGGCGTGCGCTGGGGGGCGGGCTCAGTCAGACCCTTACACCAGTGCAGGAAAGGGGCCAACCGTGGTCTGCTGGCCTGACTGTGGAGCTGAAGGACAGTTCATGCAGCCAATGAAACATGACCTGCCAAACAAATGCAGGAAATACAGTCCCCCCCTCACAAAAAAAAAGCTTAGCAAGTCAAAACTTTCTCCTCTCCCCTCCCGTCTGGTACAGCTTAAAGCTTAAATCAGACAGGCATATCTGTGGGAACCTCCTCATTATGGGGCCTCTTTACACATTCCTGCTTGGTTCAGCTGGTGCACCGATTTTCATGTTTAGACATTATTTATGTTCGCTGTAATAACACACCTCCTTTGGCCCGATCTCCTAAACGCAGTGCGTAAACACACAGTCCCCTTGCTGCGGGGAGACACCAGCCCAAACTAACAGGATGGCGTTTCTGTTCAAGCACAGCAACTCCTCAGAGACCGCATAGAGTTGCTGAACTATTTCTCTTCAACCACCATGTTTTTACATTGATTAGGTTGAGTTTCAATTGTTTGCTAATGTAAATATAATCCACTTCATAGGTTCTGTGGTAAAAAAAGAAGCGGGCTTTCGCTGTGTGTGTGTGTGTGTGTGTGTGTGTTAATTACTGTATCCTTGCAGTAATTGGGCTTTGATAACTGGGTTGCCAATTGTTGCTCCTTTGCCTTTGTCTACAGGTGTACAAACATGTATATAGTAGCACAGAGTTTAGTCCTTGTGTTGGATATGGGGAGTAAGCAGGTGATGCCGTTTATTGTATATGTGTTTGTGTTTGGCGTTTGAGATCTTTTCTTTCCTTTTAATTTTGCTTGGGAAGGTACTGTGAGTTCTTCTTGGTTGCTGATCTGGTCTTGTCAGCTCCCATAGCTCAAATAAATAATGTTTAGACTTAAACTGACCCAGTTTCTGCTGTGGTGAGCTTAGACTGGACCCCTCTCCCATAACAAGGCAGAAAATGAGCGTGAGCACAGTTTACTTACCACCCACCAGTAGTAGACGTCTGCAGACAGCTGAATGTTGTCCCGAGTCCAGACAGGTGAGATGTCGGGGTCATAGTTCTCATCGAACCAGTCGGAGATGCCCGGGTCACCTACGCAGCGGGCACAGGCACATGTTTTCTGCTGGCCGCCCTCGGCCGGCGGCAGTTTGTGGGAGCCGGCATAGCTGGGCACCAGCTTGACCCTGCGAGACTCTTCCCACCCGGGCGGGTCCAGGTAGGGCAGGCCAGGGCCGCCTCGGAGCGAGAGTGAGAAGAGGAGCGAGGTGAGGAAGAGGAGAGCCAGGGATCCCAGCAGCACCCACACCCTCAACGAGCAGCGCATGCCCGCGCCGGACCCGGTCCGAGAAGGCCGCTCGCCCGCCAGCGTGGCCCCGGATGGCAGCCAGGGCCTCTGTGTGCGGGCCCATGTCGCCCAGCCAAAGCCCAGGCTCCAGGTCCAGCCCGACCCCCAGCGGCTCTCTCGCTGCAGGGGAGCGGATGCCACGCGGCCCCCCCACTGCCACGCACCGGGTCCTGCCACTGTGCCCAGCCTGCCTGCTGAGCCTGTCAGCACACTGGCTGACACGCACACGCACCCAAACAGCTCGAGGGAAAGAAGAGCTGCTCTCTCAGGGCCTGTGGGTCAAGCTGAGTGGGGCAGGTCTCTGGTGCGGGTCTCCCTCTCTCTCCCTCTCCCTCCCTCTCCCTCTCTCTCCCTCTGTCTTTCCCCAGACACTTCAGCAGGGTCGTATGTGCAGCTTCCAGAACCGCCTGGCACTCATCCTCTCTGAGCTCAGCGCAAAACACACACTCCTGTTCAGCGTGTCACCAAATGTAGTCAGTCAGCATGTGTGTGTGTGTGTGTGTGTGTGTATGTGTGTGAGCTGTCTGATTCACCCTGCGATGATGGCTGTAGGAAATACCCTTCAGCAGTACTGGCACTTCAGTGCCAGAAAAGCTGTCATCTACATCTGCTTCATGCAGAACTCGCTCTGAGTGTGCACACGTCTGTGTGTGTCTGTGTGTGTGTGTGTGTGTGTGTGCGTGCGCTTCTCAGCCGAGTAATCCCACTTGCTCTGTGTCTCTGTAATACCCAGCCATCTCAGGAGGAGAAGCAGGGAGACTTCCTGCAGACTTGGACTGATGAATCATTCTGAGGTTTCCCCTTTTTCCCTCTCTTTCTCTCTCTCTCTCTCTCTCTCTCTCTCTCTCTCTCTGACCCTGTCTAGTCCACTCTCCTCCTTCCTTTCTTTGCCATCACTGTAGACATGGCTGTCCTTTAATGCAGACCGACACAAGTGGCGACCGCAATCCAAGTAGCAGCTGTGCGTAGGTTACTGCAGGATGGTGTGTGTGTCGGCGGTCCGGGAACCGAGTGTGTGTCTCGGTGCTGGTGCAGCAGGCATTAAACCACTCTCTGTTCGCGGCAGGTCCACGCTCAGGCGTTCTGCAAGGAGGCGGGGCTTCGGGGGCATTCCAGGTGACAGGAGCAAAGCCAAATCATTGGAGGAGCGGCCGTCAACGCCTCCGTCTCCCCCACAGAGAGCCGTGTGCCTGGAAACCACGAAAAAGGGACTTAATAAAAAAAGATGAGAACTGACAAAAAGCAATCAAGAACACAAAACCCTAAAGATTAGAGAGCACAAAGGGAATTTGGAGGCTCTTTACAAAATCTGGCAACCTCATGAAAGAAATTACTTGCAAGGAGCAGGGAGCCAATCAGATACTGGCTGAAAAAAAATCTCATTACTCCATCTTGCACCTTTTTTTTTACCAAGCCCCTGCCGTCTCCAGAGCAGCACATGGCTTCTACAGTGCAGTGGTCCCCAAGTCGGGGATGTGGACCTATTGCAGCGGGAGCACAGCAAGGCACTCGGGGGGAGGGGAATATTCTTATATACCAAAGGGGTCACTGCAGAAAAGGTTTGGGAGACACTGGTATATTGTATTGCACTAGTATTCCAATCTAAATCCGGTCCTGGATTTAGGCCCTGGACATAATCCCTTGTAGTTGTATTCATGTAACTGGTTGGCCACTTTGTCAGTCATCACACCTGACTCCAATATGTAGGAATGGTCGTTGGACCTTGTTGGACCTGGTGGTCCAGTGGGTAAGAATACTGCCTCTTCCATGGGAGGCTTGAGGTTAATCCCATTGTCTGGGAAAGTGCTCCATACTATACCAAAGTCTCCTAACACCACATTCACCCACCTCTGTAGCATGACTGAAATTGTAACTTGCTCTATAAGAATGCCTGTCCAATGTGTCCAACTGCACCTTTATCTGTGAGAACGTGATGTGTCCTGCCTTGCCGGTGCACCTTAATCTCCTCATCTGTAATCTGTCACTCTGTTCTGTTAATATTCCCTGGGCACCGCCACTCTCAGTCATGCTGTGTGTCTGCCAGACCCACTACCGTCTGATCAGGCAGCAGCACCGCGGTCATAAAGGGGCAGGACTTGTGCTGGGTGAGAGTTGCGCTGGGTGAGAGTTGCGCTGGGTGAGACTTGCGCTGGGTGAGACTTGCGCTGGGTGAGACTTGCTGGGTGAGACTTAAAAGCTCCCGGCTAAATGGAACCATAACATTGTTCTGAAACATTGGACTGTAGGAATGCAAGACTAGGGGGAATTCATTAGCAGGACTGTAGGAGCAGGACTGTAGGATGAGGACTGATCTTCGTGCAGGACTTTGCCTTCTTGGAGACTCCAGGACTTGACTTATTTCCCCTTTATAAAACAGGTCTGTCCCAGAGCAGGACTGTAGGAGCAGGACTGTAAGAGCAGGACTGTAGGAGCAGGACTGTAAGAGCAGGACTGTAGGAGCAGGACTGTGGGAGCAGGACTGTGGGAGCAGGACTGTGGGAGCAGGACTGTGGGAGCAGGACTGTAGGAGCAGGACTGTAAGAGCAGGACTGTAGGAGCAGGACTGTGGGAGCAGGACTGTGGGAGCAGGACTGTGGGAGCAGGACTGTGGGAGCAGGACTGTGGGAGCAGGACTATGGGAGCAGGACTGTGGGAGCAGGACTGTGGGAGCAGGACTGTGGGAGCAGGACTGTGGGAGCAGGACTGTAGGAGCAGGACTATGGGAGCAGGACTGTGGGAGCAGGACTGTGGGAGCAGGACTATGGGAGCAGGACTGTAGGAGCAGGACTATGGGAGCAGGACTGTGGGAGCAGGACTGTGGGAGCAGGACTATGGGAGCAGGACTGTGGGAGCAGGACTGTAGGAGCAGGACTATGGGAGCAGGACTGTGGGAGCAGGACTATGGGAGCAGGACTGTGGGAGCAGGACTGTGGGAGCAGGACTATGGGAGCAGGACTGTGGGAGCAGGACTGTAGGAGCAGGACTGTAAGAGCAGGACTGTAGGAGCAGGACTATGGGAGCAGGACTGTAGGAGGACTGCAGGACTGTAAGAGCAGGACTGTAGGGACTGCAGGACTGTAGGAGCAGGACTATGGGAGCAGGACTGTGGGAGCAGGACTGTGTGGGAGCAGGACTGTAAGAGCAGGACTGTGGGAGCAGGACTGTGGGAGCAGGACTGTAGGAGCAGGACTATGGGAGCAGGACTGTAAGAGCAGGACTATGGGAGCAGGACTATGGGAGCAGGACTATGGGAGCAGGACTGTAGGATCTTCTATCTGTCTTTGGGACTCTCTGCTGACAGTAGTGCTCTGATGGAATGAGACGAATGCTCTGGGCCACTGATGTGTGCAGAGCTTCAGTGTCAAGGTGGGTGACCAGAAAAAGCTCTACTGGTTTCCAGTCTAACACACTGCTGCAGTTGTTCCTGAAGCAGCAGGAAGCTGCGTTGTCCCCTATGTGCTGCACAAAATGCTTTGAGTGTAAAAGGATGACAAAAGCCGAAAACAGTGAAATGCTGGGTCTGCTTTAGCTCAGTGCTGTGTTGTGTTTAATCTGCTTGCGTGTGTACGTGTGTGTGTGTGTGTGTGTGTGTGTGTGTGTGTGAGAGAGAGAGATCCTTTAACCATCCGTCCCACCTCAATATTGTACCCATACATTCTCAAATAACCTCATGTACAAAACACCAAAGACACGGTTTCTCCCTAGACTGCATTCACAAAGGTCTCAGAGACCCATTTCGGTTCTGGAACTGCTACTGTACAACACCAGGGGGGAAGAAGTCTTTAATTACACCAGTGACTACCTTGCGTTACCATGGCTACCCCGAAGGACAGATCTATGAAGTTCAATAGAAAATAGGTCTGGACTGAGACTGTGTTACATTAGTGTTCCTGGGAAACAGTGAGAGAGCTAAGGGAGACTGCGTGTCTGAGGCAAAGACACGGATGCCTTTGGTTCCTGCAAAGGAAACGGAGAAGTATCCATCTCCCACACTTCAGTAAAGCATTCGTGTCCAGGTCGGTACAATCACCCACATCCGTTCCATACGTGAAGTGCCTGCTTCAGTACCAACACCAGCAGCACACGCTGTGATTGGTGCCCTGAACCAGGAAGCAGCAACCTCATAAGAGCATCACGCAGGGCTGTCTCCCCGTACGCATTCACCTGGCCAGGCCTGGTTCTGACATCTGTTGGGTTGGGGGGGGCGGGCTCCTGAGCTGTGGCGGGCTAATCTCATTGGCTGGTTCGCCTCTCCCTCGCTTCCCCCGCTTGCTGGTAATTTTATGCCAGTGAAAAGTTGGCAGGCAAAGTTCAATCCAAAGCACAGGTGGAAGACGCTGTAGTGGGGAGTGTGATGGAATGAGTGCTGAAGCGGTGGTAACCGTAGCAACACACCGCCAGCGTGGCGCTGGTGGAACAGTACATAATAGTGTGCGGTTGTGTCACACAGGTGGTCTGGCTCACCGGGTGGCTCACATGAAGAGGTGGTGAATAAGGCAGACTTACAGGTGTCTGAGCCAGCCGGTGGATCACCCAGCCGGTGGATCACCCAGGTGGTGGATCACCCAGCCGGTGGATCACCCAGCCGGTGGATCACCCAGGTGGTGGATCACCCAGCCGGTGGATCACCCAGCTGGTGGATCACCCAGCCAGCACTGCTTTGCTGGCTGTAGGTGTTCCGGATGCTGTAGCTGTTCTGGATGCTGCTCTTGTTCCAGGTGCTACCAATCCAGATACTGTAGCTGTTCCAGATACTGTAGCTGTTCCAGATACTGTAGCTGTTCCAGATACTGTTCCGGATGAAACCACTCTGGCATGACAGCATGCTCCACCGAGCTGCTGACGCTCCCATAATGCCCTCTTTTGGTCCCCAATTAGAAACATTAATTCCAGACTCCATTTCCTCCAGCGGCTCACACGCCAGGCTTGGGTGGATATTTTTTGCCTCGATAAAACCTGCTCCTGCTGCCCTCGAGGGGCAGATCTGTGACCAGAGAGGAAGGGCATGGGGCAGGGAGCACATCACGTGTGTAATCCACACGGCTTCATATTCATCCCAGCCTGGGCATGAGTGTGGAGTGCATGCTTCTCCTCCCCCGCAGGGCACAACTGCGTCACGTGGCCTTTGCACGCACCTAAGGCGCTCTATTGATATCCCAGTTTCATGGTCTAAAAACGATCATCATATTCTGCACGCCTTGTGCGCTTACACACTGTCAGCAGTCTCTCCACTTCCCAAGCCATCAGTGAGCAAAGGCGGCCAGGGAGATTGGCAATGCCACGGGGGAAGCTCGGACAACGGGAGGTGGGACTGATTTGGTCCCCGTCAACAAATACAGTGAACACATCAGTAAAGACCCACGGGTGGTACTGGATGAGTCGGACCTGGGTCTGCTCACGGCTTTCCCACACACACGTGCACATGCATGCACACACACACACACACGGTGCAGACGCACACACACGCACATGCATGCTCACACGTGCACACGCACACGCATGCAGACACACACGCACATGCATGCTCACACACACATGCACCCGTGCACACGCATGCAGACACACACACACATGCACGAGCGCACACACACATGCACATAACCACATGTGTGCACACACAGATTTACAGGAAACTTTGCTACACTCTTCCCCTTTTGTGTGGATCTGACTCATGTGCATGTGCAACAGGGTCAATTTAAACCCTGGGGAGTGGGTGTACACGTTACCATGGCAATCAAAAAATAATGAGTCTCCAACACACACTGGGCTACCAGTCTACATCACACACTGGGCTACCAGTCTACATCACACACTGGGCTACCAGTCTCCAACACACACTGGGCTACCAGTCTACATCACACACTGGGCTACCAGTCTCAAACACACACTGGGCTACCAGTCTACATCACACACTGGGCTACCAGTCTACATCACACACTGGGCTACCAGTCTACATCACCCAATGGGCTACCAGTCTCCAACACACACTGGGCTACCAGTCTACATCACACACTGGGCTACCAGTCTACATCACACACTGGGCTACCAGTCTACAACACACACTGGGCTACCAGTCTACATCACACACTGGGCTACCAGTCTACATCACACACTGGGCTACCAGTCTACATCACACACTGGGCTACTAGTCTCCAACACACACTGGGCTACCAGTCTACATCACACACTGGGCTACCAGTCTCCATCACACACTGGGCTACCAGTCTACATCACACACTGGGCTACCAGTCCACATCACACACTGGGCTACTAGTCCACATCTCCACATCACACACTGGGCTACTAGTCCACATCACACACTGGGCTACCAGTCCACATCACACACTGGGCTACCAATCCACATCACACACTGGGCTACCAGTCTACATCACACACTGGGCTACCAGTCCACATCACACACTGGGCTACCAGTCTACATCACACACTGGGCTACCAGTCTCCAACACACACTAACCTGCACGATCATGCACATTTCAGACCGGCTTGCTTCTCTGAGCTTTAATTAGCACAGTGTAGGATTGAAAAATGTTTCATCACAATACATTTATTGGGAAACCTAAATATAGAAGTGTGTTCCAGGCCCGTTTCTGTCAATGTTATGAATTTTGTCCTTACAGAAACACTGGAAAAAAATGTCCTAGATGACCAAAGTGCGAAACGTATAAAAGGTTTTTCACGCAGGATTTAATTTAGTGACAATTCTCATAACATATATATTTTAAATAACATATTTAAAAATAAACTGGTACCCATTTTCAGCTGCAAGTCTAGGGTAGAATGCTCCATTGTGTGGACGGAGAAGTCCAGTGGTTTGAGAGTCATGTCTGCAGACACATACACAACCATAACACACACATTCTCTCTCCGCAGAAGATTATTCTAATCACAACAGTCATTTCCAACCTAATTTCATGTCTAAAGGGTTTAATCTAAGGGATTAAACCCTTTAAGTCTCGATGCATTATGGCCCATCTGGGACATCTCGCAGGGATGATATCTCAAGCCCCACCCCTTAGAGAGCAAATCTGCTTTTTTATATAGGAATAATGTATGGTAAATATTCATGCACCGTGTTTTTAAGATTCTCCTGGGGTTTTTCCCCCATTTCACAGCTCTTTCTGAGAGAAGGAGAGGGCAAGAATAAAAGCATGTGGCGTCTTTGTTCTGGGCTGTGCTGGAGAGGGGATTGTCTTTAGCAAACAAATGGAATGTGGATTATTTCCTTGCTACCGAGCAATTACAGCCCTTAGTGGGGTTTTAGGAATTTAAATGAGCACAAAAATACAAAGAGGAGAAAATAATTTTAAAAAAAGGTGGAACTCATGGGGAGAATACAGGTAGTTGAGAAAGTATGCAGGATTAATACACACCAGGCTCCATCAGGATTAATAACACATCAGTCTCCATTAGGAACACCTACCTAGTGGGTGTACGCATGCAAAAAAAGCCCTGTAGTTTTACTGTGCTTTATAAACCACCAGCTATGTACCCCCTCCTCCCCGGGACACAGGTAGCCGACATAGTGAGCATGCAAAGGGCAGTAAAATGAGATTATTGTCTATAATGACCCCAATCTGACATTATGATGTGCAGCTACAGAAGTGGCAGACCAGTCAAGGACATTAAAACGAGATTTTATTCTAAACAAAAGCTGACATGGTCTAGGTCTTGCTTGCAAAACAGGGGTTACTAAATAAAACAATTGGAAAGAAAAATGGCAATTTGTTACATATTTTACCGTATGAAGCTAGATACTGCTATAAAATGTATCTGTCATATGATTATTTAAATAAAACATTCCTGATATATCATTAGAGTGGTGGATGAAATATACAGAATATTCCAAATTAAAACGAAGAATTTCTCAAGGTATTTTTGTAAAGACAAAACTGATAAAAAAAATATTTTGACAATTTTCCAAATTACCTTTTTTCCAAGATAACAATGACCCCCACATGTCTTTCTAAGGTCCAGTCTGTATAGTTATAAAAATAAGAAATGTTTAAAGATGTGAAAGAAAAGCAACAATGGCCAGTTAGAAGATGAAAAACGCCAAAATTAGTAGCAGTACCATGGTGTGATATCGGTAATTACCTTGAAGGGTCTCTGTCAAAATTAGAAATTCATTTGAATCACTGCTCCTTGTTTCAGTGAGTCAATTATGAGACCAAAAGCCAGAAACAGTGGGCAGATACCTGTAGGTAAGAGAATACCCATACTCCTTTGCACTCTGACTCACGTGCTCTCTGGACCTTCGCCGAACCCCTTAGTTACCCCCTCACCAGACGAGGATAATGCTAATGATAACCAACACAGGCTTCAACAGGGTGACCAAGCATGCCCTCTGAGTCAGTCAGATCCAAGCAAAAGTGCTGAGGGTGGATTCACGGAAGTGTGTTGTGAGATATCCATGGATATATGTCAGATAAGCCAGGCGTATTCCTGCACAGGCCTTGATGGCTCAGGCCTGAAAACTGTTCTCAGAAAATGCAAATGCACTGCTGAATACCTACATAACCTCAAAACCTGTTGTAAAATACATCCGCATATGAAGGACAGGACAGGTTAGTTTTAAATGGGTCCATATAAGGCATTCTACTGTGAAAGCAAATATAAATTATTTACGATTTCACACCTTCTCCAGTTCTTGTATAATAGAATCCATAAATAATTGGACAAATCATTATTTTTGGGTCTGTACTCCAGTAAAATGGATTGGAAATTTAACAATGACCATGACAGTAAAGTGCAGACAGGCACGTTTTTGGTGTGAATATATGAATCACAGGCCTTTAATCGCGGAGCTGTGAGTGACTGAACAAGTGCCTTCTCAGCTGTTTCCTGGCCAACTGTGTGTCATTGCAACATCATGCAAAAGCCAAATAACAAAAGACCCTCAGTGTGTTCCAGCTGTTGTATTGGCCGCCTGCACCATGACACTGGCGTCTGTCAGCGGGATGAGCGGTTGACCCTTGTGGATTTTCACAGTGCACTTAAATGCACTTATTTAGAGTGCAGGGAGACTAACTGCTGATATTTAACGCTGACATCATGTTATTGGCAGATTTTCTTTGCAACATTTAAAATACAACCATTTAGTAATAACAAACGAGACACATTTAACGCCGTTATTGTAAGCATTGTCTCTGCTGTCTGTCTGCAGTGCACTTATGCTACTGGTGTGTCAACTACACAAATGTCCACAGGTTACTGAAAGAAACACAGCGGCACCACCCAGCCAATGCCAGTGACCTCACAATGGCATTTAATTGGTACAATTAACCAACCACTAACCACAAAGTCCCAACAGACCATCATGAAGCTGAGAACAAAGAAGAAACCAGTTAGAACCACAGCCAAACCTTAAACACATCCACACCGACTGCTTGATACACTATATAAAATGCAAACGGCTGCTAAGTCTAAAGAACAGAAAGCCTAGCAAAGTGTGTTGGGCCAACGCCATATGGAAAGATGAGACAATGACATTTTCAGATACTCAACCCATTTTACGATGTTCTATAATAAATAATAACCCATAATAATGTTCCCATAACAACGTTCTATGTCCTCATATGTTCTCGTTCTTGTTCGAGCCACAAATGCGTATGTGTGCATTTTTACGTATGCGCTGCCTGTTGTACGGCCTCGTCAGCTACACTGTCCTTGTAGCTCAAGAACGCATCCCAAAAAAAAGGAACAAATCCGGACACTGTACATGTCTTGGCTGACCTACTACATCTGGGTTACGGAGGAGGATTATGTAAATGAGATTTTTTCCAGTGTTCCTTCTCGCCACACGTTTCCCCACTGCCTCTGCTTCTCCATCAACCCGACCTTGTGCGCATGCTGCCAGAACTCTGGATGTGTGGCGTTCTCTTCTGGTGCCTGACCTCTGGGCCCTTGTGTGGGGCTGTGGGGTGGCATGTCTCCCTCTACCTCCCTCTCCTCCACACACTCCTCCCTGCTCTCTTTTGTTCGGCCGGCAGTTCGGTCCCTCATTCTCCTTTATGCCGTTTGGCAGATCTTCTCCAGAGTGACTGACAGCTCACGTCTGTGTGACGGTGCCCACGCTCCTCTGTGACCTTGGTGTTGCTAGGACCACGGTGTACCTGCTCCACCAGGGAGCCCCTTATATTTCACTCAGTACACTATTTTAGGTCAATCCCTCGTTCCCTTTACGTGAAGGAATTAATTCAGACCCCCCCCCTTGGACTGAGGCCAGGTGCCAAACGCCTGTCACAGTGCCCATCAATCCAAACGAAGTAATCCTCACTGAGCTCACTGCGCTGACATGTTTGACACCCACCTCACCTCCACTCACATGTTTGACACCCACCTCACCTCCACTCACATGTTTAACACCCACGTCATCTCCGCTCACACTCAACGGTAAACAAATCAGAGGGAGATTAGCCTCTACAGCACACGTCTGGACAATTGGGAGTGAATTCTGCTCTGCTTGAGTTCACCTGTAAACCTACCCTATTATTTCGTACAATAAGATACTCAGAGTAAGCAAGTAATATATGTGTGTGTGTGTGTTTGTGTGTGTGTGTGTGTGTGGGTGGGTATGTGTAATTGCTGAAAGAGTCATCCGTTTCCTCTATGTCTGGGTGGAGTCAGAACCAAATCTTTGTGGTGAGAACAAACTTTTTAGAATCAAATGTCTGATTGGACAATGCCATGAAATTATGCTTAACCTTTGAACTTGGAAACCAGTTTAAGTAGAGATTAGCTCAAAGAATGTGTTAAGACAAACACACCCACACCTAAAAGACACACACATACAATTATAGCATTACTACTAAAATCAAATAAATTACTCATGATTAATAACTAACAATTAATCAGTAAAATACTTCCTAATGCAAAACAAACACACACCCACACACAAAAAGTGGAACCGATGGTCCATTGGCTACTGATTGAACTAGCTCGATTCCCTGCTTGAGGAACCTTTGGAGTAACCCATATATGAGCTCTGATAGAAGCACCCTGTATGGCTCCATAGAAGCACCCTGCTTTTGTAAGGGGATTTAACCTAGTTAAGATTGCAGGACTTTGCTTGACACCGTCTACTCCCCAGGTGCCGCGTTAGCCTAGTTACAGCACGTGTTGATGAACTTCACTCAAAAAGAAGTGGAGAAAGTTCCGAATGAATCACAAAAAGGCATCTCCAATTTTTCACTCATTCTAGTAAAAAAATCATTTTTTTATCAAATGAAATTCCAGATACATATAACAGCCTGAACTGGCTAACATTCATCGTACTGATTTATTCATAGAGCGTTCACACACACATGGCTTCAGCTCAGTGCCACAATGCCTGCACTGTGAATAATTTCCTGACAGTGTGGCAGGAAGCCGATAGTTTTTTAATATTCCTTTAGGAGATATGCCACTACATGGGAGTGGTCCCCAATAGAACCTGCATTTCAGACGGGCCCTCAGGTCTACAGGTCAGACAGTCACACAACACTCTGTTTGACTGCACCTGTCCACAGCACATCTCATTTACCTTAACGAACCGTAGGCTAAAGGGGGACCACATCACTCGAGATACCCAATTAAATCCAACACCGATTTCCACTACACTCTATATCACTCAGAGTTGGTGCAGCTAATTAAATAAAGACAAATGTATGTCAAATAAAATCAATAGTGATTTATCACCAGAATATAGGCATGCTTTATGTGCTGTGCCAGTCAATAAAGCGTACTTTACACTGGCAAAAGAAGCATACTTTACACTGGCAAATGAAGCATACTTTACGCTGTCAAATGAAGCATACTTTACACTGGCAAATGAAGCATCCATTTGAGATGAAATCAAATAAAACAAAATTAAATCTAAAGCAAAAAAGAACAACTGAAAATGAAAAAAAGGTTCATATAAATTGAGAGGTGAAATATTAGGAATCATAGTGCAGAAGTCATAAGATTAATTACAGGCTCAGCTGAACCTATTGAAAGTGCCTAGACAGTCAAGGGCTCTCAGGCGATTAGGCAGGGAACCCCACAGCTGAGGGCCACAGAACTAAAAGGCAGCTTCCCCTGTCTAGTCAGGTAGTGGGTTATGAGTATCATGTTACTTAAGTTAGATCTCAGAGCTCTTGCAGGAACCAGCCTTATAATCAGTTCACTGAGGTACACTAAGGTGAGACCATGTAGACATTTGGAGGTCATTAACAGTGTCTGAAAATCAGTTCTGAAAGACACAAGTAACAGGTGCAGTAGTCTAATTATGGGTGAAACGTGCTTTCATTTTTTTGCATGTCAATCTTGCTGCAATGTTTTGTATTACCTGCAAACTAGAGATTTAGTCCAGAAAGACAAGTTTTACAATACTCCAAATGACTTATTTATACATTTTTTGCTGTTGTCTCTTGACCTTCAAAGTATATCTGAAGTAACAGAATGCGGTTTTGTAAACATTATTTACATGGTTCTGAAGGTTAAGGTTGCTGTTGAAAGGTTGGGTTGTAACACAGTGTTCAGCCTTTACAGGTGCAGACATGCATAAGGCCTTGAAGGAGGAGTAGCTACACATACCAGCTACACAACACCTGCAGGTGGTAAGAACCGATGGAGCTATGAATTATCCTGGCTAAACAGGAGCATATATAAATAGTGCTGGTCCCAGGATCAAACGCTGAGGGACTCACCAGGACAAAGAATGATGCTCAGATGAGAGTTCTAAGCACAACATAATATTAATGGCCACTGGGGTAGGTTTGGTTCCCATTTACCACACGGTTGTTGAGGGCACCCAGTTTTATAGCCAATGAAGGAGTGTCTTGTGATCAACTGTTTCAAAAGCACTGCTAAGATCTAAAGGTACTAGTAAAAACAGTTTGGTACAGATAGGTATAGATAACTTGGAGATTACTATCTAACAGACTGCCTGCAACATATTAAATGACTCTGGAGATTCATAGATTTTCACGAGTAACAATATTAGTATCAAGATCTAAATATATTAGAAGTGACGGTTTATCCTTTAGTTTAATGGAAATACAGCAACAACAATAATTAATCAGGCAACATCCCCCACCACCCTTCACCCTGTGAAAGGGGGAGCTGCTTCAGCACGATCAGCATTATCATTATTACCAAATATTATCATTATTATTATCATTACTACCAAAATTATCATTATTATTATCACTATTACCAAATATTATCATTATTATTATCATTATTACCAAATTTTAGTTGTTGGTCTTACATTAAGAATGACAGCTTTCAATGCAGTGGCTGTTGTGTCTTCCTAAGATTTAGAGTCACTGCTTAATTTAAGATTATTTAGTTTCTTGCATTCAAACAGGGTATTAGACTTTAACGTTGATGGAGTTACAAGAAAGTGCCTGTTTAATCTTTAGTAGTTTAAGATAATTTAAATTCCCAGAAGTTTGTTTTGCATGTGCACGTGGATACAGTGTGCAGATTGCCATCAAGGTATCGTCAACATGAAATCAAGAAATGATTAAACACTAATAATGTTTTTAAATGACACGTCTGTTGTATTTTGACATAAAGTGAAAAACAATGTAGGGCAGAGCAGCTGTAAAACTTTCCCCCTTTTCCCCCTTTTGTGCAAATTATTACCACATAAATATATCTTCAAATTGTTTCACACAGATCTCCAACAGTGTGACTGCAGTCTGCAAACGGTGCATGCGATTTCATTATTTTAGGTGCTTATGAGAATATATAGCCACGTTTCTGCACAATGTCTGATTTTATAGTGCGGAAATTGATTATGGAATCAAAATTAACTTGTTTGGGTGTGGACCATTCTTCAGTTGCTGTGTGAGTGTGCATGGGTGTATGCAACTGTCAATGTGTGTGTCAGTGTGTGTGTGTGTGTGTGTGTGTGTGTGTGAGAGAGAGGGAGATGGTCATGGAAAACCACTCCACTTCAATCCCAGACAACTATCTCTCGTGCACCACCACCACTGTCTCTTAGCAACGCCGGCACATCCGCAGGAGTGGGTTCAGGGCGGAATGAGACCCCCCACATAAATTAAATGGGGGGTATACAAAGGGGCAAGCAAAGAATCTTTCTCGTGAACGACTGCATCCCGACGCGCGCGAATCGCCACATAGGTTACAGAACCCAGAATCTGTGACATAATCACTATCTAGCTACGCATACATGTCCAAACAAAAGAGTTATTTTCAAAATAATGATACCAATGGCATACAGCCACATACAGGATTCCTTTAAATCAGTGCTCATGCAGCACATAATTTACTTTGAGATTTTCCTTACCTTGCAAATCGTCTCCAAGATGCGCAACTCTTCTTTCCGTTGATCTTCAAATGCACGACTCTATCGCAAATTTAATCTGATCTAAACGCCTCCTCGTGCCTCCAACCAGTCGTGTAAATTCTTATTTTTCTAAAGTCTTTTTCTCAAGATGATGCTAGCTAAGTGAATAGCATGCAACTGCCATATGAATATTCACACGCATTCTCAGCTGGTAGTCGATGCTCCGGTTCCATCGCTTACGTCGTACGCCTGTGCAGATGCGACGGGAAACGTTGTTCTTGCATGTCTTTTGCTGTCTCTTGCAGGCTTAACAGTCGATACAGAAGCCTTTTCGGTACAGCGTGAACTCCTCGTGTGGTGAAGATTGTGTCTGAATCTTTCAGATAAAGATATTCTTCACTCTGCGTTCCCCAAACTCGCTTAAGAAGCTGTTGGGAGATGTAGTTTTTTTTTGTGGCCAAACATCCATCGGAATTTTCAAAAACACAATATGGTTAAACGCAGTTAACTGCTGCTACGTCCTAAAATGTTATAAACGATTAATTGGAACATGAATATAATTTTAAAACATCTCAGACGTAAACTCGGCAATTATACATGCAATCTTTTTGAAACAACAGTTCCCATAATGCAGTTTGCTAGAAGGGTCTGTATTGGAGACCACTAAGCACTGTGATAGGGTACAGATTTTTCTCACGACACGTATTTGAAAACCTATACCATGCACGCGTTTGTATTTACAGGAACACCAGTGTCGTGCTTATGTGTTCTTCGCAAGCTAATAATATTCTATTCGATACTGCAGGAAAAAATACCTTTATTATTTATAAAAATATTAAAAATATCCTGGCATCGCATCGTGACGACAAAACAATCAGGTTTTATCGTTCGATATAATGGCCTTAAAACCAATAATTGGAATACGGTACATTTTGGGTTTAGTGGTTTATAGCATGAAAGACAAGGCTCCACTGAGTTCTCACTTGCTCTGTTACTCTCCCGCCTTTATCCCAGTATAACGAGACGAATGGGAAAAAATCGTATACACAATGGCGCCATCGTGTGGATATGGTTGTACTTGTCCACTTAAACGGTTTCAGTAGTTGTACTTGTTTAATTTAAATGAGTTGTGACGGCGGCTATTTAGCTAAAATAGGAACTTGTACATTACATTAGTAGAATCCATCCTTTTAAACTGTACAATTGTACTTTTTAAAAGTAAAAAAAGTTTGTCCTTAATGCTTCTTTCCTTAAACTGAAAAAAGGTTAAAAATATAGCACATAATACATTCACATTGGTAATGTATTGTGATTATTATTAGTAGTATTAGCAGTAGTAGTTGTAGTAGTTTGTAGTATTAGTAATTGTAGAAGAAGTAGTAGTATTAATCTTCATGACTGGGGGCAGTCATGGTCTGGTGGTTAGGGAACCAGTCTTGTGACCGGAGGGTCGTGGGTTCAATTCCCAGGCCTGAGGCCATGACTGAGGTGCCCTTGAGCAAGGCACCTAACCCCAACTGCTCCCCGGGTGCCAGGCTAGGGCTGCCCACCGCTCTGGGCACGTGTGCACCACAGCCCCCTAGTTATCACTAGTGTGTGTGTGTGTTCTGATTGCACAGATGGGTAAATGCAGAGGACAAATTTCAATTGGGGTGAAAATCACAATTGACAATGTGGCTTGACTTAATTCTTCTTCTTTATACTTTTTCATTTTGAGCATCACAGTGATAGCCAACTGAGAAGAACAGGCCCAAGTATTCTATTCCCTGCAACAGATGTCAGCCCATCCTGTGAGACTCCCAAGCCATCTGTGAGATCCCTCACACCCAGTGTGGACCTGCCTCTGGGCCTCCTGCTGGAATGCACACGGAACAGCTGTAGTGAGAGCTGCATGGTGGGGATTCTTATGAGCTGTCCAAACCATCTCAATTCTGTCTCCTCTCAGTCTCGAGGAGCTGTGGCTTCCACATTTCTGCGTTTTCCACATTTCTCTCGTAACTACAGGTGAGGCTTTGGATCTACGCAGAGACTTCCGTCCTACCATTGAGCTCCAGCATCACCTCCACAGACTCATCCCGAAGCCACAGCAATGCCGTCCTGATCCGTTTATCAATCTTTCCCTCCCCTTTTTTCCATCACTTGAGAACAACATGTGTGAACACTCCCACAAAGGGAAGACTCTCTCACCTCTCCCAGAAGGGAGCGTTATGTTCCTTTCCAGAGTACCATGACCTCGGACCACTTGGAGATGCTGATTTTCTTCCAAGCTGATTCACATCCGGATATGAAAGGCTCAAATGCGTGTCAAAGGTTCACCTCAGAGGCTGCTAAGAAGATAAGATCATCACATAAATAACAGCCACAGTGTCTCTCGCCCTCTGCACTGCGCTCCAGCCGCCCCTCCACTTTCACTTCCTGTCCATGAAAACCACAAGAAGGAGTGGACACAAGCTCTTTTTTTCCTTCATAATGTAAAGTGTCTGTGGGTTTGTGTTTATATTATTATTATTATTATTATTAAAAGAGCTGTTACACTCTTTCATGATCTGGCAGAAACTGCATTGATCCTCCTACATCTTTATCTTTTGTGTCAGGCAGAGTAGAGCGATTCTCATAGGAGTGTGACACCTCTCTCCATTCCCCTGATTGAGTTTGGGCAACACCACTACAGTATGCCAGTTCGAGGACACCGTACCCGTATCCGACACCATGAAGCTTTTTATCTAAAATGGTGACTTCATCCACAGAAATTGAATTTGTATTACAGTCGGTTTCAGGCATCGCCACCTGTTAATAAGCACAATTCCGTTGGATCGTGGTATTCCTCATAGCGTTGTGCTGTTTGAAAGAATCACCACTAGATGTCAGAATTTCCCTACCTCGCCACAAACCTGATTGAGTGATGTCACGGCCCAGCCTTCGTCTCTAGCGATTGCTTAGCACAGCTGCAGCCCTTCTAGCCCTCCAAAATACAGACGCAATCAATTGAATCTAGAAATATCAATGAGGAAGCTATCCGGAAAGCCTCCATCTCACCGCTGATATCCATCAATGTGTTCTAGGATTGCCACCATAAACAGGCACCAACAACCTTCAGGCCAATGATTCTTTCCTGCCTTTATGACTGAACATTTGATCATGGTCCATTCAGACTCAGTGTCTATTGCCTAATCAACACATGGTAAACGTCCTGCTGGAGGTGGAAAATAAAATTGTCACCACATGTTCCCTGACTATGTGGAAAGCTTTTCTGGTCGCAACAAGTCCAGTTGGCAGTAACAACTTTTGATAACTCCAGCTCACCAGCTATTGGTGATCAGCTGACAGCCCTGTGTCCAGAACACAGTGCTGCTTGAAAGTTTGTGAAACACCCAAACAATTGTTTTCTAAAGAAACTATCAAATATAATCTTATGAAATTAACATCCTAATCTCAACTGGTAAGCAGACATTCAAAAGAAGGGATATATTATAAAATATATATATTTTCATTATATATTCAACAAAAGTCATTTCTCAAAAAACTGAAAATCTGCCATATGAAAATGTATGTGAACCCATGTAGTTAGAAGCTTGTGGCACCTCCTATTGCAGCCATTACTTCAACCAAACATCTTCTGTAAACACAAACGAGTGGCTCACATCTGCTTTTTGCCCAGTCCACCTTGCAGAGCTCCACCAGGTGAGGGAGGTTGGAGGGACGTCTGGCATGTACCACCTGCTTCAGATCTCGCCACAGCATTTTTATGGGATTGAGGCCCAGACTGTGACTGGGCCAATCCGGAGTGCAAATCTTCTTTCTCATAAACCATTCCTTGGTTGTTTGGTCTGGAATGCTTTGGGTCGTTGTTGTGTTGCATAATCCATTTCCGTCTCAGCTTCAACTGAGTTAAGAATTTGTTGATAGGCAAGGGAATTGGTGGTATCCTGAATAATATGAAGTCGTCCAGGTCCGGAGGCAGAAAAGCAGGCCCAGACGATGCTTCTCTGCTGGGAGGAGGCTCTTTATATGCAGTGTTTACTTTTCTCCAAACATGGCGCCTGTGATTTTGGACAAATAATTCAGTTTTGGACTCATCTGTCCAGTGAGTGGACTTCCAGAAAGCCCCTGGTTTGTCCAAGTGCTCTCTGGCAAAGTTTAAATAGGCAACTTTGATCTCCCATGAATGCCACGCAACTCTCTAGTGGTGATGTGTGTTTGGCCTTTACCTGAATTATCATTTTTCTGGTGCTTCTTGGTTTAAGCTTTGATGGTTGTCCACTTCTGGGAAGAGTTGTGGTGATGCTGAGTGCCCTCCGTTTGTAAATGATTTGTCTTACAGTGGAGCTGGAATCTTTTGGAAATGGTATTGTAGCTTTCCCCAGACTGATGGGCTGTCACCACCTTCTTCCTGATGTCCTCGGATGTCTCCTTTCCTCTCGGCATTGTTGATCTGTGTGCTTTACTCCTTGGCAGGACAGTGGTTCAGTTGGTTTCCTCTCCCTTATTATCATTGTGGCTCAACTCTTTTCCCAAGGATGTCTCATTTGACCTAACTGATTTCGTGAGCACTCGTATGTGTCTCACCTGAGTCTTTAACTTTACTGACCACTGCAGCTGTGGTTCATTTATTTTTGTATATGCTCTGATTCCATGGTTCATGTAGTCTGCTGGCAACTCACACAGGTCCCTCAGAACAAGTAAATGGAACTGATGAACATAAACCTGACATTTCATATACAAAAACTGGTGAATCAAGGTTAAACAACAGAAAAACTACTCAATGAGTTCACAAAGTTTCAAGCAGCACTGTATAATCTCACGTCTTCTGATATTAACGCAAACCTGATCACTGACCTTTGGTTACAAGGTGCTCTCATAACATGTACACTTTGAGCATCCTGATGCCCGTATGAGGTGTTAATTATTGATACCTAATTATTGTTAATTATTGACACCTTAGGTTCAAACCTGGGATGCTTCCTCACAGTCACACCCCCCCCCCCCCCCCCCACCTTCACTGGCTCTTCTTCCACTGGGTTATGTGGGTTGCACAGGCAGGGTTATGTGGGTTATGTGGGTAGCACAGGCAGGGTTATGTGGGTTATGTGGGTAGCACAGGCAGGGTTATGTGGGTAGCACAGGCAGGGTTATGTGGGTTATGTGGGTAGCACAGGCAGGGTTATGTGGGTAGCACAGGCAGGGTTATGTGGGTAGCACAGGCAGGGCTATGTGGGTAGCACAGGTAGGGTTATGTGGATAGCACAGGTAGGGTTATGTGGGTTATGTGGGTAGCACAGGCAGGGTTATGTGGGTTATGTGGGTAGCACAGATAGGGTTATGTGGGTAGCACAGGTAGGGTTATGTGGGTTATGTGGGTAGCACAGGCAGGGTTATGTGGGTAGCACAGGCAGGGTTATGTGGGTAGCACAGGTAGGGTTATGTGGATAGCACAGGTAGGGTTATGTGGGTTATGTGGGTAGCACAGGTAGGGTTATGTGGATAGCACAGGTAGGGTTATGTGGGTTATGTGGGTAGCACAGGCAGGGTTATGTGGGTTATGTGGGTAGCACAGGCAGGCAGGAGCTCTTACACTCTGCAGTGCTGTATCATCTCCCATAACTTAAGCAGATGTACCCAATTTTTTTATTGTATCAAATTTATTGTTTGTTTATTTGATCTCACCTCTGTATCCTCAGTAACTGTTGTTGAGATGATGCAGTTGCACAATCTAAGAAGGATGAAACACTCGAGGGTAGTTTCTATCATTTAGTGTGTATGTGAAAGTGTTAAACAAATCTTGTCATAATTTAGTCAGATATAAGAACCGGCAGTGACGGCATATGTTTGTGAAAGGTCTTATGTAATGTCATGAAGATAAACCCACCAGATCACTTCTAAAGCTTGAATATCCATACAAAGTGCATGCTGTTTAGGCTATTTTACTTCCTGGTGGAAAATGAATAGTAAGATGTTGAGTTAATAATATTTTGTTTTAACTATTTGATTGCGTAATTTTGTCAGCAGTTAACAGAAATAAATTAGTCTGAAGCAATGTTCTCAGCCAGTTCTATACTGTGTAATAATCTGTACTGCCTAATAAGTACAACTGATACGACTTTTAATGTCGTGTTTTTAATAGGAAATATTCCTACTATTTACTATGTAGCGTAGATTCGAGATTTAAAGATATTATGGGTTAGATGGGTTTTTCTTAATTTACTTAAAGTGGATCATTTAAGAGTTCATATATATCATGTAGGTTTTTATACATTATACATGTTTATGTCTTATTATGTATAAAAGAATGTCGAAAACAGTTCCTTTGTGCAATTTAGATCACATCGCAGAGACGTAGTTTTTCCACGTTAAAGGCCCCGATTTCCCGTCAGGCAAATTGAAGGACAACTACATAGCGCGACTGTGTACTGCATGGACCCTTGTCGTTTTAGCGGCGTTTGAATACGAAGTAGATAGGTCAATGTTGTGAATAAGTTTTTCATCGTATCGAAATCTGCAACATCCTGATTGCTATACCGGTAAATTGGTTCAATGCGATATTAATACACACAATGCACTATTAATATTGTTAAATCTGTCATACTAAGATACAAAATAAGACATTTTAGTCTGGACTGCAATGTTAGCATCATAGGCTAGTTATGAATGAACAACAATCAAGTTAGCCGATCAGTTGTATATTTTGTGGAGTTTAATGGATTATGTATATAAAAGGCCGAACATATGTTAAAATGTAGTGTTTATTTCACTTGGTTAGATTAACATTTTTCATATCGTATAACTTTGGAGAGTTACGCGGACATGCTATCTAGCAACCAGCTAGCTACCTAGCTTGCTAATTCAAAACAGGTCGCTTTGTGAGCATTTCCGTTAGTTATGCCAGCTAGCTGTAATAGCTAGCTAACTTAAGTAGATATCTTGATTTGGGATGTTCGCATTATTGTTTAAGAAACTTGCGACCCCCCCGTTGAATAGCTATTTAAAAAAAACTTTTCAACTCTGTACAGGGTTTTGGAAACGGGGCATAAGAAATGCACTTTTCAGAGACCTTATTGCACATTGATCTCAGCTGACCCCATTTTGGGTTTTTCAGGTGCCGCAATAACTTTCTTCATCCGAGTCGGAAGGTCCAGAGCCGTCCACCATGTTTCTGTACAACCTGACCTTGCAGCGTGCGACTGGCATCACTCATGCCATTCATGGCAACTTCTCAGGTATACCTCTCACTTCTCGGGTATAACCCTCACTTCTCGGGTATACCTCTCACAGCTTTTTCAAACCCAGGAGCCTTGCACATCAGAAGGGTTGTAGGTTGCAGTGGATCTTGTGTGGTCACTGTCCAACGTTCTCTCTCTCTCTCTCTCTCTCTCTCTCTCTCTGTAGGTACCAAGCTGCAGGAGATTGTGGTTTCCCGGGGGAAGATTCTGGAGCTGCTCCGTCCTGATGCCAACACGGGCAAGGTTCACACCCTGCTCACCATGGAGGTGTTCGGCGTCGTACGCTCCCTCATGGCCTTCAGGCTCACCGGCGGCACGAAAGGTGAGTGTGTCGGAACACCGACTGCTACTCGCAGGGTGGGATCTGTGTGTTTGCACATTGAATGGAATTTCGGTCTCTTATGTGCATGTCTTCATTTTTGGTCTTTCTTTCGGGTCAGGTTTTTTTTTTGCTTTTGGTGCAGTTTTTGCATTTCTGATAAGCTGCTCACACTGTGCACTTGAACTCGGTGTCTTTTCTTAATCTATTCATGTTTACCATGTTGGACACTGGCAGCCGTGTAAAATTATGTTAACAGTGCATATAATCATGTTTTGAGATGCAAATAAGATTTTCATTCTGACATTTAAAAAATGCATTAATGCTACAAAGATTCTGAAACGCCGACTCACCCAAGATGGGAAACTTGTCTCATTTTTTGTGTCTGGTTTTTAATTGGAAGACTACGTGGTGGTCGGGAGTGACTCAGGCCGCATCGTCATCCTGGAATACCAGCCCTCCAAGAACATGTTTGAGAAGGTGCACCAGGAGACCTTCGGCAAGAGCGGCTGTCGTCGCATCGTTCCTGGCCAGTTCCTGGCTGTGGACCCCAAAGGCAGAGCCGTCATGATAGGTCAGGCTGTGGCTTCTTCTAAACGTATAAACGTGTGTCTTAGCGTCTCTCCATTTCCCAGTGCTAGTCTGGCAGTATGGTGTGGTGCCTTCTGAACCGTTGATTAAAGGTCTTGAATAGATGTGTGGAACCAGTGACTTATCGGGGGGGGGGGCGTTTTGTGGTGTTCGCCGCGCGTGCAGGTGCCATAGAGAAGCAGAAGCTGGTGTACATCCTAAACAGAGATGCTGCTGCACGTCTTACCATCTCCTCGCCACTGGAGGCGCACAAGGCCAACACGCTGGTCTACCACGTGGTGGGTGTGGACGTGGGCTTCGAGAACCCCATGTTCGCCTGCCTCGAAATGGACTATGAGGTGAGATTGGATTCTTTGGATTGGTGCTGTTTGGATTGAAGATCCCTGCCGTGCCTTCACTGTGGGGAAACATTAATATTGATGACTTTAATCATAACTGTCATTGGTGTTGACAGCAGTGTTTTTCAATATGGAACTTCTTGGTGCCGGTTTCTGTCCTGATGAAGCAACGAAATGTTATTGCCCATTTCTGCTAGTCACCTAGTGGAACATTTTTATTCATCGCAGCAGTTCACCACTGAAATGATGAATCTGTTCATGTCTCTTCTCTGACGTGTTGCTGGAGAGAACATAAACGCTTCTGATTTGCTGCGTGCCCTCAACACCTGCACCTGAACACATCTCTGGCGCCTCCTCTCATTGACCTTCCGCCCCTGCCCTGTCTCGCAGGAAGCCGATAACGACCCCACGGGTGAGGCCGCGGCCAACACGCAGCAGACCCTGACCTTCTACGAGCTGGACCTGGGACTCAACCACGTGGTGCGCAAGTACAGCGAAGCCCTGGAGGAACACGGCAACTTCCTCATTACAGGTACCCCCTCCCCCGCACTCCCCCAGCGTTGGCTGCCACGGCTGTGATGTTGGAATGATGAACACTTTCATGTCTCTTCTCTGACTGATGCTGGAGAGAATGTTATGCTCTGACTCGCCCACATTAAAGCAGTCTGTCAGTGTCAGGGGTGATTACTCTGAGCTCTGTGACGGACCACGCTGTCCCTCCTGTGTCCTTGTGTTACCCAGTGCCGGGAGGCTCTGACGGCCCTAGTGGAGTGCTCATCTGCTCTGAGAATTACATCACTTACAAAAACTTTGGAGACCAGCCAGACATCCGCTGTCCCATTCCACGCAGAAGGGTGAGTAATGATGGAGGTCGTGTGCCAGAGGAAGGAATTTATGATTAAAGGAATTTCTTCCCAGAATCCCAAATCAGTGCAATTGGCAGGTGAAATGATGAGGTGTTCATGTCTCTTCTCCGACACAGTCCCTGGAGACAATTAACCCTTCTGATCTCAGGCTGTCTGTTGAGAGGGTTTACTTACGATTGCAGTTTCTTACATCGGTCGACGTTAGTGCAGATACGGCGGCGCCGATGGCCGTTGCTGTGGGTGGAATCTACGGGACGTCTCTTGTGATCTGTTTTGACGTCCCCTTGGCTTTTCTGTGTCTGTCTCCGTATCAGAACGACCTCGATGACCCTGAGAGGGGCATGATCTTCGTCTGCTCCGCAACGCACAAGACCAAGTCCATGTTCTTCTTCCTCGCTCAGACAGAGCAGGGTGATATTTTCAAGGTTACCCTGGAAACAGATGAGGAGATGGTGAGAGCTGGAGCTGACCCATGACCTTGCTGATCTAGGATCAGATTATGTTCCGTATATGCTATTGCGCATGTATTAAAAGATAAAGGCATACATGAATACATCAGCGTAAGAAAGGTACATGTGGGTGTCCATGTACACAATAATGTTTGCAATGGACAGTCAGAACTAGCAAATCAGTGAAGATTGTGTGGGGGTTTTGGTTAGAGTCTTTCCCAAAATGTTTGAATGTTGATTTAATTTCAGGCTACAGTTATTGCCCATGAGTGCATAAATATCACGCATTGGTATTTATGGATCAGTTTCAGTGCTATAATTTGCTTTGAGAGTATGTAAACAGTGATTCGTTGTTATCCTTTCCTAGGTCACAGAGATCAGAATGAAGTATTTTGACACAATCCCAGTGGCCACCGCCATGTGTGTGTTGAAGACCGGCTTCTTGTTCGTATCATCGGAGTTTGGAAACCAGTAAGTTGCAACATACTTTCCTGAATGTCAAACAAATGAACCCTAAGTTGAAGTTGTGTTTTACAAACTGTTCTCCGGGTGACCATTTCCTGTAAACAAGTAATGCCAAAAGAACGTTTCACTCTAGTTTATTTATTTAAGTTCTCGTTTTCATCGTCGCAGCAGAAAGAAACCTGGATATAGACCCCATTGTGTGGTTTCCAGTGTATTGCATACCTCTGTTTGCTTCCACTACTGCGGCTGGACTTTGGAACTGTGAATGTGATGCGCTTTGATATCAGTTGTATTAAAGGGCCCTAAGCTTCCATAACTGGGCTCGCACCAACATCGCTGCACCTGTCTGGTCCTGAGTTTCTGTCCTGGGCTCTGTTCTAGTTACCTGTATCAGATCGCGCACCTGGGAGATGACGACGAGGAGCCGGAGTTCTCGTCGGCCATGCCCCTGGAAGAAGGAGACACCTTCTTCTTCCAGCCACGACCGCTCAAGAACCTGGTGCTGGTGGACGAACAGGAGAACCTGTCTCCCATCATGTCCTGCCAGGTGAGCAGGGCCGTGTGTGCGCGATGTGGGTTTCGTGCATAAAAAAGCTCGTGTGGCGGGGCACGTGCATCTGCAGGCCAAAGCCGTGAAGCTCGTTCTCAGATTGACACCTGCAAGCCATTCTGGGCCTGCTGAACTCGATTTGGCCACCAGGTGTCAGTAGGAGCAGAGTGAGGGGCAGCGCCCTGCAGTGGAGGGCAGAGAGCAAGAGGTCACGCTCCGCCGTGTTTAGGGAGCAGCGCGGGTACCGATACTGAATAATGGACTAGTTTAGCGTGGTTGAGTACTTGTTGTTTTTTAACGGCCTATAGAATTTCACTAAAAGAAGCATTCGCACACGTCTAAAGATAAGATCAGATCGACTGCGGATATAACGTCATTGTGGCCATCACATCAGTCAAAAGAAAACTTTTAGGGTTTCCCCACAGGAAACTGCGCAGGGTCTGTGGTTGGTGGGCTAGAATATAAATAAGTATATTGAATAATAAATATCCTGCACTTTTGAACGTCTTGAAACCAGAGAAGCGGAGGGTTTCCATGACAGCGTTCAGTGTCTCAGAACAGCAGATGGTACAAACATCTGATGGATGCCATCGGTGGAGTCGTGACCCCTAAACCAGTTACTGCACCAGCAGAGTGCATTTCTTTGCAGTGTTATTGAAGTGTTATACCCCCCCCCCCTCTCATGTGTGTGACTCATGCCTTTAATTTCCTGAATATGTTTCTAAGGAGATAAGCACTAAATCTGCACACGTTATGATTCTTTAATCTTCTCAAATCAGGCCAAAAAAAACCGATTTGTCTCTCTGCGTGTGAAATATTGCAGTGTCTTATTGACGTGCCTGTTTTTACCTGACAAGAATGTTTGAACAAAACTGAAAATGTATTGATTTTTCGTCACAACATCTTTGAGCAAACAAATGCATGGAAATCTAGCCCACACTTCATCTGCCCCCTGGGGTAATTCTGAACGGCTGTGCCCTATGACAATACGTTCCCCGCACGTGATCTGAGAGGCCTGTTGAAAACAGCAGATCCTTCTCCCTGCTGGTGGTGGTTCTGATGCGCTGGCGGTGGTGGTGGTGGTTCTGTAGCGGTGGTGGTGGTGGTGGTTCTGTAGCGGTGGTGGTAGCAGTATTGTTGTTCTCCCACTCTGCTTGCGTGTCTTCACCTGCTCTGCTAGTGTAACCACTGACTTGCTTACGTTAAATAATGTTTTGAAGCCTCTCACATGACTGTTCCCAGGTCAGTCTGCATACATGCCGTTGTATTAGCATATACCAGTGTACTCAGGGGTGAACAGGACCTGCGTCCTGCTCAGACGTATTACAGTATTTGAGAGTTGAACACTTTTCCTTGGCTCTGTCTCTCCCGCTCTAGATTGCTGATCTGGCTAACGAGGACACTCCTCAGCTCTACGTGTCATGCGGGAGAGGACCCAGATCCACCCTGAGGGTTCTCAGACATGGACTGGAGGTGTGTGTGTGTGTGTGTGTGTGTGTGCGTGTGTGTGTGTGTGTGCGTGCGTGATGGTAAACAAGTGTGGTATAATTTTTTTTGTTGCACTTTTGGAAGCTTTGCTGGCCAAACATTCTGAAGTGCCAGACCACAAAAGATTTTAAAGTGTGTGTGTGTGTGTGTGTGCGCGTGCTCATGCCTCCTAGGTCTCAGAGATGGCTGTGTCTGAACTCCCTGGTAACCCCAACGCTGTGTGGACTGTTAGGAGACATGTCGAAGGTAAATGCACTTGGTTCGGCCACTGAAGGTGTCGGTGGGCCGGCAGTACTCACTCACGGGTACAAGCAGTTCTAATCCCAGCTGCTTCCAGAAAGTGTGTTTAAATCTTTTAATTCAAAGGTTTTTCATTCCAAAGTTCAGATTAAGTTTACTTTAGTTGCTGTGCCAACATGTGCTTTGAAGCTAACCTGCTATCTTGTAAGTTTACTGGATATAAACCCGTGGCTTGGTGGTTTGCGTTTTTTGCCTCTCAACGCTGGGGTCTGGGGTTTAGTCTCTGGGTGGAGTTTCCATGTTCTCCCCTTGTCTGTGTGGGTTTCCTCCTGTGTCTCTGGTTTCCTCCCGCAGTCTAGAAAACAGGTTAAGTCCTCTGAATTGTCCTGTGTATTCCCAGTGATGGATGGTGCTCTGTTCTGGGTGCCTGTAATTGCTCCTTCAACAGTATCATGTAGACAATGACGAAACATTTTCTTCCAATCCAAGACTTTATATCACAATATAATTACTTTTATCCTCTGCTGTTAATAGTAATATATATAATAGTTTTCAGTAAATTAATAAAAATTGTGATGACACATCGGCTACAATAGACATGGATTTTACCTTATGACCATGTCTTTATCACACATTCCCTCCCATGTTGATTAAGAGGCGGTTTCCTTCTTGGAGACAGAGATTCCCCCTTCCTGCTGTCTCACAGGACCTCACATCCTGACCCTGCTGCAGTCTGGCCCACTGCAGGACCCTGGCCAGGACCGAGGTGGACGTAGTCCAGGTTCCAGTGTCCGAGGGCACTTGGGGTGACCCCTGAGAAGGCAGGGCACTTCATGCTTCCTGGCTTGGGGCTGCAGACACCCTGGCATTACACATTATGCCCCAGAGGATGGAGTCCCCACTGCCCTCACATCACTCCTCATTAAACACTCAGAACCATCACCAGCCCCCCCTGCATGTGTGTTTCAAAAAAAGCAGTTTTTTTTTTTTTACTGGAAAGACAAAAATTCAAGTCTGTTTCATCTCATGGCTAATCACTCCAATAATTTGCAAAAGGCCTGTTAGTCATACATGAACCTGACTTTCCGTCGATTAGATAATGTGGAATAATTTTATTGCTCGGCATCCATGTTGAATCCCACTATTGATACTGATATTGATGCTGATCATGGTTACTTGAGTTCAGTCTACTCAGAACTGACTTTGACTACAACTAACTCTGGCATCGTTGGGTTGAACGAGGTCAACTCGTAGTTCAAGGTTTTGTTTGTTGCTTTCTGAAATCCCACCCAGGTGTTCCAGTCCCACTCCTCAAGGTTCCCCTTCTCCGGGTTTTCCCACCCTCCCTTTACCTTGAATTGATTCTTCAGACGTGCTCTTGCTTGCACAGCTCTGTCGGCTGTGGGCCTCTGCATATTGGCTCCCTTCAGCTGCCTGCCTGACGCGTTCTGCCAATTTTGAGTCTTGTCCAAGCACTGTTCCCTGAAATCATGTGACTTCTGCCGTTTGTTCAGTGAACTGTGAGAATAGAGACTGAGGTGTGTGTGTGTGTGTGTGTGTGTGTGAGAGAGAGAGGGAGGGGAGCTTTGCCTGTTGATTATCACAGTCGTTTGTTCTGCCGCTGTTTACAAGGCTTTGCAGCCTTATCTACAACCTTTTGGTTGTAATTCATGTTGCTGGCATTGATCTTCAGATTCACCTTGTTTTATTAGGTTACAGTTAGTTAAGTAATGCTATTACGGGGTGGGGGGGGGTGTTTGCACTGGTCTGTCCCGTGTGAGTGTTGCATTTTAGCGCCTGGTGAGTTTGTCTTTCCTTTGAACTGCTTAACCAACACCTGGTTTCTCACTTTGCAGACGAATTTGATGCTTACATCATTGTGTCGTTCGTCAATGCCACCCTGGTGCTGTCGATCGGTGAGACTGTGGAAGAGGTGACGGACTCTGGTTTCCTAGGCACCACGCCCACACTGTCGTGCTCTCTGCTGGGCGAAGATGCTCTCGTGCAGGTTTGTACAAGGCAGCAGAAACAGAAGCAACTTTTGGTCACGGCTGCTGGTGTGTGTGCGCACAGTGGTTTGAAAGAGCAGCCAACATATGAGGCAACTCTGTCTCTGATCTGCTCACCAAAGGTTTTCGTGCGCATGCTTTGCTGCTTCCTGTTTGGTTGGGGGGGGAGAGATCACTTACTGCTTTCTGTTTGCAAGTCAACACTAAAAACATGATTTGGTTGTATCGAACATCAAGGTGAGGAAGAGACTCTCCTGATCACCACAACCAAGGCGACCAAGATCAAGATGACAGAAGTGTCCCACAACTCAGATTTTTGTATCATGGTGGAATTGCAGTGTGTGTGTGTGTGTGTGGGACTGCACATGGCAGTATGTACAATGGTTATTGCTCTAGTCTAGAATTTATTGGCTCTCGCTGCAGAGATCAAACAAAAACCAAACACACACGCGTGTGCAGCAGAGCACTAGTGTCCACACACACGTGCAGCGGAATCCTTACACTTAAACATCTACAGATGCTTTATAGATACTGCAGTGTGTCACTAAATGCGCGTTCCAGTAGTGTATTTGGGGAAGATTAGCGTTTGTTTTATGAGCACTATAAATCCAAGTTCATATCTGTCCTGCTTTCACACTCCACTCCCCTTCCCCCAGGTCTATCCGGACGGTATCCGCCACATCAGGGCAGATAAGCGTGTGAATGAGTGGAAAACCCCGGGCAAGAAGACCATCGTGCGCTGCGCCGTTAACCAGCGGCAGGTGGTCATCGCCCTGACTGGGGGCGAGCTGGTCTACTTCGAGATGGACCCGGTACGCCTGCGCCTGGACGAACCTCGTCCCTGTCCCGCCTGTCCCATCAATTTGTCGCCTAATAGTCCAGTCACTCATCCGTCCTCCCTCTCTGTTTCTCTGCGTGTCTGTATTTGCCCCCCCCCCCATCCTGCCCCAGTCTGGTCAGCTGAACGAGTACACGGAGAGGAAGGAGATGTCCGCCGACGTGGTGTGCATGAGTCTCGCCAACGTCCCTCCCGGCGAGCAGCGTTCCCGCTTCCTGGCCGTGGGCTTGGCGGACAACACCGTGCGCATCATCTCCCTGGACCCCTCGGTACCGACCCACGCTCGCGGCCTTCACCACCGCCGTCTTCCTCGCGCGCCCGCGCACACATTCTGAGCGTCTGCCTCTCGCTCTCTTGCCCCGTGGGGTGTAGGACTGCCTCCAGCCACTGAGCATGCAGGCCCTGCCGGCCCAGCCCGAGTCGCTGTGCATCGTGGAGATGGGAGGTGTGGAGAAGCAGGAGGAGCTGGGAGAGAAGGGCACCATCGGCTTCCTCTACCTCAACATCGGCCTGCAGGTGGCGCTCCCTGCTCCGCAGACCCATCCTCAGCCGCTGCGATGCGATTGGTGCTCTGCGCCACTCCAGCTGTGGTTGGTCCGTGTAGTGAAGTGTGTCACCCTGTGTGTGTGTGTGTGTGTGTGTGTGTGTGTGTGTGTGTGTCAGAACGGCGTGTTGCTGCGTACCGTGCTGGACCCGGTGACCGGAGACCTGTCGGACACCCGCACGCGCTACCTGGGCTCTCGACCCGTCAAGCTGTTCAGAGTGCGGATGCAGGGTCAGGAGGCCGTAAGTGTGACCCCTCCCCCACCCATCTCCAAGCTGACCTGCTGGAGCCCCATGCTGAGTCTGGGTGTGTCTTCCTCCCAGGTGCTGGCCATGTCCAGCCGCTCGTGGCTCAGCTACTCCTACCAGTCCCGCTTCCACCTGACGCCGCTGTCCTACGAGACGCTGGAGTATGCGTCAGGCTTCGCCTCCGAACAGTGTCCCGAAGGCATCGTGGCCATCTCCACCAACACACTGAGGTAGCGTCCTGCACGCAGGACGTGCACAGCACGTCAAACGCGCCCGTACTAGGGACCCGGTTAGCTTTAAATATTCAACATGAACTTTTATGTATAATTTAAAGAATACACTGACTGAATACACTAAAAAAAGTTTTATTTGAAGTACATTAATAAATGAATCTATAATTAATCTCTAAAGCGTTTTCAATGATTAAATGTATGTAAACAGTTTTAATAAGTGCTATACAAAGAGTTTTTAGGATGGGAGGAAAAAGCTGTCTCGTTTCTTCAGACTCATGTTGCTCATGTTTATAAACGTTTGAAATGTAAGAATTACTCTGCTTAGTGCTGGCCTTAGCGTGCTGGGCTTGGCGTGCTGGGCTTGGCGTGCTGCTAGCCTTGGCATGCTAGCATTAGTGCTTTCTCTGCAGACACTTTCGGTTTGAATCAAGCTATTTCCATGATCTGTTAGCTGAAGCATGTCAGTGTTTGAATGAAGCCACTGTTCTCTGGTGCCTGCAGCTATGAACTCCATGGTTCTTCATAGTTTTAAATTTCAAAAATTACGTGAATCTCTCATAGCTGTTAAATATCTTTCTTTAAAGATCAGTGTGGTGTAATTCTGAAACCAGTACTTATTTTCTGAGGGTGATTTTTGATCTGTTGTAAATGGCGCCCTGTATACGAGAACGCTGGTGACGTACGAGTCTTTTCTGATTTCCTGTTTCTCCCTGGACAGGATCCTGGCTCTGGAGAAACTGGGTGCGGTCTTCAACCAGGTGGCCTTCCCACTGCAGTACACACCGCGCAAATTTGTCATTCACCCCGAGACCAACAATCTGGTGCTGATCGAGACGGACCACAATGCCTACACGGAGGCCACCAAGGCCCAGCGCAAGCAGCAGATGGCAGAGGTAAGGGTCCTGGACCAGCAGGGGGCGACATTTCAGGGCCTCACGGAGTCTGTGTCTCTCTAACCGCGTGTCTCTCTAACCGTGCTTGGAAATGTCTAACTTGAGTTAGAAATGCCCTCCGGGTAGAGTGCCATTTATATACTACTGCTATCATCCTGGGTCAGAGCCAAGCAAGGGTCATGAGATTCAGTGGCTTGGAATTTCCTGAGAGTTGCACTGTCCATAGACACTAGTCAAACTGGCTGAATTACTGCTTGAATAACAATCTTGTCTCTTCTCTCTCTCTCTCTTCTCTCTCTCTCTCTCTCTCTCTCTCTCTCTCTCTCTCTCTCTCTCTCTCTCTCTAGGAAATGGTGGAGGCAGCGGGTGAGGATGAGCGGGAGCTGGCTGCAGAAATGGCTGCTGCCTTTTTGAACGAGAACCTTCCGGAAGCGATCTTTGGTGCCCCCAAAGCCGGATCGGGCCAGTGGGCCTCACTGGTGCGCTTGGTCAACCCCATCCAGGGCAGCACGCTGGATCTGGTCCAACTTGAGCAGAACGAAGCAGCTTTCAGGTGGGCCGAGGGTTCCGCGGACGGGGAGGGCCCAGGGCAAGACCCGGTCAACGGCTTCTGTCAACTCTCATACTGCCTTCACTGTGTGTTAATAACATATCTGTCCTCTACAGTGTGGCTGTGTGTCGCTTTGCTAATGGAGGTGATGACTGGTATGTGCTGGTGGGTGTGGCCAGAGACATGATTCTCAACCCACACTCAGTGAGCGGTGGCTTCATTTACACCTACCGCCTAGTAGGGGGAGGGGAGAAGCTGGAGTTTGTGCACAAGGTGAGTGAAAGAGGGACTTTTACTTTGCAAGGGAACCTGGGAACTCTGTACTGTCTTAGAGTAAAAAAAAAAAAGAAGAAAACCCAGAAGGCTTAACAGAATCCTCCAGCGTATTGTGATTCCTGCTGCCGGGATTATGTAAACATTCCAGCTCAGAAAGTGAAGCTGGAGATCAGAGCGCGAGTCCGTCAGGTGAAAGAGTCCTTTGTGACGCCATCTTATCTACTTATTGTTCCTTTTCAAACCCCAGACGGTTTTTCAGACCTTCGGTTGAACGGCTGAACCTGTTCAGACCTCATATCCACATACTTTTTGGTTTATCGGGTCACGTCGGGATTTCACTTGACCGCACGAAAATAAGCCAGGTGTAAACACACCCAAGATGCATTGCGACGGGATCAGTCAAACCGGTCTGTGACCACACGGGGAGGGAGAGACCAGAGTCCCTGACCACATTTAATACAAGTGTGAATGGAATGCGTCTTGTGTATCCACGTACAGTTACGCAAGCGGAACTGCGTCTGCATGCCGGCTGTGGGCGCTGGTGCCAAGCAAAGCAAAGACTCCTGTGGTGGAGCAGAACCTGCAGGGCCCATTCTGGCCACGCATGACACCGTATGATGGCGCGGGGTCATAGACCGCGAGGGACCATGTGTTAGGAAATCCCAACGGAAACTGTCTGTGGATTTTATTAGGGGGAGACTAAGATCAGATATGCTGTCCGTATATAAAATGCATGTTTGAGCATCCACATGTTTGTCTGCCACTTGTGATGCCACACCCGACCTAATTTTGCCCCGTGGCGTCCTGGCAGACCCCGGTGGAGGACGTACCCCTGGCCATCTCCCCCTTCCAGGGCAGAGTGATGGTGGGCGTGGGCAAACTCCTGCGCATCTACGACCTGGGCAAAAAGAAACTGCTCCGCAAGTGTGAAAACAAGGTGAGTGTGCGGGTGGGTGTGCGGGTGGGTGTGCTTTCTATAGACATGCTAATAGCGATTCAGGGATTTTTAGTACATTCATATGGAGCAGGTGCGGGTGCAGGGGCCCAGCCAGCTGAGGGCTCTACCATTGCTTGCATACAGTAGCAGTCTCTGCTAAGACAACGTGATTTGACACATTTTTCCTGCCCCTTGAGAATATAAGTTTTTGTAGCCAGTTACATATCAGGATTTTCTTGCATTATATGCCGTGTCCTAAAATCATTCAGTCTATTTTTGGGGGGTCCTGCTCTGTGCGCTCGATCTAAAGTCCACATTCTGGAGATGGCACCATTGCTAAAAGACATGGTCCAGGTGGTTACACCTTTAATATCTTACTAACTGGCCTGTAGCTTGAGGGACTGATGGTTTAATCCGTTACCATTCCCATACCTGGGGGCCTTTGTGATGGTTTGTAAACAGTATGACCTGCTTTTATCGTGTGTTCTGATATCGTCTTTGTGTCTCTGTCCGCTTTGGCAGCATGTCCCTAACATGGTGACGGGTATCTACACCATCGGTCAGCGTGTGGTCGTGTCTGACATCCAGGAGAGTCTGTTCTGGGTGCGCTACAAACGTAACGAGAACCAGCTCATCATCTTCGCTGATGACACGCATCCGCGCTGGGTCACTACGGCATGTCTGCTCGACTACGACACCATGGCTACAGCCGACAAGTTTGGAAACATCAGCATTGTAAGCGTCCTTTCCTCCGGCTAGTTAATCCGTAAAACGGACATCGTGGATATAGCCGCTTGAGCCTGGCTGTTTTTAAACGCTCGTCGGGCGGTGATTAGTAATGTATGTAACTCATTTCCCAGGTGCGTCTACCACCAAACACCAGCGACGACGTGGACGAGGACCCAACAGGAAACAAAGCATTGTGGGACAGAGGCCTGCTCAATGGAGCTTCACAGAAGGTATCAGCCTCTGCTCTGTGACGTTCCTTTGCTTTCCGACCCGGGAAAGCCGCATCACACGGCCATCCTAGACCGTCTGTCCGCCGTGACTGTCTGTTTCTAGGACCGTGTTTGTGTCTAGTTGGTGTTGTGCCCGTTTCGACATACACACCCAAACCCAAAAGCCGAACCTGCCCTGTGGAGAGTCTGTGGTCAGCCCCTAAAGACCTCTGAACAAAGTGTCTGCCCACCAGACATAATTACAATTGCATCCAGAGCCTGGAAGTGCTTAGGTGGACGCTGGGGAAATTCCCAGTGTGCCCCAGTGACTTGTGTTGGGAATTTAAGGAACATGCCAACAGGATGTGTAAGCAGTGGAGCGGAGCCATGAGTGGGCTGCCTTTGGCCTTGTGCCAGGGAACTTCATCGTACGTGTATGTCTTGACCTGCACCCAGAGCCAGGGTCCATGTGGGGGGGGGGGGGGTCTGCAGCCTGGGGGCCGTGCGCTGTCCCCAGTTAACTCCGTGGTGCACCGCTTCACGCTTCTGTGCACTTCTAAAACAAATTAGTGTCTGGTCCCCATCCAGGTTTGAAGGCAAAAATGGTGATGTATGTTGTAAGTATTTGTGAACAGTCTACACTTTGTAAGCAAACCCTCGTTACCTAAAGCCAAAAATGTCTCCATTGCACAAATGTCGAACGCAAAAAGCCAGCAGGTGTTCTCCTCGTGCCAGCACCAAACATCACCGCTTTGTGTCATATTTATTTCCTGAGGTTTTTTTTTACGTAAACTGGATTCGTTGCCCCGTGTGTTTCAGGCTGAGGTGATTGTGAACTACCATGTAGGGGAGACGGTGCTGTCCCTGCAGAAGACCACCCTCATTCCTGGGGGCTCCGAGTCTCTCGTCTACACCACTCTGTCAGGAGGCATCGGCATCCTCGTCCCCTTCACGTCCCATGAGGTACGCCTCCGCCCACCATGAGGTGCGCCTCTACCTAAACGCGTGCACGGACCCAGCGGAGAGGCTCACACCCTGGGGCTTGTTGCGCCCTGCGCCCCTGGTGTCGGAGCGCCTGGTGCAGGTGTTATAAATAACACGCGTCCTCCAACCACATCCGCCGTATCAGTCACATCTGTCATGGTGCAACATCACGGTCATCAGAAGCATTTGAAGCTTTTTAGTATCGCAAATCAAAAGTTGGATTTATTTTTATTTATTTATTTATTTTAGGGTTTTTTTTTTGTTTGTTTGTACTTTTTGGTGATATCATTTGAGGGACATTATGTGACAACTTCATTGATACTGTACCTGGTTTTGCAGTTTTCTTTAAAGGCGCTTTCTTTATGCAGCGCCTTTCAAAGAACCCAAGGTCACTGCCGCTAACGTACACAACGTGTTTTGTTCGTTTATGTGGAGCTCAGTGGAATTGCTTTGTTGTGACTGCACTGGTCTGAGGTGGTGTGGTGTTCTTTACTGGTGTAGGAGCGAGTGCTCTGTGCTGTTGGGGTCTCACCACTCCTCTCACTTTACCCCCCCCCCCCCAGGACCACGACTTCTTCCAGCACCTGGAGATGCATATGCGCTCTGAATTCCCGCCGCTCTGCGGCCGAGACCACCTCAGCTTCCGCTCCTACTACTTCCCTGTGAAGGTGAGTCATGAGTGTGTCAACCACTCATACACACCACCACTGTGTGTTCCACAAGCCTTCCTACTTTACACGGGGTAATGAGCAGTTAGGCAGTCTAGCCCTATTCTGTCCCTGCTACATTAATTAGGCAGGTTTGTCTTCTCATGGTGTACTGACTGTTCTCAAAGTCCCCTTTTTCCCCTGATATTTGAGGGGGAGGTGCTGTCTAAAATGTACCCAAACTTTGGAAACCCCCCCCCAGTGGATCTTTTTTTTCTTTCCCCTGAACTCTATTCCTGAAGATTTATTTAACTCATGGTATTATCTACGCCTGTTGTGATATGTTGGTTGTTATGAAAGCCATAGAGAAGAACTCGCGCATCGCCGTGATCAGATAACAGCAGAAGTGACCCTCTGCGTAGAGGGAGCCGCCTTGTATGTTTGGAAAATGATCAGTGACGTCCTGTAGTAAATAAGAGACTTTTATTTTACAAAAGCCTGTTTTTGTAGCCCTTGAGGGACTAAAAGATCAGTAAATGGGACGAGATCTATACAAAAGGTCACTCAAAAATAGAAAAACATTTTAATTGTTTAACTCTTTAATACTTGTATTTTGCTGGACGGAAGTAGCGGCTTAATGTTTTCAATCTTGCTCTGCGCACTTGTATTTTGCAGAATGTGATTGATGGAGATCTTTGTGAGCAGTTTAACTCTATGGATCCCCACAAACAGAAGAGTGTTGCTGAAGAGTTGGACCGCACACCACCAGAGGTGTCTAAGAAACTGGAGGACATCCGGACACGCTATGCTTTTTAAACGTCCCGTGTGTGCGCTTGCTTTTCAGCCACACGGTTTTTTTTAAGCCCACTCTGTCCAGCGTGCGTCTCCTGTGGCCGTGTTTCCTACCACAAATATGGGCACACTACGATGAGTACTGCAGGATGTGTTCAGCCTGGGGATCGTCTGGAAAGTGTCACTGACCAGTGACCCCCGCTGACCAGCCTTGGACGCTAGTAAAAGTGAAGTTTAGGCTCCATTCGACTCATTACTGAATGTAATAACCTTCAGTACAACCCGGGGGAGCAAAAATGTAATTCTTCCATAGCATTTTGACTGATATTTATAGCCTGACAGAAGTGAGTTTTTACAAGGTAAACACATCTGGTAGTGCTTCCTCAATTTCGTGGTGGTTGAAATGGACTAAATCGTTTTTTTTTTCTGTTTGTTTGTTTTAAAGGTAAAAAAAAAAGGTGTACTTGTTTTTCCAGGTGGTGTTAGAACTTGTAAAATAACTGATTGATTGTCTTGACAGGTCGGGTGATCTAGGCCTAATTACCAACTCCCTGACCACACTGTCCTAACTTTAAGGAAATGCATTTGTAACATGAATAAAGTTTAAAATTGTTTTGTAAATAAACTCTTTTTTTCATCTGATGGCGTTTGCTTCGGGTTGACACTTTTATTAGGTCTTAAGTGGAGAGTCTGGGCATGTTAGAACAGTGACCTTACACACTACAGCTAATCTCACAGGTAGGACAGGATTCCACGCCGCCGCCACCACCAACCTCCCCCCAGCTCTCCGAACTCCAGCTAGCGTTGGTTTTCTTGTGGCGATGTTATGTTGATGCTATGCTCACGGTATTTTAAAGCTGACTGTGGGGAAACAAAGGGTTGTTAAATTAGCTTCCCCAGCCAGATACCTGCTGTACAGATACCTGCTGTACACTCAGATATGCCGTCATGTCGGGTCTGTGGTCTTTGTCGTCAGAGGTGGGTAGTAACTACTGTAGTTAAACTTGTGCAATTACATGCGTTATGCATTTTCAAATGGTAATGCTTAATTACACAACTTGAACAAAGGGTAATGAACTTATTCACACGTACCTGAATATAAATACTAAGTTAAATGTTCATGGTTACTGATTTTGTTTTTGCCATCACCTAGGGTGATTTGCCATTGGTCATTTTAACACTTAGGCTGACAATATTTGTCGGGTGACATGGAAAATGTAAAACGTTCACGCTACAGTGATCTCATGAAAGTAGGGGATTTAAGTAGAAGCATGCAATGATGTCCATCTCAAAACTATTGAAACAAAAGCCAATGGTGATGACCCCATCGAAAATATCAATGTCTCAATAACGTCACGTGTCCTTGTTCTCAAGCCAACTTTTTGTCTGCTGAGTCATGGCACTCTTCTTGAAGGGCCCTCGGGACATTGATGTTCTGGGGTACAGAGTTACGAGCCTCTACACGGAAGCTACAGGCCTCTCCGTTTGTGGCTCAAACGGTCAGCACGTGGTACTTGTAAATGTGAAGTATATGTGAAGCTCTGCTGAGGTTGTGAGTTCAAACCTTTTTTAAGGCGATTTTAAGACTCACTTTCGCCTCCAATCAGCATGCTCCCTCCTTGTCTTAGTTATTGGGCAGTCATGGTCTGGTGGTTGGGGTCTTGTGACTGGAGGGTTGTGGGTTTGATTCCCAGGCACTAGGTGATGACTGAAGTGTCCTTGAGCAAGGTACACCCCAACTGCTCCCTGGGTACTCTGGGCATGTGGTGATCACTAGTGTGTGTTCTCACTGCACAGATGAGTAAATGCGGAGGACTATTTTCTGATCGGGGTGAAAAATAACCAACTTGAGGTACCCCAAGATGTACATGATTAAATTTTGTTCATGCAGAGACACAATGACTGGAATAATGATGTAAAGTGTAGGGCAGTTCCGTGTTGACTAGACACACCTGCAACATCACCATCAAATGCTCCTCTGGTGACAACGGTGTCCCCCTTCACGTCCAATATCGTTGGCGGCCATCATTTCTGCTCAGCGTTAATTGACTCATCAGTGAACAGCAGTGAGCCCACTGGTCCCTCATCCAGCATTAGTGCCTGGTGTCTTGCAGATTGTCTGGCACGCAGGTCTCGATTGGTCTGACACTTGGGTGCCTCTCGCCTCCCTTAAATGTGCCTGCAGTTGTGTAGCAATCATCGTCCGGTTCTGCAAGGCACTCTTCACAATGAAGCGGTCATCAGCGCGGCCAAAGGACGTCCACTTCCAGTCTCTCTGTATCTCTCTTGCAACCTGCCGATGACACTGACACACTAAGCCCAGTGGCCACTTCCGTCTGAGAACATCCTGTTTGAAGCCTCGCAATGGCGAGGTACTGTTGACCAATTGTTAGGTATCGTCTTGGTCTCATGATGTCAAAATGTGAACAGCATGATAAGGAGGACTGTTTAAATACCAATTCTAATAGAAACCAGGATGGATCATTCATGGATCAAACACCTGTTGTGAATTGTGCCGTTATGCTCCTTGTTAGAGAACAGCAAGTTGTGCAAAATATACTGAAACATTGAACAGATGGACATGTGCATTCAAAAGTTTAGAGAAATTCACCTGTAAAGGTTAAAGTGCACTTTAGGTTCATCGCAAAATTTCACCCGCAAGCCAAATATCCCTTATATAATAGCCAAATATAACTTTTTGTGAGTAGAGTACGTTGTTTTAAGATATCCTTATGTATCCATATTTGTGACTATAGACCTGCAAATGTCCAAGTGTGAAAACATTTGGGGAAACGGCTAACGGTAGTTGGAAAGAGGAACTATATTCAGCGCTATTGCCAAATTGTATGTAGGTCCTACCTGTCAGTGTAAATGCCACAGAGATATAACAAGCCTGTGTGCGAAATAGTCTAAAAAATGTGATGGCATCTCACGTAGCCTTTTCAGAAAGTGGCTAGCCTTCAACAGAAAGTTCCTCCTTTCAGTCTGAGGAAATAAATGTAGATTATGGTTTTGAGACAAGGCATTATGTAATATGTCTTGAGTGTGACTGAACAATTTCACCAAGTAACCTACAAAACTGCTTTTGTGTTTTCAGAGTACCACGCAAGTACACTACATGAAAAAGTATCTGTGACTTGGCGTTCCAGAAAACAACAATAATGTAAAAAAATCACTCAAGGTAATTTCAGCCGTTTGATTTCAGAGTAATCTTGATCAGCAAAGAACCTCAAAATCTGTTTCCCTGACCATTTCTCTACCTGACCATCTGGTTAAAAGATTTATCTAGCTTCAAATTGCTGTTTATTTTGAATTAAGATGTTGCAGTATACCAGCATTGAAGATAATCTTGATATTTAAAAATGAAATACTTTTGTTAATCATTCAGTATCTTAAATAATCCAGCGCCAGTAACTAAGGCAGGTGTTGCATGGCAACCATGGAAGTCGTCTAGGCATGACACCATACGACAACTGAGTTGATCTGTGATCTGAAATTATACACGAAAAAATGAAACGATTATAGAATGTAGCATTTGTTAACATTACAGCTATGAGCATCATTACCATAGCATATTATACGCTATTAGTACCCTTCTATTTAACAACTAAAAGTAACAAACAAAATTACATCAGTGTTTACTTAAATTATGAACAGGTTAATACTAAACTAACTATGCATGGAAATACTAATGTAAGCACTAAGACCACACCACATCATGGCCTTATCAATATATAATATATCAATACCAGGTCATGCAGCAGTAGACTAATAATCAACCATTTATTCACCAGGCAAGTGTATTAGAAAGTATATATTAACTGGAAAAATATCAATGACTCACTTTATGTACATAATACATGATGCATTGTAATGCTGTATACCACCAGGCTGAAGGCTGGACACACCCAATACACTCCCCTATCAGGGCTTGACTGCTGGCTTTGGTTTCTCTTATGGCCTGTTCAGACTACACTATATTTTTGTTTTTCGCGACGGTCGGTATGTCAGATTAGGCGATCACAGGGACATACATTTTTGCCATTTTTTGTCTTATTTTTGACGGTGAACAGTCATCGTGCTAAAACGCTTTGCACGTCTGGGTGGGTCATCGGGGAGGAGGGTCCAGAGACTGTCAATCATAGCTGCAGAACTGTCAATCAGCTACAGAACTGTCATAGCTAAAGACGCGTTATGTGTGTTGCTTTATGTTCGGGAAAAATGGGAAACGAGGGTGTTAAGAAGAGAACAGTATGTGCATTTAACATTACTTAAAGTAGCATTAACGCTACATGTCTTGTCCTACACTTGTAAAGATAGTGCCCTCTAGATAATGCAGTTTATACAGTATAGTGACATATGAATTACTCAGAACCTGATATTGAGAGGACCGAAAACAATACGGGGAGTTGAATACAAGGAGGAAAATGCCTGTATGCAAGAAGTTAGGTTATACCAAAGAGTAATATGCCTGTTTCCATCGAGGCCCGCTTCGAGCATTGGCTTTTGGACACAGTATCATGTTGAGAAAATCTGAAATCGTGACAGCCCTATTCTGAATCAACAAAATCCCCCTATCAGTATAGTCTGAGGTTTCTGGAATTCCCGTGGCTATTCCGCACTTGTGATGTCAGACACCATGGATTCACGAGACTCCTGATTGGTTCACTGAAAGGACATTTTACAATTCGTACATAATTGCGTTTTCACACTTGTCTAAAACACTTCAATAGGCACCCAGGACTGATTCTGGGCTCGTTTAGGGCGCCGCCCCATTTGCTAGTCCGCTTTCACGCAGAAGAATTCCATCCAAGCCATATCTCATTAGGATTTTCTTTACCGGGCGGAAAATGCAGTATGCAGTATACACTGTGTAGTAGACAACTGTGAACATAGCCAGTGTGTGTTGAGGATTGGACCATACCCACCGCAATATCAGGCGCGGGGACACCCTATTTCACAATTTTTTAATTAAACTCTGTTGACAACCATGCGCACAATTTTCTACATGTTTGCAAACTGAAAGTAATTCATTAAATCGTTAAAATAAACGAAAACAAAATTAAATAAAGATGTGTGCCTCGTGTTTTTGGCAGAGAAGATGATCATTTCAAACGTTGAACGCACACATGGTTGTGCCATGGTTGAAGAAAAAAAAATCTATATATCTACTCAGTCAGTCAGTCGGATCATTGTGTCCGAAATGCATGTTTGTCCCACGTACATTTAGCGTATTTCATCCCCAAGGTTTGTGCTTTCGGTTGCTGTCTGTACCCCAGAATCGGACCAACGCGGCGCAGGATGATGATGGAAACAGTTCACTTGCAAACTGGCTCGCCCCTGCTCGTGTCTCATCGAGTGTGCGCTACAGCGAGATCAGAAAACCTCCCAGAAAAAGCTTAGTAAAGCAGAAAGGATTTTGTGCCACCTACTACATCGCCAGGATCGGGATGCCCTGAGCTAAGCGATTTTTTGTGTTTTTCTGGTGTTCTCCTCCTATGGGACTTTCCCTTATGACTAACAAACTTAAGCACCGCAAAGATGAACACATTTCCACAAATACCATTTGTGTTAAAGTATGCATGGTTGTCATGGGAGAACAAAGAGGACGAAATAAACTAGCTAACACGTTTTTGGAGACCATCCATGACCACCCATCAGATGCTGTCTGATCACTGTTAATTTATCGCAACCGGAGAGTGAAAAACGCTTAACGTGAAAATAAGGTTAACGTGGTTTAATGAAGCCAACGGCCTATAAACACCAAACTACTCATAAATACTCTCTACTGCTGAAATGACGAACCTGTAGCCCACGGAACCATGGAACGGAAGTAATCGTTCGTTACCGTTTTCCATATAGCGTTTGGCGTTTTAAAGGGGTAGATAAAGCCTTAACGTAAAATGATTGCTTTGGTTTTTAACACAGGTTAATTTCAGCAGTAGATACGTTATAAGTAAGCCTGGTGTGGTGGTGTCTGGTATGAATTTAGTGGACAGATGTCAAACTCCAATGTTTTGACGAAGGATATTTGATATCTTATTCTGTAGCTATATATTTCTGTAGCTATTACAATTCTGGGTCTGCCAGACGCGTAAATTAGATTACCAGAGAGATATGTATACATTTCAGATAAAGGTCTTCAGCTAATAACATTCTAAGGAAGCATTACCCAGCTTGATATTCCTACTACACTGTTCATCGTATAATCTAAACGGACGTTGGTAATTTGCGCGTGGGTGTTTTACAGGGCCGCCCCAAGTCTTTATTGGGCCCTAAGAAGAATTTAATTTGAGGCCCTTCATACCTCCATCTCAGCAGCATATTCTTATCTGATAGACTCATCATGATATCTTGCTGGCCCTCAGGTGGCGTAGGGGCATTACACGGCCGTGTTATTCGAGTATGCCTTGGACCGGCTCTGTTGCAGGGGGCGTTTGTTTTGTGGACAGATGAGAATAGTGGATGAGTGCAGACCAAGGCCATTATAGTCATTTCACCTGCTCTCTTTACGCAGTGCAAGTCTCCTGGTCCTCCAACCATCGCATACTGTTAATTTCTCTTAAACTGTTTAAACTCCGGTTTGCTATTTTTATTGTCCTTTCCTATGACCAAATAGCTATTTGATGACTGCTGTAAGACTTTATGGTATTTTGAAAGAAAAAGATGTAAAATATTTGACTACGTGCTGGGAGCGTTATTTGATATTTACCTATCGATATGCTACCCCTTTAGGTTTTAATAGATATTTAATAGATATAAAAGATATTGCAGTAGATTATAAAACATGTTTCACGTGCACTTACCCCTTTGTCATTAAAATGAAGTCATAATACACTGTGAGAGTTAAGATGGACCTTGATGGGACATACACGCCTGGAAATGGAACCCCAAAAGGTAACATTTTCAACAGAGTAGCCCAAATTTGCTATTGCTTCTCATTACGGTAGCATTTTCGACAAAGTAGCACAACTCGTCAGAACACCGGTAGAAGAGGAGTTAAGAGCAATTCGAAAATGAAAGTAAAATGAAAGTGATTTGGATGGTGATCGCGTATGGTCTGTTGCGCAACAGTACGGAGGTAGGTGGGTCTTTAAGTTGACGACCGTTTGAATAGAGACGGTCAGTGTGTAGATGATCGTGTTGGGAGTTTCCAGATAGTTTTTCGTGTTGCGAAGCAGGGCATTGCAACGCAGTGCTGAAGGAGAATGATTTAGACATTTGGCGAGTCGCAGGGACTGAATCAGTGACCGGTCAAGTCCATATACGCATCTACAGAAAGTAGCTGAGATTAAATGAACCGTAACGGTTACGGGATTTCGTTATAAGCAAAGCCTGCTCTCTGAAAAGGTTTGTGTGATCTTTATTTTCTTTGTTTGGTTTTATTAAAATTTGTCCGCGCGCTGTGGCGTATATCTGTACTCGCGGCCTCGCCTGCATTTTTACGAACTGCTCTTTCAGAAAATAGATAAGAGTTGGTGCATATCTCATTCTGATTGTTAATTGAATTACAGCGCTTTCACCAGATTTTAAGCATCTTAGAATGACTCATCATTCGTGCATTTACTGCTAAATCCCCATGCTTTATATTGCTTTTCTATTTTACTCACGTGCACTCCTGCGTAATCTTTTACTTTTGTGATATGCTGAAGAGAACATGCTTGTTCTTGACTTGTCTCTTTATTTGAATGGTCGTAGCAGAAGACCAAATTTCCAGGACTCCCATGATGAAAAATTGACGACTTCTTGTTTTTTAGTTCTTGTTTTTTAAAAAACAGTTATTAACAACTGTTTTTAAACTAATATAGTAAGGTGTATAGTTACAGGAGTGAAGTTTGAGAGACTGAATCCAGCGGGTCTTTAAAGTGTTTTTTGTAACAGAAATCCATCTCGCTTTCAGCTTACCCTGCTTGAGCATCTGTCTGAACAAGTGCAACTGATAGACCACACAAATCTCACCTTTGAGTAGGAGGGGGATCGGCGGTGACTGGTAAGTTCTGGGGATCAGAGTGGAAAATGGTTTAAAACATTAAACGTAATTGAGGAGTTTTCCCAGTAAAGTTAACTTAGTCCTGGATTAGATTACACAATCCGAGGTGGGGTACTCATTCATTCATTATCCGTACCGCCAATCCCAGCATCTCCGGGCGAAGACAGGGAACACCACGGGCAGTTTGCCAGTCCACCACATGGCCAACATGCACACACACCCTCACACCTACAGGCAATCTAGAGTGACCAATCAACCTAGGATGCATGTCTTTGGACTGTGGGAGGAAACCGGAGTACCCAGAGAAAACCCACGCAGGCACAGGGAGAACATGCAAACTCCACACAGAGCAGCCCAGACCGAGAATCGAACCCAGACCACCTTGCTGTGAGGCGACAGTGCTAACCACCACACCACCATGCCACCTAGGTGGGGTACTGTTTAGTGTATATTTTAGGGCTTTTCAAAAAATTATCTGCACAGATGGTTTAGCCTATGGCAGCCTTACAAAGCACAGTACCATCTTGGAAAGACCATCGAAGGAGGGGAAAAGGATGATAGAGAAAAGACATCTGGATTTATTTCCCTCAGTTGACCTTGTCAGTGTATTAGCACTGAAATTGGTAGCTCCGTGTTTATATCTTGCAGCGCCATCAAATCGATTTCTGAACTAACAGCTCCCACTTTTGGAGAATTGTTGCAATTGTTGAAATCAGGAAATGCATTAGTTGCAACCCACTTTTTTTCAACACACTTTTATAATTCATTTTATTGTACTTGTATATCCACTTAGCGATGTATCTGGTTTTATTACTGTACTGAATACGAAGACATTTTTACATACAGAACAAAAAATCAGTCAAGTGGTATGATGGTAGGTGTTGGTATACTGTGCTGTAGGTGGTATGATGGTAGTTGTCGGTATACTGTGCTGTAGGTGGTATGATGGTAGGTGTTGGTATACTGTGCTGTAGGTGGTATGATGGGAGGTGTTGGTATACTGTGCTGTAGGTGGTATGATGGTAGGTGTTGGTATACTGTGCTGTAGGTGGTATGATGGTAGGTGTTGGTATACTGTGCTGTAGGTGGTATGATGGTAGTTGTCGGTATACTGTGCTGTAGGTGGTATGATGGTAGGTGTTGGTATACTGTGCTGTAGGTGGTATGATGGGAGGTGTCGGTATACTGTGCTGTAGGTGGTATGATGGTAGGTGTTGGTATACAGTGCTGTAGGTGGTATGATGGTAGGTGTTGGTATAATGTGCTGTAGGTGGTATGATGGTAGGTGTTGGTATAATGTGCTGTAGGTGGTATGATGGTAGGTGTTGGTATACTTTGCTGTAGGTGGTATGATGGTAGGTGTTGGTATACTGTGCTGTAGGTGGTATGATGGTAGGTGTTGGTATAATGTGCTGTAGGTGGTATGATGGTAGGTGTTGGTATACTGTGCTGTAGGTGGTATGATGGTAGGTGTTGGTATAATGTGCTGTAGGTGGTATGATGGTAGGTGTTGGTATAATGTGCTGTAGGTGGTATGATGGTAGGTGTTGGTATAATGTGCTGTAGGTGGTATGATGGTAGGTGTTGGTATACTGTGCTGTAGGTGGTATGATGGTAGGTGTTGGTATACTGTGCTGTAGGTGGTATGATGGTAGGTGTCGGTATACTGTGCTGCAGGTGGTATGATGGTAGGTGTTGGTATAATGTGCTATAAGTGGTAAGTGACTATGATGGTAGATGCTGGTGTGCCATGCTGATTTAATTCTTTCCTGATTTTGCTTCTTCTTCTCCAGGCTGAAACCCTTGCCCCTTGCCCAGGAACAGTCATTGTCTGCGTTGGGAAATAATTCTCCAGAAACTAGGGCTTCAACAGAAGTATGGTTTGGGCCAAGGCTTGGCTTATCTGGGGGCTTTTGGGTAAGTGGGACTGGGGTACGGGTGTCACTGGTCTGGTGACTGAAGCCATCTCCTCTGGGAGCATTTGTATCATGTTACAGATCACAGCCATTTATCTGGATGTTGGAAAATGTGTGTTGTACATATGGATGTGAGGTTTCAAAACGAGCCTGACACTGAAGACGCATTATCCATCAGTCTTTTTTGTAATTATAACTTAATATACTTTGGGAATTTGTCTGTGACACTGCTAGAATGTCACAGCGACGTGGTTGAGATAGAGCACTTCCTGTCTTACATGAGAGGTACTTAAGTCAGATGTAGTCCATCAGCAACCCAATCCTTATTGAGGAAGCGTTTAGGGTTTTGACACAGAGATGTGTGTGAGGCTGTGCGGTTTTTGGCCATTTTAATTTTTCTGCTCTTTTAATGTTTTTTTTTTTTTCCATTTGAGTCAAGCCTGTGTGCATGTTGCTGCTTCTGTAGAACTACTGTAGAAGCATCCGTTAACCTCACTACTTCCTGCACTGGGGAGTGAGAGAGAGAGATACACAGAGTGAGAGACAGAGGGCAAACCAAGGAAGAAGGAGTTCAGAAAACAGTGGGTGTTGAATGGGACAGCTCCTGAAGATTGGGGTCCTGTGGCCGGACCAGTTCCCTCAGGCCTCTGAAGTGTGCTGCATGAGCACTGGGACTTTGCTGACTAGCCGTCTTTCTGCAACAGTCTGAACTGCAGCTGTACCACAGGAGTCAATCTCACTCTTCCTCGCTCTGTCTCTTTCTCTCTCTCTCTCCCTTGCTCTCCCTCTCTCTCACCCAGTCGCTTAAAGTTGACTCTCTTTAACTATGAAAACCTCTCTATGCCCTTGGCTTCAGGGTTAAGGCCTGTGTCCCTGTAACCCTCTTCTGTCAGCAGCTGACTCTGTCCCTGAGAAAAAAAACATCCTGAAAATGTCCTGTAAAAGGCTTGACCACCTTATGCAATGCATGACCGCATGTGAATGACAATGTAGATGAGGTTATGGCACTGCGGTATAATGGCTTGTGTTTATTCAGGTTTGATTTATTTTTGGTCTTGTTTTGTTTATGGAAGGGAGGAGAAATGATATCTAGAATTTGGTAAGGCTGTGGAAGAAATAGAATATTTAGGTTATTTACGTTTGGGCCACTTAGTATGTGCCTTTGCGCTGTGTGGAAACCGAGTACATTTTTTTCAGCAGTGGTTTGAGGTTTTGATCAAATCTTGGTGACAGGTCCAATCTTTCATGCTTTCTGTCATCTGCTAGAACAACAGCAGTATCAGTTTTATTACCTCGATTTGATATCTGAGTAAAGTTACAGTTACATTTCACCTTTCTCTTGTGTACACAATTGACTAGCAGAACAAAATACTTGCTGATTAAAAACTCCTGATTGATGCAAGAGTAGCAATCACTTGAAAAGATTAAAGAATTTTTTTTATTATTACTGATTTTATTTTTATTTCACAGTGTTTATGCAAGTGTTTATGTTCCTGTAGGCCTGTTGTGGATCTTGCCTGTCTCAGTGAGCTCTGTGTCTGATGGACTCTGTGGACCACTAGGAACTCTGAGGGAACAGCTCAGCTCCACCTTCAGGAGACGATACCTGGTAAACACAACCAAACTAGAAAGTGCCTTCAACATTTTGAGGTTGATAAAATATATAAAATGATAAAAAATAGACAGAAGACGACAAAACATGCAAGGAGCCTAAGGATTTCTCTTTTTTTTCTTCTTATTTTAGAAGCACAACTTTCCCATTAACTACACCATTCAAGTGCAGTATGAGGACGTCTTCAGGCTACACAACATCAGCAGACTGGTGAGCAACTGCCCCACTCCACTGTCCCCAAACTCACCCCACTCACCCACTCCGTCCCCAAACTCACCCCACTCACCCACTCCACTGTCCCCAAACTCACCCCAGTCACCCACTCCACTGTCCCAACACTCACCCCACTCTGACCTTAGTCCAACGCTCCCTGCACCAGCCTCTGTCCTGCACCCAATCTGCCCCCCTCGTCCTCCTGTTTAATCTCCTCTTCACTTTTACTTCCTCACTCTTTCATGCCTCATGTCATCCACTGCTGTCTTATCTTATCTCGTCTCTCTTTCTGTCTACTAGATGGAAGAAGAAAAAGACCCTGACGTCACAAAAGATTTACAGTGGCTGTGGCTCTCGGTGACACAGACAGGAATAAAGCGGATTTTGCAGGTGCTTCCTGAGAGGCACCCAACAAGACGCAAATACCTCACAGAACTCCAGGACCTGTTCAGGAAATTTGAACACAGCTACGTTCAGCTGAATCCCCAAAAAGAGGTGAGGACAAGGAGTGCCTGTGTGTTCCCTTAAGTGTGTTCTCTTAAGTGTGTTCCCTTAAGTGTGTTCCCTTAAGTGTGTTCCCTGAAGCAGTGGCCTGGACGTTTTGAATTAGGCTTTGTGCCTCCCACCACCACACTTACACTGCTGTCTCATGTCAGGCTTCTCCAGGCTAAGCTGTAACTAGTGAAATTTCTGGTCCCTCAGGTTTACTGAGGTTTTCTGATGTTGTTGTTCTTTGATTGCGTGGCGGCCGCAGGAGAAACGCAACATGCTCATTCACACAGTAACTATTTTACTGTCATGCGGCTGGAATTGGACTCAAATTTTGCTTTTGGCACAAATACAGGGTGAGTCTATATCCTTGTTCATGACTCAAACCTGATGTTGTTGTTTTTGTGTTTGTTTTATGACACCAAAGGAAGTCCCACCACGCATTCAGGACATCTGGGATCGCTTAAATACCCCAGACAATCAGGGATGGAGATCTGTCAAACCCAAGTCCTTACTGGACAACAGTTATCGCACCTTGCACTGCCTGTTCAAAGACTGCTTTGAAAAAAAAGAGAACGACTGTAAGTGACCATTTTCAGTCCTGCCTTTGTTTACACTGCAGTATGACCCGAGTAGAACATCTTGCATCACACAAGCTGAGTTTCATAGACCTTTTGTATGTTGTTACTTGCATATATATCATTTATCTTGGTAAGAAAACTGTGAAATGGTCCGCAGGGCAAAAATATGCCTTTGTTTGAAGGCCAGCTAAACTGGTTTGACAGAAGAGAATCCTGTTCACTTTGCATCTTAGATTTGTATTACAAATGGAGTAACGGAGTGAATTGTTAAAACTTGCACTAAGGTTACAGCCTTAATCACATAAACAGAAACACCCTGTCAGAAATTCAACCCTCAAAAAAAACACACACCTGCTATTCACCGGCTATGTCAGTTGTCTGTCTATATGCCCACTCCTGCATGCACAAATACATGAAGACCACAGAGGAAACAAATGGCCTATTAGGAAAGTTACTTGAACAACGTCCCTGCTGTTATGCTCGGATAGGTCAGCACTTGCAACACAGTGGTGTGAACCCACAGATCTGCAACGTTTGAATGGTTTCTCTGTGGCTGACCACCACTGTGGTCACCAAGCAGGAACACATGCTGGCGGTGGGAGGGGGTTTGAGTCAACACCATTTACCATTTCCTCCGCGATGAGCTAGGGTCTCCATCCCCCGATGGTGTGTGTTTCAGGCCGGGCAACAAGGTGTCAGACAGCCCACCAGCTTCTGTCAGCCTGCCCTGGTCCCTCAGGAACACTCACGCCAACACACAGCTCGCAGACGGACATGTGGCACGCTAACCACAGACGTGTCTAAGTCAGTTAAGTCAGTTAAGTCAAGCCACATTGTCAATTGTGATTTTCACCCCAATCGAAATTTGTCCTCCGCATTTACCCATCTGTGCAGTCAGAACACACACACACACACACTAGTGATAACTAGGGGGCTGTGGTGCACACGTGCCCAGAGCGGTGGGCAGCCCTAGCCCGGCGCCCGGGGAGCAGTTGGGGTTAGGTGCCTTGCTCAAGGGTACCTCAGTCATGGCCTCAGGCCAGGTCTAACAGTGTCGCAGAGTTCATTCTGGAGTCTGTTAACATAAAAGAAGCCGTTATTCGGTTTCAAGAATCATACTATCTGTCTGTCTTCCACCAGATTGCAACGTTCTCCACTGGAGACAAGGAAGAGTGACAACTCCTCAGCCGACCTGAGCGGCTTGTGTGCACATACGCGAATGAGTTTGTTGTCTGGGTGTGTCCGCTGGAATGCTGTGCATGCTATGTGTTCTGCATATCACCATGATATGAGTTACTTAAATGAGGATTATGCCTGAAAATACGCAGGGCTATAGACTCTCAGCTGCATCTCCCCAGCAGACAACCCCCCCTAACCCTGCATCACCAGCTTCTGCAGAGCTCCAACACGTGTTCTTAACTTATTATGTCCAATATGACCACTCTGAAGGAAACAAACATTTTGCTATAGTATGTTCTATTTGTAATTACAATCATTTATTACTATGGCTACCTGTAACGTTTTATTTGACTTCTGGACTTACCGTACCCAAAAGGAATGTAATACTTATATTAATAGTGTTCTTTATGCTGTATGCCAAAACAGTATGTAATTGTGTGTGCGTGTGTGTGTGTATGTGAGAGACAGAGAGAGAGAGAGATGTCTTACTGTGCTGTAAGTATCAGAAGGGAGTTTTGTATTTGTATGTATAAATTGCATGCCGAGTTTTGCTGACTGCTGGCTTAGTCAGCGAATTCTTGCTGTCTTTGCTCTGTGTGCTTTGATGTATGCTCAACATGGTCAGTTTGTGCCAAAATAATATTGTCAACATAAAGTGTTTTTTCAAGCGTTACCAAGATATATAATATGTTTTATACATTGTTTATTAATTATTTATTTGAGTTCTATAGAGTGTTATAGAGCAACTTGTCTTAAAAAAATTAATAAACGTCCCTCTGTCGCCCCCATGTGTTCACATTAGTCTTACAGTTTTTCTAAGTTGCTAAAATACTAAACCCCATTCTCAAAACAAAACAGTCAACTGATATATCAATAGCTTAAAAGAAAACATCTAGTTAGTTAAATTTTTCAGTTTGTTATATCTGATCCAGCCTTTTTAGATGTCATAGGTTACACACAATGACTCAAAACTCAATGTCTTGCTAATGGTGCAGTGAAACCAATATAAGCCTGGTGAGAGTGGACAGGTGGCCCAAGTGAGTTGAGGGTTGATACCAAAAACGTATAGACACTATTTCAGACGTAAAGGAAGTGTGTATGTACGAGGTGGTGAACGAGGAGGAGGAGGAGGAAGAACAAGACCAAAACCAATAACAGTAATTTGATGATGAAATTTAAGCAACTCTAATAGACCATGTTCTTGTTCACAGAATGCAAAATTCACTGTGGTCACCATGATCTGGAAATGTAGAGAAGACAACAGGTATTTGGTGTTTTTAGGTCACTGAAAGTTCACTGTGTACAGATGTTTGAGTACATCCATCACCTTATTATAGAATTGCAAGACCACCAGTAAGAGGGCCTCAGAGATGTGGTCCTTCAAAACATTAGACTGTATGGAATACAGCACTGAATAATTGAAGACAATGTACATGTTGAAGGAATCAACAGTGCCAGGCTTTCCACCAATGTGTCCTCCAGTGCAAAACGGTACCCGTGAAGCAAACGTACAGAGTTCCAGCCCAACTCAGAAAGGGTCAAAGGTCAATGATTTCAGTACGTGCAGGTAAGTGAACATTTTTTTTTATTAAGCTCGGTTCAGTATGCTGAAGAACAAAAGGAGATGCCAGAACATGAGCGGGCTGTTGTGGAAGTCCCTGGGAGTGGTGGGAACATCACAGTCTGTGCAGCCAATAAGTAATCATGGGGTTCTCCGCCATCATGCCACCTTGGGGCCACGTAACGCCTACTATATCCCGTTCCTACATGGTCTGCAGGATGTTTTGCTCAGACATGAGCAGACAGGTCATGGGCAGGCAGATAATCCTGTGTATGCTGTAATTTGTGAACTTTCACTGAGGTCCAAGAATTCATGGTTTACCAGTAACCCGCATTTTCTTAATGTGTGCCTCCTATTATATTACCCCCTCCTTAATCCTGTTGAATGATTTTTTCTCAGCATGAAGGTGAAAGGTGTAACCATTAAAGGTAAACCATTATACCCAAAAAACCTCCTCCAGTATGTGATAACACAGGAAAATCTATTTAAGGCTGGTTTCAGCATGCTAAAGGATTCTTTCCCTGTGGTGTAGCAAGGGAGAGGCCTCCCTGTGATGTAGATGCTGTTCTGTGCCCTGGCCCAGTCCAGCAGATTATTTTACATGTGGTCTTCTATAAATCTCATTTGACAATGTAGCTTGTATTTTGGGGGTTGTGTTTTCTATTTTGAAACAAAGAAGAGATTTCATCCTACTATAAAAACTTATTCATCTTAGTCAAAAATCTTTTTCATGCAAATTCTGAACCCCCCTCTGAATTTCTACTCACTGCTCCTAAATCCATCATTTCTAAACTTTCTGACCTTACACTCAAGCTTGATGGTGCCACGGTAAAACCTTCATCAGTAGTTAGGAACCTCTGTGTAACTCTTTGACTCCGCACATTCCTTTGAACCTCACACCCATTCTTCCACCCCTGAAATATCGATAACGTAGACCTACACTCACCAGACATGATGCTGAGACTCGATCGTGCTTTCTTCACATCCTGCCTTGATGATTGTAATTCCATGATGATTGGCTTACCCAACAAAACCATCCCCTCACTATCCAAAATCTGAGCTGCCAGAAGTCTTTTACATTGGTCCACATCATTCCAATTCTCCATCAGTTACACTGCATACACATCTCACAGTTTTATCTTCTCCTGCTCACATACAAATTACTGCACAGTCTGATTGCCCCTCATTAACCCACTCTCCTACACCCATACCACCCTCCCTGTGCACTCTGGGCCTCTGATGCTGGTCCTCTTTCCATCCCCATATTCAGACTCAACTCTGCAGATCTTTCAGTATCATGGCCCCAAAACTATGGAACACAACTTCAATCTCTCTTAAAAATGATTTCACAGAAAAACACAAAAACTCTGTAACAGTAAAGCCATTAAAGCATTTTGTGACCCTTAATTTCTCTCGAAAATACATATAACACTAATGATCTACCATCATGCTGGTAAGTCGGTAGGCATTTCGTCCTACTATAAAAACTTATTCATCTTAGTCAAAAATCTTAGTAAAAAGATTTTCCTTCATGCAAACCTGCTCTTACACAGGTTAAAGACAAGTGTCCGTAACTGTCCAGCGAGAGCGGGGTGGGGTACGAGAGTGGGGTACTGAACAACTGAACAAACGTCTTCTCGGCAGGGGTCAAGTACTTAGAAAGGGGGCAAAGTAATTTGTTTAGAAATATATTTTAATTTTAAAACACACAGACCCCAGACGATCTCTATTACGCCGTGCACAGCTGTCTCTGCGCATTCGTTTTTTTTAAACCTCATGTACAGACGGAACTGGAAGACGAATATTCGGCACCATTAGATGGCGAAACGCCGCAGCGACGATAAAGTTTGTCCTGTCGCGTCTACCGTAGTTCATACTTCTTGTTGACATTCGTGTTTCGCTCACGGCCAAAGCTGTCCGAGGACCGACGGTGTTCGCAATTCATCAATAAACGTGGACAAAACGCTGTGCGAATGGCCTCCAACGGTGGCATTCAGATCCCTACCCGCTTGCCTTTGCTGTTAACCCACGAAGGAGTACTATTACCCGGCTCGACCGTGCGAATTAGCATCGACTCGGCGAGGAACATGCAGCTGGTGAAGAGCAGGCTGCTGAAGGGTACATCGCTGAAAAGCACCATCATCGGAGTCATCCCTAACACCCGGGACCCCGAACACGACACGGACGAGCTCCCGTCTTTACACAGGTGAACCGAGCGGAACCTAAGTAGCTAGGTTAATTCAGAGGCAGGGAGATCCACTCGCTTGCTGGCTTGTTCATAAGACGGCTAACGCCAGCCAGCTAACTAGCTAGATAATTATTAGCATGACAGTTTACAAATGACCGTTAGTGATGTTATTGAAAGTGTTTAACAAGTCCAGGCCAGACGTGAACGAGTAGGATAAAATTGGCCAACCTAGCGAGCTAATTAAACAACCTAATCTAGAACTTATCTCGAAGTTTAACGCTTTTATATAGCTAGCCAGTTAACTGACAATAATAGGGATGTATTTATTTCTTTCTGTTTATAATTGGACATGAAATCGTGCGCGTATGTTAAGTGGGAACACTGCTTATTCCGGAACGTTCACTGCTGCCTTTGCTGGACTTTAACCTTGTGTTTCTGAGCGGGGCTGTCCATGTTGGGCAGCTGATAACGTTCCTGTGCACTTTAGTCCGGGTTGGGACCTCTCTGCTGCTTAAATCGCGCTCAGTATTAGCACAATATTTGTTGTGCCAGCTTTTTAAAGCCGTTTCTTGTGTCTTTGGAGAAGAGTGGCCTAATGGTTGTTGATGAGCCAGGGAATATTCAGATATCGTTTGATTTACTTAAAGGACTGTTAACTGACATGGATGTATTTAAACGTTTATTAGACAAATATGCCCTCTGTTAACCGCCTGTATCCCAGGTTTTGAGTTTTTCAGTCAAGTTTCCAGTAAATCAAGTTTTTTCAGAAATCAAGAATTTATGTGGATTTGTTGAGCTTTAACTGGGCCATTCATGAATGATACTGTCAGTAAACAAGGTACAGGTATTCCCTGCAGAGGGGAGAGGACTTCTCTGTCTGTGACTGAGGCTCATAACCCCAACTTCCTCTAAAAAATAAAAAAATAAAGAATTGACCTTGTGTTGTCTCAGCATTGGCACAGCGGGCCTGGCGGTGCAGGTTGTGGGCAGTAACTGGCCGAAGCCACACTACACGTTGCTCATCACGGGGCTGTGCCGGTTCCGAGTGGCCCAGCTCCTGCGCGACCGGCCCTTCGCCGTGGCCGTGGTGGAGCAGCTGGACAGGCTGGAGCAGTACACGGAGGGCGAGCAACTGGACGGAGAGCTCGGGGAACTGGCCCAGAGCTTCTACCAAGCCGCCGTGCAGGTGCGTGCACACTCAGACTGACGCATCATGGTGTGTTCTTGCCTGATACACTGCCCTCTGCTGGTGATTGCTTTCATTGTGCTAAAGACCCGCTTTTTATATGCAGTGATCAGCCATAACATTAAAACCACCTAGTGTGTAGGTCCTCTTCCTCCACCTCATATAAGGAGCAGCAGATCCTGTCAGTCCTGCATGCGAAGTGGAGACTCCATGGATCAGGCTTGTTTTTTAGGCACAACCCCCAGCGGCTCAGACTGAGGTCTGGTGTATCCCACCCCTTGACATGTTCACCTTTCAGTGGCTTTAATGCTGTGGCTGATCGGTGTGTATGGGTATGTTTGGCATTCACAAAAAAAGAAAAATTGTGTTTGGTTTTGTGAAAGAAACATAAATAATGCCTGGTTCATTTTGAAAGTAATTTTTTCTGGTGAAATTTCAGGTCCTCCATGTCTGTCTGTATTTAGTAGATTTATTCATCCGCCCTGTGTAGTCCACCAGACTCATTGTTTGTGTGTGTGTGTGTGTAGCTTGTCGGGATGTTGGACATGTCCGTGCCTGTGGTGGCCAAGCTCAGACGGCTGCTAGACAGTCTGCCAAGGGAGACCCTGCCTGACGTGCTCGCTGCCATGATTCGCACCTCCAACACAGAAAAGCTCCAGGTGCGACACCTGCTGGGGGCTTTGGCCGTCTGCACCATGATTGTAAAATGCATGGTGTGCTAGGATGGCACTAAAATGAAAGTAGCTTGAGTGGTTGGGTGAGGTGGGTGGTCCAGGGCTCAGGGCTATGCCTTCTGCTTAATTCACTTGGCGCAGTTTACTCATCCTGTGGTGCTTTTTACTGTGCTGCTTGCTGCATATTGAAGTTCATCGAGTGGTTTATCTTTTGTGCGTTTGTGTTACAGCGATTGTGTTCGTACTGTGTTGTGTTGTCGGTAGGTGCTGAATGCTGTTGACTTGGAGGAGCGCTTTAAGAAGACTCTCCCTATGCTCACCAGGCAGATTGAGGGCCTGAAACTGCTACAGAAGACCCGCAAACCCAGACCTGATGATGACAAGAGGGTAGTCAGCCTGTCAGTTGTTGCCTGTCAGTCATACCCTCCCTCAGCCTGTCAGTCATACCCTCCCTCAGCCTGTCAGTCATACCCTCCCTCAGCCTGTCAGTCATACCCTCCCTCAGCCTGTCAAGTCATACCCTCCCTCAGCCTGTCAAGTCATACCCTCCCTCAGCCTGTCAAGTCATACCCTCCCTCAGCCTGTCAAGTCATACCCTCCCTCAGCCTGTCAAGTCATACCCCCCCTCCCTCAGCCTGTCAAGTCATACCCTCCCTGTCAAGTCATACAGCCTGTCGAGTCATACACTCCCTCAGGCTGTCAAGTCATACCCTCCCTCAGCCTGTCAAGTCATACCCCCTCCCTGTCAGCCTGTCAAGTCATACCCTCCCAAGTCATACCCCCTCCCTCAGCCTGTCAAGTCATACCCTCCCTCAGCCTGTCAAGTCATACCCTCCCTCAGCCTGTCAAGTCATACCCTCCCTCAGCCTGTCAGTCATACCCTCCCTCAGCCCCTCAGTCTGTCCACAGTATGCTCCCACATCCATCTGTCCTCTCCCCTGATGACTACCGTGTCTCACAGGTGCTGGCCATCCGCAAAGGTGGCGTCTTCCCTGGGCGGCAGTTCTCTCTGGAGGAAGATGGCGAGGATGAGGATGGTGATGACATGGCTGTGTTGGAGAGGAAGGTGAAGGAGGCGGCCATGCCTGAGCCAGCATTGCGTGTCTGTCAGAAGGAGCTGAAGCGGTAGGTGCTGGTCCTCCACTCCACCTGCAAGCCGCTGCTCCACACACCCTCCCCCTCCAGCCCCTCCCCCTTCAGCCCCTCCCCCTTCAGCCCCTCGACAACCATGATAACACGTTTATACTCAGATGGTGCAGACAGACTGTTCACACTTCTAATACAATAAACATTTCACACCTATGTTAATTTGCATCATCACCCTCAAATGTCCTGTATGCATATTGTCTCATGAATACTGCATGCATGTGTAGTCTGAAGAAGATGCCCCAGTCCATGCCGGAGTACGCCCTCACCCGCAACTACCTGGAGCTCATGGTGGAGCTGCCCTGGACAAAGAGCACCACAGGTGAGGGACTTGCGCTCACGTGACCCAGCAGGAGGACACGTCTTCCTCGTTTGGTTGAGTAAGGTGAAGAGAAGGTGTAGGGTGTAGGTGGCCTGGTGTGGGGTCTGCAGCTGTGCTGTGAAAGGGCTTTATGCAAGATCATTTATACAAGATATTTCATATACAAGACTTCTGGTTGTATATCCTGTTAGAGGGTTTATACACAGCTGGTGATTAACCTGCAAAGAATGTGCAACACATTATCCAAATATATTCCGCACAATCTGTTCACTGCAGAAACGTTTATACAATGTTTTCATAATTGCAACATAATGAGAAATCCCGAGGACGCTTGCGGGCGGGAGAAAAGGTTTAATAGAGGACTGCAGTGAGACAGGTGTGAGGAATAAACAGACGGGGCCACAACACCAGTACAAACAGGCAAAAGGTGTAGAAATCCGTTAATGCAAACAGACGTAAGTCAAAATACAAAAGGTAGGTTCAGTAACGATTAGCAAGATACAAAGAATAAAGCTCTGTAGTTCAAAACCAACGAGGGATTAGCAATACTTCACATCTGACTGTGAGTGAGAGTCCGAGATATAGACGTGACGGAATGAGGGACGGGTGAGTCTCTAATCAGGTGACGTGGTTCTCCATCTTTTGGGGTTGGGGTTGCTGGGAAATGGGGTTCCCAAACTGCAGGCAGGTTTTGCATGGTTACTGTGCCTTATGCCCAGATGTGATGGCATTCTGTGGCCAGGAGGGGGAGAACTTTACCATGTTTTACTAAGAGATTTGAACTAGAGAGGAAAAAGGTGTTATTTTTTTTATATACTGTACATTTTACAGTATCTTCCATTGCCATTAGGGGGAATGTGTTGTTGCATTCTGAGACTGTAGAGTGTCAGTAAACTCCATCTGGAGGGGGTCTCGGGTTAATTCTCTCATGTACAGAGGTATTTTCATCTTTATAGCTTTTGACTGTGCATTTTATCCCCTCTCACTCTCTCTCACTCTCAGTGTAAGATCACACACACACACACACACACACAGTCTCTCTGATACATTCCAGATGGGTATCAGGCCTTAGGACAGGAATTCTCTAAACACAGACTTATGTGGATGGATCAGAGATGCATGTAGTGTGTGACGCCCAGCGTTCCTGTGTGGTGGTGTATAGAGGGCTATTGTCAGCACTCGGAGCAGCTGAGAGTATGAATGAGAGAGGGAGTCAATGATACTTTGATTTTACATACTCTATGTCTGCAAGGTGCCATATCGCAGCATGTGGAGTATACAGTATGTAGCAGAACGCGCTGAAGTTTATGGGCCAGCTGCCTGCATGCGTGCGTGCACGTGGCCGTAAATATTCTGTTCCTCTGACACAATGCCCAGATTCCTCTCGCCTCCACTTGCACTCTTGTATGGGCAGATTGTGCACAAGCCTGCCTCTGTTCCATTCTGCCCATAACCGTGGACTCACGGCGCCCCCTGCAGACTGCCTGGACATCCGTGCCGCGCGGGTGCTGCTGGACAACGACCACTATGCCCTGGAGAAGCTGAAGAGGCGCGTGCTGGAGTATCTGGCAGTGCGGCAGCTCAAGAGCGCCCTCAAGGGGCCCATCCTGTGCTTTGTGGGGCCGCCGGGCGTGGGCAAGACCAGCGTGGGCCGCTCCATAGCCCGCACGCTGGGCAGGGAGTTCCACCGCATCGCCCTGGGAGGAGTGTGTGACCAGTCCGACATCCGCGGACACAGGTGTGTGTGTGTGTGTGTGTGTGTGTGTGTGTGTGTGTGTGTGTGTGTGAGCCCTGTGTCATGCTAACACAGTAAGGGTAAGTGATCTGCAGCTGCTTGTGTTTTGACCCACTTTGCTACCACTTTACTCAGGTAGGACAGTCTGCAGGAAGCTTGAGATGTTGACCTTGGTGTGTGTAGTGTGAGAGCTGCAGTACACAGCCCTCCGGAGACGGGGGGAGGTGGGGGGGGCTCCGGTTCTGGAGAACACCCCAGACATCAGACGTGGGTGGCCCGTCTGACTGGAGGCCCTTAACAACAGACCACAGGAACCGCAGAATCCCCCTGGAGCAGTGCAGCTGGGGTCGCCCTGGGGTACTGGTGGGCAGATTCAGTAGAAATGGAATGGCTGGTAGGACACATGCATGCGTGTGTGTGAAGTGAATAGAAAGGATATTTTAGGCTCCTGAAATATAAAAAATCCCCCCCACACACACACACACTTCCCCTTCTGCCAAACTAGAAGACCAGCAGAAGACCACAGATACACATTTCCATACTGCTGTATAGTTTAGTATAGCTGTGAGAACCTGGTGATTTCAAGTCGAACATACCATTTCTTACAGACTGTGTGCTTACAGCAGAAATAATAATAAACTGTAATTTTGTATTATTAATGATTGTGTATTCATAATTTTGTATAAGCGTACAGCCTATATTCTTTGCTTTGAACACTTTGATATATGATTATTTTCGGGATTGGTGCTAAAGTGTGTATTGTATAGACCTGTGTGTCCGTTTAACCCAGCGAGGGTTTGTGTACGTCACTGAACACTGTACTGTAACCAGAGCACCAGCACCTGCAGCTGCGGCATGAGCTCATCTTCTCATGATGTCTCTGATCTCTTGTCTGTACGGGGACCAGACAGAAAGGGTTTGGGTTAAAGCCCACGAGTTAGGACAGGTCCCTGAGGGTTTCCCTCTGAGCACACGCGCCTCTGAGCACGCGCGCCTGATACAGCCCCTACAGCCCAGTGCCGTGTGTAGCGGTTGTAACATCCAGCCTCCTTTTGGATCCCGCAGTCAGCCACAACTGCTGTTTTATCGCCTGAGTTTGTGTTGTGTTGTGCCTCTTCTCCCACTGGATTTAACAGGGCTGGTGGTTTGTAGTAACCTCAGCGCCTCCCACTCATTGTGTGTGTGTGTGTGTGATTGTGTGCAGCCTCTTCCTTGTCTCCAGATCATCGTGTGTGTCTGAGCCGACCGTGCGGGAGGAAAGCCCGTCTAACTCGTGCTCAGCCCACGTGCTTAACGCTCTGTGAACGTCCGGGGGGAGGGGGGGGACCTCTGTGTATAGACACCAATGAGTCTTAAGTCCCGCCCACACTTATTGTGCTAATATTAGCCACCGTGTCACAATGAGTCATCAATCCCAGTGAGCTGTGCTGTCTCTCGTCTCCCCCGTCTGTCCTCAGGAGAACCTATGTGGGAAGTATGCCTGGCCGCATCATTAACGGCCTGAAGACCGTCGGCGTCAACAATCCCGTCTTCTTGCTGGACGAGGTGGACAAATTAGGCAAGAGCCTGCAGGGAGACCCTGCTGCCGCCCTGCTGGAGGTGAGGGCAACTGCGCAGCACAGAGAGCTCTGGGGTGTGTACACCCACCTGCCGTGGTGGGGCTCTCTGCAGGGGTGATTTAGCAGGGGCTCTCTGCAGGAGAGGTTTAGGCCCTGCATTGTACCTTTTAACAGTATTTGTTTATTGCTGGTTTCTGAATATGTTGCGTACCAATGAACAAAGATCTACTGCATCCTGAAGTGACCGATACCACACCGGGAGTTTAAGATCTGTCTTCCAACACAATAAATGTTCTCAGGACACATCAGACAGCAGGGCACATGTAGAGCAGGCGTCAGAGAGCAGAACACACAGGGTCAAAGGGAAGGATCAGTTCTCAGGATCCTGATTGTAGATGATTGGAGGAAAAATACGATAAAACATTTATTTTCTTACAAGATTTGAAGTGCCCCTGCCTGTCTGTCTCTCTGTCTCTGTCTGTCTCAATGGATGACAATACAATATATAATTTTGCCAACACACTGGATGTTTTTCTAACAAATACACCATGAGTTATGATGATAATAATAAAGAGCAGTAAATTTTTTCCAGCATGTAATAAGCCATTAATCTCTCTCTTATTTCTTTCTCTCTCTCTCTCTCTCTCTCTCTCTCTCTCTCTCTCTCTCTTTTCTCCCTCCCTCCTCCTCTCTCTCCAAACACTGTCTGGTCACAATCAGGTTCTGGACCCAGAGCAGAACCACAGTTTCACTGACCACTATCTCAATGTGCCCTTTGACCTCTCACAAGTCCTCTTCATTGCCACAGCGAACACCACAGCAACCATCCCCCCTGCCCTATTGGACAGAATGGAGGTTATCCAGGTGCCAGGTCAGAGTTCACGGCTGAGAGGTCATGATGGTGCAAAGGGATGATCAAATGAGGGCACTGCTTACTCGGAACTATTGATGATTGATCACTGATATATTGATCACTGATTTTCATATGAATAGTGCACATTGTAATTTATCCTCCAGCATAGCAGATGGTAATTTTATGAATGACTAATTTAAACAGTTGTGCCTTTTGTGTGTTTGTGTGTGTGTTCTCCAGGGTATACCCAGGAGGAGAAGGTAGAAATCGCACATCGACACCTGATCCCACATCAGCTGGAGCAGCATGGCCTAACACCTCAACAACTCCAGATTCCCCAAGACACCACCCAGGAGATCATCAGCAAGTAAAATCTCTCTCTCTCTCTCTCATATGCACGTGTATGCAGTGAGGGCAGAAGGGAGGAATTACTGTATCCAGACGAATAAGTGGTGTCAGCAGGGCCGACTCAGAGGTGCTGATCCAGACAGTCAGACGGAGAGAGAGAAGTAAAGACAGTGTGACCCACATCCCCACCCACACGCTAAGTCCCTACTGTTACAGCTCTTTTAATTAGTGAGTCAGTCTGGCAGGACCTTTGAGTATGAAGAGTGAGCCTCGGGCCCAGAGGCATGCTGGGTAACTCGGAGCAGAGAAGGCTGGTTGAGGTGGTGGTGGTATTCTGACATGAAGAATGTCTTCAGACATCAAAGCACCATGTTGGATGATATTGCGTGAAACAAGTCAGTGTATCAAATAAGGCAAATCAACAAAACCAAATACAAACTGACCAAAAATGTCACATTTCTGGAGATCTTAAAGGATGCAGGTTTCGTCACAGTTAATTACTTATGCAGCCATTTATGGCCAAAATAAATCAATATGTGACCTCAGGATACAGCAGTAGCGTGTGTGTGTGTGTGTGTGTGTGTGTGTGTGTGTGTGCACACAGGTACACGAGAGAGGCAGGGGTGCGGTCCTTGGAGAGGAAGATCGGGGCCATCTGTCGGGCAGTGGCTGTGAAGGTTGCCGAAGGCCGTAAGATGTCGAAAGTAGAGTCGTCTGGTGAAAGCGGGGCAGGTAGGACTGGAACTACCTCCACGGGGCAGTTAGGATTATAGCGACCCCACTGGTTCTCACTGCAAGGAATGTCCCCAGCCGAAAAACCCAACTAAACTCAGTGGAAGCAAGATTTAGTTTCATCGTGCAAAGTGTGTGTGAGTTAATTGGCATGTATACCCAGAGTAGTTGGTGATTAGTGGCACTTTACAAACGCTGATTGCTGTGATTTTCCGCACACAAAGAGAACCGGCCTGTACAGTCGGTCCACATAAAACCAGACTCACATGCTGCAGTTTACACAGCAAAACTACAGCGCGAAGACAAAGAGCCCCACACAGACAGAAATGCAGATGCGAGTCACACCCCAGCCCACGCATGCTCACGCACCACAGCAACATGGCCTCCTCTGTATGGAAGCACACGCACGCCTGTCATCAGGATATTCAGCAGTGCGCCAGAGGGGGCGGAGCTATCACTCTTGTAGCCCTGCCCCCCTCCCGTGGACTGAGCAGCTGCCATGCGGAAGCCGGCTGATCCTTCAGCCAGTTAACCCAGTTGGGGGTGCTGAACCCCTGCACAGCCTCCCCTCCCCTCCCCTCTCTCCTCCCCTCCCCTCCCTGAGAGGTTGCTGCCACTCCCTTAACTTGACTTCTACCCGCCGAGTATGCCTGTCTGTTGCCAGGTGACCGTTATATAATTAGTCGACAGGATGAAGCTCTCGGGTGTGTGTGCACGCGCACGTACGTGAGTGTGAGCAGAGGTGTGGGCCTGCTTTTCCTGCCTCTGTTCTTGTTGACTGTAAACGTTGATCACGATAGTGGCATAACCTAATAACACACTAATAGAAATCTAATTGTACACATGGGTGTTTCATTATGGAGATGACTCCTCTAAGAAACAAACCTAAGACTGAAACAACTTCGCGGGCGATGTCTGCCTCCATGACACACACGGGCTCTCTTTGTTCAACACTGAATGCTTACTGTTGTGCTCAGGACGAACACCTCTCTGCATGTCATTACCAGTCGAGTCACATGACCTGTGGGCAGCTGTTGGCATGTGCATACTAACGAGCCCTGCCACAGCCTGGAACACCACACACACACACACACACACAATGATTTACACACTGCCTGTAAGCAGATGTCTCCCTGAGGCTAGCGCTGTCATTATGACCACTGTTCCATCAGCCTGTCCAGATGAAGAGGAGCACCTGCTCTCTCCTGCCTGGGCCTCCGAGCTCACGGCCGTAGCCCTCTGCCTTTAACCTTAGGCTCCGCCCCTTCCAGCTTGCACCCGTGTCTTATTCTAGCCTGCTGCTACCTCTCCGCATTCAGAGCTTCAGAGCAGAAGAGGTAGTGGAACCGAAGGCTGGTTACAATATTAAAATATTACCCTCCCCTTTTATTACGCATGCTTGGGTGACCAGATCTCTTGCCATCTACACGACGTGCATTTTTTAAAATCTCATTGTGCTGAACAGAAAAAAAGAAAAAACCTGTCAGGAAATATCTCCTTAACCTCTGCCCTTCCCTTGTGTCCCTCCATCAGGTCCAGAGCGGGTGGAGAAGACTGAGGACTCCGACATGGCTGCTCCACCAGAAATGCCCATCGTCATTGACCATGTTGCCCTGAAGGACATTTTGGGACCCCATATTTTTGAGATGGAGGTAATCTTTGCAATTATCTATACTATGTTCAGTGCTTTTCTCTCTCTCTCTCTCTCTCTCTCTCTCTCTCTCAACCAATGGGGTTGTTCTCCAGAGCCCTGGCCTAGGGGAGGAGCCATGACGGGGGCCCTGCGTTCCAGGTGTGGGGTTGGTGGGCAGATGGATTGCTTAGGATCAGAGGATCTTGCTTGTACTGTAAAGGGGGGGGGATGATGATGTCTATTTTTGCATAGATTTGACTGTTCGTGTGTGTGTGTGTATAGGTGTCTGAGCGTCTCACGCTCCCAGGCGTAGCTATAGGGCTGGCCTGGACTCCTCTGGGTGGAGAGATCATGTTTGTGGAGGCCAGCCGCATGGAGGGGGAGGGGCAGCTGACGTTAACGGGGCAGCTGGGTGATGTCATGAAGGAGTCGGCTCATCTGGCCATAAGCTGGCTCAGGAGCAATGCCAAGACCTATCAGCTAACCAACAGTGAGACATACACACACACGTTCATCAGTGAGACCTATACATGGTCATTCAACATTTTAATGAGACTCGCATGCAGACATCTTTGTCAGCCGTGTCACCTCATTAGGTCCTTCGAGGCACTGAGGATGGTTGAGTTCTAGTTTCCCCTGTGTGAAACCATCTGCTCTACTCCACCCAGCCGCTGCGTAGTGCTGCTCTGATTTGTTGCGTGCGGGTGTAGTTGCAGGCGGTGCCGACCCCTTGGAAGGCAACGACATCCACTTACACTTCCCAGCGGGCGCCGTCACCAAGGACGGGCCCTCTGCCGGCGTTACCATAGTAACGTGCCTCGCGTCGCTGTTCAGTGGGCATCTGGTACGGTCCGATGTGGCCATGACCGGAGAGATCACCCTGAGGGGCCTGGTGCTGCCGGTGAGCAAACCTTACCGCACGTCTCCACACCTCTATCTTAACCACACACACCCCTGTAGGCTCAGCCATGAAGGAAAAGCCACGGTCTTCCTTGTTAGGCATATCATACCAAGCTGAATGGGATATTAGGTGAAAAGCACATTTCAAAACTACTTAAATGTACACCTAAAATCAACAAATGTTGGTGCCAAAAGAGACTGATATTGCGAATTTCCAAGAGGTCCCTGTTCTTCCCTCAGGTGGGAGGCATTAAGGATAAAGTGCTGGCAGCTCACCGGGCTGGTCTCAAACGGGTCATCCTCCCCAAACGCAACGAGAAGGACCTGGAGGAGATCCCTGCCCACATACGAGCACAGCTGGACTTCATCACAGCCAGCACCTTAGACGAAGTCCTCAATGCTGCTGTGGAAGGGGGATTCCCAGCTGCTACCATCAATCATCCCCAGATCACCAGCAAACTCTGACACACACACACACTTCTTTAGATCTCTGCTCTGAGGCGTTTTGATCCTCTGCTTTCTGCACTTTTGCTTTTTTTAAATCTTTCAACTTGAATAGCAAAGTTGGCAAGCGATTCTGTGTTCTAACAGGTACTAGAAATCTTGTGTTCAATTTGATATTAGTTTGATATTTGTAATTATACTGAAAACCTTTTTCTTAGTATTGAAAGTGGATATTGAAGTGTTATTGATACAGTGGAACAGACTCATGGTGGCGTTGCACAACAGACATGTTCATTCGTTCTATTCACCACAAGCCAATAAAGACTTCGTGTAAACAATGAAGTACAATTATGTGCAGTTGGCTCTAGTGTTCAATTAAATATGCATGCAGGTGCATTTTGCAGGATGTCAGACAGCCTAACAAATGCCCAGGGCTGCTGGCTGAACAGACACCTGACTGGGAGCCTTGGCTTGTCCAGCACTGCATGGTGTCCAACAAATTAATCCCTCACAAAAGATGGAGGAGACAAGTGTAGGAAAGAGAGCAAAAATAAACACACACCAACACCGGGGTATGAAAAAGATAGATTTATTTAATGGCAAAAATAGAACAAAAATGAGAAGAAACATTAAAACGAAATAAAAAAAAAAAAACAGGACCAGCAACAGTACAATGAATCCACAGAGATGTTTGGCTTGTGTTCACCACTCCTCACAGAGACAGACCAACGCAAAAAAAAACCTTACAAAAAGAACAGACAAGGTCTTCTGAAGAACACCACTATGTACAAACACTGAAGATTAGCCACAATGTTACAACTGCCTTTTCATTCATTTTTCTTATTTTTCTTATAAGTCAATACAAAATGATAATCTCAATAATAACCGTCGACGTCGCCCTCTTTCCTGGTCTCGTTCAGTACGGCCTCCCTCCCCCCACGCTCGGACAGCTGGCCCGATCATTCCCAGACCGCTGCGTTTGTTTATCTATGGCCCTGTGCGTGCTGCTCCACCTAAAGGAGAATGTTATTTAAAATCACGACGGTCACGGGTGCAAACCTGCTGCCGTCAACACCCAGGCAGGGAAAGAAAAGAGGAGAAGGGTGTGAATCTTTAAGGTGGAAGCTGGGAGCGAGGACTTCAGGACGAACGTCGCATCAGGTCGGAGCAGAAACCCTCCCGCCAGCCCCTGCGTTGGGGCAGCGCTGCAGCGTCTTCCAGCTGGACGCGGGGATGGTGAAGGCTTGGACCGGGTACGGGGCGTCAGCGTCTGAAAGGTGTTTACTGGGGAGGAGGGGGCAATAAAACTCCACAAAACAAAACCTAAAAAGGTTGAAACATAAAAGTTAGTGTTTAATTAAAAAAAAAAAAAAAAAAAACACCTTTTGGGGTGGGGATGAGGGGGGGTAATGGGGCAGTAACGTCTAGGGACGATTCCCCTTTTGAGCGAACCCCACCCCAGGATCTACGAGCAGCTCCACCCTGCTACTCCGCCGCTCCTTCAATGGTCTGCACAAACGAAGCCGACCGCACACAGTCCACTATACAGAGCCCATCCTCCTCCTGCAGGGCAATGCCATATGCTCTTCGGACTGCAGAATACATTAATTATTTAACTTATAATAATAATAAATGATAATAATGATATTGTAGCATAAAATTAAAAGCCCAGGAATAATGTCCAGTTGAACGTGCCAAGCACTGATAAATCCTACAGATCAGTTTTATCGATTACTTGGAACGTACAACAGCAAAACGTTTCCTGGGTTAGGTACACCCACACCCCCCCCCCTCCCCCCCAAAAACCCCTCCCCAGGGTACAATTCAAGATGTCCCATGGTGGTGTGAAATGTTTAAGTGTCTGCTTTTGTGTGTGTGTGTGTGAGAGAGAGAGTGAGTGTGTGTGCGTGAGTGTGAGAGCTAGTCCTAACAGTCCTCAGCACATGGATATGGTTACATTGATACCCAGGTTGCCGTTCTCGGCGAACAGCTGCGCGATGGAGGTGTCGAACACGAGGCAGTCACTGTTCATGATGGCGGTGGCGATGCCCTCGTGGATGGAGCGCGGCGTGGCCTCCCAGGTGAGCCTCCGCCGGTGCCCGTTCAGCTCCAGGCGGTAGGCGAAGTTCTCCGCCTGCTTCCTGGTGCCGATGAGCTGCACGATGGCGAAGAACTGCTGGTGCCCGTCGTACTTCTCCTGCTTCTCCAGCACCAGCATGAAGTGGAAGCCGAAGCAGGACTGCATCATCACCCAGTCCACGGCGCCGGGCAGGTTGATGTCCGTGGCCAGGAACACGATGTCCTCGCCCTGCAGGGTGGTGATGGACTTGTGCTGGTGGAGGAGGTGCGGCATGACGGCGTCCAGCGAGCCCTGCCATTTGCAGGAGGCTCCGGGGCAGGGGCAGGAGTACGGCCGGAACTCGCACAGCTCCTCGTGCTCCGCCTTGTCCGTGTGAGGCAGGGTGACCTCGCAGCCGGACGAGGCGTACTTGCAGGGGAACAGCACGGAGTTGGCCACCTTCTCCATGGCCAGGTTGCGGATGGAGCCCAGGGGGCCCCGGCAGGTGGGGCAGCAGGTGAGCTTGGGCCGACAGTTGCTGCACACCAGGTGGCCGCTCTGGCACTGCAGGATGGGCGGCAGCACATAGTCGAAGCAGACGGGGCACTCGAACAGGCTGGCCAGGTCGCTGTTGGAGGCCGTGGTGCCCGTCAGGGTGGGCACGCGCTGAGAAGGGGCACACTTGGAGGTTCCTGTGGGCAGCGCTGTGGCAGTCTGGCGACTCATTTCTGAAGACCAGACAGATGGAAGAGAGGAGCAGGGACAGAGATGTGAAGAGAGAGGGAGGTGGTAGAGAGATGGACGCCGAGAAGAAAACGCAGCAGATTAAACAGGAACGGGTCACTCGTTATAAAATGAGGAGTCAAAGAGATCATTGACCAACAGGCACGACGGACATGGTTCGTAACATCTGTCAAGTTCAGCGACAATGTCCACGGGGACTACAAAGGCCGAGTCCCTCATGCTGGACCTTGGCCCTGCTGTGTCTGAAATGGCAGTGGTATTAAACACAACCCTGGGGTATTTGTTTACTTCGCTGATCCACTCGGCGTTTGGGCAACGCGGCAGCGCTGCAGAGTGCAGCCAGCCTGAAGCTGCGATACGGACACGCTCGTCTCGTTTCCCCTCAACGGATCCCAGATATCGTGATCTACTTGCACTGATAATGTCAGACACAGGCCTCCGGGAAGAGCTGGGGGCGGCTATTTTTGGTTCGGACACAAGCTCCATGCCTTTTTTTTTTTAAAAAGGCGGACACGGAGCGTGGCTACAGTAGACTGCCTTGTGCTCGCTAAAGGATTGTTCCTATGGCAACGGACTGTTGCAGGGGTGTGTGTGTGGAGAAGAATGGAGGATGAGATCACAGCTGGATTTTCCCCTGTTGTGGGGCAAAGCCAAGGGGAGACCCAGCCCTCACACTGTGCTGCCTTCTGTCACCCAAAGTAGCGTGCCTGTAGTGCGCCCCCTACTGGGCAGCAGGGTGTACACCCTGCCCTGGTCTAGCCAGGTAGCAGCATCACCCGAACATGACAGAGCTCAGGAGGATAGGAAGAATGAACTTGTGAAGGGCTGGAGGGAGGGAGGGAGAGAGAGAGAGAGAGAGAGAGAGAGAGAGAGAGAGAGACACTGACAGGGTTGGTGAAGGATGGGGGAGGGGTGGACGACTAGCTGCGTGTGCACATAGGAGGCTCAGAGGCTGCTTGTAAACACATCTGCTGTGATAAACCCAGTGTATTTTTAGCCCTCTTACAGAGCCACAGCCAAAAGTAGCACAGAGCCCAACAGGTCTGCAGCCAGCCCCATATGCAAGAGCAGAAGCGCGGGGAGAATGCAGGTGTTCAGCAGAAGACTGACGAGCTCCTGGCACCAGGTGCGTGAGGAAGCAGCTCTCCCACATCACTGGTGGGACGCAACATGTTGGACTTGTTGGTCCATTCAAGCGAAACACGTTTTGCATTCTACATGTCGGAGGACGAAACGGTTTGGCCCTGTTTAATTTCTTTTTAAATATAATTCCGCCAAAAAAAAAAAAACATCATCGTGTACGAAGGACGCACATCACATACGTGTGTGTGGCCAAGTGTGGCATAGCTGAAACGGAGCAGCAGAGAGTGCATGCGAATGCCGTCAAGCGAGACGTGCCAGCCTCCACTCAGAGTATGTGCCAGAGTGTGTGTGTGTGTGTGAGAATCGCTTGGGCCAACGAACAGATCCTGGCCCACTCCAGCAGACACCACTGAGGAGAAAATACAGAGCCGTTTGGCTTGGGCACAGGCCACACATGGAGCAGTACGTGTCCTTTAGCAAGAGGGACGATGGGCATAAATTAATTAGGTTGTTGTGGAAGCGTGGGCCTTTGTGCAGGGCGTGTGTGTGTGTGTGTGTGGGGGGGGGGGGCTTGTAGAGACCATCACTTATGGCTGCACACTTTAACCTGGCACAGCTGGAATGCAGAATGTGCAACTGCCCAACACAACAGCCCCAGACAGGAACCACCACCTCCAAGTCATGGTCTGGTGATTAGGGAACCGGTCTTGTGACCAGAGGGTTGTGGGTTCGATTCCCAGGCCTGAGGCCATGACTGAGGTGCCCTTGAGCAAGGCACCTAACCCCAACTGCTCCCCGGGCGCCGGGCTAGGGCTGCCCACCGCTCTGGGCACGTGTGCACCACAGCCCCCTAGTGATCACTAGTGTGTGTGTGTGTGTGTGTGTGTGTGTTCTGACTGCACAGATTGGGGTGAAAATCACAATTGACAATGTGGCTTGACTTAAAGACAACAAACACACTCCTTGTTGTCAGTGGGGAAACAAAATACCAAAGGTTGGCAGTGACCCCCCTGCGGGGGCGGGCAGTGACCCTCCAGCGGGGGCGCAATATTTATCACTGCAATGAAATAAAAGACCAACATGTGGAAACAGTCTGGCCGTCCTGGAAGCAGCACTGCATCCATTAGAACCAGATCATATCATTTCCTTTCTGGACTGAGTCTACATTCTAGACCCAATTTCAATTACTCCAAAACTTAATAATATCACTCATGTCATCATGTTAAGCATAATCCACTGGACCGTACAAACAGGACTTTTCCACATGCAGTTTTTAGAAGTGTAACCATATACGTTTCTTCAGTTTAATGACATCCTGACCAGTCTTTCTAATAAATACATGTAAATGGTGTGGCACATATCATATACAGAGAGCCATTCATGAACGAAATAATGATCGAAGATGAAATGCCATCTCAACATTTAAATTATTCTACTTCTGGATCCCACTCTATTTGATCATGTAGATTAGAGCGTTCATCTTAAACTGTAGAAGCACCAATTCCTCCAAGTTTGTCGTTCTGCATTTTGCAGACAATATTGTCGGCCTACACCAGCGATTCTCACCCCAGACGACGGACGCGTTCAGCCCTGTTCCAGCTTCCAGCCCACCAGATCTTCAGAAGACACGATTCCTACTGCGTGTCTACTGCTCACTCATGTCTTCCTTCTCCTCCTGTTACTGGGTCATTTTAACAGAGGTGGCACAAATTTGGATGCCAAGACACCGTTGCTATGCTCCAACGGACGGCCGGTGCGCACCATGAGTGTTTATCCAGGCCTATAAACGGATTTTCTAAAAACTAAAACGACTAAACATACAAATTCTTATATTTGGTACAGTGCAAATACATTACTCGGGAGAGTACAAGCACTGCCATCTGGGGGATTTGTTGGTTGTTGTTGAACAGTTAAAAAGGCTCTAGGCATTTCTGATTCCCTTTGTTGTCTGCAATCCAAGCGGCCCATCACACCTCTTGCTCCAGGATGGAGCAGTGGTGATGTGTTCTGAAAGCCTGGAATTCACCACATCAAACAGGAAATCCTGTAAACCCAGAGGAAGCTGGAGCCCCAGTGTCAGCTCCTGTAATGGAATTAACAAGCGAAACCAAAGGTGACCCAGACCCGAGCAGGCTTGGCTCGCACATGGGGTGCATTATCTGTGTAGTACGCAGAATACACAACGTTCTAATTACGTCACTGTATTCGCAAAAACATTCGCATCTGTATGACAATTGGTGTCAGGTTTACAGTTGGACGTAACTCTCCCCGATAGTGCACCATGCCTCAGCACTGGAAATGTGGAAGTTCACGGCCAGACGATCCACGCAATGCTGACGAGACGAGTTACGAGTGGTGCCTCTACAGTGAAATCGCCATTTCAAAAGAGTGCCCCACCCTCAAGCACCCTTAAACAGGTGACTACACTACATCCACTGCCATGGCAACTCCAGGTTGGTTCCTGTATTTTGTGGTCGTCAAACTCTAGACCGCCGTGGTCGTTCATACGCAGAGCAAAAGTTAAACCTGATGGTTTCCAACACTGTATCCTCCGAGGCAGCATAAACAACTTACAACTGGGATGACTCGGCAACAATATATTTTTACAAGGCATAATGCCTTGGCCAACATACTTACTCATCTACAAGGGACTGGATTTATTAAAATGGCTACAAGCGAGTACAGTACTTCCTTTCTGATACACACTAAAGATTGTTGGCAGGCCAAAAGAAGAGAACCTCTCCCAGAACGCGATGAAGTTCATCTTAAAGAAGCTACACTGCAGCACGGCCACGTAGCTGGGAGCCATGCTGGGAAACACGGCTCTTCTGCGCGCTACCAAATCAAACAGGTGGCGAGGAAACAGAAGGGGCGGTACGAAGCGCGTGTGGCGTGTATTCCTGTGCCTCCAAACACGGAGAGCCGCTTCAGTAAATGTGGACGTCGGCACAGTGCTTTCAGAACAGGCAGCGGCTGGGAGCAGACTTCATAGCCCCATTTCATTGATATCTGTGGTTTCATTCAATTAGGGGTGAGGCTTAAATTTCCTTATGATTATGAAAAATACACACGCGATCCATCAACTATGGCATTTTGATATTTACATTAATATCCAAGAGTGCTGCGTCTGTGCAAATTGAAACTAATCCTCCTTTCGCGATGCATGCAGGCTTCGGGCGAGCCATTTTTGCATCGGAAAATTCTGCTCACTGCAGTAGCCATCAACACTGGCCAATCAGAGAAGTTCTGAAAGGTGCCGATGGTGATTCAGTTAATTAAATTAAAAGTGGACAGCAGGCTTGAAGAGAGAGAGCAAGACGGGTAAGAGGGCGACAGGCAGCAGTGAGGTGTGATACAGCTTAGATCTGGTGAAGGCAGGTTGTAACAGGACACGGCCTCAGCTCTCGCAGGGAGTGCTAACAGAAGGTCAGAGGGCATGGCGGTTGGGTGAAACCGAGATGCCCTACTGCTCCAGATGGTGACAGAGCAGAGAACAGTGCCACACACAAGCAGTAGCTAATCCAACCGTCCACATCACCCAACCTTCTCAGTCCACACGGACCGTATGCTACCAGCATCAATTTTAACCCACCAAGTGGCAACGGGGCAGGCAAGTTACCAGGACTTGAATTTCAAGGAACTTCCTCATTATTAACAGCAGCAAAACAAACACAGGATTTACCTTCGTCCATATGATTCCCAAGTACGGCGATCTTCTTCTCTTGAAATGTGTGGACCTCTGGAAGGAGAAGAGCGAGAGAGAAATGAATAACAAAACAAGCAGACCTCGAGCGCCACTGTATCCCATGCGCCGAGTTTCTGTCAGACAAGTTACCTTTTCTATTCAACGAGACTGGCTTTACCTGAAAGATGAAACTGGATTTCAATTAACCTTGTACATGACAGGTTCTAAGCCCAAGGACAAGGTAAGTACACACACACACACACACACACACACACACAATTCCCCTCAAAGCAGTTGAGTAAAAGCTAAATTTTGTTAAACCAGTCCCAACTGGTTTGTTTTTTGGTATTGTTTTTCTTCCACACTCCTTCCTGTAGCTGTAGCATATGCTAACGGTGACCACGCCCTCCCCTCGTGGGTCCATCACCAAGGCGCAGGCCAGCACAGTCCGCTCACTCCGGCTTCCGTCTCCGTGCTACACCACTTCAGCTCCTGGCTTTAATATTTCAACAGATACAAATGCTGATGGATCAAATTTTTCCTCATGATACATTCAGTGCTTAAGAGCTCTAAAGCCTCAAGAGCTCCAACTCTGAAACTGGAAGACAGTTTGCCACTGAAAAATGGCCAAGCCCAGTGTAAAAGCACATTAATAGCACATTAATATAGCTTTAGCCTTGCAGTTCACCCAGAGTGCTGCTGTTTTTGCTTCATAATAATAAAGCCTTTTAATACAGGAAATATCAACACACAAGTACAAACAAACATGGCGTGTGTGTGTGTGTGTGTGCTGTGAAATGTGTTTTATGAACATCCCAGTGCACAAAAACAAAATAACCCCAAAACAAAAATAGGCATGTCGAAAAAGACAAAGCAGGTTCTAGGCAACGTGCGAAGATCAGAATTCAGCACCAGAGGTAAACAAGGACTTGAGATAAACCCTGTATGTGGTTCACAGAGAAGCATGTGGTTCTCCAGCCAGTGAGTCAGCATTGCCTGTGGGGGCAGGCGTGTCCCAGCCTGCACAGTCCTGTAGATGGTTCACTACTAAGCACATTGGTGCTACTGTTGCTACTTAAACAAACATTAAGGATCACACAACTGGGGGGGGATACAATGACTCTGCCATATGTCCAACCGCACGCTTTACAGGAGGCCAGCTCCACACTGTCTCCGGCACGGCTCCCCTTATCTCGCAGGAGGGAGTCGAGCTGAGACACGCTGGAATCTTAAGGAAAACAATGGCAAAGCAAATACAGTGTTCTCTCAAAAGAGGAAACTTCCCTGCGGTGTCCTCCATCGTGCCTTTCAGACGACACACACACACACACACCACGGAATTTGACTAGAGGTCAGAGGTGGATCAACAGTAAACACACACACACACACACACACACACACACACACACACACACACACACACACACACACACTGGTGTCATTGGCGAAGCGTGGGGGGTTGCATGAGAGATACGTGAAGTGACAACATTCCACGCGGGCTGTCTGACGTCGGCGAGCAGATCGCCGTCTGTAAGCGCACAGCGGGTTCGCGTTACCTTTAGGCTTGCTGGCTGTTCGGGCAGCTATGCACGTGAAGATCTTCAGCACGCCTTTCCATGAGTACACAGGCCGGAGCTTAAACGTGGGCGACATGGGAAGCAGAGCAACTCTTCATCGCAAAAGCCGCCACAGACGGAAGCGGCCACGGCACAGGGCCCCCCGTGGCTCAGCCCGGGAGCTGCAGGAGCGTCGCCGAGCTGGAGGAGGTCACCGAGTTGAGCTCCGCGCTCAGGACCTCAGGATTCATGAGGATGGACGGAGGATCAGTCACTTGAGCGTTTGCACACACGAAATATCCAAGCGGTCGTTCAGAGACATCCAGACAGGGCAGGCGGCAAACTCCCAAAATCCCAACGGCCTAGCGGGAAAAGCCCAGGGAAGGGTGGAGGACGAAGGTTACAGTGAAGGGGGGAAGAAAAGGAAAAAAAAGTCTCTGTAATCCAGGAATGTTACACAAGTATATCCACTTCTCAGCGCCTGGCAGGAAGCGTGAATGAGAGCCCAAGAAGAGAGAGAGAGAGAACAAGAACGAGAACAGAGGAAGAGAGAAAAACAGACGCAGCAAGGCGAGCCCCCCCCACCCAGTGTTGTCCCAGAGCAGATTCCAGCGGCGGTGCAGACCACTCCCACGACTCCCCACTTAGCCCGCGAGAACTCCAGAGGAAAAGCAGGTAGAAGGAAACGCTGGTTGTGGCAGAGCGAGGAAGAGAAGGCAAAAGGCAGAGTGTGTGTGTGTGTGTGTGCGCGCGTGTGTGCGCTCACACTGCCACTGCAGCCTGTGGGCTGAGGAGTCGAATGTCAGAGTGGAGTCAGCGTGCTCGCTCAAAGCGTGTGTGTGTGTGTGTGTTGGGAGCAGGAGGAGGACCCTGATCCTGGGCCGGGCCTGGGTCAGATTACATAGTCCCATAGCTCCACCTCTTCCTCTGGCTTCCTGCTCTGACCATGCAGGCCAGACAAAGACTCTGCACTACACCGATCCCTACAGGAGAGACACAGCAGGAGAGCGACTGGGAGGCTACAGTTCTGCACACACTCACACCGTGCGATCACTTTAATGGGGAAGCCTTCACTGTTGCTTTACCCTAAAGGCTGCCATAACCCTTACGCCACACGCCCTCTGCTCTGCATCACAGCAGCAGTCATTATTGACCCGGTTCTGATCACCACAGATTTTAACTCTAAATATACATAAACACCGTTTACACAACACTTCTGAATATATTATCTAATGCGTTGATACACACATGGATTATGCAAAATATCCAGACAACAGCAGCCATGAAAATCTACCATAAACACTTGTGTGTGAAATAGGGCACTGGAGACATGGCACAGACGGAGCAGAGAAGCTACCATCAGTCACTCAACACGAGGCCACTGCTCAGACTGTAAAACGAATGGGACAGCAGTGGCTTCACCCAATAAACTGGCTGCTCCGTTTCTAATAAGCATGCATTTCATTTTAAGGTTCAGAGGGGTGCGACAAGGTGGCGGGAACATTCCTGTGCAGTTAACCCAACTCTCAACAGGTCTATTTTGTAACAGAAAGGAAAAAAAAACACAGGAAAATTAAAAATCCTACTACGCTCTCTAGCCATGTTTTTACGAGCCACATTACACACATGACCATTCATCCTCACTAAAGCATTTTCCCCTCACCACCATCTATTATAACTGAGGGGAGGGGGGGGGGGGGTTTTCCACCTCTGTTTATCCAAATGTCTGCTTTACATGTTGAAGGGGCTGAGGGCAGCCTGGGCTCCTGGAGCTGCCCACTTCATGATTCGGAGGTGCCACCTGCTGGTGTTTAGATGGTGAGGCCAGATTAAGACTGGCCTACACTAAAACCTCAACTGATGATTTGCTATTACCACTGCCATCGTGACTAAGAATAGGCTCGACCTTTGGGAACGTCCTCCTGTTTCCACAACATACAAAATTAGCGATGAGCAACAAATATATAGTCAACCAACAGCCAATAATAATCGCAATAAGTAAAAATGAGCAAAAGCAGAACCACCAAACTAAGGTTATCAAGCTCTTGTACGGCTGTGTGTGTAGGCTACCTCTACCTAAAAATACACTGACACGCACACAATATAAGTCTAATATAAGTCTAATAGACTTGACCTTTCTGCTTCAGGAGGACACGTTAATGCCACAGATGACCGCAGAAGAAACACACAACAGCAGCAGTCGCGGCTACAAGGCCCCCGTTGTCTGGTGTGACCTTTGTGTTCACCGGTGCTGTCAAAACCTGAAAGTGATGTGACGGGCCCACCCCTTCATCTGCTAAAGTTCATCGGACATCTTCTGAATCACCTCATCAATACACAGTACACATCAGGGAATTTAGGCAGGGGGAAAAAAGGGGTCAGTATAAATGCCTTCCTGATTAAAAGAAAGAGTCTTCTCACCTCTCTGAAACACTAAATGAGCACTGCAATTGAGACAACAATGACATTTCAGCCCTATCAATGACCTATTGATGCAGCAAACCTGACAACACAGAGCACCCTCTTGAAAAGCCAGTGACCATTTGATCACTCTTTCTGTGTAAAGTTTCACCCTTACAAAGGTCACGTGCAAAGGGCGTCTGGTTCACACACACACTCACTCAGCCATGCCATGCAAAGTGCTGCTAAGAACAACCTCGTCAAAACCACAATGTTTATTACCCGTCTTAGCAAGATGTTATGCATTTAAGCAGTCTTCTATGTGTAATCACTTATACAGCACATTAATTAATTAGACACCTGAGATTATTTGTGGATGGTTTCATAAAGGACACAAACGTATGGAATATAAATGTGAGGTTTATTATAAGATCGTCCTTTGTGCAAAGGACAGCATACCATATGGAAGCAAAAATCAGATGTCTGACCAGGAAGGTCAATTAGAAAGTTTTTTTTTAAACGTGAACCTGGAAGATAAACAGATCATCTCTATTCTGCTGTTCTGAGAACAGACACACCTCACAGAGTTTACATCTTGTCGAGCTCTGTGGAACAACGTGGAGCCTACAGGTCTTTGTAGAAGCAGATCGTAAGAGCAACACTTCAATCACCAGGATGCAAAACTGGTTCCCCGTGGAACATGTGCCTTGGTGACAAGGCAAACACTTTCACAAAAAAGCCTGTGATCGCTGCCATTGTCTTTGAAAGACAAAGAGGTTGTGGCCAAGCAGCCAAAACAGATGGCCTTTTCACATTTAGCCCTCTGGGAACAGCCCTCCTGCACCTGAAGTCCTAACACTTTCACAACCTCAAATAAGAGTCACTGCAAAGGCTTAGACCTCCACCAAGAGTCACCGCGATTACAGACTGGCCATTAGAAAAAGTGTTTTCCCACTAAATAAACAAACTTGTAGACACATCAGTATTTAGCCAGGGAATAAAGTTCTATCACCCTTTTAGAATTTTGAACTGGTCATAACTCCCTTGTGTAAGACATATGTAACATCAAAAACATGAACAAAACAAGAGAACGCATGCTCCGTGAATCTCAAATCGACCGTTGTGGTGCAAAACTAGTGTGAGGCATTCTTGAAACAAGATCACCATAAAAATGTTGATATTGAATTAAAGCTGCTGACATCATTATTTGATGTGGACACATTCACAGCAGAAATAAACGTGACATCAGCCAACCAGTCTGAATGTTCATGTTTGCATATCAAAGCACATATGCATCTCCGACCGCAAAGCATTGCTTGAGCTCCTGGTGATGTGGAAAGCTCTGGATACAACAGGAAAAGATTTACGTATTAGGGGTGTGAAAGTGAACTAGCTAAATCCTCCAAAGCTGAAGGAAACCGTTTAACATAAAAATGTCAACATGACAAAAGAAGTCTGGGTATCTGGAAAGTAAAGGGCAGATGAAGACTGTACATCAGTATCTGTACAAGGCAACCAACATTTTCCATGACCTGAAGAGGTACCGTCATGTCCGCCCATCCACGAGTTTTAGCAGCACTAGCGGAGCGGCACCAAAACGATCAAGCTTGTCGTCTTTGGCAGGCCATTACCCCCATATGAAGGGTGACCCGAGAAGCTCAGACATGCCAGGTGCTGATCTAGCATGATGACTGGCTTACAGTGTTCACAGTTTGCACTTTATTCACGGCTTTCTACCTTTGAAGCGTTTGAGAGATGGAGGTGCAGTACATGATCATTCCTCCTTTATTACATCACAGCTGGATTTAAATGTCAGGGCCTTTGGGAGACACTCGTTTACTTTCGTGTTGGTTGCACCTGTACAAGCATTTGAGTCGTTTGTTGCACTGGCAATGGATTTTGTGATGGTAGCTTTTAGTTAACATGAGTAGTCTTTATTTATATTATTTTAACATTTACCAAGCCAAGCTAACTTGGCAGTTATATTATTCCATTTTTGAAAATATATTTTACGGAAAGCTTGGCCTCTTTGCTTAGGCTACTGCCCCAGCGACTAAGCGGATGAAAATGGATGGATATCATCATAGATACTGATCTTGATCAATATGGGGAAAAATTTACAACAATGGTCACAAGATCTCGTGGCCTATGCAAAACTATCACAGTTTCATAATTAGTGTTACGATTAGTGACACATTGATCATTTACAAGGATTTCACTGATTCACGTTACAAAAGCAAAATTATTCCAATTCAAGGAATTAACTGCAATGCAGACAGGGATATTATGGAGCCATAACTAGCCAGTTATCAAAATACATTAATACCTCAGTTCACAGGTAACGAAAACCACATACCAATTAAAACAAAGATACTGGGTCACTGATGTAGGCATCACCAAAGCCATTTCAAAACTAACACCTTATGGAAAACTGTATTCTTACCAAGAGTGAACGAGTGAGTTGGTTATTAGCCAGATATATGATGTGGTTTGCATTCAAAATCTCTAACTACAGGTTCTGTAAAAGTTTTAATTGGGGTGCTAAACATGTAAATAATGCCTTTACTTTATAAGTGGTGCTTGCGCCACTAGGGGACTGGGCTGTTTGACACCTGGCTCAACCGTTATCGGACTAAAGAAATTGGATCTTTCCCCTCTGAAGACACACGGGACCAACCGGGGCAGAACACGCTCACCTCTATGCAGTTCATTATGGATTCCATCCCATCCATTACCTCCTCATCTTTTAAGATATCCTTTCCATGAAGAGAGACCATTAGTGCCCTTGCTAGGTAACTTGATATCTGCTGAGAGCAATGGCACCCAGTCTGCTAAGGTAACCTACAGCTGTAACCATTAGCAGACGGTTACAGTGATCTTATGTGACCAAACAGGGTGTGCATCTCCCGCTCGCCATGTGCTAAGCCGCTGTGCAGAGTACGATGGCAAGCCACGCCCCCATTTGTGACCAAACAAACAGTCTCACAAGATCAGATCAATTTGTGACAAAGTACATTCAGCTTGAAAAGAAACAGCAGGGTGTATAAAGATTGCAGAGAGTGTGCAAGCACTTGGATGAGGCCAGAGGAAACCATTCTGGCTGGTTGTGGACAACGGTATGAGGGGGGGAAAACAAGTCATGGCATCAGCTCCACAATCTTAGGCACGTTTTTAGCACAGACAGTCCACATTGGTACCCCAACCTAAACCTACATTACCACCAAATATCCTCATACAACATTTATGCAACTCTCATATCTTTGAGATAAGGGTTGTGCAAGTATACATTACACACACACGTCTGGCCAACATTTACATTACTGAGAATAGCTAAACGATCGTGACCCGATTTCCAAAAGGCATGAAGTTGGAGGATATTTGTTTCATATTTAAAGCATGATGACTTTTTTATTTCTATCTTTTACAGCTGAAAAATAAAAAAAAAAAAGAAAAAGTGCCTGAAGCAAAAGCTTTGGTGCCCTGCATTAGTAACACCCGTTTGGCAAGAATCACGACAGGCGGATCTTCTTGGGGACAGCTACAAGTCTTTCAGCGATTGTCTGAGGAACTTTGCCCATTCATTCTCACTAAAGGTTTATAGTTCTGAGATATTTTTGGGCCGCCTTGCATTCACTCCTCTTTTGAGATTGATCTACAGATTTTCCAGTGATGTGCGTGTGGCAAAAGCTTCAACCTGGGCCTTTTGAGAAAAGAGAAAGAGAAAAAAAAAAAAAGATTTTTACCCTCACCAGAGCACCACTTGTTTCCAAAAATCCATAAGGCTTGTTTAGATGTTCCTTTAGAATGTAGAAACGGTTTTCTTCTGATGCCCTTCATGGGCATCATCCAGTCAGTGCTGCACAGTGTACCACCACTCCATAGTCTGCTTACTCTTCCAAGGTTTTGCAGTCAAAGCTCATTTGCGATGTGCCTTTCTAGCAATCATATGAGCAGTTCTCTCTGAATTTCCCTTAGTCTTCCAGGCCTCAACTTAACCTCAAATGATAGCTGTTAATTACAGCATGAATTAAGGAAATGGCTACCCGAAAATGATTTACTACCTCCTTACAGCTTCCTCGTGCTTTGTGAGCATCAATTAGGCCCCTTTTCACTTCTCAGAGCGCTAGGGGAGTCCATGACCGCTGACTGCTGGAAGAAAGTTGGTCTAATTATAAAGCTTTGACATTTGCATCACCTGGTCTTTCCTAACAATGACAGATGAAGCCATAGAACCTACAAGCTAATTAAGTTAAGACCTTGGTGAGATTCATCAGAGCACAAATCAAATAAAAACATTTGCATGGTGCTACTTTCCTTTATTCACTCTAAATTGGTAGAAAACAAAAAAGAATGGATCATGTTTGTGCTTTTTGCTCAGATCCACTATTCACATTAACGTGTTCTGACTTCATTCTCTGAAGTTTAGAACATTTGGAAATAATTGATTTATATATCTTTACAGTCAGCCATTCAAATTTCAAAAACAAAATATACATATGACATATATATTTTTTTTTCCTCAGGTGAGCAGTCAGTTTAATTTTGCAAACTGTCCTGTGAAGTGGACAGATGTTTCATGTTTGATATCACTCAAAGAGATTTGTGGTGCAAATAATTCTCCACTAACTCCACTGTGAATTCCAAAATGTTGAGAAACAGACAGGAGCTGCTTTCACCTCCTAGACCTCCAGACGCACTGCTGAGCAAAAGAACACTGGAATGTCCTGTTCCTCTGTAATAATTGGTTGAATATTGGAACTTGGGCAATATTCCAATAATTGAGCTATAGTTTAGAGCAATGCATGTTTACAATAATTGTGATGTCTGATATATATATATATCCCCACCAAATATGAAAGAGAAAGAGAGTGTGCAAGGGCTTCACAGGACACATGTGAAATGATATTGAAGCTATTGTGAGAAGTCCTTGTAGCAACAAGAACATTTCAAAGGCAAAGAACATGTTAAGGTTGCATTTCAATATAATGAGGTGCAAAACTCCTGAGGAGAACCAGGTTCCTATCTTAATAATAAGATGCAATATAGTGTTATTCTGCTGAGTGCTATATATGGCCATACATTTGCAGCCAGAGCACACACAGTGGTGCACAGTGGTGAAAGACCAAAGAATTGAATAAGATCATAGAAGCTCTTCCACCTTCAAGAGACACACCAAACATACATCAACACCCCCCCCCCCCACGCCCTCTTATTTGTCACACTTGAACAGATGGTCAACCCGTATTACAATCAGTGTAGTGATTATCTGTGTGCTAGTGACACAAGGGAAAAGTGAACACAGTTGTGAGCATGCACATGAATGTGTGTGTGTGTGTGTGTGTGTGCAAGAAAGTGAACTGGACAGATGCAGCTAAAGGAAATAATGACAAAGAAACCTCAGCAATTATAAGGAGTCAAATTACCTCGTCATTAACCAGGAGTTGGCAAGTAAATACTCTATATCTCCCTTCAGTCAAAGAACCCAGCTGTCATTTTGGCAAAGGGTCACCACGTGTGCCTAGTTCTGCATATACAGCTGCCAGTGGAACTGAAAAAAGCTAAGCACCAGTCTGAGAGCACATGAAGTAGTCAACTCTCACCCCCACTACAGACTATAAAAAGACCCCACCGAGCCTACCAAATTATTCATTCTGCATGACCATCATATGCAAAGTTAGGCTGGCATCCCAGAATCAATATCACTCAATCACTTGCTCAACACAACACCAGCTGCTACCCAAACAGATGACAATGAGGAGGTATACCATTTGTGAAATACTTTTACGTCTACAGAATTATAATAATAATAAAACCATCTACATTCAATTATTTTCAAAAGTAAGCAGTGATAATGATAAAATGACTAAAAATGCTGGAGGCAGCTGACCTTAACAATTCGGATACTTCCAAAGTAATCGGATTTAAATACATAAATCTGATTTACCACAACACACTTCAGCAAGTATGCACAGGGGCTCATAGACGACTTTGTAATTAATTAACCAATCAGATATCACCTTTTCCCATCTACTACAGCACGTAAGAAGTTGCGTTGTGTAAAAAAAAAAACTAGACGTTATGGGGTTTCCAATATCACACTATGTGACTTTAACGTCGCAGCAAAACTGCAGATAATAGGCCTAAAGGTACGTGACCCGCGCCATCTTGGCACTGATAAGTATTAGCAGGTAGTGCACACTATAATTAATATAAGAATGTGGGACGTACAAAAGTCAAAAGGACAGACAAACGCAATCACACGGCGCATTCTCAAATAACAGCCGGGGGATTCCGGCACAAGTCCATTTTGCAGCAAGGACGCAAACGGAGCATCCCAGTAAACAGCAGTTGGCTGTATAAACAAAACAATCGATATCGTTGCCAACGTCAAAACGCTCGGGTCAGACAAAATACGTTATTGTAAAGCTAATGTTCGCTATACTGTGTCAACCCGTTATCTAGCTGACCAATTTCGTACAGCAAATACAGAAACAGGAGAGGCGTTTTTAGTAACAACAGGTTACCGATGTTATTTTTAAGCTAGCAAGCTAACATTAAGTTACAACAAGCGAGCGCTGACCAGCTATCTAAGCCGTTAGTAGCCATTAGCTAACCATTATGTGTCAACCTACCCACCGCACTGGTTGGTATCAAACCCCGAACGACATTAGACTAAATACAGGTCTTTGCTTTCTTATACTGGTCACAGGGTCGTTAGCTATGCTAGCTAAACCATTAAAAGGCCCCGCTCTATGCAACTAGCTAGCCAACATAACTGGACATGCACGCTAGGATAGCCAATCTTACTGTGCACGTCGAAAATCAAAATGCGTTTTAAAACGACTTTTAGCACAGACGCTGCAATTAATTTTCGCATGCACAGCAAAAGAGCTAACTAGCTATCTAATATTACCCTGTAATCTTTCTAAAGAAAGCCATCTAGCTAGCTCGCTGGGTAACTTGCTGCTTGTACATAATGCTAGCTATCTAGCCACCTTAGCTAGCGCTAGCTCCCAAAGTCCCACTGTACATAAACACAATACGAACACTTGGATACCGAGCTATATATTCAATCGATTGGCTAGTTAGTGCATTACTATACATGTCCTCACGGAGTGTCACGTCGAGTACGCACATTATGAGTACTATAATGCAAATTTAGCCTGCTGTGTTTACATCGACAGCCGTCAAGCTAAGGTTAGCTAGCTAACTGTGGTTTAACAGCAAGCTAAGGTTAGCTAGCTAACCGTCGTTTAACATCAAGCTAACCTTGTTAACCTAGCTAGCTAGTCCAAAACCAAGGAACGGGAGAATCACAGCACATACACAATTACATAACGCTTACCTCCAGAGAAATAGCCTTTGCGTTTATATGTATGTATATAAAAAAACAAAAGTAATAATCCGCTCACAATTTCTCGTCGTTTAATCGTTTGGTCGTTTCAATTTCCACATTCGCAGCGTAGCTACAACGAAGACTGTCGCCGGCAGCCTCGGTCTCGCGCACAGGTCTACTGAAATACGTTTCTACAAGGTCCACGGGCGGCGCTATAAGCCTGAGTGCAATTTTTTTACTAATGAACTTAAGTAAGAGGTGCAGAATGTCGCTGACGATAAATGCACGCTCTGGCATAAACACGATTACACTATGAGTTTTGTAGAATTGTTGCGGAATGTTTTTCTCAAAGGCAAAATAAGATAAACCACAGCCGTCCAGTGCATAACAGTCCAGTGGACTGTATAAGCTATAACGACGGATCTGACAATGTCATGTGAACTTAATGCAGTTAGCACTCTATTCTGTGGTGTAATTAACCTTTCCCTATCCAGTTGCGTGTCACACCAATCTATTCCTTAAGTTTTTAAATAATTCACAGTTCGAGGAGTGTCTAGAATGACTGCTGAGATACCTTTCCTTTAATGCCAGCCTATAGTATTACTGGATATCATAAGAAAGCTATTTTACAGTGTCAACCATTTAAAAAGTTTCCACATCAAGGAATGCGGCTCAATGCATGCAATAATCATGTAGTAGTGATGTCTGTCCAAGATTCTTGTCCTGTTTTTTGTGGGTTCTTAGGGCACAATTCTGGAAAATATTACATATATTTTTTCTGACATTACAAATGCTGAACTATGCCAATATCAAAGAGTGAAGACCTTTTTTAAACACTGTTCAATGGAAAAACAAACATGTCTGTCACAGGACAAATTCCATGCCCAGCATTCTTTCAAGCAGGCTTCCTCTGCGCTCATGAAACGTCTCCCATTTTTGTCAGACTGAGATGTATGCACATGGTGTGGAAACTGTCAGACTCAGCTAGAACGCTCGGTGACATTTGAGAAACACAAACCTTTTGTGCACATGCTGAGGTCTGAGTTTCTTGACTGTGCCAGCATCTGATGTCTATCAAAATCTGACCCTAGTGTGTAACAACAAGGCGAGATGTGTAAAACCTCCACGAATCAATTTCTTTCTCCGGGCCCTGTCGTACCATTATGCCCTGTTTAAATAAATGCTCTTAGACTGCGGCCCTTTGTATGGGTCCGTTCCAGCGAGTGGTCATGAAGGGGCTAGACCTTCATGAGAAATCAGCTCTGCTTCGTTACGGCTTTCAAAGTTGCCAGCTCATCCACAGAGAGGAAATGACATCATTGTTTGCGGCTCTGCAGCAGATGGAAGGAAGGGAGTTGCCCCTCCCTGAGCCTTGGGAGCAGTCAGTGCACAACACGGGTAAGTCAAAACAGCGCGTGCAGTTAACACGCTCGGCCCTCTCCGCACGCAGGCGTTCCACGGCACGCACCATGTTCACCACTGCTCCCTGTCCACACTGACTGCTGTCTCATCCCCCTGTCCAAGCCATCTGTGTGTGTGTGTATCTGTGCATGCACGTCTTCACAGCAGAACTGATGACTGAGCTCTTTTGTCTTGTTTTGTTATGTATTATTGAATAACGATTCTCCTTAATAAGTATATAAAGGAGTATACCTATGGTAACCCTAACTGCTATTTTCAGACAACATGCTTCCCATGCGTTTGACTAGTCATAGTTTCCCATGTAGTGTTGTGTTTCTCCAGTTGCCTTCAGTTGCTCAGAATTTTGGTCCCGCTTATGTGGTGAAATGTATCTGCATGGGCATGTTTGCTATTAAAGATTAAAGAGTTATGTTACTTCTAATCTCAGAAGATGTGTCCCAAGTGATCTTATAGAGAAAAATCTGTCCGGAGGAAAATAATACAGGAGGGGCAGGGCAAGTCTGTCTGGGGATTACTTTGAGTGATTAAGTAAGCAGATTGTCTCAGCACAGAGTATGGATGTCTGTGTGTGTGTGAGAGAGAGAGCCACAACAGAACAGAGGGGAGGAGGGAGAGGTATGGAGTGAGGACGCAGATGAAGGAGATGTGAAACTTTGTGGGTTGGCGATATTGTGGAGTGCAGCACTTCTGGGAAATTTGACCTGATTTGGAATGTTAACAGTATCTGGGCCTTCATCCATGGACTGAAGAGAATTTTATATGCCATGTTTAAAAGAGAATGGGGTTTAAAAGGGGGAGGAGATGGGGTGGAGAAGCAATGATCGGATTATTTCATTCATTTATTATCTCTCTCTCGCTGAACAACTGATCATCACTTCCTTCTCACTAATCACTCAACTATCAATTTTGTTGTTGTTTTTTAGCCTATCATCATGAGTTGTGCTCATGTTAAAATACAGCACTATTTGTGCCATGTGTAACCAGGGAAGCTCTAATTAATTTTCATCCATATACAACTTTTAGCCGAGGAGAATGTAAGGCTAATAGAGATTGCTCTTAGATGTCATAACGAATAAGCAAAATGAAACATGTTAAACATGTCAGCAGAGATCTGTGTTATTATAAATGACAGGATGAGGAAATATTCTGATATCGGCCAGATCGACGAATCTGCTGAAGCACTTGAACGCACTTAAGTGACGGTGAACTAATGATTAAAAGCACGTGAAAGTTGCTGCCCCATGGCAGTGCCTTTAAGAGATCGCTCTACCAGTTATACAATTAAATAAAATAGAATAACATCCTGCTATTGAGAGGGGGAGTGGCTGGATTTTTTGTTCCACCATGCTAAGACTGCAACAATATAACAGCTTGTGAACAGACCAAATATGAACTGCTACAGTAGCATTTAAATATAGGGAAAGGTATACTTTTCATAAAGGCTCTGAAGACACAGGCCATTGTGAGAACTTGGTGCCTATTCGAACCACACATGTCCGGAAAGGATGCTGTGACGCTGACACGTCTGCAAGGTGAGGACATTTTGACACTGATATGAATTATGGGAGTTTTTAGATAACTTTTGCATTCAATGGATTAGACTATGTGATAACATTTGTGATAACTGTGTCTGGATCATCTTCATGTTGGGTATGCTGGGTGAATTTCTTTGTACATATTAAAAAATATGAAAGGATTAAAAACAAATAGGATATAGAATAGGAAAAAAAGAAAACATTGCATACAGGTTGATCAAAGATATCTATTAACCACCACAAGGTGGTAGTAAAGTTGGAAATATTAATTTCTTGGAAGTTCAGCAAAAATAATCTGACACACTGAGAATTTGCTGGGGGGCACCAGCAACCAACAACCTGAAACTGTTCAGTGCTTCACATGTTGTAGGTGACCCTGAGTGTGTGAAAGCCCTGTAGTGATGTGGTGAGGTGGAGCTCCCTCATGACCTTCTAGTGTAGTTTAACCCTGCAAAGGCACCAGCCCCAGAGCAGAGCTGAAAAGCTCCAGTTCATCCACGTTTGGTGATTTCTATGCGCTATCACCTATAATAAAAGCAGATAATTACTGATAAGTTCAGTCAAGTAGTGTTGAGCCTGACCTTCTAATAATGGAACTGGACACCCCTGTTTTAGCGTCTAAAAAATGAAAATATGCCCAGGAGGCCTTAGACTAGTTCACAGACTGGGTGTTAAGGTGTTTATTACATGGATGCATCTCTCAGAATACCCCACAGAGCCACTCACATCACCATCCCTCAACACACACACACTAGTGATCGCTAGGGGGCTGTGGTGCACATGTGCCCATAGTGGTGGTACCCAGGGAGCAATTGGGGTTAAGTACCCTCAAGGGCACTTCAGTCATGGCCTTGGGCCTGGGAATCAATCCCACAACCCTCTGGTCACAAGACCGGTTCCCTAACCACCAGACCATGACTGACCCAGACCACGACTAGTTCTCATTGAGTATGGCAATGCACCAAAACTACAGATGAGAATGTGGAAACCTAGTATGTATTGTTCACACTGTGTAATATAAATCTTTTTTGTTTTTACCCTAGTCGACTCCCAATGGAATCTCCACCTTTTCCATTATCTTCAATGATAATTATTGATGACATTATCTTTGACGCCACCAAGCCAGGAGGGTGGAGGCTTGCACACATGTAGCCAGCCACCATGTTTTCTAGCTGCCACCAGCACATCACTGGCTCACTTGGAGGAGAGCACCTCACAACAGTTCCTATGCCAATAGTTGCTATACCAGCGAGCAGATACCTAGATTGTTTGGCACCGTGTTGAAGGATGAGAGGACGGAGACATCCAACCTACCCAGAGAGCAAGGCCAATGACGCCGTCGGGGGCTCCGAGCCAGTTCTGGCTCGGTCATCACCAGAGATTGGGCCAGCATTCACCCCATGATAGGGCTAACACTTAAACCACCGAGCCTTGAATTTGCAGGACTAGGATTAGGCAACACTATAATGAATAAATCATGACCAACCATGAGCTACTTAAAATTCACAATGTGCCAAATCAGTGCTCGGTTTCCAACCACAAAGCAACAGTCCTGGATATTTTTTGGCTGACAGACCATTCTCAGCCATTAACCAGTCAGTGTTAATTGAATGTTAATGGTCTGTAGACAGAAACTCACCAGTTGTGAACTAGGTAGTGTGGCTGATGAATACGTGTGCGGCTGGTCTAGTGTGCAATGGACCATTTAAAACGCATGTGTAAGCCGGCCAGCCGACGTAGGTACACGGCTGGTGTCTCTCCCAGAGCAGCTGAATAGGGTTCATTTTACAGCACCTGCCAAGTGCTCTAGCTCCAGGAGGGAGGGAAAAAATAACTCAAAGTCTGTATATGAAACACATAAACGGCCTTTATTATCACTGCCGTCCCAAAGAGAAGCCAAGCAGTGCTTCCGCGGCGATGCTGTGAGATACCCACAGCTCATCTGGAAAATTCACTGTTTTGCACAGGTTTCGCTTTCCTCGCTCCCCACAAATCCCACACAAGTCCCCAGAATCATACAAACTCACAAATTAGAACCCACTGCTGCACACGATCGTGACAGCAAAATGGATCGGAAACAAAGACACTGACAGGTTGTGCAATTGTCCTATTGTAGTGGCAATACATGGAATAATTTCCAAATAAATCTTTCTCTTTAAACAACTGTACATTAGTTCCCATTCTCAGATTTAAGTACATAGTACAGCCGAGAATTCCTTTACAGCCCTCTGGTGGTCAACATATTCACCGCAGTACAAATGTAGGTCAGTCACATGGTTTCATATTTGAAGTCACTGCTTGTGTTGCACAATGGAGAGTTGGAAAGGGGAGTGCCTGATGATTAAGTAATGATTCTGCGAACCGTTTAACCTTTTAAAGCTATTTGTAGGTTCTGCTGAAAAGACTTGACTCACCTGGGTGTGTGTGTGTGTGTTGGGGGGTCTCCACACAGTTCTGTGGGGTTCACCACTCATAACATCTGAATCATTACAAAGAATGGAAGCGAAAAAAATCCGTACTCCTCACTCAGGGTCTCGGGGCGCGTCACGAGGGCTCACCGAGATATATAGTCTCCAACTACCTACCTAGAAACTCCCAAGAAAAAAAAACCCCGCATCTTCAATTTGACTCAAAAACGTCAATAGTTCAAATCAATGCTGCATTTGCCATTAAAACAGAGAATCATAACAAAAACAGCAAAAAGCTAAGAACTGTCCTTCAGCAGCCAGTACAGTGAAGACCCATTAAATGCCACCATCTGGATAACCTTTAACCTTTAACACAATGGTTCTGCATTTTGACTTTTTTTAATAGATAAATTATGAGACTATTTATAATAAATATTTACAACAATTGAATGGCACTTGGACTGTAAATTTTTTCCAACATTCAAACATTTAAACTGAAGTATGTTAATTGTGCTTGTAGCCATAAGGGAGGGAGTCTGTGATCTCGAGCAGAGACTAGTAAAGAGAAGTGTCCTTACAACAAACACAGCACAATATTTGTTTATCAAGAACAAAAAAACAAAATCCCTCCCTTCTTTCACTGTTAATCTGTAACACACCTCCAGTGTCTTCATGTGTGCTCTCAGGAGAAAACTGCTCAGCCCAGTACGAGGCCTGACAGTGCATTAAGGTCCCTCATGTAAGGGTTATCATTGAGAATGCAGTCGATGCGTTGCTTTTGATCAGGGAAAATGTCGTACAACTTCTTCTTCAACTCTGTAGTTTCCAAAGGTGACCGTTGTGGGGGCGGCGAAGGGGACGAGCGAGGCGGCTGCCTGTCGGCTGGGCCAGAATGTAGCCAATGGGTCGTTGGATACGCAGGGAACTTGACGCGCTGGCTGGTTTTACGCAGGAAGTGTTCCAGGTCTGGTCCATGCTTTCCCAGAGGATCGTCTGGGATCATAAAATGATCCTCTACAAAGGTGAACTGCAGGAGTCTGAACAAATTCAGTCAAAGTTAATAACATCATCATCATCATCCTCCTCATCATCATCTATATAACATGTTCGTTTTGATCATAAATCTCAATTGCGCAAGAAATATTTGAAATGTTTATATGATAAAGTACAGTAGTGAGGTAACACAGAAATACAGTCACAGGTGAATATTGTAAATGTTTATATGACGATGATAACGTACAGTAGTGAGGTAACTACAAGCACGTATGCAAGACTAACCTCTCCTGGATAATCTTTTTCCAAGCCTCGGAATGAGTAACAAAGTCCCTCATGTTGTCGTTGGTGACGATAATGCCGTCGGTCTTCTCTGCCAAGTGAAGGGAGAACCTACAGGGGGCGGGGCCACAGTAAATGCCCTGTCAGCACATTAAAAGGTGTGGATACGCGACGTTTCAGAAACTGAGTCTAACTCAGTTACCAACAAGCCATGGGCCTTTATTTTTGTTGTTGGGATTCAAATGAACAAGTCAGGAAAGGTTATCAGCACAGACTGTTTATGTAAACATTAGTCTGTAAAAGAAGGATTTTGGCATGTGTTCCACCAAACGATTGGCCCATGAACTGTGTGCCTTTAGTATCACTGAGATTGGAGCTTGCACCTGTCATCATGTGAGGCGATCCTTTGCCCACAGACTTCTCTAGAGGGAGTAAAGGAGAGCAACCTCAAGTCCTCCAGCTGATTAAGAAAGTGTTGTTCTATGACGAAGAAGAAACATTTACTTTAACATCTACAACCAGGCAGCCCCTCGCTAAAGGAATATAATCACTATTTGAACACACTATGACCAATGTCGCCCCAGCTTGGACTCCTGGACACGCTAAAACTGAATCCTCTACGGCCTCACCAGTGATTTTGGCGTCTCTCTTCTGCCTATACTGGGGTACAAAGACGGTGATCTCTCGATGACCCCTTCGCCAGAAGGCCTCCACAGCAATGGCGATCCCACGGCAGGAGAAAATTCGATGTAGGCCGTGCCTGGAAAACAATCAAAACTCAGATCAACGAGTGAGCCGTCTCGTTTACATGTACAGTATTTGCCGGATGCCTGTAGCCATGGTAACATACAGTACTGGGAAGGTATTTACATCTTTTCTGTGTGTGTGTGTGTGTGTTTTATAGGAAACAAACCCTGTTTCCCTCCTAGCAGCTACGGTTGGCAGGGGAGCAAAGGGAGCACGTGCATCAGACTCATCGTAAATGTCCTAAAAAACATACTGACTGATTTTATCCATTACAACTCTTAACTGGCGTGGCGTCACATGGTCCTGGCCAGATGACCTTTCACTTTAGATGAGGGCAAATCGACCAGGTCCACACCGACATACGTACATCACACGCACATCTGGAGCTAAAGGGTTTTCCACAACAGAATGGACCACTTGTATGTACTGATATTTGCACTACAGAATATGAAGTCCCGTAGATGTTTGAAGATCTAACAATATGTTTAAGATTGTCAGTTCTTTCTCTTAAGTTTCTCGTAACTATCCCCTGATCTTGGCTGAGATTAAAAGGCATCTTTCTAATATTTTTTTATAAGATTGTCTCCTACAATAGATTTTTAAATCCAGCCTAACTATTTATTTGCCAATATCTGATGGTCAGATGTGCCATGTTGATATGTTAAAGCAAAGAAATACAAAAAGTCCCCTTGGTCAAAACTGCTCTGTGTGACCACATTAAGTATCCAAAAGAAGAGATTAAATCTCCAAAGTGATTATTTACAACATTCTGCCCTAATTCAGGAGTGTGGATAAAAGCACACACCTGTGTTTTATCTACGCACAAAGACAGGATCACACATCCATAGAGGGAACTTCCCTTTACAAGAGAAAGTGATTCTGAACAGGAAGTGTTACTAAATCCACCGCATCTGACGTATGCAGTAAAATTACCTTGCCAATCTGGAAATATAAATTGCCAAATATGCCAAAAAAAACCATTCATTTCTCCCTCTTATTTCGTAAAAAACCCATGTACTCTAACCAAGAGTTTCACCTGCCTCCCTGACCTGGTTACCTCCAAATATCACAAATTAACCAAAAAACTGAGACAAAGAACCAAAATGTTGAAATTTCCCTGTGTTGAAACAACTGAATTATATTCCAAATGAGGATTTCACCACAGACATATTTTTGGTCTGATATTACATCACAACAGTGGAACCACTGGATGGCCAATCACCAACACACCATGTTCGGTGTTAAACTAACAGCATAATAATATAGTGCCCTCCCAATCCCCCATTTCAGTGAAAGATTATGGCACCACTACACCACTACCACTATCTAAACAGTTACCCATCATCTCAGCTGCTCTGCTACTCAGGAGCCTTGTTTTCCAGCTGCTATGGCAACAAGCATCGTCAGCTGTTCACATATGGGTCATCTGTTTGAATCACTGACGTACAGATAACGTTGTGGTGGCGGCTCTGAAAATGAACTTCAGTTCCTCCTTCTTGAGCAGGACGATGATCATTATTGCCGAATGACTGAATGATTGTATGTTCCCGAGTCCACGACACTGGGAAGCTGCTCAAGTGAGAAGCCCATTACAGCGTAGTTATAGTTTCAGATTTCTCCTTTTTACAATAACAAAAGCATACGAATGGTAAAATGGTGGCATACGGTATTCCATACAGGAAGAAATACAGACCCTTCAATTTTCCAGCAGGGTGTGTGGAGTGCTACAGCTCATGTAGGCATGTTCTAAAAGGAAGGACATTTGCCCCTGAGGGTCTCCTACAGTACAGTCTCCTACAGCTGCGTCATTACTACTTATGTAAAAATCTCACTGTTATTCAAATAAGTTCCCATTGTAAGTCATCCACCTACAGATAAACCATTAATCATGCTTTGGAGGCCACGTTCACAGCGCTCATTACCAGAAGGAAACCACCCAGAGCACTGCAAAGAAACTCAGAAGCCAAGTGATCGTGCAGAAGCAAAGACGCAGCAGCCCACAAAGACGAAAGATGTGTGGGCAGAGCCCACATAACCTGAGCCAACCCAGGGTCCTCCCACGCACTGTGCATCCTGTACGGACAGATGTGTGTGCGCGCGTTTGCTCTCTCTCATTGTGATACACACACACACACACACACTAAAAACATGCAAACTGACATGTTAACCTTTACATATACTCAAATGCAGACACACATACACACGCGCATGCGTACATGATAGGATATCACACACACACACACACACACACACACACACTTCGCAGTCACAGTGTGAACATCAGCCACCATCAGACTCTGCTGCAGTGCACAAAAAGGAAGAAGCGTGTGACATAAATACTGCTGATCAACCTCTCAATAGCCCCACATGCCCACTCACGCCATGGCCACATTGCTGCCGTCTATGATGATGTGGCGAAGGTCTCGCCGACCAGGTTCGTCCTGAAGGACCAGCCGATAGGGTGTCCGCAGGGACTGCTGGAACCGAGACACTCCCGTCAGAGGCACAGCTTTGCATTGTGGTGGCGCTTCTACGTGGGGTAACGGCACACGGCCAGAAAAATTCTGGTAGGAGCAGCCCGGTCGCATTTCGGCAACCTGAGGGCCCTGTGAAGCAGCCCGGAGCATGGTCACCGTCTCCAGCCGGATGGGACCCACTGTCTGAGAGCCCCCCCGTGACAGGTAGTCACACCTGGAGTCTGACCTGAAGTCCAGTGGTCCCACTGTCCGGGACTTCCTGTCCACCTCTATGACATCGTTGTCATCATCTATCACAATGGCGAGTGTCTGGCTCTTCTGGCTCAGACCGTTACTGCTGGCTGCCCGGCTGTTCTCCCTGGGCTTGATGGCCGTCAGGGTTTGACTCTGCGGCCGGTCTTTCTCCTTGAGCCGCACGCAGGTGGAGGAAGAGCTGGGGAGGGCGTTGGCTGAGGGGGAAAGGTTGTCACCATTGGGGCTGGCAGAGGGACGCTGCGTCTCCTCAACAATACGCTCCAGCAGCAAGAACGTGTCCTCCGTCTGGCCCGTCTCCCGCACCACCCGCTCCACCAGCTCCTGCGCGTAGCCCATGGTTCTGAAGAAGTTTACCAGGCAGCGCAGGTTGGTCTCGGGGCTCACCGCCTCTCCCTCGTCCGCCGCTTCACTGTCCAGCGCCAGCGTTTTGGTGTGGGCGTGGCTGGCCTGCCGTGGCTCCTCCCTCTCCTGCTCCTCGTCCCGCCTCTCCAGCGAGAATTGCCTCTTGGTGTCGCGCTGCTCGCTCTCGGAAGAGCGCCGCTTGTGCGAGGGCCGCCCGTTCAGCACAACCGCCACGTCCGCTGCGGGCGTCGGCCTCGTGACCTTATCCTCGAAGGAGGCACCCAGGATGCAATTGGAGAGCTCGGTGACGGGGGTGCTGGTCTGGGAGCGGTCCTGCTCCACATCTATAGCTCCCCCTGACTGTGTGGGGCTCTGTGCCAGCCCCAGAAGCTCCTCCTTCAGAGCACTGGGCAGAAGCAGCAACTCCATGGTGTACTTATCGGCTCGCTCTTCTACAAACGTCTTAAATGTGCGCTTGACCATGGGCTCGCGGTCGGAAGGCAGGCTGCGTTTCTCCTGGAAGAGGGCGACAAACTGCTGCACACGGCTCTGTGCCATCACCACAGCCTCCGCACACCCCAGTAACTTCAGCCGTCCCGGCTCCAACACCTGCACCTCGGCGCTGGTGTCCCGTAGCAAACGGTCCAGGAAGAGACCTCGGGCACCGGCAAAGATGCAGTGCATGTCCACTGGGTACCTCTCCTCCTTCTGCAGCTCTGGGTTACACAGACCCTTCACATACTCCTGCAGAACAAGCACAGCATGGCTCTGTGAGTCATCACATCTCAAAGGCTGTGATCCCACTGCCTACATACCCCGTCCAGCCATTCTCAGGTTCAGGAGAATAGAGTTTCATGCAATTCAGATACAGCCATCAATGTTTGATTAGTTGTGTCTAATATTTCCTTTAATATGAACACTAAAACAGCCAAACATACAATAGATTTAATGATGGATAATTCCATGCAGATAGCAATTATAATAATAAAACACAAAATACACCAATTAAAGTGGTTATTCTGACTGCTATAACTCCTATATAAGCATGTAAGGAAAAAAGTGTTTACATGCTCATATCTAGATGAAGAAGTGACTCTGTATAATTCCAAATTTAAACAACTGTACTGTTGTAATGTACTGCACTGTTACTAATCGTACATTATGGAATCAAACTAAATTGTAAACCTTTCGTGAAAGTGGAAACACAGTGGCTGTGGGTGATGCAAAATGTTTGCTTATGTAACAGAACACTGACAATTACACCTGTAGGTGTGCCCGCAAGTTCCAACAGTGATTCAGCTCAATATTTAACCCCATAACTCCTGGGCAGAACTCCAAATCTGAAGTGTGCTACTGTCACACTGACGAAGGCAGAGTGTAGCCAACCAATCGCCTTATATGATATTATGGAAAATCGAAGCCACATTAGGGAACATGACTACAGTTGTGGTTGGTAACATGGCAAAAACAAAAACAATATCAAGATACTTTAATCAACATGAACCATGACATTAAAATCAGATTTTTACAGAATGCGTCATGATATTTTTCGGTGTAAAAAAGAAAGAAAGGTAAATCACACACACACACACAAATGGACAATATACACAGAACCAGACAAAAGTGTGGATCATGCTTAAATTGGTTTCAAAGACAAATATTATTTGGGAAGGTGCTAGCCTATATATATATATATATATATATATATATATATATATATATATATATATATATATATATATATATATATATATGAATTCATGAGTATGCATGTCCAAAATTTTGACTGGTACTGTGTGTATTGAACATGTGAGTATAAGTGGAGGGGGGAGAGACAGAGGTCCTTCATCAGCTGTGCAAGCAAATGCTTATATATATATATATATATATATATATATATATATATATATATATATATATATATATATACAATATTACCATAGCTTGTTGTTTACAGGCCCTTTGTGAATGTTTTAAAACAATAGTGTTTTGATATTATACTGACTATACACATAGAATGCTAAGAAAACCAAACTGTGAAATAATTCATCACAGTTACACCCTGTCATATGGTCTGTCTCATATCTGATCGTCCCCGGGAGGAGCACAGAGTTAGCCTATAATAATATTTAACACCCATCATATGTTAAGCTTATTATCATCTGACTCAGAGCAAGTGTGCAGGTGTGTGATACAAACACTTGTTTTCCTCTGCAGTGGTTGCATGTGTCATTCTAACACAGGAACCCCCCCCCCAAGGGTAGACCATTACAACAAGAAAAAAACCTGAGGATTTTTTTCTATGTGCTTTGAATGAGTACTACATTTACGGTATGTTATGGGAACAGATTACCAGTAAAGACAAGAAGATGAAACTAACAACTCTTAAAGGCAGTGGAAACTGAAAATGGAGTAGAGCTGGGGGGTCCCCATCCTGACTGAGCAAAACGAGGTGCCTGTCAACACAAAGTTGATCTAAAAAAAAAACAACAAAACAAAACAAAAAAAAACAAAGGTTGGTCATGGGTTATGTGATTTGTCTCTTCATCCAGCAGGTGTGATACTGGCTACACATACATAGGCATATACCCATGATTAACAACTAAAATAAACTAATAACGATACCGTATTCTTTAAAAAATAACTACCCACCAGAACACGACCAGAAAACTTTTTCCTTGCTGCATGCCAGAAATCTGGTAATTACTAGTTTTTGAACGTTTAAACTAATGAGGTTGCATTAGATTTAGAGTATTGCATAAATAAATATGTGAATCTTCAAAATGGTCACTACACCATATGGTCATATGAACACCATACAACTGAAGTCCTGGGCTTTCCGTTCAAGTGCTTATCAGTATGCGGATATTCCACGTTTACTGGCACCGGCAGCTATGCCTGCTTCCTCTTTACACCTCACCGTGAACAATGCTGTAAAACACTAATACGCTACGTCATATCAGGCCCAAAGCTACGTATGGCATAAAGTTTTCACTTAAGCGTTATGGCCGTAAACCTCATGGAGAAAAAGAAAAAAAAACAAATAAACAAAAACAAAGGAGATTTAACTAGTCAGCAATGCATCACATTTTATGAGACGCTGCCATGACCAGTTGTGTTACTCTGAGATGCTGCGAAAACCCTCATGGTCAGACTTGATGAAAAAAAAGAGTTTTGGTAACTAAGAATGATCTAAATTATGTCTCGAGTAGTTGTAGTAGACTATAGTGACAGATCTCTGAGGTTCATACGCAATGCCGAGACTAACTGTCAGTCAAGCTCAATAAACTGCAGAATGAAGAACAGGGATGTGCGCGTTTAACCATCTTATAACGTCACAACTTACACGACTTTGATTGTAATCTAAGCAGTATATGATTTAACACAGAGTTAACAAAGCCGTGATGCCAACACAGCTAGCCAGCGAACCCCGAGTTATCACAGTTATCTGAATTCAAGTTTACCTTGGCTTTCAAGACATCCTCTTTATTCCCCTTTAACTGAAGCCAGATCTGCCTCGATGCCTGACTTCCTTGGGCTCGAGTGTGGTCCAATAGGCCAATAATTGTGAATGTTACTTTGAAAACTTGTTCAACTCTGGGCTTTGTACATTCTAGCTCGGTTTCTTTTTCTTCGTGCACGGCGAATTCGTCGGTGGTGAGCGCCCCTGGTAGTTGTTTGCTAGCGGCGGAACAGTGGCCATTTCCCGGTGGCCCTGCGTAAGCTACCTCGGTGATCCGCCTCATGCCGTGGGGGGGCCGCGTTGTTGACATTTTCGTCTCGACTAGCTCTACAGTCTATGCTTTACCACGACGACACTATAAACATTTCTTGTAATACGACTCGCTTCCCCCCTTCATGGTTTACGGGTTTTCTTCTCTTCGGCGTCGGTAAGCAGAACACCAGTATCGCGTTGTGCAACTTTTGGTTTAGTTAGCTAAGCTAGCGTAGCTGGCTATCTCTGTCAACCCCTCATACCCGGAAAGCCCCAGTGATGTCATCAATAAACGACATACGTCATTTCCTGCACACGGTACAAAAGATCGAGCGCCCCTTAAGGCATTTCATAAGGTGCAGTAATACATGCGTTAATACGTCGTTTTTACAACACATTATATTTAATGTCACACGACATCAAAATAACGACATATTTTACCTCATAATTACGAGGTAATGGAACGTTTTACCACCTCATATGTTGAAAGGGGTTTTCTTTTGCTCTGGCAGATAAAAGTCCACCTTTAATGTCAAAGTGTATTAAAACTGGTCAGGGAAATTGCCGATGAGATGCAGAGATCAGTGATCTGGTCTTTTTTATACTCTGTGTAAAACATTTAAGCTAATCTGAAAACATTTTAGCCTATTTTACTGGTGTAATTTATTATGCGTATAATCACTCTATACACTCTATACGTTTAACTTCTAAATAAAGCTATTATGGGGTCTCACAGGTTCTGCTTTATGTTTCTGTCTAAATCTCTGTAGTATTAATAGTCGACGTGTAGCATTATATATCTAAGGTGATATCTGTGGCAGAACGTATGTGGTCTCGAAATGACTAACGCGAACTAGTTTTTTCTTTTACTTTGTGCTTCCGTTGTACTGTGGCTAGTTTTAAAGGTTTCATAGGGACGTTTCTGAACTAGGTCATTACGCATTTACTTCATTCACGTTGGTTCATTTACATTAAATGAGTAGCATACAAGTGAATAGTTTGGCGGTGCGTTTCCACATATGCACAGCACTTGTAGAGTGAGGAACTAAAGTTCTGAAATAAAACTTTACGTTTGCTGAGGGTGCATTTAAAATTGAGTGTGTCTGTTGAGAATTACATCATATATAACACCTTTCCCAAATAATACATACATACATACATACATACATACATATATATAGCCTATATATAAACATTCCTCCCTCACCAGAGCAGACCTGGCAGAGCAGTGCTGGCTGAAACCAGATAAATCTTCCCACTTTCACTTTCATTTGAGTGTGAGCACATGCACCCTGTTCACGTGTGCACCCCACTTACGTGTGCACCCTGCTCATGTGTGCACCCGCTTACACATGCACCCTGCTCACGTGTGCAGCACGCTTACGTGTGTACCCTGCTCACGTGTGCACCACGCTTACGTGTGCACCCTGCTCACGTGTGCACCATGCTTACGTGTGTACCCTGCTCACGTGTGCACCACACTTACGTGTGTACCCTTCTTACCTGTGCATCCTGCTCACATGCACCCTGCTTATCTGGTACCCTGTGCATGGAGGAGGTAGCATAATCTATTAGTGACATAGAGTCTTCAGAAATTCTCCTCTAACCAGCATACTGATTGTTCCAAAACAGTGAGCGTGTTTATTATATGAAAATCCTCCTGACCTTTTGACCCCCTGTGGTGTATAAATGTGTAACTGTGTGATTGTAATTTGCATGAGTGACTTTGTACTCTCCATGATTTAGTGTATGACTAATTAAAATGTGCAATTGCTTAGGTTTCAGTTTTAGTAAGGGATTCTGTTCGTGCTGCTCTGCTTAAAGGATTGTTGCAGGTTCCATTCCGAGCACTGGTGAAAATGTGTTGGAGAAGCTTCTCAGAAGCAGTCCTGAGATAGGGAGCTGGGCTTGTTTCAAGCACCATGGAATAAGATGTCAGCAGGAGGACAGGAAGTCTGAGACGTGTTTTTGACCACACCACAAAGTATATAAAAATAACTTGTTTGTGCTTCACATAGTTTTAAAAACTCTGTGACTAATGTTCACACCTAACATTTTCACAACCGATCTAACCTGGTCACACACGATCTAAGAATGTTCACACACGATCTAACATGTTGCTTCTGTATTTTTGGTGCCCCCTTCTGGTATCCTCAACAAAGACACTAGATAAAACACATCATCTTATCTATTGTTTGACAGATGGCTTCCACTTGTAGATCCTTTGAAAAAAAAGAAAGAAAAACAACTACAACAACAAACATATGACAGTGACTAGTTCTTTGTTCTGTCCTCCTTTTGTCCCATTCTACAGTGTTTGGATGTGTTTGAGCTCAAGTGGAAGAGTTAATGTATTTATATTTATATATAATTTAACTATATTATTATACATAGTGTGTGTATATATATATATATATATATATATATATATATATATATATATATATATACATACACACACACACAGATCCATTTTTCTAATCTATTGAACAGTTGATGAAAGTGTCCTTACAATGCAGTTTTTAAACGGCATAATTAGCGAACACAGAGGGGGATACGCACACACACACACACACACACACACACACACACACACACACACACACACACACACACACACACACACACACACAGATTGTTAGGCACCCAAGAAGCCCCTAGCCACTAACAAAATTAGCTACTCTGCTAATCTTAGACTCAAATAATATGTTCGCTATAGCTATCAGTTCATCTAGCTGTGGCCCCCATGTCCTAAAATAGCTGGCTCTACACGAGTGCTATGCTATGTGTGTACATGGACATACTAAAACATGGGGAGGCCATGAATGAACTCATGATTCACCAGACCCATGGGGCCTCCTCAGACTCCAGTCCTCAAAACCCGAGTCGGATCCTCCTTGACTATAAACATCAGTCAGCACGATGTCATCATGACGTTCGGTTCATTTTAAGAGGTGGTCATATATGACAATGGCTGGTAACCAAAGAATGAACCAAACCTGGGATGCATGACGTCCACCAGACAATGGTAATCAGAAACAGACAGAGGGACCTTGAAACTCGTCTCAGCCCACGTTCCTGCTTTTCTTTATGTGCGCCAAACCAGCACATGTGCTGAATGACTGGACCAACGGAATAGAAGAGACAGAATGGGAACCACAGACCACTCTCACTTTATATACTCACTTTATATACTGACTTTGTAGTGGCTTTCAGCCCTGCCTAGATGAACTGTAACCTACACGTTTTATGTAACATGATAATTCTAAATGCTTTCGGAAACACAAATATATGTCTAAATTCCGAGGAAGATGCAATGCAGAATACTCTCTCAGACCACTAGATGGTGCTCTATCTCTCTGTGCTGCTGTGGCTCTTCACAGCTTTTCTTCCTTCCCTGGCTATAGAGCAAAATGTAATTCTCAGATCAATATGTTTCATTATTAGGAGTCCAGACATACAGAACAGGGGAATACAGTCTTTATTGGAGTTCACTGAGAGGAGATGTTGTGATGAACAGTACAGGAGAGTGGAGTGGGTGTCTGCTGGGATATGACTGTAAATTGCACATTGTGTGGACGCCACAACACATCCTCATAACCAAATGCAAATATGGTCAAAATGAACGTAGGGAGTGAAACAGCATCCCTTACTAGAGCAGCCTGTTAGGCAGACTGCGATTTCTTCCATTAGGCTTGTGTTGGGTGTTCATTTACCAGGCTGTACCAGACACCTGCAGCTCCTCCTAGTCACACACACACATTCTCACACACAACCACCCGGTGCTTTGGGGCCTGTGCCCCTTATCTGCAGCACTTGACAGATGCGTGCTGGTCTGCAGCATTAGGTCTTACATAGCAGCGTTCATCTCATCCTTATGACACCCATATGACATCCCTATGACATCCTTATGACATCCCTATAACAGCCTAATGGCATCCCTATGACATCATAATGACATCCCTATGACATCATAATGACATCCTTATGACATCCCTATGATATCCTTATGACATCCCTATGACATCCCTAACACATACTTATCTCATCCTTATCACAACCCTATGACTCCCTGTTCATGTTCCAAAAGTAACTGGTACGAAAATGTACATGATAGTGTTAGAAAATCAGACACTAGCACATTAATTTGCCAGGTTGCTGGTACTTTGTTGCCAAGTCATAGGTTAACATATTCATGCTTTCATACAAATGTGTCTTGGTCATAGTTAATCTGTGGAACAGCATGAGTTGGCAATGCTGTTACTCAGCTAGGAGATAACAGACCCATAACATAAGACAATGCACTTACAGTACTTCATTCAGATGTTTTTTTTTAAAGTTCCAAATTACTTTTCATACTTTAGCATAGTATTAAATGCATGTCATGTTTACTAACACTTTTAATTTGCCCTTTTTGTTGATTTTTGAAGTGCTTTTTTCATGTGATATATTTGGAGGTAATTGAATCATCACCTTCTAAAAGTATCTGAAACCTGTTAACAGTGTTTTATTGTAATTTGTACAATTTTATTAGTTTTTTGAGTCACTCCGAACCATTAGCCCATTTGTCTCTATGCCTTATTGCCTTCTCTCTTCTCCTTCACTCTCTTCCTCTCTCCCCATCTCTTTCTCTCTCTCTCTCCCTCTCATCCTCCCTCCTCTGTCCTTCTATATCTCCCTCTCTCTCCCTCCCTTTCTCTCTCTGACTGTAAGTGTAGCTAAAGGCTGCAGTTGCAGAGTGCAGAGCTGTTCTAACCTGGGACACATGCTCCACTTTAGTTCTGATTGGCTGGGCTCAGGCAACAGCTGTGCAGAGCTCATGCCATTGGCCAGTTCAGTCATTAATCACAAGACACAAGAGAAAGTCACCCTTTAGGTGAGCCACCAGAATAACAACACTAATAGAGCAGAGCTAAACACGACTGCTTTCAGGCATAATTAACAATGCGCAGTCCCTTAGACTCTGTCATTTTCAATCCCCCACCCCCTCTCATTTATCTCTCTTTAATTCTTCCCCCTCACTCTGACCGTGTTTGAGAACAGGAGGGGGTGAACGGTGGCTTCATTTCCCCACGTACAGCAGTCCTTGGCGAACTCACCTGCTGTGGTTTGTGGGATGTAAAGGGCTGGCTGGCAGGAAGGCGACGCTGTGTGGTGGAACACCGCTTGTCCCTCGTCCCACAGGAGGGACTCCACACGTGAGTCCTCTCAACAGTTTGGCCCTAACCTCATGGGGGGTGGGAGGGGGAACTCTTCACAGCACAGCACATGGCAGAGCGCAGATTCGATTACCTCAGGAAGGGGCCACACACACACACACACACACACACACACACACATGAGCACACACACATACATACACAACCTTTAATGGGAGAAAAATCTCATCTGCTTCTCCGAACTATCTGAGATGGAGTACACACTACAGAGATGAACTTATCAAAGCATGAGTTACCTATGAGACAGAGAAGTGTCATTGGAGCCGGTGTGTGATGTTCCCTATGTGTCTTCTTGTGTGTGTGGGTGTGTGTGTGTGTCACTCATGTGATGGACAGCCCACCCAGTCCTGCTCGACGCGTCATTCCATGGAGAGGGGAATAAATATAACACCACATAAAAGGCAGATCATGAATAATAAAACAGCCATAAATTCCATAATCTGGCTGGATGATTTATGAATTTACAGTGTGCGATGGCCCTGACCACACTGTAAATATTCATGTGACAAGCGCTAAGCTCCATTTAATTGTGATTAATGGTAATGCATCGGAGCGGGCCTCATAACTGCCAGCCTGCATTACAGGCAGCTGGCTGAATGCAAATGTTATTCTGTGTAAGATTAGGGAGACAAATTGGACCCGTCCCTCTGTCCCCCAGGGCCAGTAGGACAGCATACGCCATAGCACGGCCGCAGACAGATCAGAACGGAAAGAGAGACCCGGTGACAAAGATGGGGACAGAGATCGCGGAGATAGACAGCAAGCAGCACCATCATTGGCAAATGGACATTTTCAGTCTGGAGAGTAGCCACCATTACCTCAGAGTCAACTGCTGCTACGGGGAGTGTTGTACTGTGTCCGCCCATCAAAAGTCCGTGGGCAAACAGAAGCCAGGTCTCTGAGTTTAAAGTAGTGAAGTTGAGTTGGTGTGTTGAGATGTGCAGAGCTAATTAACACTGTTGATGGTGATTTGAAACTTTGTGTCTGGTAACTTCATGAGATTTAAGAAATAACTTAGACTATATAACATTAACTATATATATATATATATATATATATATATATATATATATATATATATATATATATATATATATATATTTCTCTGTTCTAATGTGGTGCAATCTTGAACATTCCCAAGATTTCCTGATGACTTCCTTTTGTCTTCTGGCTAATGCGGATGCAACGATGTCTACACTAACTGGTCAAGTTGCCTTCTTGTCTCGAGGCTACCACGTCTCTTTTAAGGCGTCTTGGCACTTGGGATAGCTCTGCGGTCTTGACAGAGCTGAGGAGGAGAAAACTACAGTCATCTATTGCAAATATTCTTTTTTGCCATAGTGACCGTGAGAAGTTAGGAGAGCAAAAATAAAAAAAAAAAAACACTGCTTGAACATCTGAATAGATTTGTGATGGAATTTAGTTGAATATTTGAATAATGACTGGAATTCAACCAGAGGCGGTGAATATGTATTTTATAATAATATCCTTTTGAAAATCTGCACGCATAATTACACTTAAAAATATGGTCCCTTGAGTGTGAGAGCCATAGGTGATGAAAACATGAACACAATGATACATAACGATTTCTGAAAACGGGGGGTCGAGGTCATAGTAGCAAAACCTTATTCAAAACCACAAGGTCACCAGTTCAATATAACTGGAGCTTTTCGTCATCTCACTCTCTTCTCTCCCCTAAGCCTTGGATCAAACCAAACGTTACAGCATCAAACGTTATTTTACTTACAGTTTTCCTCATAGCTCAAAGCTCTTCTTTTTAGCTTATACCCGAACGAACAGGTGTTCAGTCTGACTGTGCCACGGCCCCCTCGCCCCACTCTGTCTGTCTTTCCCTTCATGCCACAGAAACAGTCCCAGACTGTTGATAACTGTGACGCAGGACCCAGGACAGAGACAGGACCGGGAACAAAGTCCCACTCAGTCCCACTCCCACGCTGCCATGTGGACTCCTGTCCAATCACCTGGGCTTTTCCCTTACTGCATCACCTGATGCTACCACAGCTACAACCTCAGCGGACACTCAACATTAACTATGCAAAAGCACTGATGAACCGCAACAACACGAAGGCAGACATTACCATTTTGCTGGATTTATAGCACAGATAATATCGGTTTTAAAGCAGAGGAGAGCAGGCTGAGGTGGGGGAGACGGGGGTGCAGGGGAGACGGCAGGGACGGCAGCCATCGCTCCTACACGCTCGCGAGCAGCGGGCCCAGGACCCGGAGACTCTGCATGGGCTGAATCAGCAGACATGCTTCTGGGGCTCCGGCGCCGATTTAGGTCTGGCTGGCTTAATTGGTGGCAGCGCGGCGACTGGCACACAGCCTGGGGCGGTGGGTGGAGGCGGGAGGGGGCAGACGTCGTGTGCCTGCGTGCCTCCACCGCCAATTGCAGTGGTTAGAGAGGACGGGCGAGGACGGGTGGAGACAGGCGGGGAGGGGGGAGGGGGGAGGAGCCGGCGGCGCACAAATGTCAACGACCTCACGAGGGAGGCGGGGGTGGAGAACGCATGGGTAAAACACCGATTCTGCCAAAACACGTCTACTGTTTCACATCGTTTGGTTTCACCCCCCCACCCCGCACACACACACACACACACACACACACACACATTCTCTCTCTCATTGGCTTTTGTGCTTAGCCCATGCTTTGTGTGTGCTTTCAGTCCACCCTCTGTGGTACTTTGTGTGTCCTGTTGTTGAAGGTACGGCTCTCTTCCTAACGCACGATGTCTCGGAGAGCTGTAGGTGACAGTAATGGCGAACAATGCTGCAAATTAATGACAAATGTAACTACAGCCTGATAGCTTTCCAAACTCACACCATCAATCACACGGTGGCTGACCTCAAAGCTCTAGCAGAGAGATGTATAGGAGAGGTAAACGTGAAGAAGATCTCTCACCTTAATCATTCGGTGTCAACTGAGAAAGATGATATCATTAAACAGTCTCCATTACTATATGGAAATAACAATAGCGTAAAAAAAAAAAACCCCAAACAGCCAGACTAGCAATCATGACCACAGAGCTGTCTGCACGCTGTGCTGGAGTGATAAAAGCGGGAGATGGGAGGGGGGCGTCGCTCACACGCTGGGCACAGACGCTGGGCACAGACGCTGCCCATCGCTACAACGCACCCCCTCCAAGGACTGACCCTCTTATCCACACTCCCCAAAAACAGACCCCCCCCCTGACTCTGCTCCACACCATATACCCTTTACCCCAACGCCCCCTCCCCCCCACCCCTGCAGTCCAGCTCAGCAGGGGAGAACAACCACTGAAGCCAATTAGCAGAAGCACTACAGAGTGCTTTTACTCAGGGCCTGATGGGCTCATTAAGCATTAAGAATTCATGACATTTAACTCCTCAACATGGCAGGAAGGAAACGCTGAGTGTGGAGGGGGCGTGTTGGGGGGGGGGACCCCAGTAATCAACAAAAATAGAGCTCACTCTCACTGCACTCAGAGGACAAGCACATAAACAGTGTTGAGTGTGTGTGTGTGTGTGTATTTACTTGGGAGACTGGGTGTGAGATCTATAGTGTACACAGTTGTGCTGTTTTTCTCTGGTGGAGATAAACCATGACACTAGCTGTGGCATTACACACACGTGCACACACATACGTGCACACACATACATGCACAATTACCTTAATTGACTGATTATTGACTAGTCATTAACAATTAATGAATGCTTACGAAAACACAGCCAATAAACATTTTATTGACCTCTGGGGTGAGCAGAATGAAGAATCAGTGTTTTAATGGATACTAGAGGAATGTGGTCATTATGATTGTAGGCTATGTCACCATGTACGTTACACAATCAATAAACACTCATTCATATGATGAAACAGCTAAACATCTGGCATACCAGGAAACATTTGAGTGTGTGTGCATAAACAATGGCTGAGTTTATACATATAAACAGCATAGACCCTGAAGTCCTTCTGGTCCATTATGTGAGCATTGTGTGTGTGTGTGTGTGTGTGTGTGTGCAGCATGTGTGTTTATTTGTAGATGTCCCAGGTGGATTTTGGGATAGTGTAAATGACCATACCAGGACAGTAACCTGACAGAGATGGACCACCTCACTTTCCTTCTCTGGCCCCTCCTCCTCTAATGATGTTACCTGTGGAAGGTAGAAGATGCAGAGGTACCCACTGTTGCTATGGCTACATGCATATTATCACCCTTCTGGCAGTTGATATATGTGAGAGTGCAGTGTGCATTAATAAGTGGCTGTAATGGTGTTTTTGGATGTGTCCCTCTTTCCTAAAAGCAGGACTTACACTGTAATAGCATCATTAAGACAGACAACCTGAGGGGCTTAACCGAAGAAATAATGATGGGCCAGAGAGTGGAACATATTTACCTAACACACACCTGCAGAGAAACGAGAGAGAGAGAGAGAGAGAGAGAGAGAGAGACAGAAAGAGAGAGAGAAAGACAGAAATAGAGGTTTAAAAACAAGAATCCTCATTTTGTTAATGCATTGAGATGTTGATGTCTTGATCTTTCAGGAGACATCATGTAGCCTACTGGTTTTCCAACTGGCTGCTGAGATCTTCCTCATATGTTTACATCAGAACTTGTCCACTCCATCCAACCAAAAACAAAATTATTTCTTGTTAAATTGAGAATTAATTAACTTTAAAATTAATTAACAACCTGACCCCAAATAAAAACAAACAATAAGAATTCACAATCTGAGAAATGATTTGACCAGGACTGCAAAGAAATAAGAAAATGATCTAACTAATAACAAAAGAGAATCACGTAACCAAAAAGTCCTGTAAGGATCTCAGTGAATATAAACACACACTAAACACAAAGGAATACACACACCATTCATTCACAGATGAGCTTCCAATGGGATTTCTGGTATAACCCTTGATTGGTTTCATTCCTGATAGGCAACAGCTCATTTCCATCAGCATTCATAAGTCATCCACTTCTTCAGTTACACAGGGAGTACCCCACAGCTCCGTCCTTGGACCTATTCTGTTCATTTTGTATATCTTGCCCCTTGGTGACATCAGACATCACAGTCTAGGGTATCACTGTCATGCAAATTAATATCAGCTCTGCATCCCCTACAGTTTCATCATAGTCTCTAAACACGTCTTACTTTTTAAAATGTTGGCATATTGATCAGAGTGCATTTTTACTGTCTACACCCAGATTTGAGAATTTTACTTCTATTATTGTAATTAGAAATCAATTCTATAAGAACACTTTCAGCATCTCTCTGTATTTTCTAGTTTGCAGTAATAAAGTATAACTGCCCTATACCTGCCCCTTGGGAGAGAAGAGTATGCTGATAACGCAGGAGTAAAGATCCACAGCCTAAGGGACATCCAGTAACCCCCCACACACCCTCAGCTGGTCAGGGTTATTGATTAATGACTATTAATAGTTTGCTTTGAATATTAATTTGTTTGGCCAATAATGTGACTTATTAATGCCAGTAAAGGATTGTTGAATTGAATTGTGTTGGGGGGAGGGGAGGAAAAGATATATATATATATATATAGATAGATAGATAGATAGATAGATAGATAGATAGATAGATACTAGGCTTTAGGAAATGTCCCTCCTTGTTCAGATTCCCTCCTGTCTGATGACAACTTTGTTAAAGACTCATTGTTCACTCCCTTCCATCTCATCATTCCATTTCTCCTCTCTCTCTCTCTCTTTCAGTCTCCCTCGTTTATCATCTCTCCTGCTCTTTCTACACCTCTATCCCCTTCATCCATCCCATCTCTTATTCTCTCTCTCTCCTCATCTGCTGTTAGTTGCTACTCTTGCTGAAGGTTCTTTCTCTCCTGTTTTAGGGAGATCCACAGTCTCAAATTTCACTCCCACCGGTTTTGATTCCATCACGTTTATTACCTCCAAAATTCGCACTGATAAAGTCGAGAAGCTACAGGGCTGATGCAGACGCACGATCCACCTGTGCTGCCAACTCTTTCTCGCATATCTGGCATGAGACATTACACGCCCACTGAAGTGAACTACAAAGGTGATTTTTTTCACAAAGACACATTTTCCAACACATTTTCTATTTTCCCATTATTTTTCCACAAATACACCCCCGATAACCTACTCCTCGTATGCACTCCCCCCACCTCACACTAACACACACACACATACACACACACACACACACATACACATGTACAAACGCATACACTCAAATACGCACACACACACATACCTTGTACAATCCACAAACACACACACACACACATACACATGTACAAACGCATACACTCAACTACACACATACACCAACTAACACACATACACACAGACAGGAGTATTGTTTCCCATGTGTTGATGTAGCATGGGCAGTAACTGGGCAGCTAAACTACAATATCTCAGAATCCCAAAGTCCCAACTAGTTTAGTTTCTGGCAGTACACAAAGACTCTCTCATCATCTCAACTCTGACCTCGTCATCATTGTCAGCACATTTAATACTCTCCTGTACATTTTCTGTTGTACAACCCATATAACATAGCAATAGAACACTAATATATTGGAAATATGGGAAAGGTACTGCAGTCCCAGTACCACCCCCCCCCAGAATTTAGATCCCAGATCCCAGCTGTTCTCTTTATTTCAGTCTGACTGAGTGTACGCAATGGGAAAATGGATGGCAAGCAATTAAAAAGATGTTCACCTACGTGTCCCATAGACAAGAATAGGTGCTTGGGGCAAATGAGCTTAGGACAAATCGATTCTACAGGGAAGAGAACAACAACATGAGCTGGCACTGGAGAAAAACAACCTGGGACTGATGCAGCCCAGCAAATGTGTGTGTGTGTGTGTATGTGTGTGCGCGCGCGCGTGCCTGTGTGTATGCAAGTGTGTTTGGGGGGGAGGGAGACTGCGTGTGTGTGTGTGTGTGCGTAAACGCGCGCGCGCATATATGTGTGACGTATATGGCGTGTGCGTTCAGTTGACAAGTGTCTAAGCGGTCTTTCAGTCACTACGGGCTATTATTGAGCTGTCATGGACAAATGCGCGAAAAGAGGTTTTTTAAGTAGCGGGCGCATCTACCGGGAGGGGCGGAGGGAACCTTGCATTTTCAGCATATTGGTTAGAAAAAGTTGCATAAAATCTACACGAACCAAAAACATAGAACTGTAAATGTAACAACGCCCCCAACATGCAACATGCAGTTAAAATGTGTAAATTTGTAAAAAGAACAAACACTGAGAGTAAATGAACGTTAACGTGTTTGTCATTTAGTTCTTCAACCAAAATGTGTTTAATGCAATTACAAGAAGTCGTTTAACGTGTTTCATTTATGTATTTACGCGTTTAGTGTAACAGCCACGTCCTGGTGGACTCTTGGAAATGCGCTGCGTGATTCAACCTGCGTGATTCAGCAGAGCGGTGGTATCTGCAGCACGTTCGCAGCTGTTTGCACTTTTAGTGAGCGAAAGCAGAAACGAAAAGGTGCATATGTTATTAAACGTAAAACAACAAGCTTGGTTTTACAAACACTGCATTATGAAGGCACGGCAGACCACGGGCGCGACATACAGCAGCTCCGCTACGTTTGACAGCCTCATGTGAATTAGTGTTGTCATTGGTTAATCGCCTTAGACCAAGAGGTTGTTCTGTAAAGACCAAAATATCTATAACGAGACGTAAGAAATCTCGAGACACACTCATTTTACTGGATACACTGGTCCAAACAGTATTAAGTAAAAGATGCCGTTCACATTCTGAAATAACACAGTGGTAGCTTTACACACAACCACCAACCACTATGCAACTCAGAAGAGAGCAGTGAACTGAACACTTAACAGAAACCGGAGGGACCGGCTGGTGTGGGCGGAGTTGACCTGCGCGTTGAGGTGAGAGTGTTATTACCGGGCTTGTTAACGGAGCAGAGCAGCAGGAACCTAACCTTTCCTCAAAGCTACTGAAAGGTACTGAAACTCTAATTAGCCACTTCTTTAAACAGAGGACAAGAGTGGCCGCACCAGCCAGTACACAAACAACTGCAGGAGAAATCTCCACGTAATATTAAACAAGGACAAGCCAAGTTTCCTGAGGACACACATTCTAACGCTCTACAGTCTAATACCTGAGTTGCACAAATGCCTGAAACAAACGCACCAGTGCAGCCTATATCTGCAAATTTATACTTAGATTACTGTCGCATGGTTTTCATTTTCCCCATAAGAATCTTGAGCATCTCATAGCAAGTTATTTTACACTGATAATAGTGTTGATATTATTAGGAAATCAGCAAATTAGCAGCAATTAGGTAATCAGTAATGTATGATGATGAGGAACATTTTGTGAATACTCATTTATTCATTAAGTAATGAAAACTTTTTACCTCAGTACACTCCAGTTACTCACCTGGAATATTATCTTATTTTATCATCACCAGTTTTTGTATATGAAATGTCAGGTTTATGTTCATCAGGTCCATTTACTTGTTCTGAGGGACCTGTGTGAGTTGCCAGCAGACTACATGAACCATGGAATCAGAGCATATACAAAAAAAAAGAAACACAGCTACATTGGTAAAGTCAATTAGGTTAAAGACTGTGAGTGCTCAAGTAATCAGTTAAGCAGACCAGTCAAATGAGACGTCCTTGGGAAAAGATTTGAGCCACAATGATAATAAGGGAGAGGAAACCAACTGAACCACTGTCCTGCCAAGGAGTAAAGCACACAGATCAACGAAAAAGGAGGCCCTCAGGAAGAAGGTGGTGACAGCCCATCAGTCTGGGGGAAGCTACAAGACCATCTTCAAAACATTCCAGCTCCATCCATCCACTGTAAGACAGATCATTTACAAATGGAGGGCACTCAGCATCACCTCAACTCTGCCCAGAAGTGGACAACCATCAAAGCTTAAACCAAGAAGCACCAGCACCACTTTTCAGTTTTTTGAGAGTGAAATGACTTTTGTTGACTATATAACGAAAATATATATCTTTTTTTCATTGTGTTCCTTATTTTGAAGCTTTACAAATTGAGATTTGGATGTTAATTTCATAAGATTATTTAATTTTTTTTTAGAAAACAATGACCATGTTTGGATGGTTCACAACCTTTCAAGCATATATATATATATATATATATATATATATATATATATATATATATATACATACACACATACACACACGCACACATATACATATTTATATATTATATATTTATATATTTATTGCCATCTCATTTTCATCAGGATTATCCTGTCTGTTTGACACCCACCACATTATCCATCACGTCTGCTTCAAAAGGAGCTGAATAGAAATATATAAAATAGTGTGCGGCGGCAGTCAAGCTATTATCAGGTGTGATATTTCCATCTGGGGCGTAAAATGTCTGATGGTGACCAATTTAGCAGCCCTTGTGTCAGGGATGAGGAGGGATGAAGAGAGGCAGACAGGAAAGCAGACAAGGGCAGGGGGAGCTTCTCACTCGCCAGCACCACCAGCACCACCACCTCCACCTCCACCTCCACCTCCACCAGCATGAGGACAGGTATGTGTGAGAACACAATGGCTCCAACCAGCTGAACCGTCATGTGGCACTGTTCAGAGTCATCAATCGGAATTGTTTGACAAGCGTCCGCTTGTTGGCATGGTGACACACGGCAACACCGCATGCTTTTCGTTCACAAATGAATCATCCTGGTGCATAGAAAGATTTGGAAGTGTCATCCCAGGTAGTAAGAACTTTCTCAGTCTTTGCAATCATCCAACTCCAGCCTGTCTCAACCGGCGCAAACTCACCGCAGATCCAGTGGGGTGGAGAAGGGAGCGTGTGGAGGCCTGACTGAAGCAGAACTCTCCGAGGTGTCAGAGACACAGGAGTGGCGCGGAGCCCCGTATAGAGATGCAGGACCGTAAATTAGCTTGTGCTGTTCAAGGGGTCCCTGGCTGGCTGCCTTCCACACAGAGAATAATTACCCCTCTCCCATCACCCCCCCCTCCTGCCCTGCCAACTTCTCCAGTCACCCAGCTCCAAACACCACGCGTTTATCCATCTCTCCACACGCCTCGGCCCGTTAATGGATAAACACACAACCGTCTGGGCCTCTCGTGCTAATTGTCTCCCTCTGTCATTCTTGTTTAGAGGACGCTTACCGTTAGGGTGTGGATATGGGAGGCAATAAGCAAAAGATGTAAGATGTTAACTCAGAAAGCTCAGTAATTAGGAAAGATTTTATCTGGCTCTAAGCCATGAAATCACAACTTTCCCACCTGCACAAAACACTCATTATCAGCTTCAGCACTTTGGAGCGTGTGAACAAATGACACTATGGAAGATAATAATTTTTTCCCATTCATATAGTCATTGGGGGAAATATCTGAAAGTGTTAGCTGTCAGGTATTACTGCGACTAACAATTTTCAAACATTTTCTTTTTCTGCAAACTGGATATTGTTGATCTTGGAGAACTTTGGTCATTATTTTTGGAGTCACAGACTATTATTTATCAGCAGTGTTATCTGTCAGCATCCCTGGCTGCAACTACGTCTTTAAGACGACACACAGCGATGCCCCTTCTTGCAGATGTCAGCGGTGTAAGTGTGCAGTGCTACACAGCAGAGGTGGGAGAGAAGGTGTGGAAGGAGGAACCCGCAGGCCGAGAGTGAGACGGGGACGGAGAGTGTGAGAGAGGCGCACTCAGAGAGGAGGAAGACAACAGCCATGCAGGTAGTCTTCATCCCTCCTGCCTCCGTCCAGGCCTGAAGCCACAGGAATGTTATTTATTCCTTCTTTCCGTTCTAAGCCCATTAGAATGTCTGTCACCGCTTCCTTATTTGCCCACGGCACAGCGGGGACGAAGCGCAAGGATGGCTCAAAAGCCCCCGCTCAAAAGCCCCTCCCCAGAACAAGCGATGACCCCGTTCCTCCTGTCCTTCCTCTCCTCCTCTCCACGCACCACTAAATTGCCTATTATTTCACCACATCTGGGTGGGCTGGTCCCAGTCAGCCTGCACTCTAATGACAGGTGGGGAGAGTGGGTGTGTGTGTGTGTGTGGGGGGGGTGGAGGGCTCCTCTTGCGCACACACTCATTAAGCACAGAGTGTGCTCGGAGCCACGCGGTTGGCCGTCACTCTCTCGAACGACGCACGCAGTTCATCCTTCATAAACACGGCCTTTTCTCAAGAGCGAAGTCGAAAGCGGTGAGCCCTGCTCTATTCCCTTGGAACGCAGCATCCCACAATGCTTTGGTGGACATGCAAATGTAGTCAAATGTGGCAGGCCGCTGATGAATAATGAGAGGTGTGTTGATGCAGACACACCTCTGTGCTCCGTCGGCTCCCAGTGGGGATACAGTACACGGGGAATAGATCATGCTGGAACAATAGAAGGTCGGTTTTATAAAGGATGTGTTGTGGTGTGAAGAGATTAACCTTGGTGTTGTAGTATGGACAGATTAACCTTGGAGTGTGACCCCAGCGTGACTTACAAAAAGCAACAAATTAACAAGCACTTTGGTAAACATTAATGAACCTCGCAGGACTTTGTGGCTAGCTGGGTAAACAGCATGTGGTGGATCTCGGCGAGAGAGCATCTGGAGTGTGAGTCTCAGGCTCCTTACCCAGACAGTCTGGGCGCGCTCAGTGTTAGCGGTCGAGGCCGAGAGCACGAGAGAGCGAGACCGCGAGTGTGGAGACGGCGAGAAAGGCGCGACGTGTGACGTGTCAGCGCGTCCGTTGTTGGTCCACCCTGCCCACTGCGTCCTCCGCCGCAGGGACCGGACTGTCTGCCAATCACCACGTCAGCGGACGGACTGTGGAGTGACCTTAGTGCGTGACCTCCGACCCCTGTTGGATCGGGCTCTGCAGCATCAGTCTTTTGTGTCACCGCTGAGTGGTGAACCATGACAATCTCTACATATGAGATACACGCTGTTCTGCTGTTGCTTGTACATTATTCAAACATACACGCACGTGCATAATATGTATTTAGATACTGCGCATCAGGGTGGACAAGACACTTTTCATAAATATTTCAGATTATGTAATTGGAGGATGAGATGTGATAAAAACTATAAGCTGTGAAAAATAATGTGAAAGTGTGATCAGCATGAGCACAACAGCGTAGCTTGTCTCTGGGTGAGATCTCCTGTTTATGTAAGCAGGAACAAAATCAGGTTCAGATCACAAATCATTCTTAATTATTATTCTGCAGATCCCATAACAAAAGGTAAATATTGTAATGAGGCTGTACTTTTTTCCTGTACCTTGCAAGGAGGTGAGAGCTCATTTTTCAGCCATATATTTGCATAAATTCACATATCTTTAAGCATGCACTGCCAAACGTGATAAAGCATGGGCCAGCCGCTGTTCTGTGGGCGGGGGGGGGGGGGATAAGGGGGTGTGGCAAAGACAGAAGGACCAGGACCTGCAAATTTAAGTGAGAGTGGAGAGGGTGAGTGGAAGCAGAAACACAGCAACGACGAAGGAGAAAAGTGGAATTAAAGGTCTGGGGATGCCCCTGTGACAGGACTGGAAATAGGGGGTGTGGGTGGGGCAGGAGGGTGGAGAAGAGTAAATTAATATGTGAGAAAATAATGAGGGAGAGGGCTTTAAAGACAACAGAGAGAAAGAGAGTGTCAGTGTCTGAGGTTAGATTTACACAGTGCAGACAGGATTAAGGTGATGGAGGGATGGAGAGATGGAGGGATAAGTGGAAGAATGAGAGAGGCACTCTGTTTTTATAGCAGCACTCAGAGCACAGCGCTTAAAGGCTGGCCTTTAAATTTACTGCAGGGTTTTGTGTGTGTGTGTGATACCCTGATTTGTAAACCTGTATTAACAGAAACTGTTATGCATTTGACATCGACGTGTTCACAAAAATAAACATACATTTTCAAGACATATATAGAACAGGCATACTGAAACATTTATACATGCTTCCATGCCATTGGAGCTTTATCTCTCTCTCTCTCTCTCTCTCACACACACACACACACACACACACAGGCACAGACCTCTGATAAGAGCCTGCCTCAAGCCAGATGTCACGTTCCAAATGTAACTGGGAAATATGACATCTTAACTATAGATGAGTCTCAGGGGAGAGTCCTGCTCCCACTATATCTTAGAATGTATCCTGTTTTTTTGTAGCTTTCTGTCTTTGTTCTGTTTGCATGAACCCACCAGTCTGTCTGAGAAGCACAATTTGGCACTGGTACTAACGGTAAATGTTTTTTACCTGTTTTTTATTTATATGGAATGTAAGACCACTTTGTGAACACCAACGCCATCTCCCTCCCTCAGCTGATCTCCTGCTCCCTCTCTCCATCGCCCCCTCCCTCCCTAACTCTCTCCCTCGCCCCCTCCCTCCCTAACTCTCTCTCTCTCCATCGCCCCTCCCTCCCTAACTCTCTCTCTCGTCCCCTCCCTCCCTAACTCTCTCCCTCGCCCCCTCCCTCCCTAACTCTCTCCATCGCCCCTCCCTCCCTAACTCTCTCTCTCGTCCCCTCCCTCCCTAACTCTCTCCCTCGCCCCCTCCCTCCCTAACTCTCTCCATCGCCCCTCCCTCCCTAACTCTCTCTCTCGTCCCCTCCCTCCCTAACTCTCTCCCTCGCCCCCTCCCTCCCTAACTCTCTCCATCGCCCCTCCCTCCCTAACTCTCTCTCTCGTCCCCTCCCTCCCTAACTCTCTCCCTCGCCCCCCCCCTCCCCTAACTCTCTCCATCGCCCCTCCCTCCCTAACTCTCTCTCTCGTCCCCCCCTCCCTCTCCCCATGGCCCCCTCCTCCCTCTCTCTCCATCGCCTCCTCCTAACTCTCTCTCGTCCCTCCCTCCCTAACTCTCTCCTCGCCCCTCCCTCCCTAACTCTCTCCATCGCCCCTCCCTCCCTCTCTCTCGTCCCTCCCTCCCTAACTCTCTCCCTCGCCCCCTCCCTCCCTAACTCTCTCCATCGTCCCCTCCCTAACTCTCTGCCTCGTCCCCTCCCTCCCTAACTCTCTCCCTCGCCCCCTCCCTCCCTAACTCTCTCCATCGTCCCCTCCCTAACTCTCTGCCTCGTCCCCTCCCTCCCTAACTCTCTCCCTTGCTTTCTCCCTCCATGTCTGTGTGTGTTAGGGTTAGCTCGTTTTCTCATCCCACGCCATAGTTGGCGTCCAGCACCTACGAGACCTCCACACCGGAGCCAGCTGTCCCAGAATGGAGCCATTTCAAATCAGATTCCTCTCAGAAACAGAGGGGTGAGGAGGAGGAGGAGGAGGAGGAAGGAGCAAGATAAAAAGGTGGACAGCACTGACTATTTGATCTTCAAGGAAAAAAAATAACATAAAGAAGTACAATCACAGGCAGATAAGGAGACAGAGAAGGATCTGTGATGATAGAGAGACTGCGAAAGAGTGGAGAAAGAGAAAAAGAGAAAAACAGAGTGTACGGCAGAAAGAGCGACTGATTCTTCTCAATTGCTCGTCAAACTGATGCACCATTCGCATTTTCAGATTTCGAAAATTTTAAGAATAGAACCAGCCGCGTGACAATTATGTCATCCCGGGACACAAACTGTAACTTTCTCTGTTTAAAGGCTGCCTGACTCCCGGGGCCTATGGCGGGTCCCCAGCAGGGGGTGGACAACCACACCCGTGCTGCTCCCATGGAAGCAGACACTCTCCCCAGGAGGGCTGGCAGCGGCCGGTCCCCACACGTGGGTCAAGAGACGCTGCCGTTTTTCCTCCAGTCGACCTGACAGGCAGGTGACAGAGATTAATAGCCCCTGCACTGAACTCGCAGTTCCTTATCTCTGTCGAGCCTGGGCCCAGCCCAGGAGCACACTGCTGTTATTAGACGTATAATTGCAGAGACATTTAAAGCGTTTTCCCTCCGGGGACAACGGAATCCAATAAAGCTTTCATAAGAGCTGAGGAAGGACGAGGCACTCCATTGCTGCCTCATGCACGCACGCACACACACACACGCGCACACACACACACAGCAGCAGCAGCTTCTCAACATCAGTGAAAGCCTGCAGAGTCGTTGATACTGAGAAAATGAGTGATTTATGGTGCGTTGCACAACTCCAGATTAGTTGTTTTATTAAAACCATATGAGGGGCGGCTATGTGTGTGACAGCATCCGTGAGTGCTTCACCCATCAGACAGTCACTCCACTTAGAGCTGTGAACAGCACAGAGGGTGTCGCAGGGTCACAGCGCAAACCTGCAGTCGTTTGGCATGCGCTTGTGTGGCCGCCAAATGGCTGTGCTCATGCAACATGCCGCATGCTGGATACGCAGCATATAGAGCTGCAGGATGTATTTGCACCGAGGGTGTGGAGTTTCCTCTCTGCTCTGGGGGTGTTGTGGGTGTGGGGGTGGGGGTGTGGGTGGAGGAGGAAAGGGAGGGGAGACTGCTGAATGTGCAAAGCTAATCTGGGCTCTAACTTGATTGTGCCGAAAATTAAGTTTGCCACCTCAGGGGAAAGAGAGCCAGGGGTCAGTCTGGCCTGTGTTCACTCCGTACGCAGCTTGAATAGTGTGGACACAGGGAAGCCCCTCTCCCCCTCTCCCCTCACCCTCCTCTCCTCGCTCCTCACCTACCTCCCTCTCTCCTCACCTACCTCTCCTCTCCCCTCACCCTCCTCTCCTCGCTCCTCACCTACCTCCCTCTCTCCTCACCTACCTCTCCTCTCCCCTCACCCTCCTCTCCTCGCTCCTCACCTACCTCCCCTCTCTCCTCACCTACCTCTCCTCTCCCCTCACCCTCCTCTCCTCGCTCCTCACCTACCTCCCCTCTCTCCCTCACCTCCCTCCTCCCCCTCACCCTCCTCTCCTCGCTCCTCACCTACCTCCCCTCTCTCCTCACCTACCTCTCCTCTCCCCTCACCCCCCCTACCTCCCCTCTCTCCTCACCTACCTCTCCTCTCCCTCACCCTCCTCTCCTCGCTCCTCACCTACCTCCCCTCTCTCCTCACCTACCTCTCCTCTCCCCTCACCCTCCTCTCCTCGCTCCTCACCTACCTCCCCTCTCTCCTCACCTACCTCTCCTCTCTCCTCACCTACCTCCCCTCTCTCCTCACCTACCTCTCCTCTCCCCTCACCCTCCTCTCCTCGCTCCTCACCTACCTCCCCTCGCTCCTCACCTACCTCCCCTCTCTCCTCACCTACCTCTCCTCCCCTCACCCTCCTCTCCTCGCTCCTCACCTACCTCCCCTCGCTCCTCACCTACCTCCCCTTGCTCCTCACCTACCTCTCCTCTCCCCTCACCCTCCTCTCCTCGCTCCTCACCTACCTCCCCTCTCTCCTCACCTACCTCTCCTCTCCCCTCACCCTCCTCTCCTCGCTCCTCACCTACCTCCCCTCTCTCCTCACCTACCTCTCCTCTCCCCTCACCCTCCTCTCCTCGCTCCTCACCTACCTCTCCCTCTCTCCTCACCTACCTCTCCTCTCCCCTCACCCTCCTCTCTCCTCCTCACCTCCTCCCCTCCTCTCCTCACCTACCTCTCCTCTCCCCTCACCCTCCTCTCCTCGCTCCTCACCCTCCTCTCCTCTCTCCTCATCTACCTCTCCCCTCTCCTCCCCCACCTCCTCTCTCCCTTCTCCCCTCTCTCCTCCCCCACCTCCAGCAGGGCAGCATGCAGGGGTCCAACGCCCTGACCAACCACGCATCCTCCAGGAAAAGCTCAAATCACCTTGTGTTGCTTCAACATGTTACACCAGTGACTGGTTATTTTTTGCTTTAACTTCTCAGGGGACATGCAGGGTCTTTGGGTCTTTGTCCCTGTCATTTTCATTTGCTATCAGTTTTATTTAATTGATTTTATTCGCTGTCATGTTTTATTTCTCAAATGAGACATTCGTTTGGCGTGATCCACCTTCACCTTGGGCTCCTGCACAGTGTGGCACAGACACAAAAGCAGTGGATGGGAATTTAAGAGAAAAGGAAAAGGGTCTCGTTCTGTGTGTGAGCACGTGCATGTGTGTGTTGTGTGCTTATGTACTGTATATGTTCGTGTGTGTGAGTGCGTATGTGTGTGGGTGTATGCGTATGTGCCTGTGTGTCTGTGAGTGGTTGCTTGTATATATGTTTGTATACTTGCTTTGTATGTGCGTGTGTGTGTGTGTGTGTGTGTGTGTGTGGGTGTGTGGGTAGGAAGCACTGGCCTTCATCCTCCACTCTGATGCGTAAGGCGTGACAAAGCAGTGGCAGAGAATGGAGATGACAGAAGCAGCAGATGTGGCGTACGGGATGTGTTATATGGATCCTGAGATGTGTTATATGGATCCTGAGATGTGTTATATGGATCCTGAGATGTGTTATATGGATCCTGAGATGTGTTATATGGATCCTGAGATGTGTTATATGGATCCTGAGATGTGTTATATGGATCCTGGGATATGGGAAACCTTGGGTAGGCAGCGACTGGTTAAGGGGAAGAGCTCTAGTGTGAGGTCCTCTCACACAGCTCCACATGTCCAAGTCCACCCACACCAGCACGCTCAACCCATCCCAGACAGAAGGGAGAAAGCGCTGAATGCTGCACTGGGGCCAGTGGTGCGCAGCGTTATGTTCGTCCTGGCGAGAGCTGCCTCACATTTGAGCCAAGACAGACACGATCAATCAATTTGAGTGTCAGCACTTATAGTTTCAGCTGCTCCCCCTGTGCTCTCGATGTCAGATCTTGTCTCGTCGCCCTGCCCTGGCCTGGTGTCGGAGATGGGATAGAAGCTCTGAAGGGAGGAGAAGGAGCCACACAGGGTCAAAGGGAGCGCGCTCAGACGCCCTCCGAGTGTTGTCAGAGTGTTTGCTCGTTTTACGCCAAAGCCATAATTTAACCAAACATCCCCCGATTCCTGACGATGTGACTCACGCACAAGGCAGGGGCTGCGTGCAGTCTGGGAGAGATCAAAAGAGGGAGCAATTAAATAACGTAAAGCAGATTAACCACCAGATGTAAAAGAGAAGCGTTGGCTGGCACTGTTGTGCTTCTGCAGAAATCACAAACACACAGCCAAGCTCACCATGGGTTTGCATAAAACACACATGCACAAACTCTACTCATGCACATGCAAGTTACGTGCACACACAAAAACATGCATCATGTACATGGGTCTCCATGAGCACACTCTCCATGAGCACTCCCCATGAGCACTCCCCATGAGCACTCTCTCCATGAGCACTCCCCATGAGCACTCTCCCCATGAGCACTCCCTCCATGAGCACTCTCTCCATGAGCACACTCTCCATGAGCACTCCCCATGAGCACACTCTCCATGAGCACTCCCTCCATGAGCACACTCTCCATGAGCACTCCCCATGAGCACTCTCTCCATGAGCACTCCCCATGAGCACTCTCTCCATGAGCACTCCCTCCATGAGCACTCCCTCCATGAGCACACTCTCCATGAGCACTCCCTCCATGAGCACACTCTCCATGAGCACTCCCCATGAGCACTCCCCATGAGCACTCTCTCCATGAGCACTCCCTCCATGAGCACTCCCTCCATGAGCACACTCTCCATGAGCACTCCCTCCATGAGCACACTCTCCATGAGCACTCCCCATGAGCACTCCCCATGAGCACTCCCTCCATGAGCACTCCCCATGAGCACACTCTCCATGAGCACTCCCTCCATGAGCACACTCTCCATGAGCACTCCCCATGAGCACTCTCTCCATGAGCACTCCCCATGAGCACTCTCTCCATGAGCACTCCCTCCATGAGCACTCTCCCCATGAGCACTCTCCCCATGAGCACTCTCTTACTCTTTATATTATAAAACCTCCAGGGCAGATCTGGGCTGGAGTCGTTCCAAATGAGAGCCAGTCTGGAGCCACACACACCAGGGTGTGAGAGGGAGAGTGACATCCACACCTCCGCATCCTTCATAAAAAACAGTGAGAGGTATGAAACACGCACACTCACACACACACACACACACAGGTGCTTCTGCTTGAGGTGTGACAGATGTGCAGAGAGGTGTGAACGTCCTAAGCGCTCCGCTCTGGCCCCACACCTGCAGAGAGAGTCCCTGCTACAGTCATGAGGGAACTGGCCTTCTGCCCATGCTGCTGCTCGCAGAGACGCTGCCAGTGCCAGCTCCACGTTCTCCTGCTCCCGAACTCCCTCAACTCAGTACCTTCATCAACCTAGAAGACTAAATAAATGCGTTTGCATAAATGAATTTTAAAAAGTCATCAAAGATGTTTTATTAGCACGAGAGACGACCTTTTCTTTTAAAAAAATCGGCTCATATTTGTGAACCGTTTTGAATTATACACGTTTCTGTGTGAGCATTTTCTTTGTTAACAGAGATTTTTATTTATAAACACACAAACCAAGTAGAGTGTTCCTGATTTTCTTGCACATATTTGAAACTTTGTCGTTTTTCTCTCTATAAGATATTTCTGGTAAATGAGCAAATGGACCAAAATGAAGCCAGAATTCTGAGGGGTGCTTGCTTGTTGCCAGGACCTCTCTCCAAACCTATGCAGCTTGCCTGCCATAGACACGTGGTTTAAACAAGCTACCCAACCGAGATGCAGGTGTGGTCAGTTTTAATCGCCCACTGGAATGTTCCGACAGCCTCTCCACCCTTCAGATGATACTTGGCCACATCCCCCCATGTCACACCTAGCTGCTCCACCTGCTCCACCTGCAGGAATAGTACTACTGTGGAACACTCACCTGTTTAAAACTGGATGTGGGAAGCAATGTTTAATACTCCTTTAAAAAGGAACCTCTGCTGAATTCCTCTCTTACCTGTGGTGTTCTGCTCCATTAAAAAGCAACATGGGAGATGTCTGCAGAGCTGTCAGTCTTTGGGCTTGTTGGTCCCTGCGTAGAAGACTGGGTGAGTTGTCCTTGCGCTGACCTGGGGAGGACACCCACTGCTTAGGGGAGAAGCAGCAATCACACTGGCAACAGCCATTTGTACAATATCTGCCTGACATTTGGTCTAGGGTCCTCTGACCTCTGACCTCTCTGTTATTATTATTATGAACAGACGTGTGTGTCTGGAAGACAAACTAACCAATAAAATGTGCATTAAAAACCAGTTTGCATAATTGCATATTTGGGTTATTATTTGAAAAAAAATCACTAATGGTCATCAGTTTAATTACTTTTGAAATTTCATGGTATTCCAAAGTTTTGCACTATAAGTCGCTGTACTCTATCGCACTGTACCATAAAGCACTGTACTCGAAAGCACTGTACTCGAAAGTACTGTAGTATAAGGCACTGTACTATAAGGCACTGTACTATAAGGCATTGGACTGTAAGGCATTGGACTATAAGGCACTGTACTATAAGGCATTGGACTATAAGGCACTGTACTATAAGGCACTGTAATCGAAAGTACTGTACTCTGAAACAATAATTCACAGTTTACATTTTAACTTCTCTTGCAACAAGCATAATTACAGAAGTGGTCAAACTCATAGCTCAACTGATTAGAATCTGAACATATTAAAACATTTTATTAAAGATATGAAAATGCCTTTATTTTATTAAGACGGTAGGATCACGTTTTAAGACCCATTCAAGTACATGACTAACGTACATGTGGTGGTCTGGTGTTTAAGGTACTAACACTCAAGCCTCATTACTGCCACACTGGCACAATGGGCAAGACCCTTAACACTCAGCTGCTCAAATTGTAATCAGTTGTAATTGTAAGTTGTCTTGGATAAACGTATTTCCTGTAGATGTGATCCCAAAGTGTTTACAAGAAGAATAGAAGATAAATTAAAAAAAGGAGAAAAGGAGAAAATTAGTTATGAGACCAAGACTCTAAAGGACAGAAAAGATTATGATCAGAATGATCTAGGGAGCGGCTGGTGTCAGGATTATTGGTCAGGACTATTCAGATGCAGAGAGAACAAATCATACCACAGAACAGAATAAAAAAAGACTCATCTCACGCATGCACACACACACACACACACACACACACACACACACACACACAGTGTGCAAAATGAACAGTGCTGTACTCTTATCAGGAGCAGGTATAGGCAGAATCCACTGGGCAATTGCTTAAACGTATGCGTGAAGTGTCCTGCTCCAACATCCGGTACTGAAGGTGATCGTGTGGGGTGTTACATCACTGTCCCCTGTCTGTCTGCCCAGTGATGACTCAATTAAAGCTACGCCCTTGCTGGTGAGGAACCTGTACCATCAGACCAGCTAATTAAACCATGGGCACTTACCACTTCAGTTAATGGCCTTCAATTATAAATAAAGAGGTGGACAGCTCGGTCAATGGGTTGAATGAAAATCTTGCTGATCAGAAAGACCTCAATGTTTCACAAGTCTATACCCCAGAGGAATCGCACATATCCACACTAATGAACTGCTGTCTCTCAGCATCGATGTGGCACAGCTAGAAGCATATGAAATATTTACATATGAGCCTAAGTGAGTGTCTTTTGTATTTTGTTGTTACTGATGAATGTTGCTATGTGTGAATTTTGATTGGCTGAGCAGTCATGCACTGGAGAAGCATGCTTAGTGCAGCTTTGGCCTTGACCTTTGTGGCTGTGCAGAGACTGCTGATGCAGGATTGCAACTTACCATAGCATATGCATCGGGGGTACATTTTTGTGGAGGTTGGGGTCAGAGGTCACCTTGGACCTCGTTCCCTATATCAGCAGTTTTGATTGGGGAGTCGCAGTGGAAACCTTTGACCAGTTCTTGCCCCGGGTCACCAGTCACGTCGCCCCTCCCTCTCTGACCGACCAGTCATCTTCCTCCCAGTAAATCCCCCAGGTCAGCACCAGCAGCGTCTCTCTTCCGCTCCTCAGTAAGGGCACACGCAGGCCTCTCGTCTTATTTGCTGGTCTTAAAGGACATGTTCTTTTGGCATAATCTACCTTGGCTTTCCCAAAAACACAAACGTAGTGGATGGGAATTTAAAACACAGAGAAAGGCAATGTGAAATTGTGTGTGTGTGTGTGTGTGTGTGTGTAGTCGCCCGAGTGCATGTCACATTGCAGAAGAGACTCTGGCGCTGTGACAGGGGAGCTCCATGGACATGAGGCAGAACGAGCAAAGCTGCAATACTGTGAACCCTAAAGAACAGTCACACTCTAAAATCATAATTCATCCAGCAGACGCAACTAATATGCAAACTGATATGCAAAAAAATATAAATGGGATAATTAAAATTAAAATGATGCATCATAGACCACTGTATGGGGATATGATTTCTATTGGTCATAGAACTCATATCATTTATGATGGAGCTCAACAATCTATTCAACTGCATACATGTTACAATTTTCTTCAGCCATTATACTGACACCTAGTGGCCTGGATGTATCAGAGATTGTGTGCAAAATTTATTTAACTAAACATGTTTTCAATGACCAATTACTGTAATAACCCTCTACAGTTAGAACATCATAATTTCATTGCTGAATCATACAGTTCGTAGTATATTTCCTCCATGATGTGAATTGTGAAGGGATGTATTTGAAAAGAAAACCAGAGATTTAAGAAGAGAATGTGTGATAATATCATATAAGATATAAGAGAGGGTGAGAGTTACTCTGGTATGGGTCATTTTCTCCATTTGTGTGTGTGTGTGTTTGTGTATGTGTGTGTTTTCTCAGTGTGTCTTCTCTGATAGAGTGGGCTTCATGCAGAGAACATTTGAGCCCAAGAGATAGTTCTTTCATCTCTTTAAAAGAGTCTGCATGGATGGAGACTCTTTTAAAGAGATGAAAGAACATGAAGCTTGTGGACACACACACACACACACACAAACACATACACACAGCTCCAAAAATGTAATCTCCTAAAATACGCTTATTCAGCTGAGATGCACAGAAGCCTGGCAGAGTGAATGTATGTGGCACAGTAGTGGAATTCTCACGGGGTGTAACTGGAAACATGCAGGATTAATCCTAAAAACGCAGGCCGGGATTGTGTAACTTGTAGGTGCATTTGCAGCTGGTAAGAAACACCCCCATTCTCACACTCTGCAGGTTGGTCATGGGAACATAATGTTACTGCTCAGAACCAGTGTACCATACGAGGTTCTAACCAGCACAGGGTGGCAGAACCTCAGCAGAAATGCTTCAGATTGTGATTATTAGGATTCTACAAGAATTACTTGAGAATTAAATTGAGAAATGTCTATTGTTGCAAAGTAATTTTTTGACTTCAGCATGTATACTTAATCTAACAAAAGCTTGAATTCTGTGAAGTTTATATACTTTATAAATGTACATTTTAATTTATACTTTATTACTCTGCATGTTATTATTCTTGCTAATATAAAGAACCATAAATTATTCCTGTTTATGTAGTATAAGAAATAAACAAACAAAAAAAAACTTTCCTTAAAGCAATTAAAAGCTCCAGATATTTGGGGGTTGTTTGTCTTGTAATAGTGTGAACGTAATTATCTGTGGTTATTTAGAATGGCTAGAAGAAATGATTGACTTGAACTAAAATAGGAGGGACTTGACTCCATTCCTCCAGGAAAAAATGCCACCTGGAAATCAAGGTAACACTGACCCCTTTACTCTGAAGTCCAGTGGTCACCTAGCAACAGTTCTGCTTGGCACTAAAGGACTGCGGAAACTGAACTGATCACGCCTGTCTTTGGCGCACCATAAGGTCTTTAAAACAGGTGAGTATGTGTTAAACAGGTGAGTATGTGTTAAACAGGTGAGTATGGTTATGCAAGTGAGTATGTGTTAAACAGGTGAGTATGGTTAAATAGGTGAGTATGGTTAAACAGGTGAGTATGGTTATACAAGTGAGTATGTGTTAAACAGGTGAGTATGGTTAAATAGGTGAATATGGTTAAACAGGTAAGTATGTGTTAAACAGGTGAGTATGTGTTAAACAGGTGAGTATGGTTATACAAGTGAGTATGTGTTAAACAGGTGAGTATGGTTAAATAGGTGAATATGGTTAAACAGGTAAGTATTTGTTAAACAGGTGAGTATGGTTATGCAAGTGATTATGTGTTAAACAGATGAGTATGGTTATACAAGTGAGTATGGTTAAACAGGTGAGTATGGTTAAACAGGTGAGTATGTGTTAAACAGGTGAGTATGGTTGGGAAATTACAGAAGTTATGGTCAGAAGCCTTGTAGCTGCTCAGAAGCCACAAAATGGCTTTTCACTTTTAAATAATGGTTGGTTGCTTCTATACTTCCACAAACCCACTGAGAGTGTGTTAAGAATTCCTGCTGAGGGTATAGCAAACTAATGTGTAAGCTGCATTGTCTCTTTCATTTTCCAGTGAGAGCTAACATGTAAACCTGCTGAGTACGACGCAATACGTCCCAGTATGTGTTGTTATGGAACAGTGGAGCTGCTGTGGTGGCTTCACTGTTGGACTGAAGGGATTTAAGGAGACACACTCATATCTGCTGTGAAATTACTGTGCCCATTAGTACCCTTTATAGAATATCATGTTTCAGTATGTTAGAGAATAATGGCATGGGATTATTTAGTCCGATTAATTTCACTCGTGTGAACTAATGTGAACTCCCTCATTCAGAAGTGGCAGTGGGCGGGGCCTGGAGAGGTAGGGCATGGTGGGGTCACCGTACTCCTGAAGTCTTTCAGGACAGTAGATCCTTAAAGCCTCCTCACTACTACAGGACACTGAGGCTGCGACATGATGAGATGCTCATGAATCCATTTGATCACTGTAACCATTACGAGAGCAACTGTCTGAAAGGCAGTGACCCCCCACGTCAGTCGCCCAGTGTCCTGGGGAACTCCCCAGTGACTCCTCACCAGTGATGGTGCACAGGATAGTGTTTGGTCCACAGGTTGGAGGGGTGCGGTTACCGAGGTGCTGCTCGGGCTGGTTTTCCCAGCAGGCTGAGAGCCTCGCGTAAATGAGAAAATGACAGGGGACTCACAACACCGGAGTCACCAGGCATGACTGCAAAACCCGAGTCACCAGGCATGACTGTAAGTTTGTGTGTATTTGTGTGTATCCTCGGCATCTCGATGTGTGAACACTGTTTGATGGCGGCCCATGCTGGGAGAGGAGAGTCTCGTGGTTTAATGGGTTTTTTTCCCTCCTTTGAACTTCACGGGTCTGTCGGCTCCAATTGACTCACACTGAGGAGGAACGGCTTTTACAAAAACACCAAACCTGTTGTTTCTTTGGCTTAAATAAGAGCCTATGTCTATCTCTGTCTCTTTCTCTGTCTCTCTCTTTCTCTGTCTCTCCCAGTCTCTCTCTCTGTCTCTCTCTTTGTCTCTCTATCTCTGTCTCTCTCTCTGTCTCTCTCTTCCAGTCTCTCTCTGTCTCTCTCTTTTTCTCTCAATCTTTGTCTCTCTATCTCTCTGTCTCTCTCTCTCCCTGTCTTTTTCTCTCCCAGTCTCACTCTCTCTGTCTCTCTCTCTCCCAGTCTTTCTCTCTCCCAGTCTCACTCTCTCTGTCTCTCTCTCTCCCAGTCTTTCTCTGTCCCAGTCTCGCTCTCTCTGCCTCTCAATCTCTCTCTCCCTGTCTCTCTCTCTGTCTCTCTCCCTCATCATCTCTGTGTGGTATCTCTGCATGCGCATGCTGTGCTTCTCTCAGTCCTTTCTTGCACTCTGATCTTTTCCTTCACACCTCACCATGCAGTGCATGCTGGGAGGAATCTCCCCAGCTTCCCGTGGTATCACAGCCATCGGCTCTCTGCTTCACGTGACGCCTTCTTTTGCTTGCATCGGAAAACATTTGCATACTCACTGACACCCACACAGACATACACAAAACAAACTCACACGCACATGATGATACTCACACGCACATGATGATAACATACACACAGACACACCTGTGGCAAAAAGCTGGCTTCCCATTTGCCGGTATGTGAACGCAGGGTTGTGTCCTGCCTGTGTGGTCCTGCAGGGGCTGGGCTGTACAGGACACTGGCCAGGGGGTCGGGGGACCTGAGCCCACACACAATTAAATTAAGCTGCACTCGGCACTATTACCCCAAACCGCCCTCCCTGCTGATGTAATTTCCACTGCTGCTCTTCTGAGAATCTCCACTGCCCCTCTGTGTGTGCCCTGTTCACCTTCCACACACACACACACACACACACACATATACATATACACACACAAAGGGAGAAAGAGAGAGAGTGAGAGAAGTGTAATACATGGCACTAAATATTACCTGCTGTACTTTATGGATCGAGGTGTTTACCCACACTGAGAACATAATATGATATATTACACAAAACCCTTTCTTGGCTTTGAACTGACACCGCACATGAATACCGTATATATCACATACTCAGATTTGCATGGCACTTGCAGTTCTATCTGGAGCTGTGGGCACTATAAATGTTATGAATTTGTGAACACGAATGAAAGCAGGGGTTGAGGAAGGAAGCCTGTGGACTGAAACGGATGGCTTGCTCTATCTATCTATCTATCTATCTATCTATCTATCTATCTATCTATCTATCTATCTATCTATCTATCTAATCTATCTATCTATCTATCTATCTATCTATCTATCTATCTATCTATCTATCTATCTATCTATCTATCTATCTATCTATCTATCTAATCCACTGCTCCTCTTCTGGAGTCATCCTCCCAGTTTGGGGGTCACAGCCCCTAGTTCTCTGATTGCCTTCACCTTCTACATATTTTCTAACTCTTCTTTCAGCCCTTAGTATTTTCTCGAGCTTATGTGTTCCTTTTTCCTTGAACTGCCTGCAAGCATCTTGTCTCCCGCGGTGATGTCCTGGATTGTCTCAGGGGCATCTCTGTACAGCCTCCATCTGGGGTCCTGCTTGGTCTTGCTATCCCAGCCTCCACTGATCTTGTATTCAGAACTTGTTCCTGTGCCGCTGTGATTAGTGCCTCCGCGATGTCTTTCAATCCAGCCTTTTCCAGTAATTGGTGGGATTTTTCCAAATCAGCCACTTCCAGTATTTGCTGGTGGTACATAACATGCAGGGGTTTATCCTGCCATGATGGTTCCTGCTCCTCCTCATTCCCATCCACAGGTTGTTCCTGTCTGAGGTAATCACTAAGCACTTGCGGTATACGTCTGGATCCAGTTTTGTTCTGGATAGTGGCTCTGATGTCCTATAAACATCGTTATGGAATGCTATGCTAATGGAAAAGGGGCTTGGCAGGTCAAGACATGGACAACATGGAGAGACGTCATATATCTTTAGAACTGCAGAAAGGTGTGGTGAAGGTAGCTGAGAAGTACAAGCTGACCACACCTGAGGCCTCGGAGACCACCAAGCAAACATTAACAGTCTACTGTCTGATAACCTAAGATGAGTAGACACATGGCTTAGCACATGAGTGGGGCACAGAAAGGCATTGGCATGAACACCAGTGGAGCCAATCACCAGCTACTGGTGGATAAAACATTCATCAGAGGAGCCAATCACCAGCTACTGGTGGATAAAACAGTCACCAGAGGAGCCAATCACCAGCTACTGGTGGATAAAACAGTCACCCGAGACTGTAGAACCAGGCAAATTAACTTGTGCACAGTCTGAATTTACTACACGAATGCCTATGAGCCAATGCCTCTCACATGGATCCTGGAATGCTTGTGGTTGTATAACATCAACGAGACCCTTAAGAGCCGTCATCAAGGTGACCACCGAGGCCAGCTTCAGGCCAATAATATGAGTCACCAGCATGTGCGGAATTGACCAAGAAGACCAAGGAGATGTCCTGCTGATGCTCCGCTCATGTTCTACATGTCTGAACTCCCTCAAAATCATTACCAAGACTGGCTATATATATACATATCTGTAATGTCAGACATTTGCATACATACATCAGAAGGCTCCAAGAACTCCTAGCTCTTGTTGTCTTTGTCTTCTTGTTTCCTTCTGTTATACAGAAACATATGCCTTCCTCTCCACATGCACACATATAAACTTGTGCAGATGATAGCATTAGTTGGAACAGTTGGCTGGTCTCCAGGTGTCCCAGTGTTCTGTAATATTGCCTTTCCCATATTTCACTTCACCTCTCCGGAGCTCTGCTGTGTAAACTCAATCAGCCTGCCCTACAGCTCCTCGGTGTGTGTGTGTGTGTGTGTGTGTGTGATGTGGGTGTGTGGAGTAGGGAGTGTATGGACAGTGAGTGGGGACAGTGTGTCTATGAGACACATGGCATATGCTGATGATGTGTGTTATTTTTGATACCTGTCCATCTGTAGAAATTATGGATCACATTTCGTCTCTCTAAAAGTGTCTGTGTGCAAATGAGGCAGTGCAGGAGAGAGAGGGAGTGAGTCACAGAGGCAGACACGTGTGTCACAGAGGCAGACACGTGAGTCACAGAGGCAGGCACGTGTGTCACAGAGGCAGACGTGTGTCATAGAGGCAGACACGTGTCACAGAGGCAGACACGTGAGTCACAAAGGCTGGGACGTGTGTCACAGAGGCAGACACGTGTGTTATTTGTGTAACTTTATCTCCCTGGATTTCTAAAGTCATAAACATAAATGTTTTTGTTACTTTGATAAATATAAATTCTGAAGGTTAAATAAAGGGAGGGAGCTGTTCAGGGGGTGAGTGATGATGATGAATGATGAACTTGTTTACAAAAGCATTATGTTTGTGTTCTCATTAGTATTTAACATGAGACTAATGCTCAAATGGCATTAACTCTAACAACTGTGCTTGGTAATCATCAGCCTATATGTGCCTCCTCATTGGACAAAACTGCATCAAGTAGTAAGACACACACACACACACACACACACACACACACATTTGTTCTATACAGATCAGAGGCCTGGCTGTTGCTTTTGAGACAGTGGTGTGACCCCATTATCAGGCCCACCTGGCCGGGAAACCCACCTGTCCTCTGTAGTCATGGCAACGACTGGTCCAAGGCTGCTCTGAATGAATCAATCGACTATAGATTCAAACTTTGAGCACACATTTTTGGGTCTATATAGATGCATATTACAGTGCGTATGTGTGGGGATTACTGCACTTGACAATGTGGACTGGTGTGTACAGACCTGTTTAGAAACCTTTCAATGCTCTAGATGGAAACACAGAAAGTCTTTGGTCCCACGTCGTAGCTGCTTGAAATAAGAATGTCTTTTCTCCGTTTCTGGAACCTAACACCTTAAAGCTGATGCTGAGGCAGTAATTTAGTGCCAACCATGAGAAACCATGGGACATTTTTTTTGTTTTTTTATTCCATAATAAAGAACCTTTCGAGAGCTACAGAGCAACGTTTTAAAAACTGATACGTGTACATACTCCCTCTGCTCTCTGGTAATGCCCAGTAGGAGGTGATCATCTGAAGGAGATGTCTCAAGATCAGCTAGCACAGGCGCCATCTGAGCATGTAGACAAGCTTCTTGTGTCAGGTCCAGAATCGCAACGGCATGCGGGAATAGGAATATGAATCCTGCATCTGTCTTGAAGTTCTTGTAGGAGCACCTGTTTGTGTGCCTGGTCCCCTCTCTCTGCTCACTGAGCAGGTGCTGACTTTCACTGTACTGACTGCATGAGTAAGAGAGAGAGAGAGAGAGTGTGTGTGTGTGTGTGTGTGTGTTTGTGTGCGTGCCCACATGCTATGACCTCTGACAGTGTGGAACATTTTGTGCTGACTAGGTTCTCCTGACACACAAGCTATTATTCCAGCTAAAACAAGCCCCATCCCCTCGTATGCACTACCAGCACCACGTGCCAGGTCGGATGGACAGGCAGTAATATGCTTCTCCCCGTCTCTGTCTCCCCTCTCGCTATGTTTGCGGAAGAATATGGTAAAATGAATGTCAGCAATTCCCACGGCCTTTCTGTGTTTTTAAATTCACACAACAGAGACTCTTCTTGGCTTCTCCACAGTTACATAGAATTGGTTTATTCTGATACACGCAAGATGTATGGGTTTGCATCTACAGCCCAGCCTTCCTTTCTCGTTCTCAAATGTCTCACTGACCGTACACACACACACACACACACACACTCACAAGGTGGCGGGGAGGAAGGCTGTGGCAACACATGGATTGTGCTCCCTAAGCGGCATCCGTAATCCTTCTCAGCTGAACTCAGAGCTTCCTGGTTGTTGGCTTTCTGCCAGACTTTCATTGTCAAATTAAACTGTGAGTTTACTTGCTCAAAAAAAAAAAAAAAGAAAGAAATGTTTGATAACCAGAGCCTTTTTTTTAGTGGCTGGGTGAAAGTAGAGGATTTGGAGACCTAGAGGGTGGAAGATGGAAGGGTGTGTGCCCCACGCGGCGGAGGTGCTGGAGCTCGGATTCTCAGCGGGGCTGGACTGTAATTGCTGCTGGAGTGTAATGAGGCAGGTTGGCTGGCAGAGTGGCTCTTCATCCTGCCGCGTGGCAGGTGGTCCGCTCAGGCTAATGGACATGAGACAGGGGCCCTCAGCTAGAGCTCGGAGCCAGACCTGCCTCACCTGCCCCCCCAGCCTGGAGGAGGCCTTCACAGGCCGCAATCACAGCTGGGCTGGGAGGGCGCGGATGGGAGGACACAGGCAGAGAGATAGTGGGGGAAAACGCTTTATTCTGCGTTAACAAGTCAGACAGAAAAGAAACCTGGGGTAGAAGAACCTGTGGCGATGCGCTCCTTCCTCCCTGGAGTGGGGTAAGTAAATATCGAGTTCAAAACAATACAAAATCCACTGTTGAAATGATTTTTGTCATTCGAATCAAATTCTAACATTCTAATGTTACAATGTAACCACCTTAGAATGTACATTATGTTCCCTTTACATAAATACTTAACATTACTACATCCAATTATGCGGTGTTTACTGCTAAACATTTGGAAGTGAACTGTGATCATTGGCCAGTGAAAGGGCTGCTAAACAGATCCGCAATTTCTGCTTGGTGGATCTGCTATCGTGCTGGAGCGGATCTGGCTGGATCCGCTCATTAGCGGCCATCGTGTGCGTCCCGCCAGCCCTGTCTCCAGTGGAACACACACCGCTGCAGAGCTCAGTAGTGCAACTGGGGCATGGCGTTAGCAACTGTCAGTGATGCATACTGACAGACACCAGCATTACTCAGAGGCTGGGATCCCTCCACCCAAAACAGCAAAGCACTGCACATACCGTATGAGCAAAGAGCCCAGAGCACCATCCAACACACACACACACACACACACACACACACGCATGTGCAAGCACATGCAGAAACAAGCAACATATATGCAAGCAGACAAACACACAGCATATACACTTGCACAGTGAACGGTTTATGTGAATCAGGTGAGTAGGAACACTCCCTGGGCGTGTGCTTAGGCACAATCAGTGCTCCTCTAACAAAACCCCATTTTTATCCTAATGACTCTCTGTTACTGAAGAGTATACACACACACACACACACAAGATTCTCTCTAGTAGTAGCTTACAGTACTTCACAGAGATAAATATAAATGTCTCAGAGGTGACAACCAAAACCAAACACACACACACCAGAGCTGACATATAAACATTTAACTGCCTACATGGCAAAATTCACAGCAGTTTTATGTGAGTTCATGCAGGTCTGATCCAGTGAATCCCTGTGACTTGTACACCAGCTCATTGTGAGGCTAGTGAGTGTCTCGGTGCAGGCGTAGCCGTTAGCAGCACAACAGTGTGGAAGAGCCTCGTGAGTGGTGGCCTGCCGCTCGCTGCCAAGCCGCACCTGCGCCGTGCTCTGTGTGTGTGTCGGGGATGCTGCATGCATGCGGGGTCAACTCCGTCACACTCCCTCGGAGAGCCAGCTCAACAGATGGCACCGGCACTCCAGCCGACGGGAGTGAAGACACCCCCCCACCCCCGCCTGCCTGGCCCAGTGCTAAACTTATAGCGCTCGGTACCGAGCCTGTCGCCTCCAGTCAGACCCCTACCGCACGCCTTAATTATCTTCCCCCCACGCCCCGCCTCCCAAAGGGCGGGCCAGCGGGGAGGGGCGTGGCAGAGGGCGGGTGAGTCAGCATGAAGAAGTGTGGGCGTGGTTGTGTAGGCAGGTGTGGGGGGTGGAGATGGGGGAGGTGACAGCACAGTGACCTGGCAGAGACTGAGGAGGGACGTTTCTCGTGCTGTGCAGGAACTCGGATGCCAGGGTAGCAGTAAACAAACAAAAAGGCACTCACGGGGTGGGGGGAGGGGCATTGGGGGAGTGGGGCATGAGGGGGGCTGAGGTCAAGCCTGCAGTACAATGGAAATATGCATATCACCATTGTCAGGAACAACACTGAATGCTTGTTAACAGATCTATTTACTGAACAAAGACACTTGACTGTTGGTGACCAGTTCCTGAGGTCACACTCCTTTTGGCCTCACGAGCTTGTGCTCTGTTGCACTAGTGTGTGGCAGTGTGAACGGAATTGTGTGTTCTGACAGATGTACTGGCCAAGTTTCGCAGTGGAACAGATGGATAGGCCAGAGAAGGACAGAGAGCAGGCGTGGACCAAGAATCAGGGCACCACAGCCTCTGGTAGCAGGAGGCAGAGATGGAGATGGGGGCAGGGGTAACAACTGATAGGAAGGACAGAGAATGTAGCATCCCTCTAAACCAGTAGTGCTCCTGCACTCCCACAATACCTGCAGGAAGAAGTCAGCACTCTTTTGCTTGTGCATGTGTCTGTGTGCATGTGTCTGTGTGCATGTGTCTGTGTGCAAGTGTCTGTGTGCATGTGTCTGTGTGTAAGTGTCTGTGTGCATGTGTCTGTGTGCAAGTGTCTGTGTGCATGTGTCTGTGTGCATGTGTCTGTGTGCATGTGTCTGTGTGCATGTGTCTGTGTGCAAGTGTCTGTGTGCATGTGTCTGTGTGCAAGTGTCTGTGTGCAAGTGTCTGTGTGCATGTGTCTGTGTGCATGTGCGTTGATTTGTTTGTAGCTGTACTTTGGTGCTCTGTGCAGAATTAGGAGTGTTTGCAAGTCTGTGTGTGTGTGTGTATATATGTGTGTGAGTTCTGCTAATGAGCGTCTGGACATGCCCACCTGCTTGCCGCAGTGGCTTGTGTGTGAGGCTTGTGTATATGTGTGTGTGTGTTTGTGTGTGTGTGTGAAAGGGGGATGGGGGGGAGACCGAGGGCAGGAGGCAGGTTTCAGCTAAATGAGGCACATTAATATCTTGTGTCAGCAGGTGGAGGCAGTGGTGGATGACCAAGAGAACAGGGTTAGGGAGCACACGCCACCTAGAATGGGTCCCTCCCACTAGTAACCGAGGGTTAAAGCACTGAGGCCTGTTTTCAGGTAAATTTGCGCAATAAACATAGATACTCCCATTCTCCTCTCATGTGTAAAAGGCTCAGCTAACAACTCTTCCCTCTCATTCTTTATATCCTCATTCATCTACAGTTACAGTCCAAGGTTTTCCCATTAATAAGCACTGTGCCACTGCCCAAAACACATTTGCACTACATAAACATCTCCTCTGTGTTGTGCTCCTGACACCCTTGAGAGGGACTGCTACTCATTTCAGCTCATTTAGGTAAAGGGCAGTGGATGAGTGTTAGGCTTTGCAATCGTCTCTAGACGTAGATCATAGCCATCAGGGTTCACAAACAGCAGTACGCATTTGCTCGGCCCTCAGTGTTTCCGAAGCTGATGCCTTTTGTCGGGAAACAATTTTAAAGTTTATTAAGGGAGACGTCTAGTTAAATACAGAAGAACTAAGAACTAAAGCAATTTGTTAAGACTAAAAAACAGATGTATAATTGGTGTTGTCCTTATCGGGTAAGGAGCTGTAGTGGAGACGGTCACACTAGATGTGGGGGTAGGGAGAAGTTCTAGATAAACAGGGAACATGAAGGAAAAGAGAAGTTCTAACTGAGGGGCAGACAACCAGATGAACAAAATATCAGAATGTTCAAATTGAGGGTCACAGACAGTAAATCATAAATTCCTTTACAATGAAACAGTCAACTCAAAACTAACAGAGACCTTTAAAACAGTTAATAGAGATCACTGGAAATACACTTACATGGGATTGAAGTGGCAGAATGTAATTAGATCATTTATAAATTATGTTCTGCTATTCGTGCAGTCATCAACAACTTGCCAGATCAGAGGTTGAATGTCGGAGGGAGAACAAATGTTAAAGGAAAATTCTTTAACTTCAGAAACTTTTATAAAATGTAAAATGTTTTTTTCCAGGTGTATATTTTATCCTTTCTGTGTAGCCATATATAGTAAATTGAGTCATTCTTCTTTAGCGCGATCTTTCCCGCCGAACAGGTTGCGTCTGGTATGTTTTGGAGTATATTATCACAGTTCGACATTGTGAATATAGTATAAAAATCTACTCAAATGGGATTGATGTTTCGAATCGTGAAAGTAGTTTTAATTCCAGGGCAAAGCTAATGGCGTTAGTCAGTCATTCCTTCGTGTCATTCCTAACGGGTATGTTATTTTTTTTCTTTCATGTGTTTCATTTTCGAAATTCTCCCAAAGTAGCTTTTTTACTGTGACAGTTAACTAGTTTCAGATGCTTTTAATGTTTTTGCTATAGAAGGAAAACAACTTTTTATTGATTCCTTTATGGAAATTCCTCTGCATTTAACCCATCCAGCGTGAGTCCGCACACACACCGGTTAGCATAACACAGCACACACAGATAGGGCAGCCACGTGCTGCAACACCCAGGGGGTATCTGGGGGTTAGGGGCCTTGCTCTAGGGCACTTCAGCCACTTCAGGGATGAAACCACCAACCTTTCAGTCCCAGGCCTGTTTCTCTAACCTTTAAGCCTCGACATGTAACCGTACATGTATATGAATAGGTGATTTCATGTACTGGTGTATTACGTAATATAGTACAATGCCGTGTATAATCCTTTGTTGTATAATAATGTAGGAGATATGAGTGGAATATGTTCATGGAAATATATATATGGAAAATATTGATAATAATTTTATATAGTTTAAATAAGAATGTTAATATGTAAATACAAACAACAAATATACATGTTTAGTATTTTGCATTCTCCAGTCATGTCAGCTGGGGAAGGAGTTTGAGGAATTTTCTCGTTGACCTTTGGCTTGTTTTAATTTTTGTTTTAATTTGTGTTTTTTGTTCTGAGAGAGGAAGCCAAAGTACGATGCCCGATGTCTTCATTCACAAACACAACGTAGAGAAGAGAGTAACCAGGGCAGACAGCTAAAGGCCGGAAAAAGTTGGTGCTGTGACCCAGATCTTTCAGAAGCATCAACGTCAGCTTGACCCCCATGAGGCGCTGTATTCATCACTATCGTTTAAGACACTGGTTTGAAATGCACTTCTGTCTCCCCCTTTTTGGACTTTTTACATGAGTTTCTGGAGCCCACAATAGGAAAAGATAGAGGCTGACTTTTTTTTAACTGTAACATTCGGTGTAAATATGCTGTGTACCTTTGTACTGGAAAATGAGGGTGATGTAATTGACAGTGTTGAACTTGGTCTCAAGTTGGGGGAGGGGAACCATATTTTCATCCACTCGCATACCTGCCAACGATTACCAATCACTGATTTGAGTGATCTATATCACAGCCCAGTTGCAGAAGGGTAGAGGGTAGAGAGTCAGGAGGTACACATGCTAAGAGTTAGACTCTGCTGTTACTGTTAGTAGGTTAGAATAGGCTCAGGTCTCATGGTTAGGGACAGATGACATCACTTACCTGTGGCTCATAGTTATATTCACCCTTGAGATATAAAAGAAAGCACAGGAACAAAAAAATAAATAAAAACTGAAGCTTTAGGCGTGTGAGTTCCCTTCCCGGTAAATGTTTTATGTTGCTTTGCTGTCACTAATTGGAAATGTAAAAGATAAAACTAAACTGAATGGATTACATGAATAGCAAGAAAGACCGTGCTGGTCCTCTGTGGCAACCTGAAGTAAAAGCCATTGGGGCAGGAAAGTCAAAGCACTTTCTCTGTGGCTCCCCAAGGTAACTCACACACACTATAGACAGACTGTCACGTTTTTGCATGACACACAGTTAGCATTCATGTTACGAGCTGGCCAGTGTATTTAGGTTTTATGTTGGGTTTATTTGCAACATAATAAATATGCCTGGAGTGAAGATAGTCATGCATCCTGGTGTGAAAGAGTGTTCTGATTTTCACAGAGACGGCTCGGCGAGTTATCTGTTCATGACTGGAAAGAGCAGATGAATACCTACCTGCAAAAGAAGGATGGCATTAGAAGCACAAAAAGATCATTTCAAAATTAGCATGGGAGACTAGAGATGTAATTAAAATCAGACTAAGAAGTCATTTCTCCCTAAAGTCTAGTGAGAGCCCAGGTGTGATCATTGATATATTGACACAACACTTCAGTGAATTGTCCTATTCAGCTATGCCACTCGCCACATTTAGAGTGCATTACCTGTAGCTACCATGATGAGTTCTTCAAACTAAACCAAAACTGGATTACAAAATTGGTGCCTTATACATTTGACATAAAGCACAGTCTGGGCAGTACAAATGTAGTCAGTCCAGACTACAAGCTTTAAAGTCCTTAATGAGCAGTGCTGCAATCTCCTATCAGAAGCAGAAGGTGTCAGTGAAGACAGATCTGAAGGTGAATCCAGATTAAAAGTGCAATGTCAAAGAGTCAGCAGCACCTTCAGTCCAAAGGATTCAGGCTAATCCTCGTTCAAGTTCATTCAGCGTGGAAACTGCGCAGGCCCTGTATGAGACTCATAGTAGCTGTGAAGTAGCAGTAGGAACCTGAGCAGAGCAGCTGTTTCAGTCTGCTCAGCCATCCGTGTTACCTGGTCAACACACACTTTTTTGCCTCACTACAAGAGTTCCAGCAACACCAAGAACATTATCCCCTTTATCGTATGGGCAAGAAGATCCTCTAGGAGGGAAAGAGCTATGCGTTTGCATTAGCTAGGCAGTGCGGAAGGCTTAGAGTGCAAGATACAAGTTATGGGGCCACGTGGTTTCTCGATTGTTCTTAGCATTCATTGTATTATAGGTGTATATTTTGTCCTTTCTGTGTATCCTTTGTTTATTACGTCATTATCCTAACGATTTTTTCTCCGTCTGCAGCCAAGCCAGCAGGTACGTTTTACATAGTGTTTCATTCCAGTTGACTTCTTAAATATATATTTAATGATTGCTATAATGATACATTATCACAATTCAACATTGGAGTTATAGTATAATAATCTACCCAATTAAGATTGTTTCGAGTCGTGCTAGTAGTTTTTAGTTGAGGGCAAAGATGTTCCTATGAGCAGGCTATTGTGTTATCCTCTAGTCATTCCTAATGGGTGTTTCGTGTGTTAGGAGTTTGAGGAAATTCGATGTTCGCATTGTTTTAGTTGTCTAAATTCCGGTGAGTACTCCCATTCTCAGCATTTGTATTTCTTTTAAATCCGGTATGAACTTGAAGGCTCTGTTTGAAATAGCCTACGAATTACGGCATACTGCACTCAGTATATACTGGATACTGCATACTGGTCCTCGTAGTAGTATGCAGTTTCCTGTATGCGACAAAAGCAAAGCGTACTACGGGGTCACGTGAACGTAGCGTTGCATGATGGGATGCAGTACACCACAAAGATAGCGCTGTTCATATTTTGCGGAAGTAGTATGTCATCCGGGGATGTTTCGCGTACTGGAAAAATTCTTTAGATTCGCATACTGCATACGACATATTGATTTGGGGCCCAAGCAGTACACCAGTAGTATGTAGTAGGCTATTTCGAACACAGCCAAAATCACTTTTAATGAATCGGGTATGGACTCAAAATGGCGGACGCCATTTGTTTTTGGTTTTGTATATATATATATATATATATTCAGGTCAAATAAATATATAAATGCTTGCGTGGACATTTCTCCTGCCTTGCCAAACACGTTTGTGAGTTTAAACACACACACACATACATACATGTTGGGCCTGTAACTAAAAGAAGCTGCAGTTGTAAGTAGCTGATGTTGGACCTACTAGCTGTCAAGCTAGATGAATATACCAGGTAGTTGCATTTTTGGCAGGTACGTTAAAATAGCACAAAGTAACCTAAAGACATGATATTGCTTAACTTATTTTTTTTTTGCTAGCGGTTCTGTCAATAAATGTTATTTTTATTTACAGGTTGCATGTAGATTGTGCAAATTGTGCTTAATGCACTTCATAAGTTATTTTTTTATAAGACACCTGTTTAAAAAATCAGGCTGAAATATTTTGCTTGCACTTCTTTTCGTGTATACCAAAATGTACTTCATACTGACCTACTTAAGGAATCGTTATTTCAGACCAAGTCACCTGGCTTTTTTATGTCGACATGGACATGAACATGAACATGACACTTCAAATGCATCTGATTTTGACATGACTCTTTTGACACACCGGTGTGTTAAATTAATGTTAGCAATGCTGGCTAGTTAGCAGTATTGATATAAATAGATGTTTAAACCAGTTCTTATGACTGTTGAAAAATAGCTTATTGTTCTTTTTCCTTTTCTTTTTTTGGTTTAGGTTTATCAGTGAAATAATCTCTAGGTAGGCAAAGACATGAAACAGATTCAAACTTGGACATTCCTCCACTATATTCTTTTTTTTTTTTTACTTTTACTGAATTTCCTATTGCCAGACCTAATGATCCAGATTGTAAATGTTACACTACTGTTGGGGCTTTTGGCTCTTTTTAGTCAGGCAGATCATTTGGCTCCTCTCAGCAACAAGAGCTGGCTCCCACGGCTCCCAAAGGGCTCCCCAAAGGCTCCCAAATGGGCCATAGAAAAGCCAGAAGTAGTATTAAATGAATAGATTACTTTTTTTTAATAGTTTTATAATTCTGCCAAACATTAGCTATGTTTTGACCTATGACTACTAGTATGTGAACACACATACCACTTCAAATTATACTGGATCTTTTAATTTCCAGAATACCAAGGCTTGTTTTCTGATGTTCATGCATTCCTCTCTGTAGACAGTCAGTAACCCCACACTTTTAATCCAATGGTATGATCCTTGTCTGTCATCACAGGTGATTGGTTGCACAGCACGCACATCAACACAACATTGTCAGAGCATGGAGCACCCATGGCTGAGCAGTGTGGCATAAAGATCATCCTATTATTCTGTCTGGTATTAATTAGTCTCACACTGCCAGACTCTCTAGGGAGACTCTGTAGAGAGAGTCTGGTGCTTTTCACCACTCAATGCAGCCAAGAACTGCAAGAACTATTGCAGGAAAAAGACATGCAAAGCTACCAATCACAAGCCTGCTACTTTGGCATGACACACAGAAGGAGGCAGTCTTGTTACAGGAGGAGGGAAGTGTAATATTAGTAGTGTTGCCCAAGGACTCTTATTTGCATAGCACAGAACACTTGCCCACCCACAACAGAGACATTTGTTGCCCACTAAACTATACCAACTGATATAAACAGTTCCTTGGGAAACGGACGTATACAAAGGCTACCTCGGTGCGTGCAGTGTCCTGAATTGTTCTTGGGCAATAAAAGTGAAAAGGTGTTCAAGATAAATATTGGTCTTTGGTCTTTTAATGCACTTCGAGAGTTAAATCGCCCAAATGCAATGTCTGCATTTACATTTTCCCAGTGAGAACCACAGCTAATGTATGCCTTTGTCTGTGAAGTAGGTATTTTACTAGAGACACATTAAAATAGGATGACTTGGAAACCCTAGCTGTTCAGAGAGTTGGCCATACTAGGCTTTTCCCATAGCCCATCAGCAAGCTAGCAATGGTGTTTCTGTTACATATTACTAACTGCTTTAAGCAAAAACTCTGAAGTGACATTTAACAGCAAGATACCTTTTACCATGAAGTTCTCCAGTACCTTCTCCAGTGTTATGCAACAGTGGCGGAAAACTCTTTTCAGCAGTGGGCACACCCTTCACATGCTTGTGCGACCTTGTGATTTGTGTTTGTGGAATACTGGGTACTGTACTGCATACCGCTATAGGGACTAGTATGCAGAGTCCAGTGTTCAGTTGGGCTGTTTTGAATACACAGCTTATATATTAATTAACATCAAAAAAGGAAAGAATTTGGCCCTCAGCTCTTAATGTAAAGGGTCCAGCTCATGTGTGACCGATTAAACAATGTGACAGTCTCTCCACACAAAACTCTTCCTACAGGATTGTGCCTATGTGTTTATTTGTGCTTTGCAACATCAGGAAATAAAGGTTTATTTCAATGTATTGAGTTGTGCTCGCTAACACTTCTCCCTCTCTTGCTTCAGTCTCTAAGTTGGTTGACCACCGCTGCTGTCGGTGATTGAGTTTGAGGGGCAAACTTTTTAAACAGCAACCCACAAATCCTACATATTCTGTGGAACTTCTCACGTGACTGCCTGGTTCTCTGTGTTCAAATGGGATATTGGTGTGGATTTAGGGCTGTGAACTTTGGCACAACGACAAAAAGAATGGTTCTCAAGCATGACACGCTCCCATTGTTCTTACTGAAGACAGGAAACTAAAATCAGCCTTAGATTTATTTCCTAGACCTAGCCCACTACAATCACAGCAACTCCAAAATGAGAATGCCTGGCTGCCTCTGTTAGCCCCACCCCCACCAGATCCATTCTAGAATCAGAACAAAAGTTTGTAAGGACATATATTTCTGAACCACAATAAGCACTTTTTTCCCCCCACAGAATCACTCCTAAAGTTTAGTTTGCTGAATGAAACAGTTCTCAGTTTTGCCAGGGCAGTTTTCCACGGTAGAGTTTTCTTCTTCTGAGGAGCAGAGACTAATGGAACCGCCTCAGACTACTTTCTCCAGCCTATGTAGTGCACTTTGTTGGACATGAAATTGCAGGACCTCCGGCAAGTAACGTGTGTGATCTAAAGCCATTTATGTTCAGTAAAGGTTTAGATGACTCCTTATTTACCTTATTCGATGACTGTTAATTGACTTGTCATTTCTTAAACAGTGTTCTAAGTAGTGAATAGGCATCATATGAGATGCTCTTCCCAAGCAGCAGACTGAGTAAACTGTGGCTACCCTAATGCCACAGACATACCGCATGCCTTCCAAAGCAGTCAGATCATTGTACTGCTCACACGACACACTTGCTGCCATGTAAATGGGGGAACGTGAAGTCATTGTGGTTTGACCTCAAGTTGAACTTATTGGCAACAGGGGATCGCAACACAAAGATCTTTCAGATCTTGTCTGGTCTCCAAGGTACATTTTATCAGGAAGTCATGCTAGAAATGACACAGAGAATGAGACGATGCCGTGCGCAAGACATTTGTGGTTTTCCCTTTAAAGTAATAGCTCCCTGCCACTCACGTTCACACTACAGGACTCGGCATTATCAGTCTAGCCGGCGAAATAAAGGCTCTGAACTCTGAATGTACCTTTTGTGTACTTCAGCTATTCTATTCCTCATTCCGACAACCAATCAAACTTCCTCTTTTTTACTGCCTTTTCACTCCTCCTGTGCACTTTATTTTATGCTTTCTCCATTTTGCACTAATTACACGGTTTTCACGGTTAATGGGGGGGGGGCATTTCCATGATTGGCTGATGGTCATGCACCAAGGATACTGTGGTCCAATACTCACTTTGATGTTAGAATATTTGAATTCTGTTTTTTTCTTTTTTTTGGTTCTGTTTTTTAGCTCACACAAAAATCAGTCCACTGGGAATTTTCTGGGAAATGACCGGTCTATCCCTGACTGTAACATCATTATTTTTCACTGTTCTAGTATAAGTGTTTTCACTAACTGACTGTTGTAGCCTAGCTAAATGTTGTAGCTAGCAAGCAGTGAGCATTTGGAGACATGTGGTGATGTGTGTGCTCATGCTAGCTCGCTAGCACGTACAAGTACGTGGATGTGTCTGCACCTGCTTCATTTATTTTCCAGTAGCTGACATGCATGTCATTTACTGGTAGTTACACATACATAGGTTGTACAAAATGTTATTGTTTCTTGTGGTTATGCTTTAAGTTTTATTGTAATACAGTTACAATTGAATAAAAGTTACATTGATGGCATGTGAGGATTTGTAGCTGCATACTGGTTGTATTTGTCTCGACAGGCATGAGTCAGTGCAGGTTATTTAGGCTATTTGGTCCCCTTCCAGTTTAGGTGGCTTTTATAGGGCTTTTTCATTCAGATGAACAAAGAACATGACTAGACTACAACGACAGTTTTCGTTGGATTGGTGTCATTTAGAGTAAAGACACAGCACATCAAATCCCCACTCACCTTCACCGTAGGGAGACTTGGACTCTCCAACACTGCTAGATACTTTACAGGGAACCACCTACCAACTGGTCGTCTGTTTACTGCCTGTTACTGTGTCTGACTCTTAATGAATTTGGACTTTTGCCTTTTTTCTTGACCACTCCTTGAGTTTTCATCCTTTCCTTGTTTTACAGACTGTAGCATGTTGCGCTCTGCCTCATTACTGTGGCACAGCTGTGCCTTGGTTACAAACACATCTAAAAACCTGTTGAAGGCTTCAGAACTGGCGACTTTACTAATCTTGCAAATGGTAACACAAGCGTATCGTGACCCACCATGGTCTGTCTGTCTCATCCATTTTTTCATCCATGGATTTCTGCATGACATTTTCAAATAACCTAAGTCAATATGTGAAAAGAAAGGACAATTAGAAAACACACAGCGTATTTGCATGGTTCTCTAATTTAAATGTGTGGTCTCCATTTTCAGGCTCTGAGGAAAATCTTTGTCTCCTTTATTATGCAGGGTCACACAAAGTGATGCATGAAGCATAATGGATGCCATAATTTTTGTCACCTCCTTTGAATCACATGGCTTTGTCCAAGAGTCTAAATTACCCCTCAAGGACGTGTGATATGAAGGATACATCTTCTGGGCTCTACATGGATGACGGCGTCTCTGCTGTTGGGATGCTGTTGACATTTCTGTGACGAATGCTGTGCAGCCATTGGTGTTCCACCAGAACGAGGCTCCACCAGAACGAGGCTCGCGTCGCCTTGTATTTACACAGAAGCAGAAGTCCTTTATCAGCTCTGTCCACACCATTTCTGCACAATTGAGTGTGATTGCTTAATTATGTTATACATTTTTATAGTGCTGTATACTTTCATAGTGTTAGGGAGTCTACTTTGTAATTTACATTGATGGTTTGTAGCAAGCAAATACAGTAACCCAAACAAGTGGCCTAGGGGAAAGAACCTATAACAGAATATTTAGAAGTCCTGTAGAATCCTTGAGCACAGTTTTCATTAGTCCTTTACTGACTCTCAGTAGAGAAATATGCACATTGCTGTGCTCACAGGAGCTACAGTTACTTACATTTAACCATGGAATTGCTGCTTTTTCCACATGGACAGGCACTTGAGGCATTAGCTGGAGATAGAGCTAGAGCTCCAGGTCTAGGTATGAGATTTCTCCTCCACATGGAGTGGGGCCCAGGGTGGTGCCAGCCAACCAACCTGCCACTTCTCCACCCGGCGCCTTCACTAACCACTGTACTGTGTAGTTTTTATTTGACCATCACTTTCCATTTGTTTTAACACGGCGTCTCCTGCTTTAGGTGTTCTCCTATTTTGTGGTCACATGTTTTCAAAGGTAGGATTGAAGTTTTAGCAGAATTCTGCCTACATGTGTCTGGAGTGAGCGAATGCTCACCAGTGACTCCTGCGCCCTGCTGCTGCAGGGGGCCTGAAGGGGACGGGGGAACGTCTGCGCCTCTCCCTCCGGATTAGCATACCAGATGGAGGGATGCAATTGGTGTGTTTTTAAGAACAAAATCCCAGGTAAATTATCTAGATCTGCATGCTAAGTTGATGTATATCATCAAGATCAGCTGCCCTACTTTGTGTATAAACAGGAACCGAAGACGTTCTATATTTAAAACGAGTCTGCCTTTAAAACTTCTATAGCATAACATCACGAGTCCGCTCACGCAAGGTTTCCAGCGGCGTCGGGGAATCTGGAACTGGGTGATTATGACCTAACTGACTCCAGAAAGCACATTTTGTTTTTGTAAGACGCATACAGGGTTACCAGATAGATATTTTCCTCGTGGACTACGTGCCCTGTGAGTTTGAAGAAAGCCACGGTGTAGGACTGAGTTGAAGATTTAAAAAAGAAAAAACCTCAAAGAATATAGGCAAGAGTGTCTGTAAATGTTAAGGTTTCTTAAGTCTCAGCAAAGTGCCAAATTCCTTTAAATTGCGAGTATACTGTACATGTTTGAGATTCTACATTCAGTGTTTCAGGTAGGCCTGAGCATTATTGCTGTTATTCTCAATTACAGATACTAAAAATGTCCATTATAGTAAGGAAAGGGTGTGTAAGTCTTTTATATAACTTATCCCAGCACGGATGATGTGGTGTGTGTGTGTGTGGGCAGGCATTCACACGTGTGTATGTCTGTATGTTGTCATGTGTTTGCCCTCCCCTGGGAAATAAAGTGTATTTGATGTTGTCTGACCTAAGGAAGTGCAAAGTGAAGGTGCATGAGAAGAACACATGCATATATCCCTAATGGCACAAGGGCACACCGAGCAGCACAGAATGATTTCTTTGGAATTCAAGAACTGTTGAACCAGGCCACTTCTTCTCTGCCCTACCTGCTCCTAAACCTTTCTGTTGGTCTCTCAGTAATCCAAATCCCATAATGCATGTGGAGCTACACTTTCCGAACCCCAAAGGCTTTCTGGGACAGTGACTGCATGCGCATGCTCTCGTCTCGTAGTGCAGTAATGTGTCAAGCGATATTAAACCACGGCGGAAGGTTCTCGCTCGGGCAGGTCCCTAATGAGGTCCTATCCACGCGGCTGCCTCTGCTTTTCCACATCTGCTGTTGTGTCTGGCTTTGCTCTGTAAGCAACAGCCATTCCCCGCCAAACCCCCACCACACACACACACACACACACACACACACTTTTCTGTCTCACATCTCTGTCTGCCATGACTGTCCACCTGCCATGATGCTACACCTAATTCCTCCTATAACATGTTTAGTACACTGTGTTTGTTTTTTCCTGTGCACCTCAGCGAATCGTCCCGAGACGAAGGCGGCGGTGTTTATATATGAGCGAGTTTTTAAGCAATAACAGCACTGAATCATACACAGGGACAGACACCCGTCACCCCGTCTGTGGCTCCGCCTACGCAGGCCTCTCAGGATGGCCTCTGTGCTATTCTTATGATCGAGGTGAGACAGAGACACACAGGGAGAAATACTGACAGAGGGACAGTGAGAGAAATGGAATAAAACTGAAGAAAAGGTTCACATCAGTAACAGCAAATAAACACCCTCTGAAATGTACAGTGGTTGTGTGGTTTTACATGAATATCTATATCTGTATCACTCACACACAAACTCCCCTCGTATGCACGAACATATGAATTGTATCTGGTCTGGATCAGCATCCACAAACCGTGTTCTTATTGTCCTGTAATGAGTAGATTCTGGTTAAAGAACCTGCAAAATTTGTGATAGTTATTGCAAAACCACATTTTTTTTCCATCTGCCACTACAGCCATGCGCTGCTGGTAATGTACTCCAAATGAAGAGTAAGCAAGTGGCTTTAAACCCCAGACCAGACACCAGAGACCGAAGCTCGGGTGGGGGTTGGGGGGGGGCTGTTGTGAGACTCGCGCGCGAGCATTCATCCTGGCACTTTCGTCTTTGCGCTGTTCTCTGAGATTACAGCTGGTGGTGCAGAGACATATTCCCTGATACGCAGTGAACCAAAGGCAGAAGTGTTGAATGCGGTTAGCAGCGGTTTAGTGAGCGGGAGAGGTGCACGACCACGCCATGCGACAGGCCCCGGGGCTGACGCTCCACACTGCCCCCCCACGCCAGCCATGAGGCATCATTTATGGACCTCAGGTTGTCATGGGAGGCTTGTAGAGTGCTGGAGTGAGTGTAGGCTGACCAGCGGCTGGTGCACTGGTGTGTGCTGCTTTACCAGGTGTGTACAAGCACAGGTGTGCAAATACAGGTGTGTACAAGCACAGGTGTGTACATACCCATAGGTGTGCAAATACAGGTGTGTACAAGCACAGGGGTATATATACCCACAGGTGTGCAAATACAGGTGTGTACAAGTACAGGTGTATATATACCCACAGGTGTGCAAATACAGGTGTGTACAAGCACAGGTGTATATATACCCACAGGTGTGCAAATACAGGTGTGTACAAGCACAGGGGTATATGTACCCACAGGTGTGCAAATACAGGTGTGTACAAGCACAGGTGTATATATACCCACAGGTGTGCAAACAACTCTACAACCGCAGGTGTGTATTATAATAATAAAAATGAAATAGATTTATGTAGTGCCTTTCACAAAGTCTAAGGATGAGTGCTCCAGGAAAGTGTAGTACAGGATCAAATAACCACAGGTGTGTGTGTGTACCTACAGGTGTGTGTGTATACCTACAGGGGTCAACATCTACACCCACAGCCCATATCTGCTTACAGGAGTGTGCTACAAACAGCCAATAACCTGTGTGAATGATGCAATGGGAGAGAAGAGAGGTAGGGGGGTGATTTAAGGAAATCTAACAGAGCTGTAATGCAGTAAAGCCATATGCACAAGCACACACACACAAACACCTATACATATTCACACAGGTGAAGAGTCAGGGGGCACCCAGGAGGCCACGCAGCCAGAAGCCGGGGAATCGGGGGCCGTTCTGGAGGGTGCGGGGTCAGTGTGCGGGGTGTGCTGCCTGTGATCTTCAGCAGATGAACGAGGTCCACTTCCCCTCAGGCACGAGCGGCCGTAATTAGCCTGCCCTAGCAGTGTCTTCTCCACACTGCGCCCTCCGCACAGGGACACGGCCCGGGTCATGGCGGCCATCATTTGCATTCTAGATAAGTGGATGTGGGTGAGTGTGTGTGTGTGTGTGTGTGTGTGTGTGTGTGTGAGAGAGAGCAAGTGTGTGTGTGTGAGAGATACAAATGGGTGTGTGTGTGAGAGAGAGCAAATGGGTGTGTGTGAGAGAGAGAGCGAGAAAGTGTGTGTGAGTGTGTGTGTGTGTGTGTATGCATGGGGACGGAGGCCTTTGCTCCTTTTCTCTTACCCCTACATCAGTCTCTCCTTCTCCCCTGTTCCCTCTTCTCCGAAGCTCATAACTCTTCCTCAGTAGCGGAGTCCATGTTTAGTAAGACATGCTATTCCCTTAGTACAGCACTCAGTCTGGCTGAGGAAATGAAACCGAGTCTCCTCAAACACCTCAGTACCTCATAACCGTGCCATATTACAAGGGGGAGGTGGTGTGTGTGTGTGTGGGGGGTGCAATATAGATGTCTGCGCTGTAGTTCTAAAACACTTACACACACATCGGCACACACCCTCTGAGTGACAGGTGCTTGCTACAGCACATATCTTTAGGTTGGCTTGGATCTGTAAAACCAATGTTGAAATTATGTTAATGGAACTCCAGGGGGGAGCACTTGCAACACTGGAGGCAATGTTTACTTGCAGTAGGGAGGTGTGAGTTCACAAAAGTGTGTCTGGAGAGTAACCAGACCTAAGAGTGCAGTGAGAGGAACGAGAAGTGTGTAGAAGATACCAGAATGAGACGTTCTGTAAAACACGCGGATATATACAGGCATCAACTCTCTGATCACCATGCACACACATATATATATATATATATATATATATATATATATATATATATATATATATATATATACAGGCAATAATAATCCATAGGACATCTGCCAGATCTCACTACAGTTCCCTTGCCATGGTGCATGGGAATCCAAAATCTTGAATCGCACTGGGAAGAAGCGAGAGGCCCCATGCAGGAACCAGCTTCTCTGTCCACTGCCAGTGCTGACATCAAACAGCAGCCTATGCGTTTAAAAAAGCTACAGTACAAGGTTAGCTATTTTAAGTCAGGCATGGTCGTTCTGGGAGAGGTGTGTGTGTGTGTGTGATGTGATCCTCTTCTTTATCGGACACACCTGCTTTTGAGAGTTGGGGGGGGGGCAGAGAGAGGAATGGAGTTTTTCTCAGCTCAGATGCGGTGGTCTAGGGAGTGTCATGGTGGATTTATCATGCCAGGACGCAGGGTTCATGCAGTCACGCCCTCGGTGCACAGAGGTCTTCCCCCACGCTCCCTTTAGTACAAACGCTCATACCTTCCCCGGAACGCTTGCATCCGATACCACACGTAGTGTCTACAGAAGAGGTGCTGGCCACGCTGCAATTACAGCGTTAACTCTCTTCACACAAACCCCCTCCCCCACATTTCAGGCTTCCTGCCTTTTTCAAGGAATTTAACGTAGCACAGAGCAGCCAGAAGAGCAGTTGTGTTGATGCCAGCTCACACGTTCTCACGTTTCCTTGCACACTTTCCTCATCCATTTGCTAGCTGTTCTTCTAGGCCTTTTATTAATGGCTTTCATTTACGCCGGACACCCTGGCCTGGCTACAGGAGTGAGAGGGCTTGTGTCTCCTGGTATGCTCTCCTGTGCCCACCCCTTCATCACCCCTTCATCATCTTTAATTCAACTTGCTCTCCTCACAGTGTTGTTTCTGCCACCCTCTGCAGATCTCACATGTGTGTACACACTCACACACACACACACACACACACACACGCACACGCACACACACACACACACACTCCAGTACACTCTGGTACACACCAGCACAATCTGGCACACTCCGGCACACTCCAGGAGCACTCCAGCACACTCTGGTACACTCCAGCACACTCCAGGAACTCTCCGGTGCACTCCAGGAACACTCTAGCACACTCTGGTACACTCCAGCACACTCCAGGAACACTCCAGCACACTCTGATACACTCCAGCACACTCCAGGAACACTCCAGCACACTCTGGTACACTCCAGCACACTCCAGGAACACTCCAGCACACTCTGGTACACTCCAGCACACTCCAGCACACTCTCATCAGGGTATTACTGTGGGTATTTACTGTGGGTATTTACTGTGGGTATTTACTGTGTTTATGCTGCTCTTACAGTCATTTGTTAAAGCTTTGGTTACAAGACGGCTGCAAGATTTTTTTATTTGTTCTATTAATACCTGTGATTTATTTATTTATTTGTATCATCCTGTGTTGGTACTGGTTACATGCTGCATCGGTCTCATCACACAAACGATGAACGCTCTCGGATTTCTCTAAAAAGAGCGAAGAAAGATGTAACCGGGTGCAAACACCATCGCAGGAGATCTGTGTTTGATTAGCAGCACTGCCTTGGATCACCACCTCCTGGGACAGGTGCCCAAGAGAGTGAACTGTACACATGGCGCAGGAAACTCCCACGCAGCGTATGGCTTACAGCAGTGTGCAAGTTCTCACTGAACTGTCACTTTAAAACCTTTACACCTCAGGACCAAGCAGGGACCGCAGCAGTGTGAGGTGTGTCCCTGCGCCAGGGGATGGTGGCACCAGCAGACCGGACCGAACTGAACGTCAGTCTGCAAATGTCCTGCGGTAGCATGTAATTAAGCACGGGTTTACATACAGGGGTTGGTGAAGCCAATGATCTCCAAAACAAGAAATCCTGTATTATTTCTGAGCTAGCAAAACTCTAGCTCTGTAAGCTGAATCTGAATGTACTAAAAGTTGCAAAAGGTTTGGGACATTTCCAAAAGATTCACATGGAGAAGATTGCTGTTAGACTATTTTTTTGTGTGTATAGTTGCTATTTGTTTAAGACACACTGATGCAACTCTAACGAAATTCAATAGGCCTTTCTCTACAAATGCACCTCTGCACAAGTGAACGCCTGCCATGGCCTTCAGAGGGAGAAGTATTTTATCAATGTGGAGGGCTGACAGGGGATTTTAATTGACAAGGCTTGGGTGTTTCAGTCCCAGTGGAGCCCAGACAATAAACACAATAAAGACAGAGTGAGCCATAAAGAAAGGCCTTGTTTCCTTTGATCACTGTATTCCCTGGGTGTGTCACCAAGTCTGCCACACACACACACACACATATGCACACACCTGCATCAGACACCAGCCACAAACACACACACACACACACACATGCGCACACCTGCATCAGACATCAGCCACGCACACTCACACATGGACAGACCTGCATCAGTGCTGTGACACGTTTCAATTTACTAGTTTTCTTTACGTGGAAAATGCTGTTGGGCAGTGACATCACTTGCCCCTCTACTATGCCTGCTTCTCAGTTCTGTGTGGTGAGGTGGGCGGAGTTCTCAGTCCTGTGTGGTGAGATGGGCGGAGTTCTCAGTCCTGTGTGGTCAGGTGGGCGGAGTTCTCAGTTCTGTGTGGTGAGGTGGGCGGAGTTGTCAGATCTGTGTGGTGAGGTGGGTGGGGTTCTCAGTTCTGTGTGGTGAGATGGGCGGAGTTCTCAGTCCTGTGTGGTGAGATGGGCAGAGTTCTCAGTCCTGGGTGGTGAGATGGGCGGAGTTCTCAGTCCTGTGTTGTCAGGTGGGCGGAGTTCTCAGTTCTGTGTGGTGAGGTGGGCGGGGTTGTCAGTTCTGTGTGGTGAGGTGGGCGGGGTTCTCAGATCTGTGTGGTGAGGTGGGCGGGGTTCTCAGATCTGTGTGGTGAGGTGGGCGGGGTCCCGGTCTCTGCTATTAACCCCTCACATTGCACCGCTCCCATCTGCCCCATCCATCAACATAAACCACAGTCCACATAGAGCGCTTTAAATCAATCATGACGTGTCGGAAGGTGCCTAAAAATGGCCCGCACCATGTCCTCTACCTTCAGTATTCATTAGTGTGGCTTATGTAGATGGAGTCAGCTTCTCCACCAAATAAGGACATGCAGGAAATAAATCAGTCAGGCTGATGTGGACAAGGACAAGCTTTTCACTGTGTGTGTGTGTGTGTGTGTTTGTGTGTGTGTGTGTGTGTCTGATGGTGGGTGGGTCGAATGAGTGGGTGTAAGTTATTCAACTGACCGAATGAAAAGTAAAAAGACATGAGTGTTTGTAATGCAGAGACTTCAAGGACATCGGCAGTGTGGCCTTTAAGAAGACGAACCCGCGTGCTTTCACAGGCCTTCGCCAACGGAAAAGTACACGAAGAATTTAGCATGAATGGAGGCGCATGGGCATGTGGCTCACAGGCAGCACAGCGAGTGCTTGAGACGGCTAAATAATAAAGCTTTTTAAAGAGACGTTCCAGCACGCTTCTGTTGTCCAACGAGCGAGAAGTTTCTGAGTCGTTCTGGGAACACCAAACCCACATGCCTCTCACTCCCATGAGCCAAAGCACGCCTCTAAAAAAAAGTCCCATGTTCAACACAATACTCTTTTTTTTTCTTTCACTCTATCACTCTTTCACTCTTCTAAAATGTGCTTTTCTCTCTTAAAATATCTACTAACACCTAACACCTAGATTGTTCCTCCCCAATCTAACGCACACCTACTTGTTCTAATGGCACCTTCTGGAAACTTCTGAGGGGTTGTGTATGGCGTCTTCTCTCCCGATTCGACCCCATTACTTCATGGCCTGTCTCTTCATGTGTGGCACCACCATGCCAAACTGGAGAAGAGCTCCTCTACAGGAGAACAGCCGCACCTTCTCAATTGTCTGTTCGTTCTTTGACCTGACAGGAACAAAGATGTTACACACACACACACACACACACATGCAGACACACACATACGTGCACCATCATAACACCAGAGTGAGCAACACATCATTAATATTTTACTAAAATGACAGTACGACACGATGTGAAGGCATCAGTTTTAATGATGGCAGGAAAAAGCCTGTTCAGAGTAAAGAAGGTAAAAAAGGCTGAAGAGGGTGTGTGTGTCTGTGTATGTGTGTGTGAGAAAGAGAGAGAAAGTGGTAGAGAGAGAGAGAGAGAGAGAAAATAAGGACCAGTCACTATTTTGACCCATCAGGTAAGCTGGGATATTTCCCTTATTTACTTTACTCCAGTTTTCATAAAAACTGGTTCCAATTCCAGGAAGCTACGTGAACAGTGAATGCCCTTAAACATCTCAGTACATCCTCAATCTGCCAGAACTACACTTCTGCACTCTCTCTCTCTACCTCTTTCCCTCTCTCTTTTTCTCCCTCTGCTCTCCATTTCTCTCCCTCTCTTTCACGTCTTACCCACAACTGTGTGTCTCACTCTGCAGATGTTAAATGTGTAGACCAGACAGTAACAGTGCAGACTTGAGGAGCAACACGGGGCTCCTGCCAAAGGGCCTGTGGAGTGATGCACCCTGGGAGGCCCAGATCAGGCAGGCACTGCCCCGCTCTCTCCTCATCACCAGTCTTAATTAGGTCAAAGACAGCAGACCCTGTCCCTCAGTCTGTCCCCCAGTCTGCCATCCTATTCCTCTACCTGTTCCTCCACCTGTCCCTCAGTCTGTCCCTCTACCTGTTCCTCCACCTGTCCCTCAGTCTGTCCCTCTACCTGTTCCTCCACCTGTGCTTCAGTCTGTTCCTCTACCTGTTCCTCCACCTGTCCCTCAGTCTGACCTGCTGTTCCTCCACCTGTCCCTCAGTCTGTCTCTCTACCTGTTCCTCCACCTGTGCTTCAGTCTTACCTCCTGTTCCTCCACCTGTTCCTCCACCTGTCCCTAAGTCTGTCCTGCTCTTCCTCCACCTGCCCCTCCGTCTGCCCCTCCACACGTTCCTCCACCTGACCCTCTGCTCTCTCAGTGTGTGTTATCACTTCCCAGGCGAGCTCTGTTCACTTTAAAAGACACTGTATATTGCAAGAGTTTCACACTTCCACCCCTCCCCCCTTACACACATGGGCACACACAAATACATTCTAAAACAGGAAAAGAAAGAGAAATCAGATCCCTCAAAGACAAACTGAAGCAACCTGACTTGCAGAAAAATGCAGGCGCACATGCAAATTTAAACTCTTCTACAAAGACAAATGCATGCAGTCACTTATACACATCCACTGACACACACACACACACACACACACACACACACACACAAACCCCATTCTATATAAAATGATAGCAGAGGTGCATTAAGGAGTTACGCTCTATGCGTCTGTGGGCTACTGCCATCAGTTAAGAGGTCATCTGTGATACATCTTCATCTGGGACCTGGAGTGCTGTGGGGGGGGCAGAACTCCCCTGGGGCAGGAGATGTAAGAGCACTGTCCCTGAATGAGGGTCACAACGCACTGCAGGATCAAGAGGAAAATGGTCTTAATACATCAGAAGCCCATCTAAAAGGAAAGGGCGGGAGGGAGGGAGAGAAGGAGGGAGGGAGCGAGGGAGGGAGGGAGGGAGGGTGGGAGCGAGGGAGGGAGAGAGAAGCAGGAGACGACATTAGAAAAAAAGTGATAAGCCCACACCACCAGAAGCCTATCAGAGCATAGCGACTTTATGCTTGATTGTGTAGTATTCAAGGTGAGTCGGTGTAAACAATGTATCACAAAGACCATTGCTATCCTGCATGATGGATGTCTTTTTAATGAGGTGTGACTCTTTCAGTGTGGATGCTAAATATTCCTGGCCCTCTAAGTGATAGAGTAGTGCTCAAATGAAGCTTCATTTCCCGCACAAAGGTATGCTGGACTTTTACATAGACAAATCAATGTTTGTCAAGATGCTTTGTGGTCTATTTTTGATTGGTGTAGCACTTTATTACATTTCTAAATCAGTACTTTAAAAGTGTGATGTTTAAAAGCTATGATGCTCCCAAAAATATGAGTTAAAAGCCTTCGGGAGATTAGGCCAACCTCCCTGGGAAAATAACCCAGCCTATGAAGATGAAAACGAATGACTCCATCCATGGTATCTGTGCAGACTAATAGAAAACAGACGTGGAGAAAGGGAATAACAAGTGATGTGATGCCTTACTGTGTTCCACAGCTCAGAGAGGAAGGCTGGTCCAAAGAATCCCTCCCACGGAGCACCGAGTCTTGCTCCATATCGACACACACACACACAAGTGCAGCTTTCCTAGCAAATTGAAATTCAATTCTAATCTGTCCGGGAGTGATTTGCTCGGCTCCGTCTCGTACGGCTCGTTGGTGAGATGTGGCGAGACGAGGTGTGAGATCGGCTTACCGAACACTTCTGAGGACCCTTTTCTTTTTTTGTAGTATAGCAAATGCAGATAATAACAATCCTGTTAGACAAACATAATTAGGACTTGACATGCATGTTAGTAAGGTGTGTGTTTGATTGGTCTGCCCTGATTCTGTTCAACAGCGTCCGTGCTTGCTGTCAGTGTTAGTGGATCAGCAGGACGGGTGTGTTGTGAAGTTTTTTTTTTCCGTCTGGTAACTGTGGATGACTCCCACTTATTTGCTTCATGTGATTCTGGTTGTTATTGGATAAACGCATGAGCCCCCAGCTCGGCACGGCCAGACTGTGGGGAAGTATCCAGGCTGAGGTGATCTCCTCATGACCCAGCCCCACAGGTCGTGTTTAATTGGCCTGGTAATGTCACAGTGAGCTGATAGGGTGATTAGCTCCACTGCTGCTACTGCCGCCATGCATGGCGACTCCTCACCTGCCATGTCTCTTCCGACACACACACACACACACACACACACACACACACACACACATGGATCCACATGTATGGTCTCTTTGGCTCCTGTGATATCACCCAGTTGTGACTGCCTAACTCTTTAGACCTGATCGAACCACCCCCTCCACCTCCTCCACCCCCTCCAGCCCCTCCACCTCCTCCACCCCCGTAATGGCCCAACGTGGGATGACGGGCCAGCTGACATATGTTGGTTTAGCCTCTCTGTCTCCCAGCGCGACATTTTGCCCGAGAGGCTCAGATGGAGCAGCCAGGCTCCATTGGGCAGCAGCCGAGCTGCAAGCCCCACCCTCCTCCACCCTGATGGAGGCCTGGCATTTGAGTCGCATTGATCAGTGACACGGTGCGCAAGACAAAAAAGGGGAAGAGACAAAAAAAAAACAAAACGAGTTGTGATATTTTGGCAGGTTGGAAAAAGGGATGGACAGAAGGAAAGATGAAAGGAGAGAGGTGGGGGGGGTGTTGGAGTGGGTGGAGTGGGGAATGGAGGAAGGTGGAGGACAGTGTGTGTGCTGTCACGTCTCTATTTAAAGGAAGAAATGCAGAGTGAGAGTGATGTGGGGTGAAGGGAAGAGTGGGAGGAGGGGAGAGCTCATCTCTCTCTCCATCTCTCTCTCCTTTTCTCCCTCTCTCCTCTCTTTCTCTCCCTCCAACTCTGTCTCTCTTCCTCCCTCTCTCTCTCACACACACACACACACACACACATACACCCTCTCTGCAGACGGGAGTCATGATGATTGACAACCTAATTCTGTGTGAGGATGGTGACACCTTTAATAATGCGGATCTGTGCGTGTGCCGGAGTGTGTGAGTGTCAGTGTCAGGGTGCATGTGTGTCCAGCACTGGTGTCTGTCTCCAGCTCTCATATGCTGGATTGTCTTGCTGTCCGTCCAGGCCCCATTAAGCTTTGTCCTTCCCACACGGTTTGTACTGCTAGCCCCCACCCCCCTCCCCCCAGAGGTGCCATGGTAATACTGACCATGCTGACGGCAAAATGGCTGTGCGGCCCACTGCACAAATACACCATTAGCACACGGCCTTGTTCCTCTGGACTGAGTCATCATGTCCCCTGCCTAATCGGCCAATCAGTGGGGGGAAATTGCATGAACTTTTACATTTGGAAGCTGTGAGGTCAGTGCTGGAAACGAGTCCAGTGATTCATGTCACGGATCCTGGACCAAAAACAAGGAGTGCAGTGCCCCATAGTGCAGCAGGATAGTCGGGGGTAAGAGAGGTGTGGTCAGGGCGTGAAGGGGCTCCACCCAGGTGGAGATCTGGGCCACAGGGGTGGAGGGAGCTGGGATATATGATGCTGAGAAGTGAATCATCTTCAGGATGACGTGCACACACACACACACACACATGCACACGCATGCACACCCACACACACACACACACACACACACACACACACACACACACACACACACACACACACACACACACATGCACACGCATGCACACCCACAGACAAGTTGCGCACAAAAAAAACATCCGACCACTTTATAAAACGCTGATGAGGTCCAGATGTCAGAGCATATTAAATTAGACCATTTTTTATATGTCACAAAAATGTCTCATCATTGTAAATTGAAGTGCATTGATTTTTTACATGTTCTAAAAGGCCTTATAAAAGAACTTAATGGATGGAGTACAAAAGGAAGAATTTCTTTTTTATTCTGATTCCAAAATATCAGACAATGAGCAATTTAAATTGTCCCTACAATTAATGTGTCAGTGCGTGTCTGCATGTCTTCATTAGAACCACAGCAAAGTGCACTAAACTACTAACATACTGCCAAGCCAAGAGGGCACTTCTTACGTGTGCAGAGTTTACAGAAAAGGACACACATTTTGCTCCTTTAAATCACAGTTTAACAGTTCATTTTGCTTCTTGAACACATGAATAGAATTGAAGAGAGGGGGAAAAAAGGTTGTCTAGGTGTTGATTTTGTATGCTAATAACCATTGCTCTCATTGGCTGTCTCAGTAGGAGGCGGGGTGGTGCAATGGTGAAGAGCTCTGTGTTATTTCAGACACAAACTGAAGCGATCACTGCAAAGTGGAAGTGTTTAATCTCGTGGGGGGCGGGATGCTTGCTTGATGTGATGTCACATCAAGAAGTGAACCCAAACAGCTTGTGTAATTGCATGTTGTCTGTAAAAGGAGAAACATGGCACAACAAAGAAGGCTTTTCCCCCAATGGCAGACGTTGTGTCAAGTCACATAGGTATGTGGATTTGAATGGAAAGTGTAGATTTGCTGACTATGAACCCTTTAAGATGCATGCAGTAAACCTCAGTAGGGGGGTTCATGTTCCAGCACTCATGAAAAGCAGCAGTAGTGACTACATCAGTAGCCAGTTTTTGATGATTCGTTTGAAGAAATCACTCAAAACACAGGCTGTATTACACTGTACATTCACTGATTTCAGATCAATTTTGTTAGGGTCTGATTTACCACATGATGCTAATTATTTATGCTAATTAAGGAAGCAATTCCTTCATTGATGCTAATGTTTAAGCTAATGAAGGAAGCAATAGAGCATGTGATTGGCCTAGAAAATTGAGTGGTTATTGATATATTAACTCTTCTGCTGAATGTTTTGGAGCCACTCCTCTCACGGCACCTCAGAGCACTTCCACATGCTGAGAGGAAGCCGCATGGCACAGTTGTCTTATTTTTAATGTGTGATTAAATTCAAAATGTCTAAACGTTTGACATCAACTGTCAGTTGTTAGGCATTGACTTTTTAAATGCTGCTTGACTGACACACAGACCTCGGACTGCAACGCGGTTCAGGAGTCTTTCCTTCTGACAGAGGTTCGATGCCTGGCCTTTTGCTAGACGGTCGTCTTGCTTTTTCCAGACAGATGAGGGTTTATTTCTTTGTTCCTGGCACGTGATGTAGGCCTCTGCTGGCCCAGGCCGGCGGCAGGAGTCCGAGCGAGGGTGGGGAGGGTGGAGGAAGGATGTGGGGAGCTGAATGTTCCACTGGCCTGACTGGTTCTGGCCTACAGTCAGTTCAGCGGGCAGTAGAGCAGAGTTCCCCAGCAGGCCAGAGATTAATGCTGCTCGTATCCTCTCCAGAGGAGATTAATGAGGAAAGGTCAAATTGTTTGAGTCAGAGAGGCAGAGCTCCAACAAGAGACGCATACACACACAACACGTGTGCTCATATACACACACGTGCTTATACACACACCCACATGCTCATATACACACACACATGCTCGTGTACACACGTGCCCATATACACACACACACAGACACACACAGACACACGTGCTCATATATGCGAAAACACTAAGAACGAGGAGGTAAAAAAAAGACTCCCCTCTCCATCCGATACTCTCTCCTCTCCTCCTGTGCTCTCTCCTCTCCTTCCCTCTCCTCTCCTCCCCTATCCTCCCCTCTCCTCTACTCCTCTCTACTCTCCTCTCCTCTACTCCCCTCTACACTTCTCTCCTCCCCTCTACTCTCCTCCCCTCTCCTCCCTTCTCCTCCCCTCTGCTCCCTTCTCCTCCCTTCTCCTCCCTTCTCCTCCCCTCTCCTCTCCTCTCCTCTCCTCCCCTCTCTTCCCTTCTCCTCCCTTCTCCTCCCATCTCCTCTCCTCCCCTCTACTCTCCTCCCCTCTCCTCCCTTCTCCTCCCTTCTCCTCCCCTCTACTCTCCTCCCCTCTCCTCCCTTCTCCTCCCCTCTCCTCCCTTCTCCTCCCTTCTCCTCCCCTCTCCTCTCCTCTCCTCTCCTCCCCTCTCCTCCCTTCTCCTCCCCTCTCCTCTCCTCCCCTCTCCTCACCTGACTGAATAAGTGTTGTGGTATGAAAGCTCTCTGAGCGGTCTGTCACCAACTCTTTGCTCTCTCTCTCTGTGAGCTATTACTGAAATGCCCTTGAAAACTGGAAGAAACACGCGAAGGAAAAAAAAAACACAGAGCTGAAAGGTCCAAGCAGCTGGAATGAGGCGGCAAACGCAACCATGGCAACCCGTTTTACCTTGAACCATGAAGAGGCAAACTCCACAGCGATGTGGGACTAAATTGGAACATGACATGTTTTGTGTTACGTGATTACAACCTGATGAAGGCCACCAGGAGCTGTGCAGACTGCGCTGACAGATTCTCACACTGTACACAAAGTCACTCTCTCCAACTTTTCCACATTAATCTGGGAAAACAGTTTGACGTTATTCTAGTTTATCTGTCAGTTGCTGCTTGGTGGTGACAAAAGCACATTGGTAACTGCGGGTAATGAGACGTTCTCCATTATAACACTGGTCAGTTGAATTGCACAGATTGTTTTGGTAAACGTGCACCAGAAGACGTTTTGGTTTACAGTATTTACTCTTACCAAACACTTTATTAGATTTAATAATCTCACACATCCACTAGCCACTCTGTTATAGAGGTGCCTTATATAACTGTAGTGTTCAAGCCCAAAGCTGTCCTCAGGGTGTGCACAGTTCAGAGATCCTCCACTGTTTTTGACAGCAGGGCCACTGATGACCAGATGTTATCTCGGAGGAGGTCTGTTCTCAACACAGCATTAACACCGACATGGTAGTAATGCCTGTGTGTGAGGGCGTGCTACAGTGTGATGAGGTAGAGCAGTGTTGCCGGGGACTGTACATGCGCTGATGTCACTTTGGGGTAGAGAATGCTTACAGTTTATTGGCCAAGACAACAGATGCACTAGGAACTCTGGTTAAGGTGCTTCTAGTAAAGTGGACTTTCTAATAATGCACCTTATATATGTGTCCATAACCGTCCAATAACAGCGTCACACGTGCCATTATGAACAAAATATATGGGCTTTATAAAGCACACTGACACAGCGAGTCCCTGGCAGGTTCTGGACGCAGCGTGCAGAAGCCACACCATACACGCTGAGACGGGGTGTGAGGACGGGTGTGAAGGAGAGAGGAGACGCTTCTCACGTTCTCCTGCACGAAACCATACGGCTGCTTGTGAGAGCTTTTCACTGGACTAAGAGGACTGTGTGTTTACACTGAGAGGAGGGTGTGTGTGTGTGTGTGTCTAAGCCATTTTTGCATCTACAGTGAAACAGAGATTACAGCTTTATTTGTCCGAGACATAATGTGCAAATCCTCTCAACCATGACCAAAATCAAAGTGTATCTTCCTGAGGAGAGTGTTCTAGAATGTTCTAGAGTGTTCTACATGGCTCATTTTCATATCACACGGCTGGAAGGAGGGGCAGATGAAGTCTAACTTTCGGACATGACGCTTAGATGGAAATAACCTTTCATCTTGTCCAACTCCACAAGTTTGTTTGTAAACCTTTCTGTAGTGACTGTTGAAGACTTACAGCACCTTATCTCTCTCATTGGGACTGAGTCACACGCACATAGTGCTGACATCTGTGTATGTGCCTCTCTCTCTCTGTTTTCACTATTACTCTCTGTAATAAACAAATGAGCCCAATTTTCTAAATGAACCTGAACAATCTATATCATCTGTCCTTTAGCTCAGTGTAAATTAAAATCCCATAATGCACTCACAAACTGTCACGTGACGAACACCTTGAGCAACTGCAGCGGGCAGTTAGAGGAGGAGGTGATGCTGCTGCTGCTGATGATGATGATGATGAAGGGGACTGCGTCTGAGTGGTGGGATGGGCCACTGCTCTGTCTGGATACCCTGCTTCAATAATAGATACGTCGGCTTGGGACTTCATTCCTTTTTAACAAGACTGGACAAACAGAACCTTCTTGCTTACATCAGTGTGTTTCTGCCTTTCCTGTTCCTGCAAAGAGAAGCAGAGAAACACTGGTGCTGAGGTGGTAACACATACATCGCCCACACTCAGACAAGCTCAATCCGTCCTGCTCTACAAATCCTTACCTGACAGGGGCTTCTATTAGCCACATAACCTTTAGATGACAAGGCCTCGTTGTCATCCTGCTCTTTGGGAATGTATAAAGACAAATACAAAGGAAAGCACAGAGACACCAGCGGTGGGATCCAAAGAGTGAGAAAGGCAGAGAGAGGGCATCACGGATAGAGGGGGACAGAGGAGAAATGAGAGGGGGACAGGAAAAAAATAAATAAAATAAAAATAAGAAAAGAGTTGTGGGGAGTGTGTAGAGAGTGAGGGACACAGAGGGGCGGGGACGGCGTGCAGAGCCGCACACGGCAGTGAGGAGAGACGCCACTGCCGTCAGAGCCTGCGTCTCCTTTAGAGCGCTTTATTAGATTGGCCTGACACTGTGTTCAGAGGAACAAAAGCGCGTTTGGCGGATGTGTGTGGGCCCCGATCCTGAAGGTTTCTGCAGAGGCTGCAAGGCTGCGGCAGTATGTAGCACTGAATTCACACTCTGTCTCTCTCTCTCACACACACACACACACACACACACACACTTGTGTGCATGCACAAAGGAGGCACACAAACACTCTTGGGAACATGTTTGCTGAGGGGTCTTTTCAAGAAGACCAAGACTCAACCTTCAGCAAACAAGAGAGACAGCCCAAGGCCAGCACAGAGGAGAGAGGGAGGGGGAGAGAGAGGGAAAGAGAGAGAGGAGAAGGAGAGAGGGGGAGGGATGGAGATATGGAGGAAGGGAGAGAGTAAAGGGGGTATAGAGAAAGAGAGAGAAACTGCACCTCCTCTGTTTGCTCCCTCATCTTTCGATGCTTTATTAGTATCTTCTCGTCCTCCACCTTGCTAAGAGGAGGATACGTGAATCTTTTTCTTCTCTTTTCTGCACATTGAAAGGGTGACAAGCAGCAAAATGCTACTTTCGTCTGCTCAACATTCAGATATATAGATATATGCTGTGGATGTTTAATGTGATATATGTATGCATGTATATATGAATGAATGTATGTGTATGTATGTAATCAGGCACTGCCTTTAGAAGCCTTTAGAATCCTGTATTAGAAACAACCACAAAAACAAGCTAAATAGCTAACACTCTCCTAATACTACTGCCCAATAAAACACTCTCCTAATAATACTGCCCAATACAACACTCTCCTAATACTACTGCCCAATACACACTCTCCTAATACTACTGCCCAAATACAACACTCTCCTAATACTACTGCCCAAATACAACACTCTCCTAATACTACTGCCCAAATACAACTCCCCAATACAACACTCTCCTAATACTACTGCCCAATGCAACACTCTCCTAATACTACTGCCCAATACAACACTAATACTACTGCCCAATACAACACTCTCCTAATACTACTGCCCAATACAACACTCTCATAATACTACTGCCCAATACAACACTCTCCTAATACTACTGCCCAATACAACACTCTCCTAATACTACTGCCCAATACAACACTCTCTCTCCCAATACAACACTCTCCTAATACTACTGCCCAATACAACACTCTCCTAATACTACTGCCCAATACAACACTCTCCTAATACTACTGCCCAATACAACACTCTCCTAATACTACTGCCCAAATACAACACTCTCCTAATACTACTGCCCAAATACAACACTCTCCTAATACTACTGCCCAAATACAACACTCTCCTAATACTACTGCCCAAATACAACACTCTCCTGCCCAAAACAACTACTGCCCAATACAACACTCTCCTACTGCCCAATACAACACTCTCCTAATACTACTGCCCAATACAACACTCTCCTAATACTACTGCCCAATACAACACTCTCCTAATACTACTGCCCAATACAACATTCTCCTAATACTACTGCCCAATCTAATACTACTGCCCAATAATAATACTACTGCCCAATACAACACTCTCCTAATACTACTGCCCAATACAACACTCTCCTAATACTACTGCCCAATACAACACTCTCCTAATACTACTGCCCAATACAACACTCTCCTAATACTACTGCCCAATACAACACTCTCCTAATACTACTGCCCAATACAACACTCTCCTAATACTACTGCCCAATACAACACTCTCCTAATACTACTGCCCAATACAACTCTCCTAATACTACTGCCCAATACAACACTCTCCTCCTAATACTACTGCCCAATACAACACTCTCCTAATACTACTGCCCAATACAACACTCTCCTAATACTACTGCCCAATACAACACACTCCCTAATACTACTGCCCAATACAACTCTCCTAATACTACTGCCCAATACAACACTCTCCTAATACTACTGCCCAATACAACACTCTCCTAATACTACTGCCCAATACAACACTCTCCTAATACTACTGCCCAATACAACGCTCTCCTAATACTACTGCCCAATACAACGCTCTCCTAATACTACTAAATACTACTGCCCAATACAACACTCTCCTAATACTACTGCCCAATACAACACTCTCCTAATACTACTGCCCAATACAACACTCTCCTAATACTACCGCCCAATACTATCCTAAATCCAAGCTTAACACTATGCTAATACTACTACCCAATACAATACTATCCTAAATACAAGCTTCTGTGCAGACTTAAAAAAACGTTTTGCTTAAAAAACAGAATTTCACAGAATTCCACAGAATTTCACGTGTCTCAGTTTTCCAGGCTTTATACCATTTTCTAGAGTTTTCTAGCAGATTTCAAATCACATGTGTGCAGGTGTGTACGTATAACACCAATTAACCGACTGATCGATGTCTGTGTTTTTGAGTGTATCTGTGTCCGTTACACCAAGAAGTTGATTGATCGGTGCGAGTGAGACTTGGAGCGAGGATACGTGTGGGATCACGGGCAGGGAGGAACAACATTGCTGTGATCTTCCAACTTAAAACAAGACTGAGCAGCACATCCAACACTGCCCCCCCCCCACACTTCCACCCCCAACGCAAAGCCCCCCCCCCCCACACTTCCACCCCAACACAAAGCCCCCCCCACACTTCCACCACCAACACAAAGCCCTCCCCCCTCCTCTCACAAAGCCCTCCCCAACACAAAGCCCTCCCCCCTCCTCTCACAAAGCCCCCCCCACACTTCCACCCCAACACAAAGCCCCCCCCACACTTCCACCCCCAACACAAAGCCCTCCCCCCAACACAAAGCCCTCCCCCCTCCTCTCACAAAGCCCCTCCCCTCCCCAGCCACCTCCTGCTCCTCGTGTGTGCTCAGCCTGCTCCTCCTCCAATCTCCTCTGCCAGCATGAGCTTGCTGGAGCCACCCACCCCACCCAGTGCGGAGGATCGAACACCCGCTCTCTTCCCCGCCTCCGTCTCCCCCAGACCCCAGCACACTGGGAAGAGATCCACAAACGCCCGGCAAGGAGAAGGAGCAGATCAGAAAAACAAAAGCCCCACTGACAAAATAAGACATCACAGGTGGAGACAGATACAGAGAGCGAGGATGTGTGCGCTTGTGTGTACGCACGTGTGTGTGTACACGTGCGTGCGTGTGTGTGTGTGTTCATGTCGAAATCTTTTGCCGGCTGTTCTATTCCTGCTGCCAGAGTTGTGCTGTAGTCTCCGGGGTTCATCCAGGCGTAAACACCCTATGCATCAAACCACAGTCTGAAGAGCCCTGGCCTGACCACCCTGGCCTGACCACCCTGGCCTGACCAGCTTTGGCCTGACCAGCCCTGGCCTGACGGGCAGTTGTGAGCCCTTTCTCCTCCAGCTCAGCTCCAGGAACGTCCACGGCGCAGCCTCGCTCACCGTCCTGCACGGCAAACGTGCATTTGAAAAGGCGGCCGACTTTCAGCAGTGAGACTGTCTGTCGGCTTTGTTTCTGTGTCTGCGCAGAGAGCAGAGGGTCACCTGGGTGGGATGCTTAAAAGGGGCCAGCGCTATTTCTGCACATGCTCACACAAAGATGTATTGAAATGTGAAGAAGAAGGGGCAGATGGGTGAGATTTAGGAAGGAGCGTTTATGCGGTTGGAGACGAAGGACCTGTGAGTAAAGCCGGCGTCGGCAGCTTGCTGCTGCTGCGCGCTGTTGTGATAAATGCCCGGGCTCTTTTTTCCTGTAGCTGAGTTTGTGTAGTGTGTGTGTGTGTGTGTGTGTGTGTGTGTGTGTGAGAGAGTGTGTATAGACTCATTATCTGCTTCATTAAAAACATCAACCTTGCACCTTCACTCACTGGGCTCATTTCTCACGGCTAATGCAAATCCGCATGACAGCACATGGACTACACTGTCCAAATGTGCACCTGCAAGGTGCTGTATGTTTTAGACAAAATAAATGCTTCTAATATGGTGTGTTTGTGTGCAGGGGGAGAGAGAGAGGGGGAGACAGAGAGAGAGAGGGAGACAGAGAGAGAGGGAGACAGAGAGGGAGAGGGAGACAGAGAGAGAGAGGGAGATAGAGAGAGGGAGACAGAGAGAGAGGGAGACAGACACAGACGGGCAGAATGCGCCCTTGCTATAGAAATCCTCTCCCACCAGGGCTTGCCACTCACACGCCAGCGTTTATGCAGATTCTGCTTGCTAAAACATGCTGCATCCAGAATTCCTTTCTGTCTAAAAATGACGACCTCGTCTCCCTTGGAACATTGAAATCCTGCGCGGGGCTTTGTTCAGGCATGGCTAATGCCGAACTGATTCGGCCCGCTGGACAGACACGGGGGAGTGGGGAGAGGCGGAGAGCCGGGGAGACAGAAAGGTGAGAGCAGGTCTAAAAAAAAAAAATACACTGATCCGTTTACTGCATGAAAGCAGAAATTAAAATTCTGCCTCATCTCAAAACACCAAGCCAGAGGTCTGACCCTGTGCACACCTGAAAGACAAATAGGTTACTGCTCCATTTTCACACTCTGACACTATTTGAACTGAACAGCCAGAGGTGACCTGCCTTCACTCTGTCCGCAGAGATTGAAGCCTACCCTAAGAATGCCCTAGAGCGTTGTGGGGACCCTCAGGGTGCGCTACACTGGGAGGCCTCCAGGGGGAGCTACACTGCCCATACTGGCTCAGTGAAGCTTGCAGGACCTGGGAGAAGCTTGTCTTGAAATGGCAAGAGTACCTATTCAAAATTGCATTTCCAGTAGGTTGTGTGACAGTATCAGACTTTGCGCCACTACACGGTAGAATAATTCCACTTCTTCTTCTGGCTTATCAGTTTATAGCTTTTGGCAGGCTTTCTACCACTTCGGTGTACAGTGGGATTAAATCAAGGCGCGCCCCACCTATGGGATTCACTCGGACAGGATCGGGATCATAGGACCTATCAGATTGGCCTGAGTGACGTTACTGAATTACTATGAACTGGAACGAATCGTCCCACTTTAGGTCCTTATCTGAAATGGGCATGACTGACCCACTGGCATAAAAACTCATCATCTGTTGCTCTGTTATTTCAGTGTATTTCCACATGCTTGTCTTTTGTGTCTGTAACATGCTGCATGACGGATAATGTGGCGATGTGAACAGAGACATCTGGGTTCGTTTAGGAAAGGTTACAGATTATTGCACAGCATTGATCTGTGAGCCTGTATGCAAATCAGTCTCCTCCCAGGGGTGAGACTGGTGCCATCACCCCACCCTGTTGTTTTCCTGTGATTCTCATCTGTGTGATTAATGGTTATTTTTCCATATGGCCTGCTATAAATTCCACTAATCTGATCCTTCCACTAATCTGATCCATCCACTAATCTGATCCTACAGGTTAACTTCATACTGTGATCACCGCTGTGATTCCAGTGCCTTACATGAAAGGAAGCTGGTCATAAAGGGCTGGCTAATTGATTTTTTTAATCCAATATTTTGCACTTCTGTTAGTTGTTGGTTACAGTGCTTCTATATCTTTATTCTTTTACATTGCTGCTGTTTCATGATGTCATTCTCTGCTAATAATGTAATCAAGAGGTTTGTAGGGTAATTGCTTAGTTACCGTTAAAGCAAACTTTACCATTGTTAAATATTGTGGAAATCAAAAACGTTCTGTTTATAGGCTACTGCACATTGAATGGGTTAACTCCATGCTTTACCCAGACGTTAATTTGTTAGGCTAATTTTAACTGAAGTAATCCTTTGACAGTTTCTCTTGTGTGAGGGTTTTTTGCATAATTGATCTGGGATTGCAAATCTCTGGCCAAGACAAATTGCAGCCTATACGCCCATGTTTTCAACTCACAATGGGATATACAATACAGCCTGACCTCTTGACCAAGTCTGGAGCCTTTGTATGGTATCAAATAATTTCCTATTTTGGAGATTAGTTCATTAAAGCTGCACTTGTCATTGGTGCAGAGCAAGTAGTGGGAGGGGATTTGGGAGGAGCTTGGGCAGGATTGAGTGCCCTGTGCAGTGGCCTAACGAGCCCCAGCCCTGATTGATCACACCCATTAGGTGTCTTATCTCTGAAAGGCTGGACTACCAGTCACAGGAGAGGCAATGCAGCAAAGGGTGAATTGTATGCCAGTTTGTAAAATGGAGGTGTAGTCAAACAGTGCAGTCAGTCTCATGTAAGGGAAGTGAAAACTTCACAGAGCAGTATTTCACTAGCTGCTCTCATTTCCCATGAAAGCTAATCAGTGTGCTTCTTGTGTTGTCAGTAGTTAGACTATTGAGATATTAACATATAATTTTTTGCAAAGCATACTGTCATTTCTTAAGGGATTTCCAATGCATAGCCAACAAAGAGACCATTTAAAAGAGCGGGAGACAAGTGCATTAACAGTGGCCTAGCATTTGGCTAATAATGTTGAAAATGGACATGGGGCAGATGGTGTAGTATACACGTCATTTGTGAGAATAAACTATATGGGAAAATAAGTAAATACAATCTGTGCTTATGTGTAACCTAAACATGTTATGTACAACTGCAAATACTAATATAAGGCTTATCACTTCTGTTAATAGTAATATTAATTATTTCTTCAAGAGAATGTCAGGGTGCACTTTATATGGTGGCCTGGAAGTGCACAACAAACAAAAATTTCAGAAAACACAACTAAGTCAGAACAGGACAGCAAGTAGGACAAAAATCCAATGTGGAATCATAACACAAGTCATTACCCTTCAGGGCGTCTGTTAGGCTAGCAAAAACATTTAATGTGGAAAAGGTTTTGAAGTTGTTCTGAATGTCTTCAGTCCTGTGGGCTTACAGTGGAAACATAAAACCAAGGAAGCAGAGATATTGACTCCAGGTACCTGCTGTAAATTACTGAACTATTTAGATATTGTCAGCACTCAGAGCTTGAACTCATGACTGGAACTCATAACTTCTCAGGTATTTTCAAATGGAGGTAAAAGGTTTTGTCCAGGGCAGAATATATTTTCAGCATTGTTAATGTTGGATAGTTTTGTTAGCCAGCATGTAAGTAGCATTCATCAAACAGTAACCATTCTGACTTGGCACATGTCACTATCACATTTTACAGCTTCGTATCTTTGTAGCACTGTGCTTCTCTGCATGCTATTGTAGACCGTGAGATCCCCAAAGGAACCAGACACAAGCCAAACACTTTCAAACACCAGTCAGACTTTTGCTTGTATATTATAGGCTGATATGGCATATCACTTTCAGAAAATACTTCCATCTGCAGTAGCCATTTTCCCAGAGTACTGTTTTTAAAAATGTTCTCAGAAACATTCATTACTCTGGGTGGTTGGAGATACTGGCGGGCATTCAAATGTGTACTTACATCTAAGCCACTTTTAATAATAATATTTTTAATTTGTATATTTTTTTCACAAACCCATGGATGCATTGGGAGAGGAAAAACAAAAAACTTGGAAATAGTTTCTAAATCTGAGATAATTAAATATTAACAGACATTTTAGAGGTTCTGTCATTTATGACAGAAGTTGCACTTTAATATATATGTATTATAGAGATGAAACAGCCACAGAAATAATTGCAAATCTGACACTCTGCACTGATCAAATGTCTATGGGCTAAGAAAGAATTCATTCTGATGTATGAACTATACATGAGACATGATAAACCTGCACAGCAGTCTGTGTGATTGTGCCAAAGGCTACATTGGCTGCCATGATTCTGTTTCTGTTCCACAGTCAGTTCATAATCTCTTGGATTTAATTGTTGGAAAAGCATTATCACATCCTCAGCTGCCCTGGCCTGTGCGGAACTGACAGTACAGCAATCCTGACACCTGCCTGGGAGAAGACATTCTTTCTTGTGATTAACCAGGCTTCTTATAAGCAGGACTTCAGTTTGCTTACTCAAATTAATGCTATGCAAAGTTGACAGCATATCTAAAATATCATATGAATGTCCTTGGGAAAATAGCGTGAATAATATCATTACTGGATTCATTTTGGCTCATATTCCCTTACCGTAATCCTTTTAGGCAGTGAGCACGTGATGGTCGTACACCCTGTCCAATCACCAACAAGCCTGTGAGATTCAGTAGGATCTCTCCTTTCCATATTGATAGGTTGGTTTTGCTGTAGTGGTTTCACACTTGCTGGCATGCTTATGGTTTTGCTGTCGTGTTTTCTGATTTCTTGGTGTTTTGCATTGTTGGGCCACCATAAGTTTAATCATATCAGAATAAACATTAGATATTTAAATCTCTGTGATCACAACAGTCAGAATAAACATTTGACATTTAAATCTCTCCAGAGGCACATAGTAATGGTGACACATAGCAAGAATTCCTCAGGAAAAGCCAGAGTGACAAAGATTTGTCATTGTAGTTAAGACCACTCCATGTTTTTACTGAGAAACATGGCCGATACAGAAAGTGCCTGGTGGACATTAGGCCCCTAATTACGTTCCATTAAGCTCTGGTGGTTCCTGTGTTATTGCTCAAACAAAAGTGTTGGGAGGTCCTGATTCTCGGGGGCGTGGCTGACTTCCTGTACGGGGTGTTTCAGACGTGCAGCCGCTTCAGCTGTTTTATGGACGCACGCGTAATGACCTAGCAATCAGTTAAGGAATATGCTGAAGACCATAATAACAAGAACCCCACCCACCGTAGGCATGTTTGACTGCGGCTGGTGAAGCAGGGTTTGGAGGCTGGTCATTTCTTTCAGTCTATGATTCTTGCTCTGTACATCGAAAACTCCTTTTTTCCTCCTTTCTCCGCGTGAAGGATTTGACTGCATTGTTTTTACTCAGTAAAACAGGGGGCAGTCGCTCTGGTGTAGACGTTGGGGCCCAAACGTAGGGCCTGATTGCACTGAAACACAGAAGCAGCTGTGCTGTTTTCTCTGGGATGTTGGTTTATTGGCAGCGGGATTTGGGGTTCAGGAACTGGCCAGACCAAAATAACACACAAAACAGCAGCGAGTGAGTAGGAAGGAGGGAGAGAGAGAGGGGAGAGAGAGAGGGGGAGAGGGGGGGAGAGAGAGAGACAGAGTGACCCAAAAGTGAAATAAAAAACATCTTTTCCGTGACTAGTGCTCACCAGGAGAAAACAAGAGAAAACGAGAGGATAAACAGTACTGAGATCTTCCAGCTACCTCCACAGTGGTGCACTACAGTGGCTGATCACCAACACTCATGTCTGTTTACAAGTAGTCACTATTGGCAACCAAATATATAGAGAGACAAAGCAAGAAATCTCAGGCTAAGGAGTAAAGCAGTAAAAATATCACCACACACGAACGAAGCATAAACAACAAACAGAAAACACAGAGAACATAGAGCGAACACACACACAGAGAACACACACAGAGCACGCACAGAGAACACACACAGAGAATACACACGGAGTGTATGCAGAGAACACACACAGTGTTTGCACAGAGCACGCACAGAGAACACGCACAGAGAATACACACGGAGTGTATGCAGAGAACACACACAGTGTTTGCACAGAGCACGCACAGAGAACACACACAGAGAATACACACGGAGTGTATGCAGAGAACACACACAGTGTTTGCACAGAGCACGCACAGAGAACACACACAGAGAATACACAGAGAACAGAGTTCACACAGAGAACACACACAGAGAACACACAGAGAACAGAGTTCACACAGAGAACACACAGAGCACGCACAGAGAACAGAGAACACACAGAGAGCACACAGAGAACAGAGTTCACACAGAGAACACACAGAGCACGCACAGAGAACAGAGAACACACAGAGAGCACACAGAGAACAGTTCACACAGAGAACACACACAGCATGCACAGAGAACACACAGAGAACAGTTCACACAGAGAACACACACAGCATGCACAGAGAACACACACCACGCACAGAGAACACACAGAGAACACACACAGCACGCACAGAGAACACACAGAGAACAGACAGAGCATGCACAGAGAACACACACAGCATGCACAGAGAACACACACACCACGCACAGAGAACGCACAGAGAACACACAGAGCATGCACAGAGAACACACAGAGCATGCACAGAGAACACACACAGCATGCACAGAGAACACACAGAGAACACACACAGCATACACAGCATGCACAGAGAACACACACAGCACGCACAGAGAATGCACAGAGAACACACAGAGAACACACAGAGAACACACACAGCATGCACAGAGAACACACACAGCACGCACAGAGAATGCACAGAGAACACACAGAGAACACACAGCACGTGGATGAGAATTCAATAGCAGGATCTTCGCCTTTCTAGACTTCTTCCTGCTAGGACGTGGACATAACGACTTTGTAGGAATGATAGAGTGGGAACCAACCAATCCAGACCATAGTGTGGGGTCAACCAATCACGCGCAGCAAACTGATAGACATGGAAACACCAGACATTCATTTGGAGAAAACAAACACACACACACACATCAGCTGCCATTACACCCACAAGGCTGTGTGTGTCTGGAACTCAGGACAACAGAGATCTGTTGATGATCAGTATTCAGTGTGGAGAGCAGTGATGAACCAGAACAGACCGATTGTACTATTACACTTCCCCCAGTTGCTTCATGGATGGTGTTTTGCTTGCGTGTAGTTGGAATGAATGTAATTATTTTACACCTACCACGAGCCTTTAACCTGTTTACTGCTGTCAGTGCCACTATGGTGTTATTGCATTTGCTGCCCCGGCACCTAAAAATAATCCTCCATATCCTGATTATTTCCCACCATCCATAGCTACATATTTTAAGACTGAGAGCTCATTTTACAATTTGCAGCCTCTGCAAAAGAATTTTGCTTGTGCAGTCTGATCAGGTGTCTGTCAGAAAGAAGAGAAACAAAACAATCTCTACATGACTGATGGAAAAAAAAACAAACAAATAATTTTTACAAAAAAAAAAGACCAAAAGAATTATATGCACTGCAACTGAACTGGTGTGACTATTTTAATACTATTCAAGTAAGTTTCTTAAGTGTTTACCTCTAGTGAAGTATGTACTCACTGCGAGTGTGTGCTCTGCGTGAGTGCTGTGTGTCCTGAGGAGCAGTTTTATTCCTCTCTCGGGTCGATTGGCTGCTGCCCGTGGCTCCATCACACGGCATCCTGGGGTGTCCAGAGGAGGAGCTTTGGGGAGGCAAGGGGGGCGGAGCAAGAGGGAAAAGGGGGCGGGAGAAGGATGGGCGGAGCCTGGATCACGAGGGTGTGTGTCGGTCTGTCAGGTCCTTCATCACCGGCCCTTCACAGCAGGGAGGGAGACTGACGGGGGCCTCCTGACCCTCTCAGCATACTGAGCATCTCGCCGTGGGGCCTGGAGAAACTCCCCTGCTAAACTGGCGCTTCTGCTGTCGTGCTTCGCACGCCGGCCCTGCGCGTGTGGGCGTGCGGGGTTTTTGCTCGCTTGTGTGTTAGAGCAGGGCCTTCCGGAGTGAACAGTAGTTTGGTCTTGGTCAGACATGCTTCAGATTGACCTGCAAATCCATGGAGCCCACACAGTTGAAAATATTTCTATATACTGAAGATAACTGTGTGTCTGTGTGTGTGTGTGTGCATGTGTGTGAGTGTGAGTGAGTGGGTGGATATGCGAAAAGTGAGGGGCTTCAAGCTGACTCGCCTGTAACAGCATCTGTCTGTCTGCTTTCGCTCAGTGTAAAAGTGCGCGTAGGGGTGTGGGTGTGTGTGTGTGCATGTGTGTGGGCGTATGTGTATTCACAGTTTGTGCACGTGTATATGTGTGTGGATGTGAGGACAGCTGCTTCGCGCAGTGTGTGTACCGTTCAACTCCTGCACACCCCTGCTGTCTGACCACGCTGTGCAGATGCGGAGTCTCTCTCCATCCTCCATCCTTGTGCCTTGTTAAGCTCAAACAGCACTTACAAACACGCCAAGAGAACGTCAGCTGTTTGTTTAACAAAGCACTACGTCTGAGTGTGGATTCATTAGTCACCTTGGGCCATATGTCCAGTTCACTCCGTGCTGTCAGTGATGGTATATGCGGCGTCCATGCAGCAGGATACTGTGGTGATGTATTCAGCCCTGGAGCAGTCTGCCTGTCAGACAGTGGCCCGGGCAGTGACTCTGTGTTTTGATGGCTCCTCCGTGCATGTCTCTTCATGGGCAGAACCTCTGACTCCATCTCTCTCTCTCTCTCTTTCTCTACTTATGAATATTTACTGTTCTCCACACAAACAAGATGACTATTAATTAAAAAAGGGGGAAAAACGCCTGCAGTTCCATTAATTCAGATGCCAAGGGCACTGGCTAGGCGAAGACAAACAGAAAAAAATAAAAACCAATTGTGGAACATCAATAATTAATTTGTATTGACAAGACGATGGATTATTTGGCTGTAGAAGCAACGTCAAACTGAGTGAAAATAAAAACTAGGAAGGAAGAACCGTTTTGTAACTGCCAGATAACTTCTCTGCTGACACTTAGAAGAACTCCTCCATTTACCTCATTCATCTGTTCTCACTTATCATGTGCTTCATAAAGATAGGATGGCACCTGACACAATGGCCCGATAATAACTATCCCAGGGCCAATGGGAAATATGGTTGCTTAGCATCACTTAAGCACATTCACACACACACACAGAGAAAGGGAAGTAAACTTCAGGATTAGGCTCAACAATAGTGTGCTCAGATTTGCAGGCAATTATAGGGGATTTAGGGCCCAGTGTGTAAAATCTGGTCTGGTGGTCTGCTCTTCATATTGCATCCAGAGAACAGGTAAGCTCCTGTCTTCTCTGCCAAGCAGGCTGATAATCAGGGCTCAGCTCCCCCCCGAAAGGAGGATATTCATCCTGCCGCAGGCCTGTTATGAGACTGCGCACTCCCTGAGCCCTGCTCTGATCCATGCACTCATTACACCATCACTCAGTACCCATAATGCACACAGCCTGTCTCGGGCCGGTCCTGGGCCAGTCTTGTACTGTTAGTAGTGAACGCTGTGAGACATACAGTAAGGGACACTGCCGAGTCTGGCACTGATAAGGGATTGGAACCGAGTAAGGAATAAACAAATAGGAAATTACTGCTGTGAAACTGAATTACAGAGCTCTCACACTGACATGTCCTTACACGGACACATAGAAAGGCTTGAGGAGGACAGTGGGTGTGGCTTGTTTACACCCCAAAGATTTAACGAAATGACCACTGAAAGACGTTTTACTCAGGCTCAAAAAATACTCCTGTAATTTGCTGTCAGGCTGTCAAGAGGTAAGTAGAAAATAGCAAATTATCACAGCGGTTGGATTTCTGGCTAGAAAGAGAGAGAGAGGAAAGGAGAGGAACAGAGAGAGGGAGGGAGGGAGGGAGGGAGAGAGAGAGAGAGAGAGGAACGAGAACGAGCTCTGTGGATGGTGAGAAGGCCACTACCTATTGTTTTTGCTGCTTTGTTTGCAGTTTACGCTGCACTTTATATCTCCTTTAAACAAGCGCTGTAGCTCTGTGCATCCACAGAGCCTCTATATATTACCCACCTGCCCTGCAGTGCCGGGAGGGGCGGGGGTCTTTATGCAGATTCTATTATTCTTTGCCTGCTTAGGGTGACACTAGAGATCCAGCGCCGTATCCCAGTGTCCCCTGCTCCAGCCCGATGCTCGCTTCCTGGTCTCTGGTGTCTGCTGTCCTCCTGCCAACATGTGGATGTGGACCTGTGCAGTGCTGGACTGCGTAGGGGGACGTATGGGGACGCACCGAAACAACCGAAGAAGGGCTCCGGCCCTCTGTGTGGTCAAACACACCAAACAGGCTACAGCTGATGAACGACACGCATGTATTTTCTGTGACTGAAAAATGGGAACAGATCTAAAGGAAACCAGCGTTTCTCAAAGGTCCAAGCTTTTTATATAGGTTCTGTTTACAGGTCCACAGGTCCTTAGTGATTCCTTTTCTTGAGCTCCTACTTTCCATAAAATTGCATACGATATCACCATGGTAATGACAAAACACCTGTTCTCTAGAGTAAGCACAACAAAAGTGCAGTTTATGTTTACATTATCTTGTTGTTTAGACTGAACAGCCAATCAGAAAACTCCCTCATGGCTGACTGCTGATTCAACAAGCACTATCATCCAAAACAGTGCTGACTAGGACCAACTAGAGCCAACAGTAGTGCACAACACACCACGCTGAGGACAGGCGATGGTTGCTTAGCAATTCCCCCAACAACAATGACCAATAGTGGGGTCATTGAAGAGGTCATGAAGAGGTCAAGGTCAAGAGAGAAAACCATGCTAACAGTCCAGTCAGAGTCATTCAAATTTCTCTCTCCAAAAGCTGAAAATCTGTTCAGTGCAAACGTATGTGAACTCTTAGTATCTTGTGGCTCCTCATTTTGCAGCCATGGCTTTAACGAAACATCTTCTGTAACCACAAACAAGTGTCTCACATCTTGTCTCACTGCTTTTGGGGGGTTTGCACACTCCTCCCTGCAGATGTCTGCCAGTTGAGAGAGGTTTGGAGGGACATCTGGCATGTACCGCCTGCTTTAGATCTCGCTACATTTCTATGGGATTGAGGTCTGGACTTTGACTGGGCCAATCCTGAATCTTCTTTCTCATAAGCCATTCCTTGGTTGTTTTGGCTGGAATGCTTTGGGTCGTCGTTTTGTTGCATAGTCCCATTTCCGTCCCAGCTACAACTCCCTGACTGATGGCAGGAGATTCTGGACAAGAATTTGTTGATAGGCCTGAGAATTGATGGTTCCCTGGATAATATGGAGTCGTCCAGGTCCGGAGGCAGAAAAGCAGGCCCAGACCTTCACACTTCCACCACCATGCTTCACTGTTGGGAGGAGCCTCTTCTCTGAATATACAATGTTGACTTTTCCCCAGACATGGTGCCTGTGATTGTGGCTAAATAATTCAATTTTGGACTCATTTGTCCAGAGAATGGATTTCCAGAAAGCCCCTGGTTTGTCCAAGTGCTCTCTGGCAAAGTTTAAATGGGCAACCTTGATCTTTCTTGAGAGCAGAGGCTTCCTTCTAGCAGCTCTCCCATGAATGCAATGTCTATTGATTTTTAACCTGATTGTAGACGCATGTACATTTATCCCAGATGCTACCAGAGGTGTGCAGCTCTCTGGAGGTGATGTGTGGGTTGGCCTTTGCCTGAGTTATTATTTTTCTGGTGCGTCTTGGTGTATGTTTTGATGACCACTTCTGGGTAGAGTTGCAGTGATGCTGTGTGCCCTCTATTTGTACATGATTTGTCTTGCAGTGGATGGATGGAGCTGGAATCTTTTGGAGATGGTCTTGTAGCTTTCCCCAGACTGATGGGCTGTCACCACCTTCTTCCTTATGTCCTCGGATGTCTCCTTTCCTCTCGGCGTTGTTGATCTGTGTGCTTTACTACTTGGCACCACAGTGGTTTGGTTGGTCTCCCTTTTAATCAGTGAGGCTCAAATCTTTTTCCAATGATGTCTCATCTGATTGGTCTGCTTAATTGATTACTTGAGCACTCACATGTGTTTCACCTGAGTATTTAACCTAATTGACTTTACCAATGCAGCTGTGGTTCATTCATTTTTGCACATGCTCTGATTCCATGTTTCAGGTAGTCTGATGGAAACTCACACATTTCCCTCAGAACAAGTAAATGGAATTGATGAATTGACATAAGCCTGACATTTCATATACAAAAAACTGGTGATGATAAAATAAGAGAATCATAGTAAAACAACAGAAAAATGTATCTACTCAAGGAATTCACAAACTTTCAAGCAGCACTGTATGTATGACAGATGTGTTAAGATCAAGCGTAATGGAATCATTCGAATTTAGTCAGAAAACGAGCAATAATAAGTTCGGTATGGGTATTGAGCTTTTAAACTTACTGTATCTGCAAACGAGCTGTATTTGAAAATGTAATCACACCGGATGTCATACAGTTGAAACTGCCAGAGACGACAGTTTGGAGATCCAGAAATACACACGTGTGGATGAGTCACACCGTACGGTAAACTTGATTTACACACCAGCAGTGCTTTCACAGAACTTACCCAGTGTGCATACATCTGGCACATGGCGCTGCCTAATTTAAATGGTGTGTGTGTGTGTGTGTTTATGTGTGTGTGTGTGTGAGAAAAGGGGGATCATGGTGTTCATTAAATCTCACAACCCAAGACATCTTTTTTTTTTTGTCACCAACTTTTGGATAGTGGAGTATACATCCCATCTGGTTACGACCAGATTTATTCTCTGGCTGGGTTTAAATGCATGCCAATGTGTCTGGACAGGTGGAGCAGGTGGAGGGTTTTGTTGAGGAAGCACCAGCGTGGGTGGAGCCTGGCTGGAGAGCAGCTCCCCAGCACAGGTCGGTTGGAGAACACACCAGGGGTGTCGTCGTTTGTTCAGCTGTGTGGCCCATGTGTTCGGATTGTTTTGCAAAGCATGCTAATTGCTTCTCATCTGCGCCGTTTAAATGTCAGCACTCTCCGTAGTCTCTGTGTGATTCACCGGCCCTCGAACAGCACAACAGCCTGAGCAATTCGAAGCTGTGAGCAGTGGCTAGAGGGAGAAACGCAAGGAGAGGTGAACAAGGGAGGGAGGGAGGGAAGGAGACAGAGAGAGGGAGAGAGAGAGAGAAAAGAAGAACAAGTAATGGGTTGTGGTGTTTGTTCGGAACGCCTCTGCCCGTGTTCTGCCCACCAGCTTGACTGTGCGTGGTCAATGCCCCTTGCCCGTGCCCATCCTACCTCTTACCCATGCCCACCCTGCCCCTCCGCTCTCTGCGAAGGTCATGGAGCCATGTCACTCTGCCAGCAGACACAGGAACCATTTATAAATAGCTGGCTGGCGCACTCCCGCCCCCGCACTAGGTCAAGCGCTAAATGGCCAATCATGTTTTTGAGTGTTTAAGTGGGGTTTTGGGGGGTGTTTTGCTCATGCATGGTCATTTTCATGCAGGCCTGAGCAGGTGAATGAGCCACTTGGAGAGTCATAACCAAATCACAGAGGCTGGGCAGCTGGCAGACTGCTGAGAAATAGCATCTCATTCACAGCTGCGGAAAAAACAAGAGTACATAATTGCCCAGCAAATACAGAAACGCTTTAGCATAACTGCATTAGAGCCGTAGCCTAGGGTGCCAATCATCATTACTTCTCAGTTTCCCCATACATAACCTTGTGCTAGCGGTGCAGATTTAAGCTGCAAGCGTACCTTTGATCAGTCGTGGTAGCACCGGCAGGACCGAATGTCTTTAGGCTCTGATTTGTGGAAACGGGAGCCTACAGAAGCTCCGCCCCCGCTGGGGCATAGCAGGTGGTTGCCGTGGGGAAGCAGGCCCCTCCCAGACTAACCTGCTGTTCTCTCTGGAGCCCCAGGTTCCTGTGCTCTGCTGTCCCATAAACCCACACTGCGACAGGTATTTTCAGTGTTGGGTGAGTCATCTCAAATTAGGTATTTATGGTTTGTCCCCTGAAACCATTCCAACTTAATTAAATTACTCTCATGCTGCTTGTGTAGTAGAATCTCCCCCCCGGGTGTGTCTCCCACCCATCACCCGCCATCTCGTGTTCAAAAGCTCCACCAAGTCACTTGCATCTTCAAACATCTCCGCAGTGCTCGTGACCTGACGTTAGTGGCTCTGCGCTGCTGTCAAACCTATTCGCAGACTTGTAGGTTAAAGATTAAGTGCGGCTTTGTGTCGCTTTGTTTTTGTATCGCATGCTTTCGGGTCAGAACGTCTGGTGCACTGGGGTCAGAATGTCTGGCGAATGCTTCTGTTTTATAAACAGCCTCTGCAGAATTGTGGCTTGAACATCAACAGACTGAAGTGACTGATGGTGGGGGGCAAAACTAAACATCTCCGGCAACAACGCTCACACTCACAAAACGGCATTTTCCTCTCACTGTTGGAAGTACAAACACTTTTTCATCATTAACCTCTTGTACAGCGTCCGGTTCCAGATAGGAGACGTGCAACTGAAACCCAACGCTGTGAGGCAGGACCATGGTCTTCCTCCGTTCGTCCCCTGGCAGTGCGAATGTGCTGACTGGCCCTGCACATGCACTGGTTCGTTCCCCTTTCCCCTGCTAGCTGCACGATCGGCATCCAGCACCGTCCGACATGCCTGGGAAGATAAATGCAGCCAAGTACAGCCCAACAAGCTTGCACCATACGGAACTGTAGACACAAACTACGTCAGGAAGATAAGCACTGTATGATGGCATGGACCATTAAAATGTATTGAGGCCACACACACACTGTATTCACACACTGTACATAGACATAATATATTATGTTTAGGTATATGGCTCATGTTACCCATTTCTGTTATTCTGTTTTAACCAGGACAATTTCAGGTTAGGCTGGAGTACCAAAGCACTTAGCATAAAACTAACTTCAGGATATCGCTGGTGATCTGAGACACGTGCAGAAAAGATATCATTACACTCACAACGAAGCTGAGATTCTGTTGTTTGCCTATTCTGCTGGGTAAACACACAGCTATTAGCACTAATTATAAATGGAGTCTCAGTTCGGCCTACATTATAATTCAGTGTCAGCCGAGAAGCAGAGGCCTGTACCAGCCAGGAGCGGAGCGTGGATCTCATGGCCAGTGGGCGGTGCCAGGCCGGCCGCGTGCTGTTAATGAGCTCACTGCGTTCATCCAAAACCGCGCGCAGCGGCAGACGGAGCGAGGGGCCAAGCAGGCGAGCACAGCTGAGAGACCGCACCGCGATGAATCCTGAGAACCGCGACAGCCAACAGGAGGCCTGTGCTCTGATACAATACCTGGCTCCGCAAAACGTGTGTATTTTCCAGCTGTGTGGTAGACAAAACAACATATCTGAGGGCAAATTGGCTTCATGAAATCGCTGAGTAGTGTGACTGAGACGGATGGACGTGGACGCAAAGAGCGGCTTCACTTGTGCAGCCGCAGCCTTCGATCACCAATCTGCTCGTCAGCCTCCCAGTAAAGACACCTACCGTGTTTACACCGTGAAACTTCAGTTACACTAATAGAGCCGCCGTTGCCTTTGAGAGCCGATCCAGATAAGACCTCCAGAGTCGAGAGCCCGCACGTCCCCTGCAACCCAGCGAAATAAACATTTATAAGACTGGTAATGAGCGCCTCCCTTCCACACTGACAGCGCTAAAACCGCGGTAATTACATTAGCATGAGCTACAAAATATGAGCGGGCTGACACGCCGTCGCTCGGCGAATGATGAAGGGGCCGGTTGCTTTTTTAATAAACCCGCCGCGCACCGAAAAAAGCGTCTTCTAACTGCCTTTGTATCGAGCCGCTTACACCGTTACTCCGAGCATCCGCGGCTGACTCCCAGGGAATTTATGTACAAATAATTACTTTTTAATAGCCCTGTAATGCGATTTTCTGCCAAAGAAATATTCAGATGGTTTTCAAAAAAGGCAGTACAGTATTTTATCAGCCCCTAGCTACAACAGGATGTGGGGGAGAATGGAGACGGATTGTTGTTTGCTCGGCAATTATTATACCGCTGTCATGTGCGGGGCGAAAGGCAGCGGAAAGGAGCGGAGAGGTGGCGCGTGCAGTTTGTGCCACGCTCCATTTATTCCACTGGAGAGTGATCAGCGCTCCGGTTTGTTTGGTTCAGGTACGACATGCAGTAATCACTGCGCATTTAATTACCGGAGTCATTTACTTAGGCCTATCGAATCTTTCCTGCGTTTTCTTTATTGCATTACAAATAATGTCTCTTTCATTAAGGGGAACTGGGAATGAGACTGGTGCCGACAATGTTTAGTGTGCCGTTCAACTGCGTGCGCACGCGTGAACGGATATAAAAGCGTAAGTTTGCGGTTGTTTAAAGCGGAATGGAAACGAATGCGTATTGCCTTTATCTGAGCGCGTGTTGCGACCCTGCTTTCTTTTATGTGCTTTTAACGAAGAGAGGACTGGCGACTGAGAGCGAGCTGGCATCTCATCCAACGGAGTTCTGCTGGAGTCACGTGACCGGCATGGCAACATGGGCTCCCAGAACTCGTCCTTGGTAGAATTAATTGGCTTGGCGCTGTGTTGTACCTGCATCCCTCCACTGCAGTAGTACGTTCTATTAAAGAGTAAAAAGAAAAAAAAATCTCTGAGAAATCGTGTGCGCACGCTGCAGAAATGTACAAGGAGCTTAATGTGAGAATATTTACTGAGATTTTGTATGATATGGGCCTGATTCTGAGGCCTATGATAAACTCCTACAACATGATAGCTGTGCGGTGCTGTCGATGGCTTTGGAAGAGGAGTTTCTGTGTGGCTCACACAGACTCAGATAACGGCAACTGGCACAAGGCATCTGGAATAATATGTAATGAAATAGATTTTTCTATTTCTATAAAGACATTCAGAACAAGCGCACACATAGATGTGCACGAAAAAGATTTATATCTGTGGTCCTGAGAGGGAAATCGGTAGTGGCAGGCGAATCAGAGAAATGATCGTCAGCATTAGTAATTCAGGCACCCATGCACCAGTTCAAGTGCTTAACACTGCGTGCATGTGTGTGTGTGTGTGTGTGTGTGTGTGAGAGAGAGAGAGAAATGACATGGTAATGCATTCTGGAGAGATGAGCCTCTTTGCAGTAGACCTTGGGGAGCTGTCGGTGTGCTTGCTAACTGAGCGACTTCACCTCGGCCACACGAACCAATCAGACCAACCGCCTCCCATCTCCCCATGTAACCAGCCTAGCAATGGAAAAAGGGCCCCCTACCATACCGCCAAGGGGTGCTGCTCAGGTGTGTGTGTGTGCGTGTGTGCGTGTGTGAGCGTGAGCGCTGTGTGTGCACGCGCAACCATGCATGAGAAAGTGAGTGAGAGAGAATGACAAAAAAATGGCACTGCCTGTATGTGGGAATTTCTCTGTTCCTGTTCTAAAGATTACAGGAAAAGACACAAACTGCCAATCATTACATTGTGTTTGTGTGAGAGATAGAGAGGACAACCAGAGAAAGTGAGTGTGTGTGTGCACTCTCATGCAGTAGGAATGTCCTTGGAAACCTGTGTGTGTGTATGTCTGTGTGTGTGTGTGTGTGTGTGTGTGTGTGTGTGTGTATGTGTGTGTGTGTGTGTGGAGCAGACCTGAAGCAGCAATGCCTTTGACAGGATGATAATGGGGCTCTTTGTTGAGGGTGGTGCTGTGTGAAGGCCCCCTACACACCAGGCTTATCTCCATCTCCAGGGGGATGGAGAGAGAGACAGACAGACAGGGACAGCAAGGGAAGCTTGATAGACAGAGAGAGAGAGAGGTGTAAAGAGAGACAGACAGGAGGCAGAGAGAGAGAGAGACAGGTGTAAAAGATAGACAGAAGGAGGGAGAGAGGTGTGTGAAGGAGAGATGTCCTCACTGAAGCTCCCACCCTTATTGCTCTGACAGCCAATACTTACAGGAGAGCAGAGTGCCAGTCAGATCATTTACAGGAACAGATTAATACTGGCCAATGAGCCACACACTTCTGACACACACACATTGCACACACACACACATACACACACACACTGTTCTTTTGTGGCCACACACCGAGGTTGCCAACCAATGCACAGAGACCCTCAGTCAAGGTGCAACTGTCACTTCAACCCTCCTTTTGCTCTTTCTCTTTGTCTCTCTCTGTCTCCTTTCTTGTCTGTTCTTTCCTCTCTCGCTCTCTCTCGCCCCCCATCTCCATGTTTGAATGAAGTGCACTTCCTGCTGAGACTCTCCCACATTCACAGTTGAGATTCACTTGTTCAGTTAAGATTCACTTGTTCAGTTCAAACTTCACTTGTTCAGTTGAGACTTCACTTGTTCAGTTGAGTATTCACTTGTTCAGTTGAGATTCACTTGTTCATTTGAGACTTCACTTGTTGAGATTCACTTGTTCAGTTGAGATTAATTTGTTCGTTATTAACTTGTTCAGTTGAGATTCACTTGTTGAGTTTTCACTTGCTCAGTTGAGACTTCACTTGTTGAGTATTTACTTCTTCAGTTGGACGTTTCTCCAGAAAACTGCAGTGTACTACTGAGTGGTGCATATATCATTTTTAGAAGTCAACTCTGCTCAGTTGCAACCTGCACTGCGAAAGGCTCGGGCACAAAAGTGAGTCATTCCTCTCAAACCTCCAACACATGCACTTCTGCTCATTCTCCCTCAGCTTTCCACAATCCCACATCTCGGTCGCTCTCTCCCGCCATCAGGATCTCTCTTTCCTTGCCCTGCATTCACACCCCCCACCACACACACACATACACACACACACACCTTTAGTCTCTAATGAATCATACAGAACTTTCCTTCAAATAGAGATGATAAAGCCCCTCTGGCTCAAACACATATTGCATGCATTCATCACTGCAGAGATTTAAGGTTTGTCAGCTAGTGTCCTACTAGCCTTAACACACACACACACATGCACACACACACACACACAGAGTGTACAACCTGTAATATATCTATAATTTAGGAGGAGCTCGTAGTGTCTGGTCTCCATGGGTCATTTCAGAATGTGTCCCTTGTCTCAGGTCTTTTGTCCTTGCACACAGTGTGTCCACTCTTGGCTGTCTCAGAGCTGTGAAGATGATGTCAGATAAAGCCATGACTCTGTTCAGCTTTGGACAGACGAGCCAGAGAGGACAGACAGATGGACAACAGACAGATGGGCAGACAGACAGGCCATGTGGAAAGGGCAGACACAGAACTGAATACTCATGCAGGGATTCACACATGCTACACAGCGGCCTGGTATTCAAGCTCTCACGAACTGTACAGCAGAGGTGCATGCAAACATTACTTCTCTCTCTCTCCCTTTCATCCTCTTTCTCTCTCCCTGTCCTCCTGTCCCCCCTCTCCCCACCACACACATACACACACACATACACAAAAGGACTCTCTTTAAAGTCTAAAGACTAACACACATTTCCCCTAGTCTCCAAAGACAGTTTAAAACTTGGAGCAGGAGCACTTTCCTTTAATTGCAGTCTGTCAAAACCTGTAATAAACAGCTTCTGGGAAAACTTTAAATAAACCAATGACTACAATAGCGAGAGAGAGAGTGAGGGAGAGAGAGAGTGAGAGAGGGAGAGAGAGAGAGAGAGCTGGGAAGCAATAAGAGCAGTGAGTTGTGGGGGTCCAGTGGTCCAGGGTTGCTGAGGCAGGCATGAGAAGGGCTCAGAGGTTATTTAATGGCCTGTCTGATTACACAGTGAGGGACTCAGACTCTCCCTCCCTCCCTCTCTGCGTTCTCTGCATCTCTCCATCTTTCTGTGACTCCCTGCTCCTCATCTAGAGGGCTACGCTGACGTCTAAACCAAACACCAGGCAAGTCTGAGTCAAGTCTCCCAAACAAGTAGATTTCACCCAAACAAGTAGATTTCATTTGCACATTCCTCTTCATTCTAAACATGCAAAGCACACGTGAACCAAACTTCACTTTAACACACGTCCTTGTTCATTCAAAGTTGCAGCCATTGTAAACTCCCTGCCACAAATGACTCCCTGAGCAGTCCAGTGGTGTGTGCAGCTGTATTTCCGTAACCACAGGGCAGCCCTCTGTCCACAGGCTGCCTGGGCTTCTGGCTGCACATCTGTGGTCTGACCCAGTCGATACTAATGAAGTTCTGTGGTTGCAGCTCCAGACAAATTTCCTCGTGACCTGGACTTCATAAACAATACATTTTCATTATAGCCCCGCAAACGAAAATCCAGATAGAAAAAAACATAAAGGAAAACATGGACGATGGAGAGAAAACAACGTTTGATTCTGCTGTAATGCCGTTACGTGGCGGTGTGTTATATGGCATCGATGTGCAGATAGACGAACGGTGCCATGCTTGTTGTCGAATGTCAAATGGATCGTCTCCGAAGCCCGTGAGCACGGTGGCGTGGCGGCAGTGCGGGAGACGCCGTCCAGTCGTGGGTTCCACTCACAGCATGTTGGGTAACGCATTACGGTCACAGCATCACTGGGCAATGTGAAGTCGGCTTTGCTCAGGTGTGACACGGCATAGTGTCCTAATTCACAAGAAAAATATAAGTGCAAGAGACGAAAGGGAAATAACAGGTGAGGGTGGAGTTGTTTTAAGGTGGAGAGAGGGTGTTGTTTTAAGGTGGAGAGAGAATGGTGTTTTAAGGTGGAGAGAGGGTGTTGTTTTAAGGTGGAGAGAGAATGGTGTTTTAAGGTGGAGAGAGAGTGTTGTTTTAAGGTGGAGAGAGGGTGTTGTTATAAGATCTTTTATGTTAAGCTTCATGAAAGTGAGATTCTGTGAATGAATCACTTTCTGGTTGAATTTTCTGGCCATACAACGTGAGATCTACTTAACAAATCACTATATTTAGACACCTTAGCTCACTCAGGCCCTGAGGATCTTGATGTCTCACTCATGTGGATGCTCTGTGTCAGTGGGAATAAACAATATGTGCTACATGTTCAAAGGTGGAGTAAGGAAGCATTGGAGAGGAACAAGGAATTCAATAACAGAACAAACAGGAATCGATGCTCAGATGCATGTGAGCTAAAAGGAGTGTGTATGTCTCTCGGACATGTGGCATCAGTGTTAAGCACTGAACTTGGGCAGCTGTGGGTAGGAATAAGGCAGCACGAACAGGCTGCAGGTGCGTACAGTGCTTAGCAAATGGAGTGTGTGCAGGGAACATGTGGAAAGCTGTGATTTGTGCATACCTTGGTGGTGTCCTGTGATTGGTCCATGCCTTGGCGGATGTCCTATGATCGGTGCATCTCTCTGTGGCGTCCTGTGATTGGTGCGTGCTGCAGTGGTGTCCTGTGATTGGTGCATGTCTCTATGGTGTCTTGTGATTGGTGTGTGCTTCAGTGGTGTCCTGGCTGGGTGCTGGCTGATGCAGAACAATATGAAAAATTGTGACATTTTTGGTGGTGGAATCTATTGGGAGTTGGAGAAAATCTAAGATAAGAGTTATCGAGGTAAATGAGGAAAAACTGAAAGCTAATTCACTAAAACTGATTGGCTAATATCCCAGCTATATAGGCAGTCCATTTAATTGCAGGTGATTGCAGGATCTTAGTGGGTGATTTACAAAACACCCAAAGTGAAGGACATCACATGCAACGACATGAAGCTCCTCCAGGAACCAATCATATGATCAGATTTCTGTGTAAATCCTGCCTTTAATTAAAGCAAATCCCAGTTGATTTTGACCAATCAACAGTCTCTGTCCAAGGGAACATCCTGCATTGTAACACCAGTGTCCAACAGCTACCTGTTCACCCATTTTACTCATGCACCGCATTGCTTATGATTTTCATAATCATATCCAACCATATATGTTATTTATGTAACACTATGGACTCTGTCACAATGCAAACAACATGAGATGAACTCTGAAGATTTTTTCCTTAGATTGCATTTTTATGAATGACACCTACAGACAAAAACAGGGAAGGACAATCAACACAAGAGTGAAACACTCAACACAAGAGTGAAACTCTCAACACAAGAGTGAAACTCTCAACACAAGAGTGAAATATGAAGACAACCTCCACATTTAATTAATCTTTTGGGGGGAGGGGGGTGTGGCATGCCACATAGATCCTCCTTTGACGTGTTGTGCATGCATAAATGATTGCGGGATCATTATAACCTGGTCTGGGCCATGCTGAAGAAGCAACGTGGTGTATGTGTGGGGTATGAGTGTAATGTATGCTTAATGTATGCACAATGTGAAAGAAATGAGTGAAAGAAAAGACAATATTTAGCATTATTTACAAGAAATATGTGAGGTATTTACAACAACAAGGCAAGGCAACAAGGCAATTCTCTAAGTCAATTGAAAAAGCTATTTCACATTTTCATGCAGTTTTAGAAACAAACTTTCTATGGCTATCAAGAACATGTATCACACACAACAGAAGGTTACACCACATCCGTAGCAGTGATTCCTGTTTAAAGAAAATATAATGTGGTCTACAGTGTAGTTATTTTATGATTATGTAGACAGCTGTATCACACAGTGTGGCGTACAGTGCTAGAGTGGTAGGGGTGGACTTCCCCTCCCACTGTGAATGCACTCTCATCCCTTTCCTGTCTCCGTCTTTCCATCTTATCTGAATTGATTGCTACATGGTTCAGAAGATGCCTCCAGTATGCCATTCTCTTCCCTTTGTGTGTGTGTGTGTGTGCACTGCGCACGAGCGTGCACGAGCGTGCTCGTGCATGTGCAGGCAGGCAGGGTGAGTTCTGTGGTAGATGTAATTCTCTCTTCTCCCTCGAGTTGGAAGGTGATAATGGAGGCGGATAGCCCGGCCCAATCAGAGATTACAGTTGAGTGTATGAAGGGGTGCTTTTTTCTTTCATCTCTCTCTCTCTTTCCTTCCCTCTATCCTCTAGACTTCATCTTTCACAGAACAAGGGTACATAGCAGAAGCCTGATCAGAGTCACCTCACCTTGTGTGTGTGTGTGTGTGTGTGTGCGTTATCAGAGCCATGGAGTGGATGGGGGAAGACTGTAGGTAGTGTGCTCTCTGAGGATCAGCCCTGGAGGGGTGTGAATGCATCTTGCATGCTGCTTCTCTGTCCCTGTACCCTTCAAAATGGAGGAGATGTCCTCTCTTCTCATCACAGGTAGGGCTGCAGAAGCATCAAGGATTGGCACAAACACAATGTTTCAAATCAATTAAGGCAGAAATACCATTGGGTCTATTATACTACGACTAATACCATTGATCTATTATGCAACGACTCAGACCATTGGCCTATTATGCCATGAGGCCACAGATGAGATTATAGATTTGGGACTTTTGGGAACCTCTGACTGACAAGAGGTTCTGCAGTTGTGAGGACTCTGTAGATAACAAAACAACATGAACAGACTGCAAACGCACACCTCACCATTAAAACATCACAACAAGATGACAACACCATCCATTCTCTAAAAATTATAATGAAAGAGTAAACTAACTGATTAAACCATCTGATTGCGTCCTCTCTTTTGTTCTTCTGAACATGGTCTGATCTTTCTGTCTCTCCCTGAAGAGGAGCTCAGCGAGAAGAGCATGGTGCTGTGTCTTCTTTCACGGTGCCGATCCTCATTTTTCTGGCTAAGGAAATAGATGAGAAGCAGTGAGGTGAGCAGCGTGATCTCCAGGTATGACCTTCTCAGACGCTGCACAGTTCCGTCTGTATCCCTCCACCTTCCTGGGTTCCTCTCCCCTCCTCTCTTTCTCACTCTCCCTCTCTCAGTCTGCCCCCCCTCTCTCGCTTTCTCTCCCCCGCCCCTGCACTAAATGATGGAGATGAGGCTTCATTGAAAGTGACACCTTAAAGGGCTAGAAAAAGGTTACAGTGGCTGACACCATGACACGGGTGCATTATTTATCCCAGTTCCCCACCGCGCTGGAGCCGCTTAATTGGTGAAATAAGGGATTTTATACATCCTGGGAGCAACACAAACACACACACACACACAGACAGCCTCCCCTGTAATTCCAACACAGGAGGTGTCACAAACATCTAATGGAGACTTTATCTTGAAAATATAAACACAAAGGTTTACATTCAAAAGTGTTAGAAATGCAAAATCCCAACAATGCCGAAGCACTAGTAATGGATCATTCAAGCTAAAGACATTTTAAAGGCTTTGCGTTCTTCTGGAAAACTCCAGTCCATCTGTGGAACACAGCAGACTCTGGAAATAAAGGTGCAACAAGATGAAATGAGGATGATGATGATTGTGTCTTAAGACATAATTCATTTCCTGCTTCAGGAGCTGCGTAGCGTTGTGTGCGTTCCCCAGTGGTAAAACTCTTCTTTCATTCTTTCAGGCTTGCGGTTTGTGTGTGTGTATGTGTGTGTGTGTGTGTGTGTGTGTGTCAGGGGCAGCGGGAGGCGGGGTGTGAATCTGAAGCCATCACACAGTGCTGAAAGAGTGAGAGCTAAGGGATGGTCATGAGCCACTTTAGCGCAGATTAGCCGTGGCTCTCACTGTTTCCCACCGTCTCGCGGTGACACTCCGTCTTCTGATCCTCCAGAGGCTGCACTTTAAATAAATCTGGAATTCTCTCATACAGGGGAAGAGACAGAAAGCTTGAGATTTATGTAGAGCAGGTTGTGTTGAAAAAAAAATGGATATGCAGATTATAGGGAACAAATTGAGCAGAATAATGATGACATATAATGAAATGCATGAAATGATGAGCATTCAAAAAGACCCTGGACTGACCAAGAGGGCTCTCTGCAGTCATGCCACTGATGCGGTTCCATATCAGCCTGGAATGTGAAAAATGCAAAACTTTCCATCTAAAAATACAGGCACAAAGCTGGTATCCTTAGCTAGTCTTGACAGCCTACATATTCCATAGTGACTGAACAGGTGAACAGGTGAACAGGTGTTCAATGATCAAGGTATTACAGAAATCTTACTGAATTTATTTAGCTCAATCATGCATTTCGAGTTCAGTCCTATAGTTTTTATTCCTAAACTATTGGTAGTTTTAGCAATAAAATGACAGTTCTAATAGTGTTCTTGTTTCACACTCTGGTATAAAGTACATGACGTTTGACAACTCACTACTGTTAAAATACAAAACTGGAGTCTTTAGATCCAAATACCAAGTTCACAGGTAATAGACTTTCACTCTATATTATGTTTTCTGGGAGGGATGTCAAATTTACCCAGTTCTCAGTAATTTGATGACACAAAAACTCCTTTTATCAAACATGTCACACACTGTTAATGAAAACATTCCAGAACGTTCCGACACGAGAGCGTATGTTAATGGAGACGGCTGAACACAGGTGCAGGGATTGTTCGAAATTATATTTGGCAAAAGCCACAACAAGCCACGACGAGCAAAAACATCTGTCTCCCCCTGCTCCACGTCAGTCTGATCCGAAATCAATTATAAAAACGTTAGCACCCCTGCCGTGCTAAATCGCCTCCCATTAGGGATAATCACAGCGCCATCTCGTAGCTCGATGACGGCGCGTGGAACTAATCTAAGGCAGGGAGACCGCGAGAGCTGACAGTAATTCCCAGTGATATTGATAGGCTAGCGCGAGGAGACGCGCAAGCACATACAGCTTCCTTACGTTTTCCGTTTTAGCCAAGAACAGAGAACAAGAAACGCATCCTTTCACACAAGAAACCTGAGTGGAAAAAAACATATGATGTCATGTCCTGCTTTGACAGCGAACCGAAGAGCACGCACTCCGATTGAACCAATTTGAGAGGCCCTTGACGTAAAACCAAATCACAGAAGACAAGGTAACGTGATTCGAAATCCCACAAACGTATAGACTTTAAAGGAAAGCGGCATACCGAGAAAAAAAACCCTGATATCTGCCGTTCAAAGATTAGATTTTCTTTTTGATAACAACAAAGCTACACGTGCATGCATACACACGCTCAAAATTGTTGGCACGCGCACACACGCTTCATAGTCTGGCTTTGCAAGAAAATGAGAGGAGCTGTCATTCAGACGGAGGAACGATGCGATATCTGTCAAAGCCGCGCGCCATCACAAACTGATTGCCAAACTTGCACAGCGGAGAAAACAAACTGTAGAAATTGACGCCTTATTTTTTTAGCGCTAGAACTCCATTGGGAAGCCTAGAAAGGCACTGAGTCCAGAGCCGTGTGGCCGTCCGCTCAGGGTGTAAATGACATTAGACGTTTATACAGTAGGCCTATTCTTCATTCATGTTTATATGGTTTCACGCCTCTACAGCACAGCCTATAACAGTTTTCAACAGAAACATTGACATTTAACATTTGTGTTGTAGAAAGATCTTTTAATCGGGGTCCCAGTGATCTTCATTTGTAGTCAGTGGCAACAAATCATGGGCAGATAAGCTTAGTTTGGATAGCCAGGATATATAGTTTCAGAAAATGGCTAACTTAGTTACCATTACTCTCTCATATCTGCTTAATTACCACTGATATAAAAATTATCTTCAGCTATACGTTTGCCATTCCAGGGAAACAAACATACAAATAAAACAAATGACCAACAATTTCCTTGTGAGAAGTCCTACCTGTGTAAACGCTCTGTCCTCACTACTGTAAGCCTATAGAACTGGGCTCACACGTCAGTCTTTCATCCCTGTGTGCTCCAGGGGGCGCTGCAACACCCCTGACCTTGTGTGCTGACCCCATCCACTTCATGAATGTTGACAAGGACACAGAAGCATGTCCGTGATGGTACGAGTGTTCAGGTTATGCAGAACTGAAATATTTCCAGCATACCAATGAAAACTCTGCAAATGCCTGTGAAACCCTCACAAAGACCTCCATGGAAACCAAACAAGCAGTTATTATTCGGTCACAGTTGTAGAGAAGTCCTAAAGCAGCTCTTCGCAGAGAGCAGCGTCCGCCATGCTCAGGGCCAGGAGACAATACAGCTCCAATCAATAGAGCTGTCATTGAAAAGCCAGCAAACAGATTGGAAGTAGGGATGCCATGGCAACAGGCCTGACTAAGTCTCTAACTTGAAGAACACTTCCACCGATGCGACGTAATTACATAAATTGTAATCACATATTGTGAGTTCACTACATGGCTACGTGACTATTTGCTGGAACAGACAATGTAAGAAATTGACTGCATAAGCAGGTATGTATTTCATCCTCATCAGATCAACTGCTTAAGGATGGCTTAGCAAACTCTTCAAAGCAGCGAACCCTGATCTAACCCCAAGAAGTTTTATAAAGTCACCATGTGTGACTATCAATTAAATGTTTGTACAGAGACTCCCAGAAACTCATTATGGCTAAATATTGTGGTGTTCAGTGGGGGAAAAAACAGGATCCAGAGACCCTACTCTGTTTTGTTCTTTATTAAAGGAAAGAGAAATACACTTATACCAGCTTTTAACGAGGCGTCAGAACTTGCAGAACCCTGAGAACTGAAACAACTATTAGCAGAATCCAAATTTAGCCTACATTTTAAACCAGAAGATGTTTTAAGGATGAGACGTCTGGAACATCTAGTGCATACAGAGTGCTGGGAAAGAATAAAACAGTGGAAGTGTCCACCAGCGCGGGGAGGGGGCCGTCTCACCCCCACCATCACGGTCACAATATGTTCATTTGCATCTTCTTTTCATTTTCTGCTTTTAGGACCATAAACAATACATTTGTGAAGTAAGATACTGAAGATACTGAACGTCAGCATTTTCACAGTACTGAAGTTCTGAAGTGTTTTCACAGGTATCTGCGTGTAATGGTGGCCGGGGCCTGAGTGGCTTGAGGTCTTCCTGGACCAGCACCACACAAAGATACATAACGGGAGGTTCCTGTGTCTTCCTCACCCTTTCCATCACGTTGTCACCCGGGAGAGCGAAAACCAGACTGAGCATTGTTTCAGAAAAATAGCCGCTTACCCTTATACGATGCTGGAAGGGGCAGTGGTGTAGAGTGTGTGTGTGTGTGTGTGTGTGTGCGCGCACGGGGAAGGGAGGGGTTGGAGGGGGGTGAGAGTGGACTCTAGGGGGTTCTCAGCACTTGAGATGTGGAGATATGGAACGAGGCATTAATCGCACTGCCTGCAGAGGGAAATATCGAAGGGAAGAGCTCATTAAAAATTATTATTAAAGAAACAAGCCGCAGCCGTGCGTGTCCAGAACGCAGCGCGAGAGGCGGGAAACAGCTCGTTCTGTTCTGCCACAAGGACGTGTGCTTCCTCCAAACACTGAGCTAATGTCGCACCAGGAACAGGGGCTCAGTCCACACACACACACAAACACAACACACTCGTTTTCCCCTTCATCCCTCCGCTTCATCCCTAGTTTCTTTTTTTTTTTTGAGTGAGCATTAGGCAAAGAAACCTAATTATGCCTAAACGCAGGCAGGAACGACTGTCAGTGCAAAAGTTTTTGTTTGTGTGAGGAAATATTTTCAGCTCCTCACACTTTGGCTCGTTAAAAGGCAGCACTGTCGCACAGTCTCAAAGGCCAGAGAAAACAATGAGCGCTCGAAATCCTCCTGAAAGGCTTTTAAATCACTTCCTGTTTACAGGGGCATGACTGCAAAGTGACTACCCCCTACAACACTCAACACAACAAGCACTAGGGCCTGCGTACAATAAACCAGAGGCCTACAAGCCCTGTTGTCTTGCATTACACACTAATTGCAGTAATTCACATGAAAAGCACAGATGAAAGCAATTATTCATTATTACAGGGTCATTATTCACAATTTAACTATGCACAGTTAGTCAAATTTGCTGTACTTAGCTGCATTGTGCCAATGACTTTTAGAGAGTTTTCAGAATGAGGGCGATATTTCCCTGCCTAAGTGTGGGCGGAGCTTAATTGAACACGATCTTGTACTCGGACTTAATTTGGCATGGCGATACAAACATTAAAACATGTGTCAAGAACATTCGGTGTTAAAAACATTAATGAGGTTCTTAAGGAAATCCATGTCATATCACAAATCAGCAGGAATCAATGTGTGAAAACTGCAGAAACGGACAGATATCCTGCTGAAAAAACAAAACGATTCTGTCCGTGATATGATACACTGAGTATACACTCTACAACTGCACCTATACATTGTACAGTCACTTATACGGTTCTCAGCACCTCTCTCACTGCTGGCATCACTGCTGCACCCTGCAGCCTAATGCTACACGTACTGGGGGTTCCCCTGTGGTGAGGTCACCCTTAGTGGGCCTCTGTCATGAGTAAGCCGGATGCTTTTAGGATATGTGTTTTTTAACAGCTAATTCATGAAAGAAGCCTGAGAAATCTGCGCAATCTGTGAATGAACACGGAACGATCCTTTAACTTGAATACACAGGACCAATGGGCCACCTGCACCCACAGCCAACTACAGTAGCTGCAATATAAACGTCCAAGGGTGATAGCAGACACGTGATAGCAGACACGTGATGGCAGACATGTGATGGCAGACACGTGATAGCAGACATGTGATGGCAGACACGTGATAGCAGACATGTGATGGCAGACATGTGATGGCAGACACGTGATAGCAGACATGTGATGGCAGACACGTGATAGCAGACACATGATAGCAGACATGTGATGGCAGACACGTGATAGCAGACATGTGATGGCAGACACGTGATAGCAGACACGTGATAGCAGACACGTGCACCTCATTCTCAGTCTGGTGCATCACTCAACAGTGAGCAACGATTAAGTTCTTACATCCCTTACTGGTGATGACGTTCCCAACACAGTCATCAGACGTCTGAAATGTCTAAAACTCGGCTGGGAAATTGTTTCACATGGGCTCATCATGGTTTTTTTTTTATTTAAAAATAGATTTTAAAACACTTTTTAAAATTGTACTTTTGAAAATCTTACATCTTTGAGCTCTATTTAACTATATGTAACTATACAGAATTTCATTGAATATACATTTTACGCCCTGGCCGGTATCCAGCCAACAATTACATAGCAGCGATCACTCACATGTCAATCACCACAATTAACCACTCCCCCTACTCTCAATCACCTGTGTATTAAATCATCTCCTGCACCCTTTTAATTTCCCTTCCTGTTTAACCCCCACAGGCGGGAAGACACAAGCCGTGTCTATGTGGCTTTGATGAAGCCCTTTTTTTCCTCTTTTTGTCTTTGGAAAAAACATTGTGTTTCTCCATCTTGCTCCTGTTTCCAAAATGTCACCTGAAGTCGGGTTAAATTAACTCTTTTCGAAACACGTATTTAAGAAGGAACTGTATAGTAGTCAGTGTGATCAAACCAAAGGGAGGGGGGCTCCCTTGAAGAGGTGAAATTAGGTTCAATTAAGGTGAAATTAGGGTATCCTGCATTTTGTTTAAATGGAGAGTACGGAGTCTAGAGTCTGTGAAATGTGAAGTGGGACTGTGTATCCATAGTTTTTTAATCGTTTTTCTTTTAGGGTCAAACTACCCTCTAATCTAACCCTCTAATCCAACCCTCTAATCCAAGCCTCTAATCCAACCCTCTACCCTCTAAATTCCATGTAACAACTTCTTAGTTAATCTTATGCCTGTTCTGTGGCTTCCCTCCTGCTCCATAAGCAGAGATGGATTAGCTGTGATTAGGCACTCAGGCTCTATCCCGAGACTCCAGTCTAGAGACTAAAACCCCAGGCAACAGAAACAACCAGCCGCTTTGCCTCTCTTGTGCTTTGTGAGCTGTGCGGCATATAGCCATGTGGGAGCTGTAGGCTGACGGTGAAAAGGCGGAGTGTTTCTCTATCTCTGCCGTTCGAGGCTGGACGATTTCTGCTCCTCCATCGCTTGCCGGTGAGACGCTGTGAGGCTGTTCGTGATGTCCAGGCAGCGATGCGAAGCATGCGAGCAGCAGACGTCTGCTGGCCTGGCTAACGGGCTCTGGAGCTCATACTGGGCCCGTGGACGTATTCCTCCTGCCGGCAGCGTCTCGCTGTGCTGCAGCAGGTGACGGGACGCTTCGTCGTTTGTGCATTTACAGCTCGATTGTGCCATCGTTTGACGTGCTGCTCTCTCAGGCCTGTGATCACAGATCTCCTCTCATGGAGGACCCCTGTGTTCCAGTGACGTCTCTATCACACACGGCTTCTTTTTTGTCTCTCTCTCACACTTACACATAGCCCACACAGTGCACCTAAGCTATTAACAAATACTGCTGTATTTCCTGGAATCTTTGACTAGTATCTCAAAGAATGAGCAAGTAGTAGTGACCAAACATTCTTCTATTTGCTTAATTTAAAACATTTTACTATGTGGGTTGTATATCCTTAAGATCAGTGTTATTTGTTAAAGTTTCTCATGAAATAGCCTCAGTCTAGTTAGTTGTGTGTCTGCTTTGAAGAGGGACCACACTGTTACTACAGGATCTGTGCTCTTGTAAAAGGAGTTAGTAGCTCAATACTGACGTAGCTTTTGGCGAAGCACGGATCGTCTTGTACACACATTGTCTGTGGCTTAAAGGAACTAATAAAAGTCCTTTACCTTGGGTGGAGCCGCCACACAAAAGCACTGTGCGGACTGAGGCCAGGTGTTGTGGAGAAGAGGTGAGGCACACGTGGTGATGAGGCACAAGGCAGAATGCCACATGCAGCTCTCCCACCTCCTCTTGCATCTCCATTTCGCCATCTTCTCTGTAGAAAAGGTTACTAAATGTCAGATGGAGAGTCTTCATCATCTTCAATGGCTGTGCTGGGTGTGGTGTGTGCGTGTGGGGTGTTTGGAGGTGACAGGGAGCGAGGCAGGGGATGTGTGTGTGTGTGTGTGTGTGTGTGTGTTAAAGGCTTAGTTACTTCAAGCCAGGACCTAGGATGATGTAGACAGGGCCAATCAGAGGATATGAATCCATGCTTCAGTGTTATTTCAAAACATTTCAGACTTGGTCAGCACCTTCACTGCAAATTGTACCGTCTGCATCTAGACAAATGATTCAATGATGTTGAGTCATCTTACAATATGTTAAGATTATTCACAGAATGATGAGATTAGGAATGACGGCATCAAATCTGAAGTGCATTCTAGGTGCTGAATTAGTACAAATAATTTTGTGATTCTGCTCTGACGCCAACAGTGTTCAGACCGCACATCGTTTAGAAATTACCGGTTGTTTTAAACCTTTTTTGAGGGTAGGATTATTCGAATGGATGCAAATTTCATTAATTGTGTTAAAAAGTTAAAAAATTAATTATGGAATGTTCTATTTAATTTGAAATGTGTTTTGTAACCAAGCAACACTTGCATGTTTGGCTAAAGCTGTGATTACACATTATGGAGGGGACTTGTAAATGTGTGTAGAGTCAAGTAGTCATTACATATGCACGTGTGCCTCTCTGCTCTCTGCCTTACCCTGCAACCCCCCGCCCTGCTCCCCATCTCCAGTGTAATCAGGCGTTCTCGCAAATATTTCTGTAGCCTTAAATCATAGTTATTCTCCTTCCCCAAAGAAATACTCCAGCTCCTATTTACCATCATCTATATTTGATGACTTATAGGATTGCCGACCTTTTAAAGCGATGACAAACTTGAGCCTGATGACAGTTTAACGGTTGCTAAAGGGCTCTTGGAGATATCAGTGGGTAAAAGAGTAATATTCTAATGGACTGTGTTTTCACTCCAGTCAAAACCATGCAATTGGTCCCAATTACTGGGCCTATTGTGTACGAGAGCACAAACAAACATGCACGCACACACACACACACACACACACACTCTCATATATGGATATACACATGCACATTAGCTGCCTTGTTGATGTAAGTTCTTGGATGCTGCTCCTTCACTCCAGTCTCTTCTTGCGGTATAAAGCAACAAACCATGAAGCTTCTTCACACAGTGAGTTTCATCTACTGGAATAACTGGACAGAATCCTCTGTTATTTTGACTGACAAGCCAGAATGTCCATGTGCACCCCCACCCTCCCCCCCACCCACAAATGTCACTTGCACTCTAAACAGAGATGTTATATTCTTACATTTCTATATTCTCACAAAACAAACCACAATAACCACTGCAAGAGAACTCAACTGTGCTGGAGCTAAATGAAGCCTACATAAATTCATTATCAGCATGTTTAGAACAGCATTCTCTCTCTCTCTCTCAGGTGCATTCTTTGTTTATTCTTCATGGTTTTTCAAAGTAATATAAACCATTTGAGGTAATATGGCATAGCAACACTGACAAGCTTAATGTACCCATTTGAGATATTTAAGATTTGCTTAACATCAATAATAATAATAATAATGATAATAATAATAATAATAATAATAATAATAAAAGCTCCAACAGGTTTGTATCACGTAATGCACCTGATTGCCAATTTTGTCTCTTATACTTGTCATTGTCTTTAATGTGTTTCTGAAGTAGCTCCAGTCTGCTTTTTAACGAAGTCCTACTTTACTTCTCTAGGCCATGACATGACAAGCTGTGACATGACTGGAATGGGCTCAGCTTGAGGCTTTGAGGAAGTTCAGTCTGAGTTTGGTGATGGTCAGTCTGAGTTTGGTAATGGTCAGTCTGAATTTGGTGATGGTCAGTCTGAGTTTGGTGATGGTCAGTCTGAGTTTGATGATGGTCAGTCTGAGTTTTGTGAAGCTCAGTCTGAGTTTGGTGATGGTCAGTCTGAGTTTGGTGATGGTCAGTCTGAGTTTGGTGATGGTCAGTCTGAATTTGATGAAGTTCAGTCTGAGTTTGGTGATGTTTAGTCTGGCAGGCCATGGATATAAACTGTCCCCAAAAGTCTTCCACATTTTCAGCAGAGCAATAATTCACATCAATGCCAAGGTTGGAGAGACTGGGATGATGGGTAAACGAGCTTGAGTTGTTTTGGACATTTTCTTGTTTTGCCACCTATTCACCAAAGTCCAGTGAAATTAGTATTCTGTTCATGTCTCTACCTAGGCTCTGTTTCAATACCAGTTTTAACTTGGCCTAGCCCACTACCCCTCACCCTTGCACCATCTTAAGGGATTTTCCATTATTGTATTAACTGAAGTGTTAGATGATCCCTTGGACAGATAAGGGAACAAGTGAACCCAAGTATCCACTTCAGCAGCAGAACTTACCCAGAAGTCATTGCGACTTGTTCCAGTTTCTATTTCAACATTGAAAAGTTGGACAAAGTCATTTAAAATGTGAGGATTGGATGAGTGATATATTGTAGAAAATAATTGGGTCTTTAACACGGTATCACTGCCAAGCTACATTGTCAAAGAGATTTTTAACAAAATTATTTGATCTGAAAGTTAACTAGATCTACTTAACTCATTCTATGTGATTACAGAAAGAATTTCAAAAAAGCATTTCTTCAGTGATTCTTACATACCTGTGCGGTCTCTGAAGAGATCGCCATCATCCCTTGGTGCTCCTTAGAGCAACTGCATGTGAAACTTTAAACCAAACAATGTGGTGCGTTATGGGTAATCCTTGCCCACTATTGTGCACTGCTTATTTCACTACTTTCTGGGATTGTCGTGGTGCACAGGATATGTCCCACTATGTTCGCTGACACCATTACCGCAAAAGTCATGTTGTTCTCTCTCTCTCTCTCTCTCTCTCTGTGAACAGGACATATATTTTCGGGATTTGGCAAGTTTGGCAAGAACCTAGCAGAGTAGATTTTCTGCATTCTTTGGTAACAAAGCACATCAAATAAGCTATTAGATACTAATAACAATTACGTATACGTAAATCACGTATATTCATATTAATAAGAATCTGCAGCAAGGAAGAAAACACGTCCGTTTATCGTGTACACATCGCTTCTCGTATGCAGCAGAGTGATTTTGACATAATGACATGTATGACCTGTGGCTTCATAATAATGGAATAGAATATGCGATGTCGATTCTTTTGATTTTAACTGTCTTGTAGTGTTGAGCTTGGACATTTGGTCAATCGAGTTAATCCTAGCAGCCCGCCTTTTATTTCCCCAAGGCTTAAGCGCAGTAGACGCAGTTCCTATAGAGAGACTCACTGCAAACCAATAAAAATGCTCTTTGCTGCAGTCAGAATTAACACGATAGTACAGTAGCTCAAATGTAGTGTCACCGAGAACGGGCCCACACGTATCTTCCTGGATCCTAGAGTTCAAGGAAATTGCGAAAGTAATTGTGCCGATGTTCCAGGCGTAGGTGTGACGCCCCTCCCTAGCCCCCAGAACTTTGATTGGTTATGACAGCAGAAACACTGCAACATTAACTATTTAAAAATGAATGCTAGTTGGTGTGGATGTAATTTCCGTGCTTCTTTATCCACAAGTTTTGTACCCACTTTTTGCTCTCTGTTCACTACTTTCGTTGCTGAAAATCATATTTTGGTTTCGTTTTAACTGGATGTGAATTGCTTTCTGCTCTCAAGTCAGCGACATAACAATTACACGACAAACGTGCGTGCGGTATAGGATCAAACCACTTTTGCTTTCGAGGCGGTTGTAAGCGAATAAAAAACTCAAAGATAAACCAAATGTATTTTGGAAAACAGTTATTTTGTTATTTATCTCTATAATAACAGTGAGTATAAAAACTAGAAAGCAAAATCAATGTATTTCCGAGGCTATTGAAGTTTTCTTCATCCAAGAAGGGCCCCGGGTAATCCGGTCCGCCATTAACCGCGTCCGACGCCCCTGGGTCCGTGTCAACTTCAAGCTAAAGTCATGCTCGTGCTTCAGGGTGATTATCTTTGACTTTAATATACCACACATTAGTATGCCATCACCGATTAACCCAAACATAAAGGTCCAGAGCGGGGGCAAAGCTAATGAATTTCTTAGCAGAAGAGTCTCATATCTCCGCTGTAGTGGCTCGGGGTTATGTGAGATTGTGCGTTTCCGAAAAGCGGAATGGACTATACGACTAATAGTGGACTTTAATTCACATTGCCTTTGGCTAATTAGAATTCTTAGAATAAATCAGCTACGACAGCTTGCGATGTACGTGCGTAATTGTTGGTGACATCAACGTACGCTTAGGCCTATAACCTCGGAAAAGTAGACAAAATGATGTCAACGCCTCGGTGACCGGGAATTTCAAAGCGCAGATGCGGAAAGCAAATCAAATTCAGGGCGCGATTAATTTAATTTCAGGCCTGCTATAATTACTTCACTACCGTTCAATCACAGGTAGAGCAAACATCTCTAGTAAGGTTCCTTATACCGCAATTAAAATTCAAACTGCAGTTCCTCGTCGCCTTTCTTTAGAACTGTCACACACTCTCACTCTAGGGTTAAGTATTTCAGAAATTAATATGACGTTGGCTCAGTAATTGCTCAAGGATTTCATCCAGTGGAATACAAAAATAGCATTTACAAGCAGTATTTAGCGTAATAAAGTTGGGTTTGTTTTGAGTACAGGTTGATAAAATGACTTGTCAGCTGTGCTTTTATAGAGAGGGAAAGTGCGCTGTCAGAAGGCTCCGAAGATTGTGTTTTTTTAAAGGTTCACCAGATACATTTGTACGTGATGGTGGCTAGGCCTAATGTATGCTTTGGCCTGTTGGTTTTCAAGCACTCTTGGTGCTACTGCAGAAAATTGTCGTTTTTTCGTTTAGATCTAAATCTACCCATAGCCGACCACCGTCTTTTAATACCGACTTTGGAATGAACTTAACAAATATTCATCTGAAAATGTTAATACTAAGTTAGGGGATCTGGTTTTTACGTCCCTTTCAGAGATGAAGGGCGAACCAGGACGAGCTGCCACCCTCCCCCACCCTTTATGTGTCTATCCATCTTACATCGGATGGCGCCTCCAGGAGTGCCACCATATGGCTGTTTTTACACCGTTACATTAGGGGCCACGTGCACAGCTCTGCTGCCCGAGAAGACTGAGGTCTCTGGTAATTTAGCCCGAGCGGAAGAGATGGATCGCGTGTCATACTCCAGTCAACGGACCGGGCTCCTGCCCAAAGTCACACCTGGTGCTTCCCATAATGCACGTTACACGCCGTGCATCTCTCCTGACCTCGCGGGTATCCTCCTGGATAAGTCCGTGTCCCACACTGCATAGAGGCATGATTTATCCGATTTTTAACTGAAAATTACTGGGGTTTGATATCTTAAATTTCTGTTGTCCAGACAGTCAATACCTATTAAGATTTATTCTGGCGTTTCGGGAAGGGGTCTTATCAGTTATCTAGAGAAAAAAAATAAAAATAAACTTTCAAAAAGAATTTCAAAGAAGTGCATTGAGAGGTTAAAGGGCATTAGTAGAGCAGTGTTGCTTTAGAATCTCAGGCCCACACAGCCTTCAACTGCTCCATCACCTGTTTTCTCTGTTCCATTATAACTTCATCTTTCTCCCTCTCATCTTTTTAATCTTTTCTTTCTCTCCCATGTCTCTCTCCCTTCCTCTCTTTCATGCCCTCAGCTACCCCTTTCACATTTCTCGTCCTCTCCTACCGTCGCTTCCTTCTCTCCGTCTCCTTCTCTGTCTCTCCTTCCCTGTCTCTCTGTCTCTGTATACTTTTCTGTCTGTCTCTTTCTGTCTCCCTCTCTCTTCCTCTTCACGCCTGGATGGCCTGTCGACTCTTGTTCCACTCTGCTCCTCAGACAGATGGATGGCTGGATCTGCTGGTTCCTAATGAGCCCCCCTCAGCAGGAGGACAGGGCCCAGACGCTGGCCAGTACAGACACAGCAGCCCCCATACCCTCCGCCCCTTCCTGCCCCTCCTCTGTCCCCCTCCTCTGCCACACCCCCATACCCTTTGCCCTGCCCATCTCTCTTATCTGCCACACCCCCATACCCTTTGCCCCACCATCTCCCTTCTCTGCCCCACCCCATCCCCCTCCTCTGCCCCACCCCATATCCTTTGCCCCACCCATATCCCTTCTCTGCCCCACCCCATGCCCTTTGCCCTGCCCATCTTCCTTCACTGCCCCACCCCCATACCATTTGCCCCATCCTTCTCCCTTATCTGCCCCTCCCCCATACCCTTTGCCCCACCCATCTTCATTCTCTGCCCCTCTCCAGGCCCCCTCCTCTGCACCAACCCTATACCATTTGCCCCGCCCATCCATTCTCTTCCCCGCCCACATACCTTCCACCCTTCCAAGTGTAACATGCTAACGTGCCCTACCTCGTCACATCATGGCTTGCCTTATTCCCTGCAGGTGGGGGTCTGGACACGTCCAACAGAGTGCACTTCCTGTCACAGAGAGGCCTTCAGAGCTCTGAAGCTTATGGTACACTCACAGTTAGTGCATTGAGCTCTCTCCACTTCACTCCACCCTGAGCTTCTGATTAAGCTCCTTGCCAACAGAATTCAGGGCAGACGGCCATTGTTAACCTGACCGTCGTCCAACACAGTGAATCATTCGGTATTGAGGTAGGGAGGCCACAATCGTCCACGACAGGCTGAGAAAGGTGGAAGTGTGGAGGGGAATGCAAGCTCTCGGTGCTGGAGCCAGTCTGAGGGAGACGGGGATCACGCAAGCTCCGGCCTCCTTCTTCCTGTTTGTTATTCCACAACGTGCCATTCTGATCCCGCTCTTGTAAGGCCATTTGTATCACGCCCTTTGGAATTAGCACAAGTGAATGTAAAACATCAATGCTTGAAACGGCTAATAAATCTGAAACATGAAAAAAACTGAAACACAAATGTAGGATGAATGAGAATTATCAACAGAAGGTTTGACAACAGAAAATCACACGGTGTAGAGCTGTGCCTCTGGGCACGGAACACAGACGTGACACGAGGAGGGTAAACGGGATGGAGAGAAAGAAAGTAAAATAGACGAAAGCATGATCATGAGTTGAGGGTTTTTTTTTTATAAACAGTGCAGTTTGCTTATTATGCAAGCAATAATTTCCCCCTAGGAGCTCATTAAAAGTCTTGAGTGGAGCAGAGAGAGGGAGAAAAGGCTCCTATCACCTGCTGCTGGAAAGAGAGAGAGAGAGAGAGAGAGAGCACAAGCACGAGAACAAGAACGAACACAACCAGAGAAATTTATGTCACTGGGAATAGGAAAAGTTCACCACTGAAAGCCAAGTCACTGCCACATTTAAAACACACACACTCAAAACTAAAACACAACTCCACACTCCCTGACACACATCCACACACAACAAAAGTCATTCAAGTATACGTTAAGTTGTTTTAGTGAATTTCGGGGAAATAAACTCTTTTTTTAGATCGACAATGAAATCACATTTTGAGGCTGGGAATCAGATTAAGAAAAATAAAAATGACCATTTAAGTTTTATTGGATCAAAGCAAATAAAAAAAAAACAGTCATTAAACCAACTGAAGAATAAAGGGGAGACCTTCTGTCTGAATAATATTCACATATATCTTACAGTCAATGATCATAAAAGTCCCTTCGAGTATTTCTGATATAGGTTCAGTGTAGCCACATATCTGACTGGAAACAAAGAGAAGAAGCCTCTGTATGGCCTGCAGCCTCGTGATCCACACACACAATCACTAAGTATTAACACCGAAATACGGAAATACAGATAGTCAACCAGAGTCAGTTAGTCATACAGTATATCATATAGAAATGTTTTAAGGTTTGTATATATCTATATATATTTATATATCCAGTATATAGCAAGAGTCTCTTGAAGGAAATCCAGGGGTCCTTCAGTATTGACAGAGTGAAGGGCCGTCTCCGCACGAGAGCAAAGGGTAGTTAGCAAAGTTGAAAAAAGAGCAAGTTACGTTAGCCGCCAGGCTACGTAGAATGTAGAATGTGAAGAGTGGCTAACAGGTGTGCTGCGTGTAGAGAGAATGCGTGGTGAGGGATGAATGGTGGTGAGGAAGCGAAGGAGAGATGGTGGGCGTGGTTTGGTAGAGTTTGCGTCTGCTAACGGACATTCCTATGAGATGCTGCACTAGATGTGTGCGTTGGGCTATGGGAGGAGCAATGGCCTCTGTAGTTTCTTTTTTAATTATTAATTATTGTAATCATGAGGGAAATAAAAAAAGATTTTGGCTGTCCAAAGCTGTAGTCAAGTAGCAGAGCAAGAGAGTGTGTCAGAGAACCTGGCACACTAATTCTCTGGTTTAAAATTTCGCCTTCTCTCTCTCTCTCTCTCTCTTTCTCTCGCTCACTCTCTCTCGCTCTCCCTTTCTCTCTATCTCTCTCTCCACAGTCCCCCTTTGTGCTGAAGGGTAATAGTCCATCTGCGGTAAGCCCCTCCTCTACAGGGGGAAGACCAGGAAGCCAGAGAAGGTGGAGTACTTCCAGCCGCCCATCAGGTTCCCGCGCTCCAGCTTGAGGTAGGCGCGGTCGCCTTTCTCCATCTGGATCAGGACGCCATTGCTGGCGGCCTCCCGTGTTACATCCTGGTCTCCGGCGAAGGCTGAGATCACGGGCCACCCGTTGTGCATGAGGCTCACCTGAGACACACAGACAGGTGACAGAGATGACACCTGCTCTTATGAAGACACACACACACACACACACACAATCTCCACCACTCTCTCGCTTTTCTTCCTTCCTGGTTCCATTATCATCTTGCTACAAATTTAAACTGAGTGACCTGATGTATTGTAACATATGTAACATATGACATGTTGGACATCGTAGAATAATTAACAGTGGTGGTGCTCTGAGCAGCTCCTGTTAAATTCTGAAATGACAGCGATGCAGTGATTTCCTTCCTCTGATAGACCCCTGTCCACATCATCCTAATTCCAGGCTTGATGCAACTTAGTTCTATTCCATACACACACACACACACAGACAATGATGGCTCTTACAAGAAGGAGAAAACTGAAAGTATTGAGTGAACAGGACATTTTTGATTTGGGCTTTGAAAGACAATTAAAAAGATACAAATCATAAAATCAAACAGTAAAGAACCTACACAGCTTCCCAACACCGCTGCCTTGAGCATCTGCTAGTCATACACTCTCTTTAGTTTTGAACCTAGCAAATATTTTGGCAGTCAAACCCATAATTCCCTCAGCATGAATTAAGGCTTATCACGGTGTTTATGGTCCTACACTGAAGGGGAGAACTGAGGAAAAGCACACACACACACTTTGCTGGTGATTGATCTTTGCTTCAAAATCTCTGAACACTTACATACAGAGATGAAGGGAAATGTGATTGTTAGATTCTCAGTTGTCTGGTTTTTGCATGTAAGAGATGTGGGCTGTGCAAACAGATCATATCAGAGGCAGGCCAGAGTAATGTCAGGCCTGGGGATTACACACACACACACTCACACACCCCATGTATGCATGCATATACATGCACACAAACACACACACTCACACACACATATACATACTGGTGCAAAGAGACACGTGGCAGATGCAGAGCAGAAGATAAAATCCAAACACAATCCAAAAGCTTGTACCAGTGTCCACAGAGTGACCAAGGAGTGTCCACAGAGTGACCAAGGAGTGTCCAGAGAGTGACCAAAGAGTGACCACAGAGAGAGTCTGTTAACAGCCAACCATAGCAAAGACCTTGATGACAATATAGTATAGAATGTTAAGACTGTTATAGACACTCTTGGCTCAGAGACACTTTCTGAGTCACTCGTCCTCTGTTGACTATCTTACAATTTCATACCGTCTAATTGTAACCCCCATTGCCAAAAAGACATGCACTCAGTCACTCCCTTTAGCTGCAATTACATGGCACAGCAAATGAAGGCGCGGTCAGAGTATGGTGTCAGGTCCATTCACACCGCTTCATTAGTGCTAAAGCACCCAATTAAAGCGCGAATATGAATGAAAGCAGACTGAATGGGTATCCACCCTTAGTTTTATGCAGCAGTTAGCAGATCAGATTCTGGCATGCAGCTTCGTGTCCAGATAACAGCAGCACAATAACAGAAGAACCCCCCCTTCAGAACAACATAAGAAAAACCCAGAAGACTGTCTCGCAACTTCGTACATCACCATTCACAGAGCCAGAGAATACGATTTCCTTAATTACCTGCTGACATATTCAGAGTTTTAGGGAGAAGAAGGTTCTGTTGAAAAACTCAAATCGCTATGCATGAATTATTCTGAGGGCAGAGAGGTTATTTCATATTGATTTAAGAGGAAATTTTTCACTTTAACCTAATTGTACAGGCCCGGTCAGCTGGGAATGACCCAATAAACATGGTAACTATTTACTTGGTTTATTTTTTAGACCAGGTATGTAGCCTGGTGACAAGCCAATCCCCAAATAGGTTTCCCTTTCTGTTTCAGTAACATTTTACTTTACTGAAGACATAATGGCTTAAGTAATATAAAACCCAGACTTTAAAACTATAGTTACTGAACATGACTAGCCAGAGACTGTCTAGAGTTTCCTGCGTTGTAAGCAGATACCAGGAACGTTGCAAAAGTGTGGAGTGTGAAAAAAAGGATCCCTTTCCGTAATGTGCCTTGTCATTAGGACCATCCTGCAATGCAGATACCACCACTCACACTCCCTCTGCTTCAGTCCAGGAAAACAGAGGTGCCGGTAGAAGGCTGTCCCACCAGCCCGAACACACCCCTCAAACAGAGCTAATACGAAGACCCTTACAAACCCCAAAAGACCTTGCATATGTAACAGTCACATTACAAAGTGACTGGTTGTCAGTCGTGCTAGTGACTTGGCACGCTGCAGAGTATGGTACAGTAGAGAACTGGTGCTCAGGGACCTCCATGGCTTACTTCAAATAATAGTATCTAACTTAAAAAAAAACTTTAATTAATCATTCAAGTAGCAGAGCGGTTTCACGTGCAGTCCTAAAAACCACTCACGTTTCCGAAAAGTGCACGTAGCATGCATTGTGTACTTGTCCTTGAAGCGCTGCTCTCTGCACACACGTGAGAAAACTATCTGCATGAGTGAGATGATCAGATGTTTGAGCTTAAAACAACGATCATGGAAAAAGAGACCTGAGGAGGCCAAGATCAACAAAGCTCATGTATCAGTTTCCTAAGATCCATAAGAAGCAGATACATCATGCATGTACGTGTGTTTACCCATTCACACCAAGGTATAGTGGTAATCTGTAATTCATCTGTATATCTGTATATCTAGAGTTAGCCAAAATTGCTAATATGCTCAGTTTTATTAAACCGCCATCACTAAATTCAAGTATTAAACAGCCAGCCTTTGCCAACAGTTCACCCAATTTCCAATCATTAATATATCATTAATTGCCTATGAATAGAGAGTTACCCGAGCATGGACAAATATAATAGTAGAGAAATTCACAATGTTGTCACAATGGTCTGCAAAAAAACGAAAGAATAAAAAAATAAATAACTAGGGAAAAGAAAAAGAAAGTACAGCTAACAGACCTGTATTACACGGAGGTCATTTAATGGTTAAACAAATGGAACAAAGTGAACTAATAAGTCTGTATGTCCGAGCCCTAAATAGGTACAGGACATTAAATACGTTTGCTTATTTCTGTAGGTACTGTTGTTGTAGGTGAGACGGGGGTTTGGATGAAGCTGGTGGAGCCCTAGGACGAGATTTCCGCCCCGTCGTCTTTCCCACAGTCCATTTAGAAATACCTCTGTTTTTGTGTCGCGGCCTTTCGCACCTATTTTAGCGCTAATCTCATCGCATCTTCTACACCCGCGTCCTGGTGCCCTTTGAACACCAAGATTGCTGTTTTTTCAAACGTTTTGCGTGCGCCGCTAGGTATGGAGTGAGGTTAAACGTACAGGAAACCAAAAACCTAAAACTCACGCAATTATTGCGGCTCCGCGGTTTTTCAAGTATTTCCCCTGTATATGTTGACAATTTTTTCTTTTGTAATATAATGGTAAAAACTTTTTTGCTGTTTTAAAACTCATACTCGACGATCCATTAGTGTTCACTGTGTTATGTGGCGGGTCGATTTCCCCACTCGAATATGTGGGCGTATTTTTAACTTAATAGCGTAATTCAGCCGCCAGGCCTAATCAAAACTCAGAAATGGAAAGTAACTGCAAAACATTAATGAGTCAAAGATGTAAACTTCTCCGGTTTTAATCCCAACATCTGCTGTCAAATTATTTTAAAAACGTGTCAAATACTAAATGTGCGTGAAAGTATCTGAACTGGAAAACGTACCCCCCCCCCCGCCCCAAACAGACACACACAGAGACACACACACTCACACACATACACGCACAGTAAGATCTTTCGGCGTCGTGAGTGTTCTCTGTCCAGGGTCCTGAAGATGATCAATTCTGGACTTTTATTCTGGTGGTATCTACGTAAAGGTGATGTTGGCTTGCTAATAGTAGACCAGCATCTCTACATAAGTCGTTGGAGAACTAACTGCAGTACTTACCTGAAATGGTTTTAATCTCTCTTTCTCTCACTATTTAGATATGCACACGCTGAAGTGCACGCACACGTACGGAGTTTACAAACACACTGCACAGCGAACACGGAATAGCGTATAACACAGAAAGACTGACCTGGATAGTCTGACGATTATACACCTTCACGACGTGGAAATTAAAACTGTAAATCCCTTTTCTTGGGGCGAAGAAATTGCTTCTCTCCTCGTCGAAACTTCTACCAACGTTCACAAGAACCTGAGAAAGAAACGGTGTAGCGTAGATGGAACAGTCTTGCTATAAACAGGAATAATGCAGTAAGGATTAATAAAGCCACAATTGCAACATAATTCTGAATCTGGATTACTTCTTCTAAAGTTTTAGTAAAGCTGGTCACAACATTTTTTAAATACTCTGTTGTTATATGCCGGAGTTTCATTTTCAGATCTATAAACTAGAAGAGCATCTGACAGTTTTGACGACGTTTAGACGTTTATATCTGTTATGTACTAACAAAAGACATTACATACGTTTAAAAGTACCTAGCCAGTGACTTGTCTGAATGAGGGTAGACACGGGAGGGAACGGGCCGTCGCTTTCTGCGCATTACCACACTTGACAATCTCGAGACTATTTTATTTTCGATTTTGTGATCAAGGGACACACGGTTGTCCCACGAGAAAGAACGTGACAGTATCAAATCTCATATCGCGTTTTTCCCATGGAAGCCACAGGGCGTATTGACGCCAAATCCCCTTCGTAGAGAGAATTAGATCAACACCCACAGCCCCGCGATTTCCCTCTGCAATTAATACTTAGAAAGTTACCTGATCGAAGTAGATGACCATCGTACGATTGCTCATCTCTGATGGCTCGTGGTTAGTGTTTCTTACAACGGAGAATGCGACTTTCGCGCTCCCGGACCGCACCGATATTCCAAGCGCCGTCCCGGTTGGGTCTGAAGTTGGATTGGAGTCGCAAACGACCAGACATTTCCCCTCCAGAACAATGGGTTCCGTCTCATTCTGTGCGTTTGCCAGGCAAACTAAACACAGCGCGCCCATCAGAAACGTCAACATTACTGCAGCTATCAGTCTGCTCCTGGTGGCAGTCTCCACACGACGAAATATACAGTTCTTTCAGCTTAGTATGTGATTTACTTCCTCTACGTCAGTTCAGTAAATCACAGTCGCTTCACAACCTTTTTCCTCACTGAAAAGTTCTTCCAGTGATGATTGTCCAAATCAATTTTTAATAATTTTAGGATTTCTTTTTTTTTCTTCTTTTTTTCCCTCAAACCGTCTGGGATTGTGATATTTCTTTTCCTGTATCTCCGATTCCACCTCAGATTCTCCCTCGGATTTTGCAGTGTTCTTACTTCACTCCGTATGCGAATAGTCAGTTAGGAACGCGACGAGGCCCTTGTCTAGTCGACACACAGTTGAATACATAGCGCGAGGTCCGTCTGTTCGCGCTCTGAATTATTGATATGTGAGATATAAGAAGTGAAGCACAAAGGCTCGTGAGCGCAGTGCTCCCGCCCCGATCGTTTTCAGTTGAGCCCTCCCCTCGGGTCCCAATCAGCATAGAAGCGCGTCTTCGCTTTTCCAATCGCGGCGCATGGACCGCCTTTCCTGCCGTGACATCTCAGAAGTTGCCACCCCTCTGGAGAGGTCTCTTACAGGTGGACCTGTCTACTTCTAAAGAGACAGAAGGAGATTATACCCCGATCCTGTTAAAACAGAGGCGCACAGTTTTCAAACCATGCCAACGGACAGAAGGACGTAATTTGTTTTACCTTGCTGTGATCTGAGGGATTATGTGCGAGGCGAGCGGATAGCACGTGGAACACATTAACAAACTTTTTTTTTCAATTTCAGCATCTGGCTGATACTTTTAGCCAGAAAGACTTGCATGCGTTTATCAGCATAGCCGTCAGTGTGTTCCTTGGGAATTGAACCCATGCTCTTGGTTTTATTAGAAATTGCTCTACGTGCGCTTGGTTTAATCACTGCACATTACCCGCTGACTGAAATGACGACCCATTTAAATGTTTTAAGCATCATTGGAAATTATTTTAGAAAAAAATATATAAGCTATCTATATATATTGACTATAGACTCAGTCAATACAAACCTTTGAATATCGGACTGTATACCGTTTCCAGTGACTGAATGTTCGCAAGCTATCTAAGACCGTGCACTTTCAGCACGCATGCACGCACACATCCGCTAATTGCATGACTAAAATTCTTTTTCTGAAGACCAAAAGTACACCGAGTCATACACATGACTGCGCTCATTACAAACACTTGGGAAAACGTGGCTCGCCTTAAGCAGTGCGTAATTCTCGGAACACAGACCGGCATGTCTCGCGTGCTGTCTCCATAGCTTAGGGAACGTATGTTGCTGTTTACAATATTTCGCGGGAAGTTTATACGAGATGACGGAATCAGTCTGGCGTCTGTGACCGGGTCTTAAATGTATCTTTGCTTCGTGGAAGGCCTGCGCGATTCACATTTTGACAGCGTTCACTCTGCGCCAGCGCAGTCACTACATGACATTTAATAAATGAGATCACTGAGCAGATTTCTAAGGGGGAAGGAAGACAGCAAGCCAACCAAGAGCAACGGACGATCCTGACATTTGAAAGATTCGGCAGCAGCAAAAACAAAGCGTGTAGGGGTATAGTTAAGTCGATAACTTCATTAAGGACACTGGACGCCATTTTCTTTAGGGTCCGAGGTGTTTCGCTGCACTATCGCAGTCGATGGCGGGAGGGGCCATTTAATGGTGGGTCTCACAGATTGCTGGATCTTGATTATGTGGACAGCCTCCGTTAAATTATGATTACAAGAATGCTACCAGGTAAAAGGACTTTCAATTAATCGTTGTAATAATTTGTGAAGGGGCTCAATTTACGTCAGCTGGTCAGTGAAGTGGGTTGGAAAAAGAGAGCCATGTCAAAACGCTCCACATCGTACCATTGAAATAAAGCGAGAAACGCCACGACGCTCTAGGACAAATGCAGGGTTTTCATACTTTCACACCTCCATTTGATTTAGATGGCCTGTCTGATTTCGTCACAACTCATTCCAAACACATAGGAGAAGGTGGAAATTAAGTATTAAGAATATCAAGCACACTATTTCACAGGTAGTTTATCACCCAGGCCTTAATTACTTTTTCTCAGAAAAAGGCACGCGCCATGGAAGTTATGTATTTAGAAAGAATATTTTATTGAAATCCCCTGTTGGTAAAATATCGCGTCATATTTAACTTCCCTGTAAAAGATGCATCAGCTATCATTTGCGTGCCACAAGGCATACAGAGAGAGGGGCAGAGAGAGAGAAGAGAGAGACAGACCCTGACGCAGTAGATAAACAATGAAAGCTAGGTTATTGGAGCGTCGGCACGGATGTCGTTTGGTGACAGCTTCCCCGTGAGGACCGTCCTGTCACGCTCCGCATCTTCCAGGTCTCATTGCGTCACACTGCTGCCTAAGGTGTCTCCATCTGCCCGATCATAGAGCAGAGATTGTATAAATAAAGAAATAACGTGCATGTGTGTGTGTGTGTGTGTATGTGTGTGTGAGAGAGAGAGAGAGAGAGAGAGAGAACGAGACTAACTCGTTGAGAAAATATCGGTGCCAGCCGCCAGCAATGTGTGCCAGGTTGCCGGTGAAACGCGTTGAAGGTATGGCGAGGGGCGCGGAAACCGAGAAGAGAAAAGCTGTCACGCGCTCACAGAAACGCTGCTACAGTGACTAAACACGACAGTAAAATAATCCAACCGGAAACAACTATTATACTCTGATTTGAGTTCTTTTTGGAGAAAAGGTCAAAAAACATTTTTAACTAAGACTGTGGACAGGCCGATTTACTAGACAGACGTTCACTTCAAACAAAGAGCAGCAATTAGCGCAGGTGTCCTCAAAAACGAAAAGATAAGGGCCACTTCAAACACGCATCACTTTGTAAGTTCAAAATTCCCTTAAAACTGAACCGTAGCACGATGTGTTGTGTTTTGAGTGCCAAGCCTACGCCGAGAAACCCATGCGCAAGTCATAATGAATTACCACTGAAGCCGCACTAATTTTGTCGTTTTTTAAAGCGGAACCAGATATTTCCCGTAATGGTATGTCGGTATATCCTCCTCTGGGATTCACAGATTAATACTAATCATATGGTAGTAAACTGTGGTATGTGGAATTAATATTTAATGAACCACCTTTCCTCTTTATAGCAAACATTTTGAAGTGAAGATAACGATTAATTTGATTAGCGGTAAACCGGGTCCATCTATTTTTTTCTGAAGTAATGCAATCACGAATGTAAAGCGCTGCTAATTCAATTTGGCAAAATAACATTAGGTTATTATTGGCAGTCTGTTGGAGGCTCATCAGAAATATGCAGGCCGTAGTCCTGTAGGCATTGTGGTAATGCGATTTAAACGGTGGCTGGCAACACTCCACGTTGGCGGACACCTTAAGGACAGAAGAGACGTCTCTGCTTGGCCTAGTCTGAGTGGTAGAGCGCGCAAAACTGAAATTCATGGTGCGTTACGGTGACTATGCCGCGGTCACGCACCACGCCACCTGATTACACCATTACGTTCCCATCCGTGGTAGCGCGTGTTGTGCCGAGCTGCACCAAATACCTGTTGAGTCGACAGCTTTTGATAGGTCTGCTGAGAACCTTTGATGTATAACATCCAGGAATATATATTTTTTTGCCTTGTAATAATATGGGAGGAATGTAGCGTGAGCTTAAACCATCTATTAGCGGCTCATTGGGACTGAAATGTCCCGGATTACCTCCATGTTCCCCAATGGAATTCTAGAACAGTGGTTTAGATTACGCGGACAGGGGAGATGCCAGTGCCAGGGCTGTGTACAATATATTGATATGGCAATATATTGTGAATATGTTCTAACCGATATATGAATCGATACAGTGACAGTTTTACTGTATATTGATATTTACGAAGGTTTATATCCTGTACCCGATGTGAAACTGATGCTTTCACGTTGAAGTGCAGTATTTAAAATGTCTAGAAAAAACACACAACAAAACAAGGGAAAACCAACACATTCATCAAGGAAAACCCTGGAGAGTGTCTGCAGTGCTCCCCGTTGACATTTACAGCTGACAATAGGGGTGGACAAATGGTCATTTAATTTAAGTTCTAATCGCAAATGTTTCAACATTTGTGAGTTGTGATGATATTGAGACTTAAATCATTTACTGTTAGTCGGAGGTTAGAAGCTATTGTCAGTGTTCTAGAATTAAAATATTTATTTTTTGTTTTCTCTAAATTGGTACTTTAAATTTACTCTTCCCATTGTTTGTGTTATTGGTCTTTGCTTGATATTTAATCATATTTTATTGTTAATCATTCAAAATAAGAATAAGCATAATAATAAGAAAAATAATATTTTTGGTAACCTTTATCTTATTAAATTGCTTGTATAATAGACTGTTAGGTGCCGTATCATATCGTGATGCCCATATTGTGATACATATTGTATCGTGATGTTACTGGCAGTATACAGCCCTAGGCAGTGTCTCCACCAGGGCTTGTGTGTGGAGGCCCTCATTTGGCTTGGTTTAGGGAGGGTCAGTAAGGGGTGTAGAGCTGGATCACCGGTGAACGCTGACTGAGTGAAAGAAAACGAGCAGACAAGGGCACTGCCCCTAGGTTCTGCCCCTAGGTTCTCAGTCTTATGTTCCCCTACCGGATATAAGCGCTGCTTAATATGAAGATCACATGTTGGTAGAAGATTCTAGATGAGGCAGCCACAGATCTAGCCCTGGGAGAGCATTCCACCAAACACTTGATCCTTGGAGGGTTGGTAATTAATTGATGGCTTGCATACAGAATGTTTTAGCAGGAAAATCATAGGCTGTGCTGAGTAGAGGTATTCTGGGACAGCAGAGTGGATTTAGTGCAGCATTTCGATGGATCCTTAGAAGCAAGAACATGTAACTATGTGTGATATATTATAAAGTGATTAACAATGTAAACAGAGCATTCATAACCATAATGTGTGTTGGAGTGCTTCACGTTAATCACCTCCGCATTGCTGGTTTGAAGCCCTGTAGCACTTCTGGAACACTGCAGCACTGAGATTTCTCTCTTCAAACACTTCACTGCATCCGGACTCGGTGCCTTTAAGGAGCTGCACTGGCTAGTGTATTTGTAAATGTAACTTTTATCACACTACATAAAAGCAGACAAAATATCCTCTTTTCCCCTTTGGCGATATGTAGTGTTTAGTACGGCATTGAAACCTGAATGCACCACTTTACTAATGATGCTGATCGTCAGAGTGAAGCATTTCAGCCATTTCATTCCTTTCATTCATTTCAAAGCAGTAGTATATTTCACTAACTGTATAACCCTGCACAGATTACCTGTACTGTTACAACAAACAAAGACGTTTAGCACCTCCACACTGTGTATGACATTAATAACAAAACTGCAGTTTTTGATTCTTGGCAACATGACGTTAACCATAAAGTGACAGTTCCGTGTGACCATTCTGATACGAACAAGGAACTCGATGCAGATGTCAAAGGCTAAGTCCTGGAGAGACACATAATAGTTCACACTAGCCCTGGCCTGCTCTAGTATGTCTAGCTCCCCTGATCTGGTACCTATCCAGTCCATCACAAACCGAATTGTTTTAAAAGAATATGAGCTTTAAAAGATACTACATCCAGGACTGAAGTTTGGAAACTAAGATCTCACAGATAATAGAATAATAGAGTTGCATAGGTTGTCACTCTCTCTGTGCAGATGGTCTTATCGAAACATAAAACATCACCCTGATTTCCATGTTCACTCCTACTTTATCCTGGAGTTATAGAGAATGCAGCTGGGTGGCAAAATAACCATTAAACCATCTCTGTGATATAGTATAAATATTGCATGCAGTGATGAAGCGCGCAGTTCACTCTTAAAGAGACAGTGGCCAGATTTCACCAACACCTCTGCAGCCAGGTAAAGTTGAGCCAAGTGGGTATGTATGGGAACTGTATTTTACAAAAAGCAGCTTTCAGGTGAAATTCTTTTTATTAATTTTATCAATTTGCTTTTATTAATATGACAAAATTTCTGAAATTGTTCTACATTAGATTACAGTGCATTACATTGTATTATTAACCAAAAAGCAGTTCTTTGTAATATTTAGATATAATAAATAGTTAAAATGTTTACAATACAACCAAATACAAAATAATACAAGTGGCTAGTATATGGATATTTTTTTGTTTGTTTGTTTAGATGTCATATTTTGGTGATTACCACAGTAGCCTGAGTAGACAAACCAACCTACGTTTTATTCCTTTCCAGCAGATCTTTAGACTTCCATTTCCTGAAAACACTTTTTTTGCTCCAGAATATGAGCTACCTGTTAAAGAACATACCCTAAACGGCAGCCCAGAGTGTAATGGGGCGTGTGCCACAGTCTTCTGGGGCCCTATTATACTGAGCATGTGTGTAGGATACGACCTTTCAGGCTCGGGTTGTGTAGTTCCTTCTCTAAAGATGTAGATGACAGGGAACGGGAGAGAGAGTAAGAGGAAAAAGACAGAAAGAGAGAGAGAAAGATCAAGAGAGGGAGGGGAAGAGAGGGAGGGGGAGAAAGAGAGAGGGGGTAGGAGAAAGAGAGAGGGAGGGGAGAAAGAGAGAGGGAGGTCCATTAGAATAATCAGTGAAAGACAGCAGAGGAAGAGTGTGCAGTGCACTCCTCTTTTTTATGGTTGGCGATGTCTCCCGCCTGACTCGCCAACAATAACCCTCAATAAGAATAAAATGAGCTATCAACAGTAATGGCTTACATGCACGCACGCACACACACACACACTCTTGCACACAGACACACACACACACACACCAAGGGGCACCATGCTGAAATCACACAGAGGAGTCCTATGAATCTGCTACTCTGGCCTTTCTCCCCCACCTGAGATCCGCTCCCCTGGCAACCCGGAACACAGGTAATAATGGCTTTCATTTGGTTACAGGAGTGGAAGGACCACCCAGAGATCGTCAGATTAAATCTTGCGTGTGTGTGTCAGAGGAGGAAGTGGTGGTGGGGGGGGTGGGGGGGGGGGGGTGAGCTGTGCCGTCAAGAGAGGGCCGGTGAAAAATAGCCCGTCATCACTTTCTGCTGGTTGGGCCGCATGCCCCTGTCTGCTTCCCTTTGGACCGCCTGCTCACTCTCCCTCCAGGGGCGAATTCATGAAGTGATGCTTGTGTGGGACGAGGTGGGACACGGAGGTGGGCGTAGAAGGTGGAGACGTGGGGGGAGGGGGAGAGAGAGAGAGAGAGAGGATAATGAATGGAGGGATGGAGAGAGGGAGACAGAGGGATAAAGGAAAAAAGAGGGTGCAGGATGTAGAGGGAGAAACAGCATGAGAGAGAGAAACAATAGAATGAATAGGAGATAAAGAAAGGGTGAGGGAGAGAGTGAGGGGGGGGGGGGGGGGGGAGAGAACACCCAGACCCACTAAACCTGATCAGAGTCAACCAACTTACAACACATCTACGGGGTAAGTATGCAATTTACTGGGAATCTCAATCAAAATCATAAAGTAAATTCCAATGTAATCTGTGTGTGAACAGAGCGCACACCATGGCAGACTAACCACAGTGACTGATGAAAAACAGAACCAGCTTGACAAAGCACAGACTCAGTTAGCGCTGTCTGGCTACAGAGACAGAATCCAAACAGAGCTGCACTTTCTACCAGACTGCTCAAATGGAAGGAGATTCTAACAGACTGCTCAAATGGAAGGAGATTTGTGAAGAATACATATATATATACACATATACATATGAAAAACATTCCTTCACCAGAAGAGAAAAATATTATGCAAGAAATATGATGTACTAGCAATTATCCAGGATAACAAGTAGTTGTTAGTGCAGCCCCCTATATGACCATACAAGTGACCATACAGCCCCCTATATGACCATACAAGTGACCATACAGTCCCCTATATGACCATACAAGTGAACATACAGTCCCCTATATGACCATACAAGTGACCATACAGTCCCCTATATGACCATACAAGTGACCATACAGTCCCCTATATGACCATACAAGTGACAATGCAGTCCCCAGTATGACCATAGAAGTGGCCATACAGTCAGTAACCATATGGTACCCTATTCGACCATACAAGCTGGGTCGTGGTGCAAACGCCCCACCAAACAAGCAGAGTTTCCTGCTCTCCTTCCACCAGGGCTGGAGGAGGAGTTCAGGTGAGAGAGGAGGGAGGACAGGAAGGAGAGAGAGATCGAGAAAGAGAGAAGGAATGAAACAGGAAGTTAGAGAGACTGAGAAATAGAAAGAGAGACAGGGAAGAGAGAAAGACAGAGAAGTAGAGAGACAGAGATAGTCAAACTACAGTGGCAACAGAGCTACACTTTCTATGTGTATGTGTTACTGTTTGTGTAAATGTTAGTTTTGTTTATCTGTAAATGTTTTGGGAACACAGTATGATTTTGTCATGCCAAGAAAGTTCATTTAAACTGAATGTTGAAATTGACAGACCGAGAAAGAGAGAAGGAGGGAGAGAAGATGAGGAGAGAGACACACATGGAAGACTGAGAAACTTGTGAGGGAGAGACGGAGAGAGAGAGTAGATGGGGAAGGGATCTCCTCACGTGTGTAAAGTGATCTGGAACAGTGCGGGAGAGGCAGAAAGTGCAGACGCTGCTTTGAAGTTACTGTCGATTTTTAATTATTAACAGCCCAAAGGGTGTCAGCGAGGCAGTCTGAGAGCGTAAATATGAGTTGAGTGTCTGGGGACAGTGAAGGCACACGCAACGTCTGACATCCTGCGCGTGCATGTGAGCGTGGGAGGGAAGCAGGCATGTGAAATGTGTTTGTGTGAAAAGAATTGTGTGTGTGTGTGTGTGTGTGTGCGCGCGTGTGTGTGTGTGAGAAAGAGTGAGAGTGAAATGGGAGTGCTGCCATTCCAAAATATGTGCGGGGAGAAGGTGTGCGGGAGGCAGTTGGACAGGTGTGCAGTGCTCACCTGGTGGCTCAGGTGTGTCAAGCTTCTGTGTGCAACAGAGTCTTCCTGTGTGCTTCTGTTAACTTCAGCAGGTGAGCGGGTCGCCGCTGTTCACACACAGCAGGCATCGTCTCTGAGATGCTGTGTGGGCTGTGTGTGTGTGTGTGTGTGTTTGTGTGTGTGTGCATGCACATGGGGAGCATGGTGTGTGTGGGGAGTGCGTGTGTGCATGGGGAGTGTGTGTGCATATGGAGGTGTGTGGGCCCTCGGTAAACATTGCAGAGGAGTGCAGTGTTGACAGAACAGATCGATACCCAGTCTGCTGGTGATGAGAAACAGGCTGATCCTCCCTTCTGATCCTTCTGTAATAACACAACCACTGACACACACACACACACACACACACACACACTGACATGACAAACATCAGTTACCTGCTTACCTCTCTCACACTCAGAGAAGTTTTACTGTGTGTGATTGTGATTGTAATATTTATGTTTGAACATACTAAATACATATAGTAATTATCCGTCAGTGCACTTAACACAGATCCATACTAGGTACATTGTGTACAGAGAAAAATATGTGCAAACTACTGAAACAAAAATATATATATACATATGAGAAGTGTGTGTGTGTGTGTGCATGTGTGAATATAGTGGTCTGAAATGTGTGTGATAAGACTTCATCCTCATGTGACAGCACAGATCTTAAGAATGCTAATGAATGCAGAGAGTATCACTCAGGCGTCTGTCACGTCAGGCTGGCACTGGTCACTGCAGCTCACTTAATCACGGGCCTCTCAGGCTTGGATTACATATGGCATCACTGTGGTTGTATGTTCAGTTGTGTACAATTATACTGTAAGTGTTTCGGTTATAAATAATGCTATTGTTGTCATTAATTAGCTTTATCTTTATTCATTAATATGTTATTGTTGTTGTCATTATTACTACTGTCTTGTTTGTACTTTTGCAATGATGTATGATGGCAAACTTTTACATTTGCTAAGAACTACTCCACTAAACATGGAAGTCAAAACCACACGGTCCACGTGTCCTGGAACAACTTAATTCAAAACAAAGGATTATTATATTATTATTATTATTATTATTATTATTATATATTATTATTATTATTGGTCTAAACTAAAAATAGTTTTCCAAAAATGACAGCACACAGTGCAATGGTTGATCCGACACAAGAACCTGGACAAGAACCTGGACAAAAACACCATTTTCTCCTCATAACATAACACGGTCACAGGGAACATTTAGCCCCTGCAAATTAGGATATGCAGTACACTAGTTTGCATTATAATACACACGCCTAATTGTAGTCATGGTGATGAAGCACTGAATGGGTCAGAAAAGCACGGAAGGCAGGTCAAACAGCAGCGTGAGAACAGTGTGAGATCCACGTGAGCTGAGCAGCGTGAGAACAGCACGAGATCTGCATGAGACGAGCAGCGTGAGAGGGCGAAACGTTTAGGACTTAAAGTGGAAGTGTGCTGGGGTGGGGGGTGTGTCAGGGGGGTGTGGGTTGGGAGGGGTGTTGGGGGGTCTCTTCACTCCCTGCCTGGCCAGACCCCTGGGTCAGTGTGGGCCCCTGGGTCAGTGTGGGCCCCTGGGTCAGTCTGGGCCCCTGGGTCAGTGTGGGCCCCTGGGTCAGTCTGGGCCCCTGGGTCAGTGTGGGCACTTTTTAACTTAAATGTCCCTCACTGCGATTATATAGGGATGTAGGGATGTTGTGACCAATTACATTCCGGGCTGTAGTGAGGAAGAAAATAAACCCAATCTCACATTTTGTGAATGTTGAAAAAAAGCTAGAAGTCAAAAAGGTAGCAATTAGCACCCTGAGAGTGTGCAAAACGTACCTAATTAGATTTTGAAGATGAAAAGCTGTGTCTGGCTCGAACACCCCAATTAATTTAAATGTATGCAAAGATTAGAGCAGGCCTGACCACGCTGACTTCATACTGCAGTGAGGGGCCTTTAAAGTGCACACTTTATTAGCATTTACTGAGAGAGAGTGAATGTGAGAATGTGTGTGTGTGTGTGTGTGTGTGTGTGTGAGTGAGTGAGAGCGAGAGAGAGGTACTCAGAGAGATATACACAACTCCCTCCACTCCACAGCAGGTGAGGAGGGACCAGCAGGACAGAGACGGATGGAGAGATGGGAAATGAAGGGAAGAGGAAAACAGCAGAGGGAGAGAGACAGAGAGAGAGAGAGAGACAGAGGGAGGAGGAAGGGAATGAGAGAGGAAAGAAGTGTGTGTGTGTGTGTGAGACACAGAGAGAGAGGGAGGGGGAGGGGGAGAGGACAGCAAGAGAGGTACCAAAAGATTAAACAGACAGGAAGGAAAATCTGGTCGGGAAAGCTGACACAGGAAGTGTAGTTTGCTTACACTGAGACCTGCATATCGACTGAGCATGTGTGGAATGGTTCCATCTCATGGTCAACAAATCAGTTTCACAATAACCTACATGAGGTTCTGGTAAGATTTTGAGAGCATGAATTATATATGATTATATATGATTATTGTTGTGAAATACGTATACATCAAATGGTTTTTTCACCTTTAAAACTTTAAATTGCACATTTTGAATAATGTACTGGACTATCTTAGATGCATTAGTTAACAAATGTTCTGTCACAAGTGATTGAACATAAGTAGTAGGAATAACCCTAAGAGGGTCTTGTGAACGTCCGTTGGGCCTTGGTTCTGCTGGTACCTTGGTCTACTTGGTGAGCTGTTTTTCTTTCAAGGCTAGTCTGTGTGTGTGTGTGAGAGAGAGAGTCTCTGTGTGTATGTGTTTGTGTGCGGTGAAGCTGGTTCGTGCCTTCTGTCTGTCTGCTTCAAGCTCCCCTCACAATGATAAACCATTAAACATTATTGTCTTACATATGTACACATTTCTATTAGACACATGCCAGTGTCCATGTGTAAAGGCCCGTACAGAGGCACCAACACTGGGTTAAATGAGTCACTGGCAGATCCAGCATGCGGGGTGAATGCAGGACATCAGCACCATGGAGAGCGCCACATCTCAAACGTCACCGAGTTCACTTTTCTCCGTGTTGTTTCTGTCTTCCCTCCCTGTTGTTCATCCCCCTTTCACGGACGCTCACTCCACAGCAGTCTCACACTCATTCGTCATCACTCGTTCCTGCTTTCCTCTACCTCACCACGCCTTTTTTTATTTACCTTCACCGTTTTTCCTCGTGCGTGGTGATGGCTGGCTGGCTGGCTGGCTGGCTGGCTGGCTGGCTGGCCCGCCGGCCCGCCCGCCCTCCCTCCCTCCCTCCCTCCATCTCTCTCTCTCTCTCTCTCTCTATATCTGTGGTGTGGAAGCCGAGCTGCGCTGCCCCCCGCAGCCTGGGAGAGAAGCGTGAGTGCAGCTGGAGAAAGGTCACTGATGACAGGCCTTCAGCTGGGCTGTCAGATGGGCCCCTAGCGGTCTGTCTCTCTCCCTCTCTCCCTCTCTCCCTCTTTTTCTCTCTATCTTATAATCACGTATACTCACACTGAGTTGTCAGAGAACAAAGAGGCTGTGCGCAAAAAAGTTACACAGGTGTCAGACATAGATAGATAGATAAACAGATAGAGAGACAGAGAGACAGACAGACAGACAGACAGGCTGAAATCACAATGCTCTTGTACTTACTGCCACCCAGTGGGTCACTTAGCAATGACACCAGTGCATCTGTCATAATATGGACCAGCGCTGGACTCTTAAAGGGCCAGTATGTAAGTGGGAGGGGCTAAGCCGCAGTAAGATGAATAGGCAGAGGTATGTAAATGAGTTTGTTCTGGTGACATTAGAGAAACACTGAGGTGTCACTGCACCTATTCCTCCTGACCTTTGCAATCACACACATACACACACACACACACAAATCAATGGGCCGACGGCTCAGCAGACTAAGACCTACAGTTCCTCTCTTTGCAGGCTTACATCCATCATCTCATTGCATGTTCACCGTAAAACAGTGCCACGGTGTCTGCAGAAGCCCCGACCCATAGAAGCCTCCTTGGTCTCGCACAGCCATTGTGATCTGCCCAGCCTGCGCACTGCTCTTCAGAGTCACAGAGCGTTCAGCTCCGAAGCTGAAGACACAGACGTGCTCTCCCCTCAGGCTCCTTAAGCTCAGGTCGGCCGTCGCGGCTCATAGTGCAGACACGGCTGCCTGGAAGTGTTAGCTCAGCACCCACGTCCATGAGGCCAGGCTCTGCTAGGGAGCGGGGGACTCGAGTTGGACGTACGAGTGTCCAGAAATGAGAACATATGAGCTTATGAAGAAAATGGGGATAGGAGGAAAAAAGGAGAGAGGAACAGAAAGAGATACAGAGAGAGAGGAAGATAAAGAGTAGATGACCTTAGAGGCAGCAGTGGAAGGCATCTGCACAGAGGGAGGATGGAGGAGGAGAAGGAGCAAAGAAGAGACGGATGAGAGAAGAGAAGGATGAGGGAACAGGAGGAGTGTGTTGTCATCTCGCTCAGGGCCTGTCATCTATCTTTCTACTTGAAATGAGCCCTGGTCCCCAAAGTCTCAGCACTGCAAGCACATGTGCTCACACACACACACACACACACACAGCTTTAGATAGTGTACATGGTACAATGTACTTACAAAGACACATTTGCTATCACCTCTTTTTCTCTTTCTTGCACTCTTTCTCTTTTCACACACCTACACACACCCATACAGACACACACACACATGCACACAAACAGAGCAGAGTTGTGTCAAAGGTCAGACTGTAACAAAGTCCTGTGACCACAAGCTTATTGGTCAGGATGGCGTGGTTGACCTCAGACTCATTGGTTAGACTGGGTGAGGTGTAGCAGGAGTGCGCTGCTGTGCTGTGAGGAGGAGGCGTGGCCAGCAGAGAGGACGACCCCGCAGGCGCCTGGCCTTCTGCTCAGCAACCCTCACTGATCACTCAGGCTGTGGCAGCTCATCAATACTGGGGCCTCCTGAGAGCCATTAAACATGAATCAGAAAGCAAAATGAAGGACAACACTTGAGTGCGAAAAAAAAAAAAAGAAGCCAGTCTACCTGTTAATTGGATGTAAATTTTACTCGTAGTACTTGAAAGGAGAAGAAGAGAATATAAAAGTCTAATATATGAAGTTCACTGATCTCATGTGTGGAAATGCTGGACCTAACGTCTTCGGTGCTGCATCATGGCGGTTGTCAGTATATTCACGTCAGTTTCTGAGGCAGCTGAAAACCTGGCAGGGATGGGCGGTGTGATTGACAGTTGACAGGTGTGGTCAGATGAGCGTGACCAACCCGCTAACGGTGTTATTGTGTCTCTGCATTCTGCAGCGCTGGATCTTAAAGGAAAGGATGACTCTGAGGTTACCAGGACATGAGCTTGTTAAGCCTACTGTCCTTATATAAAAGAGCAATGATATGGTTCACTCAATATACACATAAAGACCCTCAAATGACAGCTGACGTTTTGGATTTCAGTTTCACAGCCGTTTCAAATCCAGTGTGCTAGAGTACAGAGTCAAAAGCACATGTGTTACAGCCATATCTACTCTAGGCTGTCCCTAATCTGGGCCAAACCTAGTCTGGCATGTGTGCAGTTTAGGCTGCGTCTAATCTAGGCTGTGTGTAGTCTAGGCTGTGTCAAGGTTCTGTCTAATCTAGGCTGTGTCAAGGTTCTGTCTAATCTAGGCTGTGTGTAGTCTAGGCTGTGCCAAGGTTCTGTCTAATCTAGGATGTGTGTAGTCTAGGCTGTGTCAAGGTTCTGTCTAATCTAGGCTGTGTGTAGTCTAGGCTGTGTCAAGGTTCTGTCTAATCTAGGCTGTGTGTAGTCTAGGCTGTGTCAAGGTTCTGTCTAATCTAGGCTGTGTGTAGTCTAGGCTGTGCCAAGGTTCTGTCTAATCTAGGCTGTGTGTAGTCTAGGCTGTGCCAAGGTTCTGTCTAATCTAGGCTGTGTGTAGTCTAGGCTGTGTCAAGGTTCTGTCTAATCTAGGCTGTGTAGTCTAGGCTGTGTCAAGGTTCTGTCTAATCTAGGCTGTGTGTAGTCTAGGCTGTGTCAAGGTTCTGTCTAATCTAGGCTGTGTGTAGTCTAGGCTGTGTCAAGCTTCTGTCTAATCTAGGCTGTGTGTAGTCTAGGCTGTCAAGGTTCTGTCTAATCTAGGCTGTGTGTAGTCTAGGCTGTGTCAAGGTTCTGTCTAATCTAGGCTGTGTGTAGTCTAGGCTGTGTCAAGGTTCTGTCTAATCTAGGCTGTGTGTAGTCTAGGCTGTGTAATTTAGGCTGTCTAATCTAGGCTGTGTGTAGTCTAGGCTGTCAAGGTTCTGTCTAATCTAGGCTGTGTGTAGTCTAGGCTGTGTCAAGGTTCTGTCTAATCTAGGCTGTGTGTAGTCTAGGCTGTGTCAAGGTTCTGTCTAATCTAGGCTGTGTGTAGTCTAGGCTGTGTAATTTAGGCTGTCTAATCTAGGCTGTGTGTAGTCTAGGTGTCAAAAGGCATTAAAGCTGGCAGCTCACTCAGTATGCATCAATAAAACACACCTACTGGAGACTGTAATCATCTTCTGAACGAATAATCATCATCCAGAAATGTTTACCATGTCACATCTCCAGCTTCGCTTTCACTTACTGAGACTGTTGAAACCAAAACCTGTTCTGTCTTGCAGTGGGAAATATGTGGAGCTTCATGCCTGAATAACTTGCAGAAAGACGACAGACACATCCTGGAATTGGTTTAAAGACTCCTGCCACCACTAAGGGCTCTATGGGTGTAGGGAAACAGGGGTGAGGTACGTGTGTATGACACCCCCCATCCTGACAGAGAGCCGCCCCCCACTGTTCATTATCAAAGCACTGACTGCATAATCTACTTGAGATCAAAAGGCTCTATTGTATAAGCAACAGGGTGTAATATAATATCCAGCAAAGCTGTGTCATTGTAAAGCTCTTTTCTCTATGACCAGAGTCATGGTTTCCTGCAACGTCCCTTACTGCAAAATACTTGAACCAGACATGAACGTGTGTGAACACAGACAGACAGACAGACAGACAGACAGACAGACAGACGTGCGCACAAAACACAACACGCAGACCGAGCCTCTGTAACGTCATTAATAACGAGAGAGAGAGCAATTAAAGAGCCCTTTGATGGATGCGTTCATTGTCTGGCGAGCTGTCTCTGTGTTATTGTCGATCAATGCTCTCCTCAGCCTCGCCATGCTGGCTGACCTTATCGGGGGGATCGTGGATCAATAGCACACGGAGTGCCGCGCGCAAGCCACCGAGATAACAGAGACGCGGCCTCGACCCCTGACCGGCAAATTAAAACTCAATCAGAGCGACCCAGAGAGGCTGGGGTGGGCGGGGCGTTCAGGAGAGCGGTGACTCAGACGGACCTACAGTTTTACCAGGAGACTTAATCACAGTCTGATTAGAGGGCCAATCAGAGCAGGTATTCATGTACAGCAGGGACGCCGACAGCTTAATTAGGAACACGCTGACAGGAAACACATACAGATGTATGCAGTCGGGGAGTGAAGAAATGCATAGAAATGGACAGTCCAGCTGTTCTTTACCTTACTCTCTCACACACACAAACACACACACACACACACACACTCAGGGTTAGGAACGTAAATTGTGGCCCTTCTGTCGCTATTTAATCACACAGGTTAAGAAACAGAGTTCCTGAAATTGTTAAATATTCATTTTTAAACTAGTACGAAACCTCTCAGGGTCTCCTCCTCTTTAATCACCACACACAAACACGCATGCACGCGCACAGCTTAGTATGCTGAGCTGTGTTTGAACACGTGAGTGACAGGCAGGCGAGGTGCATGGTGAACACAAACATTAATGCTCAGGCAACATCTGCATTCAGCCCCGTGAGCTGCATCACCCCCATCACTGCCGACAGCCTGGGCAAACACCAAACACCCAGCGCACCTCCCAGCACACAGGGTGGAGGAGGCGATGCAGACGGCAGGCAATCGCGCCATCTAGAGGCCTGGAGGAGAATAGCTTGCAGGTAGATGGCCGAAATACCCCAGTTATCTCCCAAAACGTGCACTTTTTTGGTCAGCTGTGGGAAAATAAACCCCAATGGAGATTCAGTCAAGAGCACATGGGAAAACCACTGCCATGTCCAAGTTCAGCATTCAAAATCACCCCATGCCATCTTAATCTTCCCTGTAATAATGTACATTTGTCATGTAACTAATTAAATTAGTGCTAATCAGACCGTGATGTCAGGGAGTGCTGGGGGTGCTTCAGTTGTAGCACCCCAAACACCCAGAGGAACCTCCAGTAGACACCCAGAGGAACCCCCAGTAGACACCCAGAGGAACCCCCAGTAGACACCCAGAGGAACCCGCAGTAGACACCCAAATAGAACCCACAGAAAACAAGTTCACATATCTATTAATATTTTTTAAACAACCTCAATGTTTTAGCGTTCCATTTCATACATAATTTGTACTGTTCTACTGAAACGTGGTCCCTCACAACCCCTGAGAACATAAGACTACTGTCATATCGTTAGTCCCCTCTAAGCCTACTTTAGATCACCACATAGAACGCTGATCTTCGGTCAGTCACTAAAAGATATGCTATACTCTTTGAAAAGAGAGGTTCCGATTCGCACTGCCAAGATAACGGCGACACCAACAAACAACACACAACGGGGCATCAAGATTAATGGGGACGAGGAGATAAATGGGTCTGTGTGGAAGATGGGCAGAATGAGCCGGAGAGAGCAGCGATGCCTTCAAAAGGTGTGGGAAAAGTTAGCGGTGCTAATTACGGTCTAACGGTCCAAGTGGCACGCCGGCCCTTGGGTAAGAAAGAGCCCCTCGCCGGAGTTCGGTCACAGATAAAGGAGCTTCAGCGTATCCTTGCAGAAGTGCAGTTACAAGTGCGTCGTGTATTCTGCTGTCAAGGATTCAGCGTTCCGCTTACCAGCGGAAATCTTCGGGCCTGCTGTGAAACTCGAGGAACAAACGGTATAATCAAGTCAGTATTGCAACATAGTGTAATTGAAGTAAGGTGACATATAAAATATATATTTTATGCACACTTATTGTCTCTCTTGTTATTAGTAATGTGATCTAGAAACAATCTAAATGAAACATAATAAAGAAGAAAAGACGTGTTAGAATATGATAACCATATTTAAAATATTGTATATAAGTATGGCTTATAACTAATAATAAATTTAAATTTGTCAAATTGCCATTCATTGGCACAATTCATGCAGCGTCAAACTGCATAGTTGTGTGAAATTAGTCTGTATTTACAGGTAGATGAAGGCATGCAATCATGTCAAATTAGTCTGTATTTACAGGTGGATGAAAACATGTAATTACCGTATTAGCGGATATCATGCGACATTGTGTAAACATATTCACAGTGATCCATCACCGATCCCTTGTCAGCATATTTCATCATCAGTGTTTGGTGGCCTACCAGACCTGATGAACGTGGTTATACAGCTGTGACAGAAGGTGAACATTAGGCCAACATAGCTATGAAGGGTTTTACCAAGCAAAGGTTAAGCAGACTTCATCTGGACTATGGATCTTGGTCTTGTGCAATGGGACTGGTGTTACATCACCTTTACTGATGAGGCATAGGGTAGCTGGCAACAAGAAGCAGAAGGAAAATAATAGTAATAATTTATTTTCTCTGGTCTATATATGTAAAACCAAAAATATAATTGTTTAATAATTTTCACGCAATTATTAATAGATAGCTACCAAATTATATCTACACATGTTATGGGATCATTTTAGCCATTTGAGTCTTTTGAATTGTTTTTTTCAGCCATCAAAAAAAAAAAAAGAATTATGCCCAATAAAGATCGCAAGATGGCCACCCCCGTCTAATATATCTTCCAACGTAATTACGAATAGAGGTTAAGTATTTTGACCACTAGATGGCGGTCTAGATCCATAGTACACAATATAAGAGTCGTGCAGGGAGTGTGTTAAAATTGCATTTTTGCGATAAATTGCGAAATAATAGCTAAATTACTCTAGAATTCACAATTCTTGGATGTTTCTGCTCGAAATATATTAGACTACAATTGGTCGTTAGTACATAGTCATTATTTACACAAAAATGAAAGAAAAAACATTTGCCAGAATTTGATTTAGATTTACTCATAAAAACATCAAACGATTTCCTTCCTATAAAAGAAGTATTGTTTAATGCAGTGTTTAACCACAGCACAAACCACAGGAAGAAAAACTAATTAAAATGTTTCTATTCCTTAATGTAGATGTAAGTGTTTGTCCCATACTGCTGCTAAAAAAATTTTTTTTTTCAGACCAATTATATTTATAACTATTTGGATGATGTATTGCAGATTAGAGGTATAAAGCAAAAATGTAAATAGAATACACTGGGTAATTCTTTATATATAACATGGAATCAGATATGTAGTTACCAGTTACCAGGCATGGACGGAGTTAATTTACTTGGCTGTGAATTAGTAACAGGAGGTTGTAATGAATCTATGCAAGAGTGTGTGTGTGTGTGTGTGTGTGTGTGTGTGCGTGTGTGTGTGTGCACTGATGGCACACAGTGTCAGCGTGTGGGTGAATGTCTTTAACGGAGCATGTTTTACAGCTGTTTGTCTCTCCTGCCTCTGCTCACAGACACTCGACCGCAGCTGTGAAGAATCCATCAAGTCTCAAAGTAATGGAGGCTCAGCTCCGCTTCATTTCACCAGCTGGGAGGTGTTGATTGGAGCTTTTTTGGGGGGAAAGAGAGAGAAAAACAATTCCACTACTGCTGATGAATGCCTTTGGAGATAGAGAGATTACCAGACAGACATAGAGGGACCGATAACCCACATCCACAAAGCTTGGGTTTGACTAAAAAACAGATATACTTCATTCCCAGTCTTTCATTACAGTTTGCGACCACGGTAACACGCTAGCTGAACAAACAAAGCGGATTTTTGCTCACCTTCCCCCTTCAGGGCTGAATAGTTACCGTCCCAGCACAACTGGATATCAATCAAAATGTATCACTATGAATATTCTTGGGGTTGTTGTGTTAGAATTCGCACACGCCCAGGCCGGCTCTAAACGAGATATGCTGCTTTGTTAGCAGTGTGCCACAGTGCGTTGCCGTGCGCTGCTGAGAGTGAGAGCTTCATTAAGACCTTTCAGCCGCCCCCACCTCCACCATTCCACCCCCCAACTAGAAGGATCTGTGCCAGATACTCACTCTAACAGCCAAACATGTTGATAATTAAACCCCTGTAATCGAGAGGTGTTATCACAACAATTAACACCAAAAATGTGCGGGTATGAGAGAGTGCCCTCAAATGTGTGACTTTGTATATTTCCTATCTCACAGATAAAAAAAAAAACAAAACAAAAAAAGAAACAGCCATCTCTCCGTCGTATGAACACACGGATGCTGTGGAGAACCTGTGGTCTTAATGTCTCTTCTAGATCTTTTCTGTTTTCTGTAAACAGCATTAGAATTAAAGCGTCCGAGGGCTAGGGAGGGGCTTTAGGGAGACATTGGAACCTCTTCTGTTCTTTTCCTCCGAACACATCCATCTCGCCCCTACTTTCTCCGGGTCTCCAGACACACTCCTCTTTTTCGCCCACTCCTCCTCATTTTCTTCCCCCAAAGTTGGCTGACTCTGGCCTCGTTCCGGAGCCCCAGCCGAAAGATCCGGCAAGGCCCCTGTGCACAACCCGCTTTAATTGGGTTAAGTTTGTCCGCCACAGATAACATTTCTCTTTCTGTGGAGAATAAAGCAAATTGCTGGCACTAATGGCACTGTTTAATGTAGCTCTTTTTATTATGGATGGAGGAAATTAGGAGGGGAGTCCCTGCAGAGAGCTGATGTCGTGGGAGTGAGTGCATTGTTGCAACTCATCAGGAAACCATTTTCATGGGAGCACTGTCCTCTTCGCCTCCTGCTCACTGTCTTGCTTTCTCCCTCTCCTTTTCTCTTTATCCTGTCCCCCCTCCCTCTCTCTCTCTCCCTTTCTCTCCCGATAGCACAGAAAAGCAAACGCTCACTAATCGCGAAGCCTTTCCAGCGCATCCTGATGAGAAGGTCGCATGTTTGGCCGTCGTCTGCGGGCGTTCTGAACCTGTCCTGTGTCTGCTGGTTTTATGCTGTAATGCCCTAACTCCATAAAGCTGGTGTTTCTTTGTGTAAGACTGGGGTAGGAGCCAGAGACAGAGGGGCGGAGAGCGGGAGGAGGGAGGGGCGGCTCTGGAGGGTTTGGCACCAGTCGCGTAACCCTAACAGGCCGACGTTCGCTCTGTCCTGCTTGCCTTGTGCAGAGCTCCTCTGAAAGCACGTGTGCCTCTCAGCATGGACGCGGGGGCCGGGGACGCTGGGCAGGCGCTGCCCGAGTGGGGGACGGACGGCGGCGGGCGGTGGGAGGATGGCGGGGGGCACGCGGGTCTTTCTGCTGGCTAATCAGGGAGTGTCGGAAGAGAGGAGGGGAGAGAGAGCGCAGTGGAGCGCTCAGCCCCAATCTGGACCCACCTCCTGCGCACAGGCTCCACCTCCTGCGGTCAGGCTCCACCTCCCGTGCACAGGCTCCACCTCCCGTGAACAGGCCCCACCTCCCGTGAACAGGCCCCACCTCCCACACACAGGCCCCACCTCCCACACAAAGGCTCCACCTCCCATGCACAGGCTCCACCTCCTGCACACAGGCCCCACCTCCCCACACAGGCCCCACCTCCCCACCACCAAGCCGCCATTGGGGGAACTACTGTACAAGCCACATACTCTGGACCAACAGCAGGAGATGACAGTAAAAACAGACTCCACACATCACACACCGTGACCAAAACAATGAAACACACTATACAATTGTGTTACCTTTCAGAACCCCACACCCTCTCTTCTCCTGGAGATGGTGCAAGGAGTGAGTCCGACACCACAGGCTCGTATTCCAGTCCACAAAATACAGTCACTCTAATCTACATTCAGTGTCTGGAGTCATATAGCTGCTTCTCCTGCACCTCACACTTCCGCCCGTGTGACACAACCGGGGCTGGAGGGGGAAACATTTCCAGGTCTCTGCGTGCTACTGTGCTTTTGTTAACGAGACAAAAGATTGTTGGCTTTGCAGTATTTAAATCAGTTATGTCTAATTATTTCCTATAAAAATAGTCTATCTAGGGCAAAACCAATGAGATGTAACATTGTCTGTGGGGGGGGGGGGGGTGCTAGCAGAGTTGGCATGAGTTCAGCTGAACAGAACAGAGAGAATCTGCTGTAGGCAACATAAATATAACATGAACTCTCCAGGCTTGTGACAGTCCAATGGGGGAGTGTTTAAGATGGCTTTGTGTGGCTCCATCCAACATACCTACTAACTGTCCAGGAATACGAGGTCTAAACAGTGGGAGAGAGAGAGAGAGAGAGAGAGAGAGAGAGAGAGAGAGAGAGAGAGAGAGAGAGAGAGAGACATTCAATTACTGCAAAATTCTAGATTTGTGTTTGATGAATCAACAAAAAGGAGATAATATTACACCATCTTAAATGTCATCTTAAATGGTGGAATAGTAGAATTTAAGACCAGCTCTCTTGCGCAGGGACTTGTGGTCTCAGAAATTCTTCAACTCAGCCTGTTCACAAATACTTCAACCGTATAGTCTGTACCTGTGGAGATACTGTTGATAAAATAGCAAAAACTACTCACACGCGGACTATAAATTATGTCCGATTTGGTACATTTACATGTTTTAGATGTTAGGCACATTTCAAATACGGCATTTTCACCGGCATGAAACGTATTAAATTCGCCCTAAAATAGCTCCAGTAGTGATTCCAAACAGGATCACCACATTTATAGTTCACGCCTCTTTTCTCTTGAGTCTTAATTAATTTCATCCACATGTCTTGTAGCCGTTTTCTAAGCTTTTCGGTGTTGCGAAAGGGGGAAAAAAGTAAATCCATGGAAAGATGACAGAGGGTGTAATCGCTTGCTATGTGATTTAACAATGCGAGTTTTTCAAGCCATTCACGTCGTGGCTGTCCTTGACCCATAAGGAGCTTGTAATGTCGGCTGTTTCCCTCCTTTGTATTTAGCCGAGAAAAAGGGGTTCACTGCTTCGAGCTTCCACCCTTTCGTGCCAACGGCCCCCCTCTCTGGGACGCCTTTAAAAGCGGTCTCCAGGCGCGCGGTCATTTCAGTGGGAGTTCAGACGAGACCAAGAAGGGCCCCTGCCTCCGCAGGAGGTCAATTTTAAAGGCCGCTCCGTGGCTCGACGGGGGAGCGAGTCTCAATCTGCGGGACACCCCGCTGATCAAGACAGGGTACCCACCATGTTATCCATGACAACGGCCGGGCAGCTCCGGTTCGGTCAAAGAGCACACCGCGGAGAAAAGGCGAGAACAAAGACGCGTGTGATTTTGAATATTTCTTTGGTTCGTATTGCCAACATGCCCTCTTTCTGTCAGTGGAGTAATGCGTCTCAAACTGCGGACGACCAGACGGATGCTGTGAGGATTTTGGCTATGCCCTAGATAGGATTCGTATGATCCGCGCAAAGGCCTAATCCTACACAGAAACACTAACGCGCTGCTCCAGGATTTCTTTGATGTTAAAAACACATTTGCCTCTGAACTTGCCTATGAGTTCCTGTATACACTATTACAGCGCTAAACGTTCTGGGTATAATATAAACGTCAAGTGCAACATGCGCGCATCCACACTACATTTAACGCAAATAAACATAAGTACCTAGGAATAATACACACTGCTAAAAACTAAATATTTTAAAATAATATTATGAAAAGCAATACCATGGACTCTAGATTCCAGACACAATTTCATAAGTTCTAAGACACAATTAGACCCATCTAAAAGAGGCAAGAATTATGCCCTAAAAATAGGCGAGCACGCGGAAGCAGTAATTAAAGAAGAGCAAAAGCTTTTTTCCACTTTGCAGCAAAAGGCAAAAAAAATTACCAGTGAACTGAAAAAAAACATCGGTAAATGCTCCTCTCCACGGTAAAACGCTGGAGTGAGCTCAAGATGATGGCACCGTGTAAAGAGGGTAAGGACCGAAAAACAGAATCCAGTCCGTCTTTTTTCTTGCGCGCTGCAGAGTTCCTCGAAGCTCCGTGTTTTGGCCCGATCCGTGCTCCAAGTTAAGCTGTAGTATCCATGGCTGACCATGGTTTGGTGCTGTTGGCTCTCTCTGTCTGCTCAACCCAGGCTGTGCGGAGCTCCCTGCGGGATCAGAGCGCTCCCCCGCCGGGACCCTACTCTCACATCCTCCTGCTGGGACACGGCTACATTTCCAGCCAAGCCTGGCTTTATTATGTGTGTCTGCGCTGCAGCCCCGCCAGCAGTCGGATCGGGAGGCGGAGGAAGGACCAGAGTCAGGACAAAGAAAAAGGGAGAGAGAGGCTCGCGACCACAAACAGTTACGGCTGTGGGGGAATTTAAAAAGGGGGAAAACAACGAAAAATCCCCGCAGGTAAAAAATGCTGCGTAAAATGGCATTGAGGGTGCCTTCCGAAAAATAAGAGACCAAGGAGGGCGGTTCGGTGTTTGCGGGATCAGGGCGAAAAAAAGACAGTTCCGACAACTGCACAGAACAGAACCTCAAGCGGACCACGCGGGAGGGAAAAAAGAAGAAAAAACCCACAAACGGATCCAAACCGAATCGTTTGTTCGTTTATACGTGGTTATCGCGTTATCGGGAAGTACTGGCACCTTTCTCGAGACTGATCAGGTGTTATCGTAATGCTGTAATTTTGTCACCAGCCGCTTCTTGAAACTCTGACCGTGTATCGGTAAAGACACTCCACCGTCAGCGACGTCGGTCTGCGTGGGGAAACAAAAGACCGTAGCGTTAGAATCACTGGTAACCGCAAGTTATTCCCCTTCAAATCTACAGGTTGAATTCAGTGGTTGAAGTTGCTAAATTGCTGGAATATCCGGTCGCGGCACCTCTCCGTAGCCTTCGGTCAGCCCCTCTGTTCCTCTGAGTGCTACTGGACTATCGTGACACACAGCGAAGTTGCCGCATTGCAACAGGCAAGTAGAGGCAAAATCACAAAGAAGTCTTTAGCCTATGATTGTTAGGACGAAAGGACAAGAGATCAATAAAAGAAGAAAAACATCGAGGCAGAAATGTCCAGGCGCAAGCAGGCCAAACCTCGCTCCGTTAAAGGTAAGCGGTTTTTTTACGGGTACAAGAGGGAACAACTCACGAGTAGTAGCGTGACCAATGAGATTTCATGGCTAAAACTGGCGCGTATTGTGAAATGCCACGATTTAATATCTGCGCTCTGAATAGTAGCGTCGTGTTACAAGCTTTCCAGCACATATGGGCTACAGTGCTCTGGGGGGAAAAGGAATAAAATAAGAAGTTCACGATATCGCTCTGTTTACTCGACACGGGCGGTTTGAAAGCACGCTTGTTTGAAGTTTAAATAATATTTAACTGTAAACAGTGAACGTATAGTATACTTTCAAGAAAATGAACATTTGATATTTGCCTTGTTTGTTTGTTTTTATTGGTGAAGTGATTACTAAATTGAGCCCATTTATTCATTTTTACCATACGATATGAAAATGCTAGTGTATATATATATATATATATATATATATATATATATATATATATATATATATATATATATATATATATATATAACTAAATTCGATTTGAATCTGTATTGTAACTTCTTCGAGAGACCAGGTATTAAATATAACAAATATAACATGATGCATTAACGCAAGACAGGTTGGTTCTTTTCGAGTGCACTCGACTTTCTGCCGTTGCTTAGGCCTGTATTAAAAGCGAAGTCATTCTTTCATAGCTATGTAAGGATCTCGGGTTGATGTGGACCCGGCTGGCATTTTGTGCGAGAAAGTGTGTGGCGTTAGGGTGTCGCGTGGGGCGAGCGGTGCTAACGTGGCGACGTCAGCCTGTCAGCTGCTGTTGGACGTTTCACCGTATCATCCCTCCTACAAAACCTTGTGAACTGTGGTCGGTACATTTCTGTCACCGTCTGGTTCAGTATAACAAACGTGAGGGCGCAGACGCATTTGGCACTCTCGCCCCTATGGAAACCAGATGGGCACTGGATTGGCCATGTGGCCAGTATTAGAACCCCTCCCCCAATTAATAACTCGTTTTTGTTCTAATTAACGGACACAATCTGCGACGATTTATTGACAGCGTAAATCGTTTGTACTGAAACAAATAACACATTTCTCCCGGAAATAGATGTGGAAGGCAGTTGAAGTAGAAAGCGGAAAAGTTTTTGCAATTGTTATTATAACAATTATTATTATTACAAAAGGCCCAAACCTTACTGTTTGTACTGTAAAGTTTGATATTTGCAGTGTTAGACGTTTTACCAAAAGGAACAAGCATTCAGAGAGATGGTGAGGTTATTTATTTAATGTCCACTTAATGTCCCGACACACGCGTTGCCATGTGGAAACGATTATATTATGGTATCCATTTTTTTGTCAGAATTTTCTCCCGGACATGATACAAAAGCTCTGTCTGGAGTATACAAGCAGTAGAGCAGAGAACTGGTTTTGTCAAAGCGGATGTTTACATGTTTGTTGTATGTAAAAAGCTCCAGGTACCACTGTCAAAATCCGCCAAGTGCGCTACACCAAGAAGCCTTTGGCATCGCAGATGTATTCCGCTGTTACAGCGAGTGCTTTCGCATAAACGGTTCTTGTGTCGGCTCTGTGATGCACGTCAGTCACAGGCCAATTAAATATGTAACGAAGGCTCGCTGTGCCGTTATCTCCTCCAAACACGTTTTGTATTGATTGGCAGTGTCAAGGATCAGAGCGGTACAAGCAGCACCGACAGGACTGTCTGGGCCACAATATAAATGTTTTTTTGTTTTGTTTCGTTTTTTGTTGTACCACATTATATCATACACATTGGCATGTTGTTTGGCGTTCTCGTCTATGAGAGTCGGGCTGGAGGTCTGAGCTGATGTTTGGAGTAGAACTCACTTCGAGAATGAGCCTGAAAGAAGCAGTTTATCGTATCCATTAGAACAGGGATTATTTCCTTTAAGGGAAGAGTCGTGGTCTCAATTCAAATAGCATCAAAAGCTATGATTAGCTCTATTAATAACGAGAATTGGGGGGAGAGAGAGAGGGAGGTTTGCTGCTGCTGTGCTAAGATGAGTGAGAGAAAGAAAGAGGGGGTGAGAGAGGGAATGGTGCTTATCAAAATATTATTTCTCCAAATTAATCCCGTTTTAATGTGTGTCTGTGCGTACCGTGCTTGGCCTGTGCATTGCTGTTTCATATCTGCGCCGTTCCCAAGAGTGATTCATGCATTATGTAGTGATGATTATTACTTAATTACGGATTAATGAGTCCTCTTCATTTGCAGGACGTTAAGGGAGGAGGAGAGCACAGGACAGGCTAGGAGACACTGAACACACCCTTTTCAGTTCTGCCCCTCTGTTTACAGTCAGCCGAACCAAACGTGCCCTTTGACCCTGCAGCAAAAGCGGTGTGGTGGATTGGCAGTGGTGCGGCGTGAACTGATGGGTGACGGAGAACTATAATGCCATTATCTCCACTTCATCCCCACCCCATGGCTCTGTAACGCAGGGAGCTGTCGACCCCGCACCGTAGACGCGAGGGGCGTCGGAGACTCTCCAGGTCTTTCTGGGGCAGCCTGTGCATGTTGCAGTTATGGGAGCTGTTAAAGAACATGGCGAATCATTTCTCTGCTGTCCATTTAAAATGGGTTTTTAGAAAGACCATTAGTTAGCTGGAAAGTGTTGTTACCAGCATCCTCATATACCTCGTGTATGAAAACGGAATTTATTAGTTTGCAGCTCCATCAAACATGTTCATCGCATCTCTAAGGAAAAAAACGGCTTTAGTTGCTTTTCCTTCTCGTAAACGAAGATCTGTGGTAGACGAAAATACTCGTTGACTAGCAACGCTACAGGGATATGAAGGCAGGTGGCTTTGGTGCCTTGGTAGTGTGGAGCTTGTTTTGGTGGTGAAAGGAGTGTGTATCGGCAAACAGCCTGGCAGTGTTTTGTGTGTAAACACATTTGTTTTGGTAGCTATAAAACAGCGTTTCTAAAATTATTTGACTACTTGCGTGGTTAGTAGGAAAGATAAAGAAAATATCGCGTGTAGTATAATGTAGATGTGATTTTTTTTTTCTTTCTATTCCGTGCACGTGTGCGTGGGGCTGAGTTGGTAGAGATCTTATCCCTGACATCTCTTTGCTTCACCATCTGGTTTTCGCATTAAATGGCTTTTTTATTGTCACCTAGACTTTTGGCAGCTGTGCGGGACTTTCATTGGTCAGGGGGCTGTTATAAAACGCTGAAGTGAGTTACCACCGCTGCAGAGAGGGAGACGACCTCCCCAGGCCCCATGTTTACATTCTCAGGGATTCTGCTTGGTTTTGGTTTTGCACTTCGGTTTCTCATTCGGTGTATTCGTATGTTTTCTTTTTTTTTCTGAACAACTGTTTTTTTTTTCTAAAAATGTTTGTTTACAGATTGATCACATTTGCCACATATGTGTGATTACTCACTTGGAATTCATTTTTCAAAAGTTAGGATTTTGTTGAAATTTCGATTAACGTGTTCTTTTTTTTATTATTTGTTTGTTATTTAGCAATAGTTATGTTTCGTGTTTATATGGTCAGATAAATTCATTTTGGAGGATCCCAGTGAGTAATCGTGATTAATTTTTGTGTTGGCATTATTGATGAATTGATTAATTAATTGATTGTTTGTATTAATTTACTGGGCGGTAAATGTTTTTTCCATTTTTACTTTGTCAGTTCAATAGTAAAATAATAATCCAGTATAGCATTTAAACACACTGGAATATCAAATTATTTAAAGTCGGTGATGGACCGACTTTAATTGAATATGAGAACTACCTAACATGGTCCTTCCAAAAGTAGCAGGAATAAAACAACTTTCAGCCTTTTAACCCCCTTCCACATCTGTGCAGAGAGTAATTTGAGTCATTTCCTACACAACAGCACTTTGAATTGCTGTTGTGTATGAAGGGTATAAATAAACTAGCTCACCTCACCTCACCTCACCTCACCTTGGGTTCGGACCGGATCATTTGACTGCTGTGCAGTTTGATCTGTGAGCGTGACGGTGAGGGGAGGGGTTCATATCGCGGTGACACCGAGCCTGAACAGAACAGGAAGTCCAGGAGTTGAATGACGGTACCTTTTAAAACGGCCAAGCCGACGCTCCTGTGGTCGATGCGTGCCCCCTGCGTTGCTCCATGCTGACGGATGTGCGTGACGTTCGGCACCCACAATGGAATGTCCGTGGTGGTGGGAAACCTGAAGCTGGCTTTGTTGGAGGAGCGGAACTGGTCCGGAATGGCTGTGGCTCACGGGAAAGTGCTGGCCGCCTTCTCTGTTCCCTAACATCCACCGTTTAAAGCATAACTTCCTTCCTTAGAGGCTTGTGCTAGCTTTAGCCAGTGAGCACAGTGTGTGTGTGTGTGTGTGTGTGTGTGTGTGTGTGTGTGTGTGTGTGTGTGTGTGTGTGTGTGTGTGTGTGTGTGTGTGAGTAAGGAGGTCAGTAGTGATTTGTGTACTTGTAGCTCTAGTGACGATATGAGTGTTGTGGATAACCAGTACTTGAAGGTGTGTATGTCTACCAATGCCAACTTCAGTATTAGTGTTTCAAAATAACATCAAGGCATAAATATTAAGTTCATCAACTTTTGAAAGAATGAAAACAATATTCTCCCTGTAAATTGAACCTGCGTTAAATGGGTCATATTTGTAATGGTTTATAATCATGCTGAAATATATAATGATGGTTTAAATCATAATGTAATGTCATATCTGCATATTACTACCACCTCAGTACCGTTCAATGATTACCCACCCACACTGATACTGTGCTAATTCAGTTGTGCCTGCATAGTTTCTCAGCTAATGGGAGATGAAGCAAAAATTGATTTTTGATTTCTCCTCTTTTTAAAATGTTCATTGAATTCACAGCATGAGCAATTTGTTAACAACTCCTAAAAGTCCTTCATCAGGACTGAGGGAAAATGTAATTGCGCACAGTTTGATATCACTGGGCTTTTCTTTACTCTCTGCGTTTGTTCCCTTCATGGTTCAAGTTAAAGTATGATTTCCTTCTAATATGCAACCATCCAATATTCACTATTAATTTCTTCTTCTGTGGCCCTCATCACACTGTCTTCTGTCCTTACCTGTGTGTGATGGCCTATTGCTCTATACTGACCCCTCTTGGATGGGAGTGACGGCACTGCTCTGTGCGTTTGGCACTGGGCTGAGAGGCAGACGCGGGGGCGGGGGGCATATCCCCCCTGGCAGCGTGCGTGCCAGTGACAACTCCTTATCTGCGCCCTGCCTGCTAGTTTTGTGTGGAAGGATCTGTCTTAATGTAAGAGCTCAGTGCTGGCCTGTGCCATTGTAACGGCTTAGCTGCGTGCTTTATCACCCGGGCTGGGACCGGTGGTCTGGAACCGGGGCGCTGCGGACCCGTGCAGGACCTGCTCCCCGCCACGCTCCACTTCGGAAGGGGAGGAGTCGTCTTGGCGAGCGCTGCTATTAATTCTGTTTGTGCGGCTGGCGCTCGCCGTGCCCTTACCAAGCTCCACCCCCCTCCGTATCCCCCACCCCCACACCCCTCCACCGCCCTCTGTGGCCTGCCAAGCATGTCTCCCCCCGTCAGGGTCTCCCCGAGGAGGCTGGCCGCTCTAAGATGCCCTGTGCCGGAGCCGGGCTTGGTCTGCTGTGCTGTGCAGATTAAAACGTGCTGGAACACCACTCGCAGAAAGACACTGTCAAAGCTCCTCATCCCCATGCAGATTACACATGCCAGCCACCTTCAGCCCCGCCGCCGGGGCTTCTGTCATTGGCTGCTCGGGAAGCGCATTGTGATGCAAGAGGTCGCGCTTGTAGGCCCTGTTTTTTGTGTAATTGTGGATTTTTAAGTTTTTTTTAAAACTAAAGTTACCTATCCAATGCAACACAGGAGGATGTGCACTAAGTGTTAATCTACAGAGGATCCCTCACAGTTCAGATTGGTCCTTTGTGACATCTACTGAGGTGAGACCTGATTACTTTGTGTGTGTGTGTGTGTGTGTGTGTGTAATGGATTTTTTCTGTACATGTCAGAAGTGGAGGTGTAATTCAGGAAGAACCTTCTGAGGCTACAAGTGTGCTAATCATAGGTACGCTGGAGCAGTCTGAACACTAGGGTCCGCACATCAGAAAAACAACACAGCTCTCCTCTCTTCTGAGCCGCTCCCTGCTCTGCTCCTGCTCTGCTCCTGCTCGATGGCTGTACCACCCTCCCCTGCCTCACCGGGCTGTACATTAAACATAAGGAATGGGCCAATTAAAGCCCACTCCATCCACCTGGCTTATGCATATATTTATTGGTGGGCCTCCCTGCTGGATGGCTTCTGGGCTTTGGCCTGGGTTTTTTGGGAGGGTTGAGTGGAGGTGGGGAGTTGCAAAGGTCATTAGTGAAGAGCTCTGGTGCTGCCCCGACCTCTGCTCACCCCCCAGAGTCCTCCCTGACCCCTCTGTAGGCCATAGGCCCCTCCGACCGCCCCCAGACAGTGGGATGGAGGGGGGGGGGGGGTTAGAGACTCCCCCAGCATCAGTGTGTGATCCAGAGCTGGAGGGGTAAGGCATTGCGTCAAGCCTTCGGAGTCGGAAGAGTTTCTTTCTCTCCTACGTGTGGATTTGTGTGTAAAATAGTGTGCGTGTGCTCACAGAGATAAAGATCGCCCTGGCACTCGAGTCTCCCACAGCACTGGGGCTCAACCTATTGATTTCACTCTGCCTGGAAAGTTTTCCACAACAAAGAGCCAGAGAGTTAAAAAAAAAAGGAGGAGTTTATTGGGTTCGGTACCCTCTGCCTCTTCCACATGTGTAGCGTTTGAGTGTTCTACGCCAACCTTTGAGTCATTTACAGGGTTCAGCTGCCGTTGCGTTTGTGGTTTTCTTTTTAAGGAGTAGGCAGGGAGACGGGTGGAGAGGAGTGGAGAAGCTCGGGGCAGATTGGAATCCGCTTCGATCTCAGGCGTCTGGCTTAGCGTGACGTGCTCTTGACGCTGTAGTTCTAAACGACGCGTTGGTCTCTCGTGCAACGATCTCGGACTAGTGGGTTGTTTTTTGTTTGTTTGTTTGTTTGTTTGTTTGTTTCAGGCTGTAGAGAGCTCTGTGTAGAATGTACACTCTTTCCTGTTTGGGGGGGGGGGGTTTGCCATGTCATCCCCCAAATTGATTTTGAGGCGTGAAGCGTATGGGTCTTTATCCTGGGCCTAGACGCTGGCCTAGACGCTGGCCCGGATCCTGGCCTGGCGGGGGTCTTTGCTCAGACGGCATTAGCCCCTCGTTGGCCAGGGAAGCCTCTTTATGGAAGGCCTGTGCAGAAGCGTGAGTGACACGGCTCTGGGTTCAGCGCTGGGCTCTGGCTTCTTCGCCTTCATCCAGTTGAAAATGCCATCAAAAAGCAACGCGCACACACACACACACACACACACATACATACATACATCATCCCCCCAAGTTGAGAAAAATAACCCATAGAAACAGGGGTGGATGGTGTGTGGGGGAGGGGGGGGGCAGTAATGAAGAAACAATTAAGGTTTCTCTCCGTTTCTGATCAAAACACACATGTACACCCACAGAATACTGATAATTGCATTAGTTGTGTATATGTATGTTTATGTACATCTGTATATGGTGTGTGTGTGTTTGGTTTGTATGCTGAGGTTGGTGGTTTATATGTATGTGATTTATATGGCGTGCAGGTAGCATGCTGTTGTTCTAGTGCTGTTTGAATGTTAAGCAGTTCCCTGAAGTAAACCCAGCCCTCCTCCTAACCCCTATTTTCCTTAACCCCTTTCAATGGCTGACATTCTGTCTAGAAAATCTAAAAGCCCAGTAGAACGTCTAAATTGCCTGGCAGGAGATTTTCATGGTCTCAGACAGGTTCCTTCAGCCTCCGTGTGCTTTGCATCCTCACCGTGCTGAGGCTGAAAGTGGCTGTGTGTGTGGGGTGGGGTGGGGTGGGGGCACATGGCACACGACCTGCCCACCCCCCACCAAACACGCGCTCAGATTGGCTGGTGTGTTCGGTCTGTGTACACCAGGACCTGTGGGCTGCTGGCTCTTCTTCAGCGGTCGGTGCTGTACGGGTTGCCACACATCTGTGACCTTTCGCTTGACCTCTTTCATAAATCACTTGTTTTCTCTTTTAAAACAAGGATGGGCGATGTTTGTTTGTGTATGATAACAATTATGGTTACAATGATTGCGATCGTATGTGAGATTATAATGTACAAGTGAGTACATATCGGTTTGTGTTGTATTTATAAGTGTGTGTGTGTGAGATCAGCATTTGCAAGTGTAATTACTGCATAAATGCATATTAAAGTCGCCTGCTCTTTGCTTACAGCCCAGTCTGTTATTATGACCCCACTGAAGGTCAGTGCATCTTGTGCTGGTGACAGGCTCAGAGTACCACAGTGTCGCCAGGAGTTGTAGATTACAACTAAAAATGGACTGCTAAATATATGGCAGCCTATTACATACTGCTTATAACGTCTCCAGCGCATCAATTAGAACTACTGAAGTAGGAAGGAGTGTTAATAAAGTGGCACCAGCAGGCTGGGAGCAGAGCATGCTGGGAGTGTTCAGGCTAGTCTGGATCGTAATCCAGACGTCACAGATATTTCACCTCTCTGGGAATGTAGCGCATATACACACGCAACACCTGCCCGTGTGATCAAAGACGGATTGACGTGATGAAGAAACTGTGTAGAAGCATGTTAGCTTCACAAGTTTAACAAAGACCAAGGAAGGACGTTGAATTGGCTAAACTTGGGGTGCCGCATTAACAGGCCATTGCAGGCGGTGACGCCGCGGGTTGGGTCGGGTCAGAGGTCAGGTCGGGTCAGGTCCAAGGTGTCCAGCAGCATAGCTGTGACGCATGGAGGAACTTTTCTTCCCCGCGGTGCCACGATGTCCCATGAACAAGGCAGGGAATGGAGAGAAGCAGCTGCTTCTCAAACACCTCCCAGGTGTGAAAGTGACTCGGGGGTGACGTGAAGAGCTCGTTCACGTGCCTGTGCATGAATGTATGGGATAAAGGACTCAGTGGCTGCATGTAGGTTGGCAATTAAAAATGAGTGCAATTAAAGACTGAGAAATTATCGTGCTTAATTTAAAGCATCTGTTGCAAGTAACGTTTTACAAAACAGCTAACCTTTTCTGTGAAGATATGGTTTAAACAAGCAATTAAATTGTGAGAAAAAGGACGTGACCCTCCAGGATAAATGGCCTTTAACAGACACACGTGGCCTGTAGATAAGGGAGGTCAGAAGTTGCAAATTTCCCTGTTGCGAGATGAATAAAGGATTATCTTAAGTTCACGTGTCCATAGAGAGGCACTTGCTCTTCACGTGCATAAAGAGCACCAAGATATTTGACTGGACCAAAAGTCTAAGAGATGAAACGGAGGATGACCGTTCTAGTAAATATGTTCTATTGTGTAAATATACCTTGTTGTGAAGATGCTGTTTGTAAAACTGTAAATCTGTAAGTTGCCAAGTATTGAAATATGTGTCTATGAAGCACGATGGAGGGAGGTGTGTGTGTGTGTGTGAGAGAGAGTGAAGCAGGCTTGCTCTGGTGTTGATGGAGGGAGGTGTGTGTGTGTGAGAGAGAGAGTGATGCAGGCTTGCTCTGGTGTTGATGGAGGGAGTATAGTGTGTGTGTGTGTGTGTGTGTGTGAGAGAGTGAAGCAGGCTTGCACTGGTGTTGATGGAGGGAGTATAGTGTGTGTGTGTGTGTGTGAGAGAGTGAAGCAGGCTTGCTCTGGTGTTGATGGAGGGAGTATAGTGTGTGTGTGTGTGTGTGTGTGTGTGTGTGTGTGTGTGTGTGTGAGTGAAGCAGGCTTGCTCTGGTGTTGATGGAGGGAGTATAGTGTGTGTGTGTGAGAGAGAGTGAAGCAGGCTTGCTCTGGTGTTGATGGAGGGAGGTGTGTGTGTGTGAGAGAGAGAGTGATGCAGGCTTGCTCTGGTGTTGATGGAGGGAGTATAGTGTGTGTGTGTGTGTGTGTGTGTGAGAGAGTGAAGCAGGCTTGCTCTGGTGTTGATGGAGGGAGTATAGTGTGTGTGTGTGTGTGTGTGTGTGTGTGTGAAGCAGGCTTGCTCTGGTGTTGATGGAGGGAATATAGTGTGTGTGTGTGTGTGTGAGAGAGAGTGAAGCAGGCTTGCTCTGGTGTTGATGGAGGGAGTATAGTGTGTGTGTGTGAGAGAGAGTGAAGCAGGCTTGCTCTGGTGTTGATGGAGGGAGTATAGTGTGTGTGTGTGTGAGAGAGAGTGAAGCAGGCTTGCTCTGGTGTTGATGGAGGGAGTATAGTGTGTGTGTGTGTGAGAGAGAGTGAAGCAGGCTTGCTCTGGTGTTGATGGAGGGAGTATAGTGTGTGTGTGTGTGAGAGAGAGTGAAGCAGGCTTGCTCTGGTGTTGATGGAGGGAGTATAGTGTGTGTGTGTGTGTGTGAGAGAGAGTGAAGCAGGCTTGCTCTGGTGTTTGCCGCCTGTGGATGAGGAGACGCTTCTCTCTGGGAACTCCTGCAGAACAAACGAGAGCCAGAGGAGAGCAGAATTATTAAAGCAGTGCCTCTCTCCCTCCCCTCCCTCCCTCCCTCCCCTCCCAGCTCATGACCTGTCTTTATTCTCTCTGTCCTGCACTCCTGCACTCTGCTAATAAATGCTTCATGTCACCATCAAACAGGGCCGTCTTGCTCCAGGAGAGGCAGAGCAAGGCAGAGGAGGGGGGGGGAGTCAGAAAGAGAATAGAAGATGGCCAGGAAGGGGCTTGTGTACTGCAGGCCTTGGTTGTTGATGGATGGCTGGACGGATGGAAGGATGTTAAAAAATGTAGAGTTGTTCTGGCCTGGGCGTGTGGAGCGTCAGCAAGGGGCCTGGGCTGCTGGAGACTGGCTCTCTGGGTGGAGGAGAGAGGAGAGCTCAATCTCGCTTGTGCACACACACACACACACACACACACACACACACGCAGTCACTGCTGCACTAGTGCAACACAGAGTATAACCAGTGTAACCTTGACGTAAATATACCGACACGCACATATGCATGCACAAACACACACACACACACACGTCCGTAAGAGGTCCTACCTAACAGGAAGCACAGGCTTGTCTTTCCGTGCCCTTCTTGAGTGTAGGCTGGACGTGGGCCTCGGGCTGCAGGCCTGGCCCAGGTCTGTGTACAGCTGCTACCTTTGTTGTTTTGTGGGTATTTATAGGTGTTGTGGGAAGAGTTAAGTTTGGCTTCCGAAAGTCTTTCTTTTGAAGTTCATATATACTTGGCAGGAAGTCTCCTGGGGTGATGAAGAAGAGGTTTGGGTATACGGTGACACACACTCACACCTTCAGATAGGGCCTATATGTTTGTTGGATAAGTTTATTAAAAGAGGCCGCCCTCCCCTTTGGACACCCCCCACTGCGGAATCCCTGCGCCCGGACGCTGAAGGGCTGGCGTGGTCTCTGGCGAGAGGCTGGGAACAGTGGCGTAGTCTCGAGAAGGAACGCGATTGCACAGTTAATCTGTCCTCCAGTGATCCGGGCCCAGCCACAAAGCCGTGGCACTCAGGCCCGTTCTGTAATGCCTAATCGAGTCTGTATCAAACGAAATAATGCCGTAGCGTGAAATTGGAAGCCCGAGTCAAAAAGCACTCCCCAGCCTGTGCTACAGGATAAGGCAATTAGCACTCGCTCTCTCTCTCTCTCTCTCTCTCCCTCTTCCTCACTCTCTCTTTCTGTCTAACACTCTCATGGCCAGGCTGTGCTCTTGTGCCTTTGTGAGTGTGTGAGTGTGTGTGTGTGTGTGTGTGTGTGTGTGTGTGTGTGTGTGTGTGTGTGTGTGTGTGTGTGTGTGTGTGTGTGTGTGTGTTCGTGCGTGTGCAGAATGAGCGAGCTACTCTCTCCTCTTTCGTTGGTGGCGGGTATTGTTGGTGGTGCTCAGAGCACATCTATTTCTGGAGGCTCCCCGAAGACACTGCACTCCTGTGAGGCCTTCCTCCTCCTCCTCCTCCTCCTCCTCCTAGGTCAGGGGCGTTAAGTTAAGCTCATGCCTCTCGGCCGGTGAGTGGGAGGGGTGTATATGGGAGGTGGTGTGGGTTGTTGTCTCCCCGCCCCCTCTTCTCTGTCTACACACACCCCTCTCCCTCTCCTCGGTCCCGTTCCTGTTTGATGGCAGCACAGTGTAGAGGGCGCGATGGCGATCCAGTCCCCAGGGAACGTAGCGCTGAAGCAAGGTTCTGCTCAGTGACAGCCCCACACAGCAGTGTGATTTAATCACGCGTGCACTCACTCCCCGCCAACCACCAGCTTTTCTGCTTTAATATCTGCGTGACTTTTAAACTCCCTTTCTCTGTGTTTTGTATCTTACCATCCTTCTCTCCCTCTTAAGCTCCTCTCTCTCTGTCTCTGTCTCTCTAGTGTGTTTTACGTACAAGCAGCAAATATACACTTTTCCTTGTCTTGAAGGGTGAGACGGGTAAGGCAGGAAAATCTCAGATCTGAGAGCGTTTTCACTGTGTCGTTTCCTTTTGATCATGACAGATTGACTGTTGTCTGCTGTGTTTGTGTCTGGGTGTTTTTGCATTCTCTCTTTTGCTTGCTGAGTCTATGTTTGAGTCAGTAGTGTCGGGTTCCACATGTTCCATGTTGAAAAGGAAGGACAGAACTGGTAATTTTCAGACACTCCCTAAGCTCTCCCTCCATTTAGACCGTGTAGGTTTATTAATGCACAGCCTCCAAGTCATTGACGGTTTCTTCACCAGTCAGAGTCAGGGGTTTTACTCCCATCTTGCTGAGGGAGCAGAGACAGTTTCTTATTTTTATATGTAACGTGGACAGTCTGTAGCACATGGTCCCATCATCACATGACATAGCTATCGAAAAAACTGCGCTCTAAACACAGAAACATGGACCTGTGTAATATTGGATGTTATACATTCTGTAAGAAGTGTCTGTTCTGATAAAATCCTGGTTGTTCTTTTGAGTGTGTGTATGTGTGTGTATGTGTGTGTGTGTGTGTGTGTTTTGTGAGAGAGAGAGGAAGAGGGAGAGGTGACACTGTAGCCAGGGCTTTCCTCAGGAAAGGCCCTCTCAAGCCAGAGGGGCCAGAGCTGTTTCAGTCCTCACGGCCAGGAATGTGCCATGTGCTCACCACGGGGGAGGAAGTGTCTGAGACGGAGAGTGTGTGTGCGTGTGTCCACATATCCGTGCCCACTAGACTTTATAGTGAGTTGATCATGGGTTCCAGTGCCTTTGAGACAGACACTGCCATATTTAAGAAGTACAATATCCTTGTATGCCTTTTTATAAATGTTTGTTTGTGGAATATACTTTGAAGCTTGGTTCTATTTCAGAGTTTAACGTAAACACTGCTAAACAGAGAGACAGGGAGTGAGAGGGAGACAGACAGACAGAGGGAGGGAGGGAGAGACAGGTAGGGAGGGAGGGAGAGACGGAGGGAACGGGGGGAGGTGCAGTGAGCTTCATCCTTGGCTTTAGTCATCCACATTCTCTTGGGGTGAAGAGTGAAGAGTGTGAAGCTGGGCTGCCTGAGGACAACACATCACTGTTCTAACCATCCTCTCCCTCTCCCTCCCTCTACCTCTCCTTCCCTCCCCATCTCTCTCTCTCTCTCTCTCTCTCTCTCTCTCTCTCTGCCCCCTCCTACACACTCCCCTTCTTGTCCTTCATTCCTGAGCTGTGACCACTCACGGGTCCCGGCTGCTTGCTGCTTCATACGTGTGTGTGCGCACGCGTACATGTGGTGTGTGTGTGTATGTGTGTGTGTGTTAGTGGCAGCGCTTGGACAGCTCTGCAGGCTTTTTTGGAGTGGTCTTGTCCTCTGAAGCCGTGAGCCCTGCCCCGCTGCAGGCTGAACCCCTCTCCTCCTCCCTTTATCCGTCCTCTCCTCCCTTCATCCATCCCCCTCTCCTCCCTTTATCCATCCCCCCCTCTCAGTGTAACGCTAAGCCTCCAGTTTCTTTGCCCAGCTCGCCCTGCCGCTGGCCGCCGCCCGCCGGCCGCCGCGCTGTCTTTTGAAGGCTGGGTTTATGTGGCGGAGCGCTTTCTGCACTGATAACAGTATTTGGTTAATCAGCTTCCCGCGCCTTCCCCTGTTCCAGGCTTGGAGGACAGGCCGCGGACGCCCATGCCTCCCTCACCCGGGGGAGAAGGCTCAGGCCGAGAGATTGGCATCACGATTGGCCAATCTCGGCATGTGGTGGAGCTACGAGACACAGCTGGTAGCCAGTGGGAGTGGCTTCTGTCTCCATGGGGTGGGGCTGGAGGCGGGGCCTAGTGGCCCCCATCCTGTGCAGCAGAAAATGCCAGCACCGCCTTCCTGGGCCAAACTCCAAATCCTGATTGGGCACCATGACCCATTTCAGCAAAGGCCTCAGTGCCCACACTACTGCACGAGGCCCAGAGACTGCCCTCTGCCATCTAGCTATAGCTGGCTGTGTGTGTGTGTGTGTGTGTGTGTGTGTGTTTGACTGCTCCAATGAAGAAGGTTAAACATACATAACTGAGACTGCATGTCTGACAAGATAAAAGGGGGCGGGGAGTTGTGAGGAGGGAGGCGGGGTCACTGGTTGAGGAGAGGCACAGGGGGAAAAGTCCCACCGAGCGTCCGCATGACTGTGACTCAGTGTAGTGTGGAGTGACGCGGCGCTGGGCCAGAGAGGTGGCGGGGGGCGGGCTCACCCTGGAGGGGGGCGGGCTCACCCTGCTGCCTGCACACATGATGCAGTTTAATGTCACTGCAGTGAGGCGCAGTGACCGCAGTGGACCAGGGCACCAGCTGTGTGTGTGTGTGTGTGTGTGTTGGGGATCAATTTTGCCCATGTTGCTGTGTCCGTTTCTACGTGCCGAAGTACAGAGGAAAATGGTGAATATCAGATGTTCTGTGTTTAGCTGGATGCATGAATGGGCCAAGTTGTTTGTGTGTTCACCTGTGTGTGTGTGTGTGTGTGTGTGTTAATGTGTGTGTGTGTGTGTGTGTGTCTGCATGCTTACTGAAACGGCTGTGTTTTCATTTGCCTGCTGGCAGACACAGGGAGCAGTGTTCACCAAGCAGCTTGGCTAACACGCCTGTTTTGTGCATGGCTGTGTGTGTGTGTGTGTGTGTGTGTGTGTGTGTGTGTGCGCGCGCGGCTGTGTGTGTGTGTGTGTGTGCGCGTGAGAGAGAGAGACTGAGCACTCAGGTAAGTGGGACCTCTCTGCTCTGCAGTAAGATGGCGGTGTCCCTGGAGATGTGTGTGGCTTCAGTGCTGGGAGACGGAGCCGTGTGTGTTCCTGTCACATGCCCTGCTATTAAAATCCATTACGCCATGCAGAACAAGGCAGACTTTTATCTTTTATTAATTACCTGGAAATGAAAGACACTTTCTCCTTCTCTCACTTCTCCTTCTCTTTCTCCTTCTCTCTTTTTTCTCTTTCTCCTCTCTCCCTCTCCTTGGCGAGACCAGGCATTGGTGTAGAATGACCGTTAAAGTGTCATTAACCCAGAAATGTGGCAGTGATGGACAACATGCCGGATCACTCCATCCTGCTTCCCCGTTCCGAACCGGAGCGGATCGCTCGTTAGCTCTGCTCTTCCATGGGAATCACTCAACACTGCTGTGTGGTTAAATGCTAATTGCTTTTCCTTGGGTTTCGCCATTTGGTTCAATGGAAGTGCAGACACATCGAGAGGTGTGGACTTGTCTGCCACAAAACTATTTCCTCTACCTGTTTGACAGGAACAATCAAATCCCCGCCCATCACTCGTACTGAGGTTGGGTCTTTAGGCATGATTAATAAGTGTGGGTGTGTGTGTGCGCGCGCGTGTGTTTGTGCGTGAAGTTGCATGTGTAGCCGCAAGCTGAATCCTGGGCCCACAGATCCGCCGGGGGCCATGGTTAGGGATGTGGATGGGTTCTTGATTGTGATGCGTAGAGTTCTGGAAGGCTACCATTGGCCCTGCACAGTGGTGCGTAATCTGCTATTGGCTCATTCTAATTAAGGGGGTGGGCTACAGTAAGCTCAGGCCTCAAATAGTTCACTGCTGGACATCAGTCCCAGAATGCCCCAGTGCAGTTTTGTATTGACAAAGCACACACACACACACACACACACACACACACACACACACACATGCAAACAGGCATGAACACCTGGGCACAAGGGTTTGAACCTATTCAAATGCATGGCCACACACACATACACACAACCACACACATGCACGCGTGCACACACACACACACGGCTGCAAATGGGGGGCTGCTAATGGCTTCCAGTGGGAGAGAGTGAGAGCAGGGTTTTATCCCTTAAGTGTAGAAGACTTAATCAGACAGAATGGCCCGGGGCCAGCAGCAGGCCTGGTTCATGTGCCCTCCACTTGCACATTAGGTATTCTGAGACTGGCTGTTCTGCAGAAGTCCTGCAGTGCCGCGGGCCCAGGTGAGACTAGCCCACAGAGCGCTCTCTCTCTCCCGCTCTCTCTCTCTCTCTCTCTCTCTCTCTCTCTCTCTCTCTCTCTCTCTCTCTCTCTCTCTCTCTCTCTCTCTCTCTCTCTCTCCCGCTCTCTCTCTCTCCCTCTCTCTCTTGCTCTTTCTCTTTCTCCCTTGTTCTATTGTTTCCTAGTGTTTTCCTTCTGTGTTTATGCGTCTCTCTGGTTCTGTCTCCATCTTTTCCTCTTTACTTCTCCATCATTCTCTCATTTTCTTTCCATCTTCCTTTCACTCTCTAAGTCAGTCTGGCTTTGCATTGCGTCTTCCCAACCTCTCTCTACCCCCCCCCCCCCTTCTCTCATCCTTTCTCTCCTCTCTCTCTCTCTCTCTCTCTTCTTTCTCTCCTCTCTCATGCTCTCCTTCCCTCTCCCACTCTCTCATCCTCACTCTCCCGTGTGCTCTCCCTCTCTCCCTCTCTGCTCCCTCTCTCCATCTGTCAGACAGGCAGACGTACACTCTGGCCCGCTGCAGTTCCCACTGTAATGTCATTGGAATTATGGCTGCAGAATGCTCTCTCACCCCCATCCAAGAGGCCTTTTGTCTCTCATTCACATTCATATGCAGTGATGCTGTGCTAGCACGACTGTTTAAATAATAATCACTCTCCCCTTCTCTCCCCCTCCTATCTGGTCCTCTCATCCTCTCCTCTCTTTTCTTTTGCTTCTCCTGTATTCTCACCTTCTCTCTTTTCCTCTGTCACTTATTCTCACAGTCTCTCCTCACCCTCCCCTCCTTCTTCTTCCTCCTCTCCTCTCCCCTCCTTCCTCTTTTCCTCTCCTCTGTTCTCCTCCTCCCATCTCCCCTCCCCTCTCCTCCTCTCCCCTCCTTTCCTCAGTTTCCTAGGTAGTCGGGTAACTAACTGAGGCCTTTTACCTACAGTAGAGGAATGAATGACATTCAAGGGGCTTGAGCATGTGTGTGTGTGGGGGGGGGGGTGGTCAGTGGAGATGAGAAGGTGTGGTTATAGCGGAGGTGTAGAGGAGTGGTTATAGCGGAGGAGTAGAGGTGTGGCTATAGCGGAGGTGTAGAGGTGTGGTTATAGCGGAGGTGTAGAGGTGTGGTTATAGTGGAGTTTAGTGTGTCAGCTGTGACACATCCATGGTACACCATGAACACAGCCATGCTATCCTACACTACCTTCTACCATCTTGTCTTCCCTGCAGTTGTTAGGATTTAACAGAGACCAACAGCAGACCAACAGACACAGCAGACCAACAGACACAGCAGATTCAGAAGGTTAATCATAGGCAGCACAGAAACAGGAAGGGTTCAGAACAATCATACCCATCAGACATGAAGTTTTATGTTTGAGCAAGCTAATATGTTTTGCGTGTGTTGACGACGCTTGTTCTTGCGTTGCTGGAGAAGCTTGGGCAGCTGATAAATTAACCCTCTTTTAAAAGCGATTAGGAGCCGCGTCGTTCTGCCACTGCTCTTGGCGGCGCGATGCTCGTGCCGCGTCTGCCGTGTGGTCGTTGGCTTGTGCGTTTGACCCCTGACCTCCCACCACTGCTCACACTGCAGCGCAGATAGTTTCGTTGCCATCGGCTACACCCTCGTCTGTTAGTCTGTGCTTGTTTTTGTTTGTGTGTGTGTGTTAATGTCGCTGTTTAACACAGCTTAGCAGAAATGCAAATAACACGACACGCTTACTCCAACACAGCAGTAATTAACTGAGGAGAATTTTCAATAATATAGAAATAAATGTGTCAAGGATTTGTGTGTGTGTGTGTGTGTGTGTGTGTGTGTGTGCGTGTGCAGCCCTTGGGGGAGAGTATTTTTCTCTTCTTTGTCTTAAATAATAGTTTAAGGATTGTGCTGGTGTGACAGAGCATGCAGGTTCATCCATGCAGTAGATGATGGAGGAATCACAGAGGGACTCTTGGTTTTAAGATAATATAAACACACCAACACAAACGCGTACAGATTTGTACCCAGGTCAGCAATGAGACGTGTTTTGCCAATATCAAATATAATAGATAACAGAGATGTGTGACAATTGTCTTTTGAATGTACTGTTGCGAAATCTACACAAGTACCACTGTGTAATGGCTGTGCGGTGAATACAGGTCAAAGGTCAACGGTGATCTGGAGATCAGGGTGTTTTGCCTCGTCTACGGAGCTCTCTCAGGCAAAGGGAGATTACCCGCGGTAACGGCCACAAGCATGTTGATGTCACGAGCCTGGCTGTGGTATGTTTGTCAGGCCCACTCTGTCCCATGGCTGGTTGTGTTGTGGCCACAGCGCCACTGCTGTCTGGACATGATTTAGGCTGCTGTCATCACAAGGAGTTTCTGATAAATAAATGATTCTGCTGTTGACTGATTGCCTGGTCCTTTATCTGGGCCACGCTCTCACCCTCACTCTTGCCCCTCCCACACACCCTACCCTATACCCTACCCTACCCTATACCCTACCCTATACCCTACCCTACCCCATACACCCTACCCCATACACCCTAACCCACACGCTCTACCCTATACCCTACCCCCGCACCCTACCCTATTTCTGGTTCCAGAGTTCACATTAGCAGTGCTCTGTACACACGGGACATTGAAGGGAATAAATACAAAAAATATATAAATATATTCTCTTCACTAATGAAGAACGGGCTTCCCCACAGGAAAATCAGGAAAACGCTTTTATTAGAATAGTGGTATTTTTTGATCTCTTTCTAATGATGTTTTTTCTCCCACTCACTCTCTTTATCTCTGTATTCTTTTGTTTCTCGTGCTGAGAAAGGCTCCAAGTTGCTGAGGTTGAGATCATAGTGTGAGGTCTTGAAATCCTCTCTGGAGTTTTTTCTATTCTTTTTTTTTTTCTTTCTGGAGGGATGGAAGGAGAGAGGGATGGAGGGAGAGAGGGAGAGACCTGCTTTGGGACCTATCTATACTGCTGCATTTCACATCTGGACAGCCCATCCCTATAGCACAGCAGTGTGTGTAGTACTGTGCATTGGATCATCTCAGCAGTAATAAGTGAGCCTTTGGTCAAAAGGCTTGATGAAAATCCACATTTCTGGAGTATTAATTCATTAATTAATGAATCGGCTACCGATGTGTTAACGTATCCTCAAAACAAATGGTCGTCCTACGAGTGCTGGCAGAACTATTATTTACGTAGATGTGGCAACAGATCTTTGAAGTGGTCGTTTCTTTGTGTGCATATTGTGTGTGTGTGTGTGTGTGTGTGTGTGTGTGTGTGTGTCCAGTGTTGGTGGTGTGTAGGAGGGTCTGCTGCTGCTGGCTGCACTGTTTTTAGTTAGGAAGCTCAACTGTGTGTGGTTCTGTATCACTGTAGCCTGCAGGTGTGTGTGTGTGTGTGTGTGTGTATGTTTGTGTTTGAAATGCAGGGCATTTGTCTAGCATAACCCCCTACCTCCTCCAAACTCCCACTCTCTCTCTCCCACTCTCTCTCTCTCTCTCTCTCTCTCTCTCTCTCTCTCTCAGGCAGTGAGTAGTGCTCTGGTCAAGGGTCGTTTAGCGTTTTCTCTTCTATGAGGACGATGTGTCCTCAGGATTTGAGGCTCCTGTTTGTCAGTCAGGTCTTTGGCTACAACCGCTCGTCAGGCAGACAGGGGTGCCTACGTTAGCAGGGGGGGGGGCTTCTCAGAGATTACCGTAGATATGTTGCACTAATGGAAATTGGCCCTCCTGTTCGGGGGCAAGTAACTAATCTGCCCCACTCACATCTTCCGTGCACTGGAGAGATTTCCTGTGCTAAACAGAGGGGCACATGTGAGAATGGAAGTAAAGAAGAGGCGGGATTTGCTGCTGTCAGTCAAGGCTGTTTCTGTCAATCATTTGTAAATGTGACCAGCCGTAATTCATGTCACTCTATAGTGAAATGCGTGAGCGCGTGTGCTAAGCTATCAGTTATGAGACCGTGAATCACTGCTTAGCAGTTGAGGTTGTAGCAGTAAGGGTGCGCAGTTTTGCACGTGTGAATTCGTGTGTGCGTGTGCATGCATGCGTGTGTGCAGCCCACGGTAAGATTTTACAGACTAAAGGGAGCATACCACAGAACCGGGGGGAGGCAGGCCCAGCCCAGCACAGCGGAGAGCACGAGAGCAAGATCTAACCAGAAAAGCCAGCGTGATGCTTTTCCCGAAAAACAGTGCAGCAAGGCGCCGCGGCAACAGCGCCAGACCGGCAGAGGAGCCGGTGAAGCGAGGGCACACACACACACACACACACACACACACACAGCAGCAGCACAGCAGCACTGCGTTTACAGGGGAGAGCGGGCCGAGAAGACCAGTGGTGTCTCGTGAAGCCAGAGACCCAGGAGCATAATACTGACCGCAGAAGCAGGACACGCGGAGTGAAGACGTAATGAAGTGAACGAACACGTAAACAGGAGAGAGAGAGAGATGGGGATGGAGAGCGAAGGAGGAAGAAAAACAAAGGAATAGAGAGAAAAACAGAAAGATGTAGAAAAGGATGGAGTGAGGAAGGGAAGGAGAATAAATGGGGGGGGGGGATGGGGTTGTTGGTTGTTGGCCGCTGTTCTGCTCTGAGGTCCTCTGTAATTTCTGGGCAGAGGAGGTTGGCGTCGAGTAGCGGCCTGGTTCCTCGGGCCCTGTGCGGCGGGCCGGGGGCCTGTGCTCCTACCGGGAATCTCCAGTGTCTCTGACCGAGCAAACATGCAGACCCATGAGCCCCGGTTCCGCTCTGGAACATGAGGCCGGGGGTGAGGGCCAGGCTGAACTCACCAGCCGCCCTGCTGTGGATGCACGGGGAGACTGCACTGGACCACAACCAGACAACACACACTGCCCTGCTCTGTGTGTGCGTGTGTGTCTGTGTGCAATTAAGGCTCTGATAATGTGGAAGGAATGTAGAATGGCTGGCTACAGTTCCCTGCTTTCTCTCTCTCTCTCTCTCTCTCTCTCTCTCTCTCCATTGTAACGTCTGAGAGATGGCTTGTCTAGAATAGGGTATTAGTTATTGATAAAGCAATACTAAATATCCTACATTACACAGTGCTGTACGGAGTTCTTGTGCTGTACGTCTGATGTCTGTATCTCTCCCTCTCACCTTTCCTCTTTCTCACCCTTCGTCTCACACTTTCTCACCTTTTCTCTTTCTCACCCTTCGCTCCCCATCATCTCTCACCGCTCCCCTCCCTCTCACTCAGGACATGTTGCCTATGCTCGTCATTCGGTAGCTGATCTCTTGAAGGGTTTCACCTAAACCCTAAACCCTAAACACTTGAAGGGTTTCACCTAAACCCTAAACACTTGAAGGGTTTCACCTCAGCATGACGTTTACCACTGCTCACTCCTGCACTTGGCTATGACCATTCTTTCTTTCAGAGCTTGGTGTGTGTTGTGTTGCTGTACATGTTGCGTGTGTTTATTGTTAAATGCATAGAAGTTAACCATAACCAGTAGGTTTTTTAAGTGTGTGTGTGTGTGTGTGTGTGTGGTGCCGTGCTAGAGGCCCCCAGCGCCTGTTGGTGGGGGGTGTAGCCCTCATTGTGTCCTGAGTGGGGCTGCATCCTGTTTGTGTGCCAGTGGGGCTTCCTTCCTCCCGCTATACCCAGGAAGACCTTCATCATCACATTCCTCCCCTCATCTCCCTGCTGCTGCTACCTGTTTTTGCACCTCCGAAATTAGTGCAAAGGGGAACAAACAAAACAAAAACCCAACACACGCACACACACACACACACACAGTCAATAAAGCCATCATATAGCATCATTAAATCAGTACTGCTCTGAAAACAATGCCGCATGCATGGATGGTTGTGCTTCAGTTACCAACACATCTGGATGTCTAAGTTCTCTCTGTCTCTTTCTCCCTCTCTCCCTCCCTCTCTCTCTCTCTCTCTCCCTCCTTCTCTCTCTCTAGCGGTAGAAGAGGCCAATTCGGCGGAATTCGCAACTAGTTGGGACTCTTCCACTCCGGCAGGTATGCCCCCCCCCACTTGCGCGCACACACACACTCGTGTGTGACTAGCAGTATGATGGCTTTCAGCCACTGCTCACACGATACCCTTCACTTGTCTTCGTGGCAACTCTCCACTGTTCCACTGGTGTACTCTCATCAACCACCCCTGGTGCCCCCTATAGGCCAATATCTAATATCAATTCCACATGGCCTGCTGAGGTCCGGGGGGTGGTCGGTTCACAAGGCACAGGAGACCAGTGGCCAGGTGCATCATGGATCCATGGGTCTCCTGGCTGCTTCCTGTCCAAAGAGTTCCCTAGAAGCTGGAATATGATACCAACGATTGTGGACGTCTGGACTTGTCCCTGCTAGACCGCGTCTCCGTCAGATTGGTGGGAGCTCCTATTTTGACACATGTGCCCTTCTGATGTTGCATCGCAAGCTTCATCTCCCCACGCAAACATTTAAAATACAGTGCAGCATATTGGGAAGTGCTGAAAAGTTGTGTTGTGGGATATTTTGTTTTCATATTGTTCCCGGGAATCGTTGCCACTTCGTACAGATCAATATCTCATGTGGAGCAGAGTTGCTTCCCCAGCATATTTCTAATAAAGCCTGACACACTGTTGATGGTAGCTATGTGGTCCTAGCCTGATGGTACCGATGTGGTCCTAGCCTGATGGTACCGATGTGGTCCTAGCCTGGTGGTACCTATGTGGTCCTAGCCTGATGGTACCTATGTGGTCCTAGCCTGATGGTACGTACCGATGTGGTCCTAGCCTGGTGGTAGCTATGTGGTCCTAGCCTGATGGTAGCTATGTGGTCCTAGCCTGATGGTACCTATGTGGTCCTAGCCTGGTGGTAGCTATGTGGTCCTAGCCTGATGGTACCTATGTGGTCCTAGCCTGATGGTACGTACCGATGTGGTCCTAGCCTGGTGGTACCTATGTGGTCCTAGCCTGATCGGTGGGTGTGACAGTGACTGAGCAGCCAGCTAGCGCAGGGCTGGGGAGCCCCTGGGTGTCTGCTGCAGCGCTCCCTCTCCTTCCTCTCGCTGGGAGCACCAGCGCTCTGGCAGGAAGACACGCTCTGCCGTGGTTGCATCATGATTACGAGCTCGGCTCATGCAGCATTGATGCCGTATGCCGTGTTGGAGTGCTGTGCGCGCGGGCCGGCTCTGTGAAGTTGAGCTCTTTGTGTCGGTCGGAGGGATCGGAAAACCACCCAGGTCACGGAGAGCCGGAGTTTTCTTTATAAGTGAAAATGCAAGTGTACATGGGTGAGTCAGGGCGAGTGTGCGAGTGTGCGAGTGTGTGAGTGTGTGTGTGTGTGTTGGATGGGCTGGTAAACCCAACAGGGAGAGGGAGTAGGAAAGAGACAGGCCCTCAGGGAGAACGGATGACGTGAGCCTCTCCTAAGCGACCCTGGAGGAGTGTGTGTGTGTGTGTGTGTGTATGCATGTGCGTGTGTGTGTTTGGAGGGGGGCAGTCCTGCAAACTGCTGCGTGTGTGAGATCCAGCAGGAAGGGGACTCCCTGAGCTCCCTCTATCCACCCCCCAACGCTCCACGTTCTTCCTCTCTGTCTCCTCCTCTTCCTCTCCTCCCTCTGTCTGTGTCTTGTTTTTGTCCATGTCACGTATAAACTCGCTGTGGTCGGTGTTTTTGTCACCGGTCTTTCCCCCAGTCTGCAGATGCCCCTCTGCACGCATACACACACACACACACACACACACGCACTTACCAAGTTGTCTGTACACCCACTCCCTCACTCATTAACTTCTCAGCTCACTTACATACATAAACTAACCAGGTTTTTCACACACACATGCACTCACCAGCTCCTACGTTACACACACACACCCTCATTCACCAGCTACTCCAAACACACATATACACACTCACACACACACACTCACAAACACACAAGCCCCTCAAGCTCCATAATGCCTCCTTCTGCGCACTCCTATCTGTCTTTATGCCTGTCTTTTTCTTGCTCATTCCTTCTCTCTCTCTCTCTCTCTCACTCCCTCTCTCCCCCTGCCTCCATCGCTCGTGTTCCTGCTCTCCTGTGTTTGTTTGTGCTGCTGTGCTGGGGCTCAGGGGGGCTGCTCACCATTTCTTATTTAAAAAGATAAAAAAAACCTTCCTTCCCCTATTCCCTGGGAGATGATGTCGACAAGGACACTGGCAGGCTTTTCCTGGTATTAAATTCATTTATTTTTTCCCCCTTCACTTCTCCCTCTGTCTCTGCTCTCTGGAAAATGTGTGTTGAGTTTGGAAACAACAGGGGGGGGGGGGGGGGTTGATGGGGTGGGGGTTGTGGGGTGGAGGGGTGACTAGGGTAAGGGGTGGTGGCTGAAGGCCCCACAGGACCTGAGTGAGGCCCCTTTGGCCTGTCCCACTGGTGGAGAGGAGGGGAGGTACACTCCCCCTCACCCATCTCCCTCTCTCTCTCCCTCTCTCTCTCTCTCTCTCTCTCTCTCTCTCTCTCTCTCTCTCTCTCTCTCTCTTCCTCTCTCCCTGTGCTCCGTGCTGCCTGAGACAGAAAAACAAGCGTCCCTCCCAGGCCCAGAGGGGAATAGAGGGGAAAGAGGAAAGGCAGCCAGTGAGCCAGGTCTGACACTAGAGACCTCAGGGACACGCACGGGGGGGGCGTCCAAGAGACAGAGGGAGGGGTGGAGGAGTTAGGGGTGTTCTAAGGGACGGAGGAGGGAGGTTTGGGGGGCGTCGTAGCAGGAGTTTGTGGAGTGTTACAGGGTCTGAGAGGGAAAGTTGGAGGAGTGTGTGTTGGGGGGTGTGAGAGAAAGAGTTGGAGGAGTGTGTGATGGGGGGGTGAGAGGGAGGGAGAGTTGGAGAAGAGCGAAGGATGATTGCCACTTTGCTAGAAAGAGGAATGGGAGGGAGGGAGTTGTTCTTTAATGGCACCGTCAGAGCTGTGAAGTTGCACGTTGTGTTTTTCCTGTTTTTTGACAAAGTGTTAATGCGGTGTATTTACACACACACACAGTTAAAGAGACACAGGCATCTTTGAAACAATAGCTTGAGAGACATAACTTTATTCTGACAATAAACAAACCATAGAACACGATTCGCATACCTTGTTTGACACAAAGTACAGTAGAACACTCACTCTCTCCCTCACACACACACACACACCTGCACGCACCCTGTCTGTGAATGTCCCTGACCATGATTCATGGTGGAAAAGGCAGGTCATATCCCCTTGCGCAGTCCAGTAGGGGCTGTAATAGATCTGAATTGAATTATTTCATTCACTTCCTCCCTCTGCGATTGGCTGGCCAACAGAACCTCTGACACACCAATCAGAGCCTTGGCTTTTCCTTGGCTCGCTCTCACTGGGCCAGCCAGTGTGACCTCACACTCACTGTGGGTTTTGGATCACCTGAGTGTTGCACATATAGAATGGAAGCTGTGATGGTGCTGTTTAATTTGGCTCTGGGGCCACTGAGCTCGCCATAGTCACGACCCCCTTAATGATTCATGCTGTCAGACCCAGTGCATAGTAAAGTTTGGTTGCTCAAGAGAAAGAACTGGGAATGGTCTGGTGTTGAGGGGGGGTGGGGACCTGTGTCCCTGTGGAGTGGGAGATGAGTCCAAACCAGCTGTTTATACTGGGGTGAGGGGCTGTGTAATTAGTCTTCCATACAGAGGAGTGGCGCCATCACTACCAAATCAGCAGGGCCTGCACCCCATGGTGAAGCTAGCAGTTCAGAAAAGAGGACACAGGAATGAGCATCATCTCTCTGTCTCTCTCTTTCTCATTCTCTCTCTCATTTATCTCCCTTTTTTCTCTTCATCTCCTTGTATGAACCTCTGGAGGTCCATAATATATTTTTAATTTCCCCAAGGCAGCGACAGGAAAACAGTTCTAATGTGTGAAGGGGAGGTGTGTGTCCGTATGTATGTCTCAGTGCTTGTCTGTCTGAGAGTGTGTGTGTGTGTGTGTTTGTGTGGATGCGCCTGTCTTGTGCTTCCCTCAAAAACTGTGGCCCAATAAAGGTGATGGTGTATGGCAGCAGCTGTCGGGCTCTGCTGTGGCCGTGTGTGTGTGTGTGTGTGCTGTGGCCGTGTGTGTGTGTGCTGTGGCTGTGCACATGTGATGTCTAATTCGCTTCCTTCCATGACGTTCACTTTCATCATCCCTGCGTCTCTCGGGGGGTGTATACGTTGGGTGCTGGGTCCCCGGGGGGGTGGGGGGACTGGTTGGATACAGGTGGGGGTGGAGCTGTGTATGCGGGTGGAGCTGTGGTTGCGGGTGGAGGTGCTCTCCAGGGACTGCGGAGTCTTGTGGATAGACTACAAGCACAGGCCAGTACAGCCAGAGTGAAGCTCACTTTAAATAGGTCCCTGTGTTTACTGTGTTATGCCCAGCTCTTCCCAGGGGGGGGCAGACACACACACACACACACACACACACACACACACACACACACACACACACAAGGGCTGCACCTGCCCAAGCACTAGGCCATCAGGGGCCCTGTCCCCAGCTTGTACCCGATTCAGATACATCTGCAGTGGACCTGTCCCACTACAGGCCTAAAGTGATAATCAGGATCTTTATTCAAGGTGCATTAAACTCAGACTGAGTGACAGTGCCCTATTTAATTCAGCATATTTGTTTTCTGAAAAAAATACTGAGCAGATACTACAAATATTTACACATTCTTATAGCACAGATTTACACATCCTTATAGCACAGATTTACACATCCTTATTGCACAGATTTACACATCCTTATAGCACAGATTTACACATCCTTATAGCACAGATTTACACATCCTTATTGCAAATGTAGACCGCGCGGTTGAAAGGGTAAAAGAGGAGAAAACTCTCCTTAATTGACCTGCTCGATTAGAAGGGAAGAGTGCGTTCGCTAGATTTCAGGGACACGACGTAATGGATTCAGTCAGGTAGGCTGTGTTTAAGTGATTCGATCAGACGTCCCTAATCGAGTACAGACGGCCACTACCGTCTGACTCATCCTCTAGGAAGAAAGACATGCGTTGGGTTTATGGCGCACTAGCACTGCTTACACCATCACCACTAACGCTACGCTCTGCACGAACACTAACGCCACTGAAACCAACACGGCTATCACCAGTACTGCTAACACCACTAACACCAACACGGCTATCACCAGTACTGCTAACACCACTAACACCAACACGGCTATCACCAGTACTGCTAACACCACTAACACCAACACGGCTATCACCAGTACTGCTAACACCACTAACACCAACACAACTTTTAACCACTAACACCGCTAATATCAACAACACTAACCCCAGCGCTAACAGAGCTAACTCCTACACAAAAACACTGCTAACACCACTAATACAGCCAACACCTCTAATAGCATGAATACCACCTACACCACTAACCCCAGTAATACTGGTAACACTATCACCGGTAACGCCACTAACACTGGTAGCCTTGCTAACACCACTAACACGCCCACCATCTGATCTGTTCTCCACTTAGCTTGCATGCGATTGTATGTGTGCGTTTGCGTATAGTAAGTTGAAAGGCAGCCTTGTGCTGTAGATGTTTTTATAGGGGGGCTGTGTTGTTGTTGGAGCTGATCTTGTTCCAGTGCAGAATAGCACTGTATAGATGGCCCTTCTGTTCAAGCACAGACCTGTGTGTGTAAATGAGTGTCTGCACATTTTTATTTGTGTTAGCGAGCACGCATGTACACATGTCTGTGCCTCATTTGCATCTTTAAAGGGAACAGACAATGGGTGTTGGTATATATCCACCACCCAACGCCCCCCCCCCTCTTCTCTCAGTGGGTCTGGTGCTGTTTGACATCATAGTTGGATTTCCCCTCTTTGAGTGCTTTTAAACATGCATTATTATACACACACACACACAGCTAATAGCAGACTGCCTTGACAGGAGAGGAAACGGGGTATTTGGGGACGGACCGTAAAGAGACCTCCCTAACCAAAGTCTTCTGGATGCGAGTGTGTTTGACCAGCTGCTTTATGCCTGTCTCTCTACCTGAACACGCGCACGGCTCTAACGTGTCCTGCAGTGCTTGTTTATAGGCGTGTCGAATATGTCGCACACTCATCCCCTCATCCATCATTTCACGAGCGTTCGCACGCCGGACTCTCCTCCCTCCGCCGTCGTGCCTCGGCTCAGCGCTGCCGTTTATCTGCGTTGGTTTTTTGGTTTAGTTTATTTTTTGGGGGGGGGGGGGATGCCTCCCCTCGGGCCGACGGATGCCTCCCCTCGGGCCGACGGATGCCTGGCAGTGTCCATAAAGCCCAGCGTCTCTCCAACGCTAATTATTTTCTTCTCTCACGATGGAAGCAGCGTCACACCGTTAAAAAAGGGGAGGGGGGGGGGCATATCAACCTAACGAGGGGTAATTAGCAGGTCCCTGCAAGGCGGGGCCATACACAGCTACATGACTGCTCTGTGGATTCTACTAATTCACTTCTCCTCATCTAATTACCCCACACAAACATAGCTGTTTGTCTTCCCTCAGAGAGAGAGAGAGAGAGGGTGAACGAGAGAGGGAGAGAGGGAGACAGGTGGGGGTAACGCTACCATCTAAATGTAAGCCTAACATGATTTTACAAGGCATAAAAATAATTTTAATACTAATCCACTATTGGAGCAACATATTATTTTTAAAGAGTGTAAACATAGATTGCAAATATTATTAATCAGTACATATTTTACTTTTATTTGAAGGATAAAAAGCTAGAACTTACAAAAAACTTTATTAGTTTAAAATTAAAACATTTGTTTTCCATCCATTTTAGACTGACTATATTGAGTGTATTTCACGTTATTAACGTTTTGTCTTCAGAATAGCTCCAGTTGTATGTAGCTGGTTTGAGAATGTAGATCGGTTTGTGAAAACGTGGCAGGTGGGAGGAGTTGTTCGCAGTTGATTAAATTATATACTGTTAATTAGGTGCAATTTAATCATTTCATGTAAATTATTTCACATAGTAGCATATTCTGAACATGCTAGGCTGCTTTTATCGAACGCTACTGTAGATTAGCCATGGATTGAATGGGTGCAGGCAAAACTACCTTATGGTGTGGTGTGGATTGTGTCCACCGTAATAACTGGCAGTAAATGACCATGTCTGTGTGGGTGTGCAGGCATGCTCGTATATGTAGTTAATGCACCTGTGTGTACGTGCGCATGCATGTGTGTGTGTGTGTGTGGGGGGGGTGCTGGCGCTCAGACTGGCTGTGACTCAGAGATAATGGCCCACTGTAGAGGAAGGGCCAGGGGCTCCAGCTGGTGCTGCCGTGTGTGAGGGGCACTGTGGGGGGGACTCCCCACAGGACCCGCACACTCTCATTAACACACCGCTCCAAACTCACCATGGGAGAGCAGTGCGCACCCCACCATACACTCCTGATTAAAACATACACAAAGGTGTGGAGGTATGGGCGAGTGTGTGTGTGTGTGTGTGTGTGTGTGGAGGGCTTAATTCGGATGTGTATTGTGGTTCTCCATTGTGTGATCCTGTGTTCGCTGAGCGAGTGTCTTCTGCGTTCATGCCAAGGGCGTTTAGCTGCCGTGCTGATGCGGGTCACTTCTGAGCTCCACAGCTGATGAATGACGGTGTGTTGCAGGCCGTGACAGCATCACACACTCAAACCTGTCTGCTCAGCAGTGAGTCGGCCGCATCTCCACCTAGACCCTCTCACAGTGGTCAGACCGAGCCCCTAGTGGTGTGTGTGTGTGTGTGTGTGTGTGTCAGACTGCCCTCCACTGCATGTGTCACACAGAACAGAAGGACAGAACAGAGAGGAAGAGAGAGCTCTCATCCTCAGCCCTTGGCCATACTGAGAGAGACGAACACACACACACACACGCGCACAAAACACAGGATGAACCAGTAAGCATTTTGTCTTGTTTTCTACTGGACAAGGTGTGTGTGTGCATGCACGTGTGTGCTTGCTTGTGTCCTAAAGGCAAAAAGCTCTCACTAAATATTTTGAACCGCGAGTACATTCTGTGTATATTTATATGAAGTACCGTTTCATCCACTGATGGGGCATTAAGTGGTCATTTACTGTATTTCCAAAGCAGCTGTCAGCTGTAATTTTATTTGAAGCATTCGGGAACAGACATTTGCTTAGCTGACATCATGCATTCAGCCTTATCTAGTCAGACCCTAGCTAGCTAGCTGCTTTGATCATTAGCTTCCTCTGGCAGGCCCTCCCGCTGTGGCTAAGCTAGCAGCGCTCCGACTGTAGTGCTCATCCACGGTGGCGGCGTGGCTGCAGACTGCAGGGTAATCGCTCTTAGAGGAGACCAGTGTGGCCTCTAAGAATATATCGGCGGACATAAAGAGGACTTGTTCGTGTGAATGGCCTTGTAGAAGTCATTAGTCTGGTCGGACGGCACTCTCTCCTGTAGCAGCCCTGACTGCATTTGGCTCTCGCTGCTGAGTTATGTTTGAAAACCGGCCCCGCCGAGCACCGCTAGCCATGACCTCAGCGCCCGCTTTCCCAGATTAGCGTGTGTGTGTGTGTGTTGTGTGTGTGTGTGTTGGGGCACCTGTTTGTGTGTTTACCAAAGCAGCAGAGGTGCACAGAAAAGATTGTTTGCTGTGGCTCCCTTGATCCTTTCATTTTTTTGAATACTTAATGTACTTTACCTCCACCTGCTATCTCTCTCTCTCTCTCTCACACACACACACACACACACACACACACGGTGGCTATAGTCTAGAATTATCTGTGTGTGTGTGTGTGTGTGTGCGCTTGTATCAAGGCCATGGCTGAAGCTTGCTAGACTGCAGTGAGGGTACACAACACATGGGTATATCAATCCAGCACAAGGGTGCTGGGGGATAGAGACAGAGAGAGAGGTGGGGATGGGGAGAGGGAGAGGGGGATGGGGGGAGAGAGGGAGAGCGCACTTTA